>OY856409.1:695602950-696312950 GCA_963693085.1 Alisma plantago-aquatica
CCATGTTGTGATCCACTCGTCACCCAACCATCCACATTTATTCTATCTTTTACAAACAAAATTGCAAATTTTAGATTTCAGCTCTTTTTTTCTTTTCCTTCCATTTCATCATTGTATACAATGCTTGAATCGACTAAAGACACATTTATACATATTTTTTTGTTAAGTCTAACATCCTTACTTAATTTTGTTTAAAGCAGTACTAAAAGACATCAACAATTCAATCACATATATATTAGTATAGTATGTATAATAAAAAAATCATAGATCAAACAAATATAATACAAAATTAGTTGTTGTATAATTATTTTCTTATTTTGTATAAATCACCTTTCATTCATTTTTGTTCCATATGCAACCAAGTTTTGTTATGTTGCTAAAACTATAATCAATACTAAATAATGTTTAACGTAATATCAATTAATCCATTATGATATACCAAATAGTCACTTCATCAAGTCATGGTATAACATTTTATAGTACGTAAAACTTTGATCTTCATGAGTTTTTTTTCAAATTTTAGTCATTTCTCACGTGTATAATATTATTTCACATTTTTTTTCTCAAACTAGGAACAATACTAATTAGTGTTCCTAGCAGGACCATAGTTTATCAACAATTGTATTGGATATAAAATGACAAAATATTGTTGGTTGTGCTTCCATAGTTAAATAATTGCTTTATATATAATAGTACACTATTGAATCTGACTAATACATGCTCATGCTTCTCTCACACTTCTTTGCACAAAATATAAACAAAACAGAAGATTCATTATTTCATGTCTCTGTATTTTTATAATCAACACAACATAGTAATAATCAATATTCGGTGTTATACCAAAAGAAATAAAAATTGGTCTTGATATATATTGGCGTAAAACTATATCATTATGTTTATATACTTTTCTAATTTCTTATTCATAAGCGCACATCATTGCATATGTGCCATACTTGCCCCACATTTCTTCACAAAGACCAAATGTAGTCTCATAAGAAAATGATATTATTGAAGAATACTTCATTGTTTGTACTTTACATAACAATTTTTTCTACTTGCTACTAACATATTATACATTTATATATACACATATAGGCATCGATGTCCAACCAATATCCTAGTGAACACAAACTGGTCTACGATGTCAATATCCTAGTGAACACATCATGTGGTGCATGTAGGTGTTGAGCTATTTTCTTATTGGAGGCCGCACAACTTGTCAGATGTTCCTGGTATGTTGGAGGATGTGATGGATCAATTTTACCAGTCCTGGTGGTGCACGAGCTTGGTGAGGTGTGTGTTCACCTCGGGCATCTAGGAATCCTTATTGTAGGAGTTGGGGCATTGTTGTTTTTAGAAAGAGAGGAAGGTGTTTGGAGGAGGAGGAGATAATTAATACATAGTGGTAGGAATTAAGATAGTGGAGTCATTGAAGCAAGGACATGGTGTTGTTTCTATGGTGTAAGAAATAATGAAGCTTCCCCATGTAAGTGATCGAGGACTCATGGCCACAACACTCATGTGTCTGAGAGCCTGGATCATTCTTGTAGTTGTGCATCCTCTCCTCTCGTCCTGTATAATAATGATGATAATTGATGATAGAGGAAAACATGAGTTCAACAGAGTAGATTTTAAACCTGGACACAATGATGGTTTAGGTTGGAAGGTTGGGGGAGAGACTAGGGTAAAGAAGGGAGAGAGTTGTGGCAGTGGTTTTCATAATCCCACTCTCCACCATCTCATATTCCCGCATTGTGACATTTTTTCTCTTACACTCTATGAGTGTATCACCTACGTGCCATACAAAACCTATTCTAGGAGGCCAATAAATTGGCATTTGTATGATCTAAGACGGGGTGCCAATTATTGTGTAATTTCATAGTCTATATCAGTACTCCTAAAAAAATATTATTGCACCAAGCTACTTGAGTGTCATCTATATGAGGACATACGTAGTGTGATATCCCTGCTATGATAACCTAGATTTTAAGATTTTGATACCCAACACAAAATTTGAAGACTATGAATGCTATGTAGATTTTTAGTACCAAATTGAGGAATTGATTATTCACTTGGGTACTCTTTTCACTTAAAAAGGGTAAGCATAGATGCGTTGAACGATTATTAGATCTAATTGAGTTCAATTACAATGAATAGCTTTTCATTCACCGACTTGGGTACTTATGAGGCCAAGATGTCAATTTAGTAATCACAATGAACTCAAGTGCCAAACTTATGAAATGTAAGGTACATTAGGATCATAAACTGTATTTTTGGACTTGCCTAATCAAGATTTCAATGATGTATAGACTTTGATTTAAGACTTCCACACTTGTTTATAGTTTATTTAAGGTATGTATTTGATTCAGCCCTATTTTAGGGCTTTATCTTGTGTCATTTTGCATTTCAGCCACATCTATACTTGTTAGATTACATGTTATTCCCCCCAATATGCTTATTTCTATCAAATTCACTTATGGAGGCTTTTTGTATGTTTTATAGGTACTTTGTCTACTACTTGATGGCATGGAAAGAGGATGCTCCAATCTAGGGTTTCCTCAGGCTTGGAGGAGCCCAAAATGAGACCAAAATGATTTCCAACCTACCCCAAGTGGTCAAAGAAAGTTTTGAAGCAATACCCTTCATGGATGGCCAAGTTCAACACTCAAATGCAGGGGAAGGACCCCAACACGGCCGTGCTACCATGGAATGGCCGTGCTGGGACATGCCCCAAGTAGCAGAATCTTCAAAAATTGACCCAGTTGGCCAGAACGACCGTTTTACCAAGAATGGCCGTTTTGGCAGTTCCCAGCACGGCCGTGCCACCAGTCCCAGAAACTCAAAATTCCCCTGTTCATTCCATTTTCTCACCACGGCCGTTCCCATCCACTACGGCCGTGCTACACAGAATTTTACCAATTTTCTGCACTGTTCTCCCCATTTTACCCCCCACTTAACCTAGTGCTTCCCACACACCTATATATACCTAGGTGGCGGTTGGGGTACAAGGTTAGCTACCTCCCACCACCTCCTAGCTCCCCAAATCGCCATCCACTCCATTTCCACTTCAAATCCACTCAATTTCACCATTTCCACCACATAACCCCCCATATCTAAGCCTTCCATCCACTTCCCTCCATCATTCCACACCATTTCATCCAAGGAGAAGAAGGAGGACGTCCCTGCTACTACTGGAGAGAGGATTGACAACCGCTACTTCGAGCTCCATGGCTACCTCTATCTTCTTCTTCTCTCTTTTTGTGTTTTCCATGTATATGAGTAGCTAGGCTCTTTGGGTGGGCTGTTTGGGGTCAAATATGTTACTTTGATACCATGTTGGGGGAAAATGACATGTAAACTTTTTAATTCTATTTGTTAATGATTATGTTCTATTTATGTCTCATTCTCCATGAATTGCTTGTTGGTTTGTGTGTGAAATCACTTAGGAATTTAGGCAAATTGGTTATATGTGTGAATTTTGGGATTTGCCCCTAGGTCCAATTCTTGGATCCCTAGGTTGCCTCCCATCTTCCTACATCTTAATCAATCTCCCTAAGCCTAAGTGAGAGATCTAAGTAGCTAGATTGGATAATTCTAGTGCAATTAGCATGGAGCCTTCTCAAGGCTAGAATGTGGGGGAATTGGGGTCCAAAACCGTAATTTCACCTCCCCATTACTACCCTCGGCCCCTAATTGCCCTAGGAATGTCTAATCTAGAAACCCAGACTTGATTAGACTCTAATTGGATTGAACCTAACCCCTAACCCAATTGAGCCTCGTAAGGGTAGTGGATTGTGTTAGAGACTAGTTCCTCTATACACAACCTAGCATATCCATGGCCAGTTAGTAGCTTAGGTTAATCCATTGGACTCTAACTTGTTGTTTGGTTTGGATGATCTAAATGGAATCATAATGTTCACATGTCACCCCCCAACTTAAGTGATAAGTTCATACCCCTAAACAGCCCACACATCTCTTTACTGCTTAAAACCCTAGTTTTGTGCTTGCGTAGCTTAGTTAGCTCTTTTCCTGCTTAGTTAGCTTCTTGCTTTACGTTTGTCTTATTCATGCTAGTGTAGTTCCTTAATTGCTCTTTTCCTTTTCTATTGCTTGCCTTAGTGTAACTTGTCTTTTCATACCTAGCTTAGTCTTTCCTTGCTTGCTTAGTCTTAATCTAACCTAGGGTTAACATAGGTTTCATTTCTGCCTTTAATTCCTCATTTATTCATAGTAGCTTAACAATCAAAACAACCTTTAAAACCCTTAACCCTAGTCTCCGCAGTAGGAACCTAGCAAAGCTAACCTAGCTCTAGTGCCCCCTCTTTTCCCTGTGGATCGACCCTTTACTTGCCACCTTCCTATACTACGACACGACCCCGTGCGCTTGCGGGTGTAGTGTTTTAGTAGACGTAGGTAGCTAGTTTAGGTTTATAAATTTCGAAAGCAAAACCCCCATCCACCGTGCATTCCGACCTCGTGGGGCGCATCTATTCAATTGAGTAGTGTGTTAGCACCACTAGCGGAATTGCATCAAGCTTTCTGGCGCCGTTGCCGGGGATTAGAGGCACTCGGCCTAGCTAGTTAGTTTTGCTTTGACTTTTCCTACTGCCCTCATCATTGCTATTATTTATTCATTTTTCTTTGCATTTCTTGTGTATATTGGTTTACTAACTTGCTTTCTTTTGTTTGGTTGTGCTTTGTGCATGTGACAAGCCATTCGGGAGGAAACAAAATGGAAGGCCAAAATGCACCTCACAAGCCGCTTCAAGACTACTTCATGCCTAGCAACTATAAATCGCCAATTGCTAGCAGGGTTGATCAAATGCCAGGGGAGCAATTCTCTATTCCTCCAGGTCTTCTTGGGCTCCTTCCCATCTTCTACGGCTCGGAGAGTGAGAACCCCTACAAGCACTTGGACTCCTTTCTTGAAGTATGCTCCACCTTCAGGATGCCGACGGCTAGTGATGATACAATCCGATTGACCTTGTTCTCTTTCTCCCTCAAAGACAGAGCTAAAGATTGGTATGACTCAAGAAAGGACATCATGAGTTGGGAAACAATGAAGAATGCCTTCTTGAGACAATTCTACTCTATAGCAAGGTTGACACAAATGCGGCGTGCCGTGACATGTTTTAGTCAAATGGGAAATGAGCAGTTTCATAATGCATGGGAGAGATTCAAGAAGATGTTGAGAGAGTGCCCACACCATGAGATTCCTTTGTGGCAGCTAGTTCAATCATTCTATTCTGGTTTGTCTCTAAAGGACCAAGACACAGTGGACTCTTCTTGTGGAGGATTTTTCATGGCTAGGCCACCTGAGGAGACATGGCCCTTATTTGAGAGTTTGGCAGAAAGTTCACGGATGAAAGCTTCTAGCATGGTCAGTGGCAGTGACCTATCTTTTGGTGTGACATCTCCAACTCACGATGATTCAAGCCCACAATTGATGAATATGATTGGGGAAATGATGAGCTTCATGAGAAACCAGGTGACAAATGCTCCTTGCCACTCGGTCAATTCTATTGAGTTCTATGATGAAGAAAAGAAGACATCCCACTCCTATAGCTACCAGGAACCACAAAGTCCCACATATAGCTCAAGGTTTGAGGAAGAGATTCTTTCTAGATTGAAAGTGTTTGAAGATGTTCAAAGAGATGTTGCAAGGTTAGAAGAGAGAATAGAGCAGCTATCTTCCGCACTTGCTCTTCAAGAAGAAAAATTAGCTTCAAAACCCATCCTGAGTTACAATGAAGCAAGTGGACCCATGCCCTCTTCTCAAATTTTCTATAGTCCACCCCCCATGCAAGTACACCCCATTCACTCCTTCCAAGGCTATTCCCAGCCTTACACTCCTCCACCACCTTCACCACCTCAATTTTCCCAAAACTTCACTTTCCAACCTCAATACTCTCCTCCTCTCCAATTCTCTTCTCCACCTCAACTTCAACCCCAAGTGTCACCTCCACCTCCTCCATAGCCACAACATGCTCCCCCTCTCCACCATGAGCAAGGTAGTGCCGTGACAGTTCTAAGGAGTGGGAAAACTCTTGAGCAGCCCGCAAGTCAAAGAAAGGTTGATACAGCAAAGCAAAGGCAGCCAAGTGGTGATACTGTGATTGATATTGTTGAAGATGATGCTGCGATGCCACATGCTGAGTTTGGGATTCCATGTGATCCACCACATATCACTTTTGCAGGTCCTACGATCCCTAGTGTTCCGCCTCACGTTCATGCAAGTATGGAAAAAGCTAGTGATCCTCCATTCGTAGAAGCACTAGATGAGCCACCGGAATTGAAAAGGAGGCAAAAGCACAATGTTGATATTCTTGAGGTGTTTCGCGAAGTGAAAGTGAACATTCCACTTTTGGATGCAATCAAGCAAATTCCATCTTATGCCAAGTGTCTCAAAGACCTATGCACTATGAAAAGAAGGTCAACGGGGAGGATCCCAAAGAGGGTGAGGTTGACTGAACAAGTGAGCTCCATCATACAACACTCACTTCCCGTAAAGAGAAAGGACCCAGGAGCCCCACTCATACCTAGTTATATAGGGGGACATCGCATAGACAGGTCCTTACTTGATTTGGGGTCTAGTGTGAATTTAATGTCATACCATGTCTATGTTGGCTGGGCTTAGGCAAGTTGAAGCCGGCACATTGCACTCTCCAGTTGGCAGATAGATCCATAAAAGTGCCTAGGGGTAGAGTGGATGATGTCTTGGTGATGATAGACAGAGAAAAAGGCGCGGTGTTCCCGGCGGATTTCATTGTACTTGATATGGAGCCGAAGGATAGGAAGATTCCCATTATCTTGGGGAGGCCATTCTTATCTACAGCTGATGTCGACATTCATGTACGCAGTGGCACAATGACAGTCTCATTCATGGACATGAAGATCAACATCAACATGTACAAGACCCCAAACCGGCGAGTCCGAGATAGGGATATTGGACATGATCGCTTCACAAGTCCAAATGGGCATTTGAGAGAAGGACATCAAGGTGAAGAACTTGGTGATGGTTATTGTGATGAAAGGGATGAGGAACCAAGCTTGAGTGCAAAGGAAGGATGCATGTTTTGCAAGAATGGACACTTGAGGATCCCAAATGGGTGAATTTTGAAGAATCACCAAGAAGCCTAGTTGAAGGCAAGAAACTCAGCGCTTGTGGGAGGCAACCCACCTAGGTTTGGGAATTTTTGACCCAATCTACATTTTTGATACTTTTGCTTTGTTTTTACATTTTTCCAAGAAAGCACACACACACACACACTTGTGTTTGATAGTTTTTGTATAGTTTTAAGATGTGCAGGTGATAACAGGGTGAAATGAAGGAAATTTGAGTACAATTGAGAGAAGGATTCAAAGAAAAATCACTTTGGGTCAAGTTTTTGAGTGTTTGATGTTCCTCATTTTGAGAGTAGCAGCTACAGGGACCACCACGGCCATGGCACATCAATACGGCCGTGGTCAGTTGCATGAAAAACACACCAAGTCCCTGGATTCAGAAGAAAAGTTGATAAAAGCTGCCAAAGGACTGCACCACGGCCGTGCCACGCAGCACGACTGTGCAACCTGAAGCCACCACGGCCGTGTTGCGCAGCACGGCCGTGATGCAGACCAATTTCATCCACTGAAGGTAGATTAGTGTGGCACCTACTACGCATATCCTCCGTGACAGGGAGGAACACCGCCAGAGCCTCTAGAGACCCATGATAGTCTACCCTATCATCCTAAACTCTAGGATCATGTTGAGGACAACATGATT
Organism: Alisma plantago-aquatica; assembly: GCA_963693085.1. NCBI lineage: Eukaryota > Viridiplantae > Streptophyta > Magnoliopsida > Alismatales > Alismataceae > Alisma > Alisma plantago-aquatica. The sequence goes on from OY856409.1 coordinate 695,610,716, forward strand.
CAAAAGTTTGGGGTGGTAGGGTAGGTATGCCCTAGTTTCACTTTGCATTTCACCTGCCACATCCACTTTTGTTTTCTTGTTTTTGCTATCTACCTTAGTCATCTTTACTTCTTTGCATACCTGCATGCCATGTAGTTTACTTTCTTATCATTTTTGTGTAATTTTTCAAAATTATTGCTCTTTTTGCCATGCATTGCATATCATGTAGATTTTTGGTAATTCTGGCATGTTATAGCTAGTATTTTCTTGTTTACTGCTTTAAGTTCAATAACATAGGTTTAGATGTGATTGGGGGCAACTTGGCACCATTTTGGCCAGTTTTGCCCAAATTTGAGAATTCTTGCCTAAAAGTGTGTTTCAACCCAATCTCTACTTTTTGGATTAAAAACGATGACCTTTGACAAATGCAAGTGACTTATCATTATTTATTGCTAAGTGGTATCAATGTTTGACTTTTTACATGTACATCACCTCTCTTATGGTTGTGATTGATTTGGCTGAATTGTGAAGTTGAGCAAGCTTTGAACGCTTAGTGTTTGTAGAATCACTTGATTGATATATCGATTTCATCTTGTTCATTCATGTGGTGTGATATCTGGGATGAAGTATTGGATTAATTTTCATGCAGGATGTCTTATGTGGATTTTCATACCTATGACCCCTCTTTGACTCGACTTTTCACTCACCATCTTCTTACCCCTCCGCCTCATGAAAGGATGCCAAAGTGCACATATCAGCCGTGGCCACCTCTAAAAGTTTGGGGTGGCCACATCTCCATCTTCCCGCTTCACTCTACCCACCATATGCCCTACATACTCTAAGGGAAAAGAAAAAAAAAAGAAAATTGCAAAAAAAAAAGGATGCTCCTGTTTAAGAGCATTCAAATAAAGAAAAGATGAGTGTGTAAAAGCACTCCAAAAATCTTACCGCAACCCTTTCTTCCATTTTCATACCCATTGAGCTAAGAAGCATCAAACTTAGCTCATTTTTCCCTTTTCCGCAGCCATGTGGGTCATTTGGTGTGATTTGAAATATAAGATTGAATGCATGAATATGAAACAACACTCCTAGTCATTCTTGATTAACGCCACCATGAAACGGTTTACCCAGAACTTTATGGAAGAAATATGGATAACCTATGTATTCTATGCGCTATATTTGAAGTTCATATGCTTTGTGCTCTTTTCATGATTGGTTTGTGAAAGCAGGAGAGGAGAGAGGTGAAATGCATGCATTTAGTCATCTTTGAACCCATTCAGCAACAATCGTCTTTTATATTGCATTTGTCATTTCTTTTTGTGAAAGTTTGTAGAGAGATTGAGTTGGAGCATACTTGAGGACAAGTATGTTTCAAGTTTGGGGTGGTGATTCAGCCCTATTATATGGCTTTATCTTGTGTCATTTTGCATTTCAGCCACATCTATACTTGTTAGATTACATGTTATTCCCCCCAATATGCTTATTTCTATCAAATTCACTTATGGAGGCTTTTTGTATGTTTTATAGGTACTTTGTCCACTACTTGATGGCATGGAAAGAGGATGGTCCAATCTAGGGTTTCCTCATGCTTGGAGGAGCCCAAAATGAGGCCAAAATGACTTCCAACCTACCCCAAGTGGTCAAAGAAAGTTTTGAAGCAATACCCTTCATGGATGGCCAAGTTCAACACTCAAATGCACGGGAAGGACCCCAACACGGCCGTGCTACCATGGAATGGTCGTGCTGGGACATGCCACAAGCAGCAGAATCTTCAAAAATTGACCCAGTTGGCCAGAACGACTGTTTTACCAAGAATGGCCGTTTTGGCAGTTCCCAGCACGGCCGTGCTGGCCAGCACGGCCATGCCACCAGTCCCAGAAACTCAAAATTCCCCTGTTCATTCCATTTTCTCACCATGGCCGTTCCCATCCACTACGGCCGTGCTACCCATTGCCCAACACGGCCGTGTAGCCCAGCACGGCCGTGCTACACATAATTTTACCCAATTTTCTGCACTGTTCTCCCCATTTTACCCCCCACTTAACCTAGTGCTTCCCCCACACCTATATATACCTAGGTGGCGGCTGGGGCACGAGGTTAGCTACCTCCCACCACCTCCTAGCTCCCCAAATCGCCATCCACTCCATTCCACTCCATTTCCACTTCAAATCCACTCAATTTCACCATTTCCACCACATAACCCCCCATATCTAAGCCTTCCATCCACTTCCCTCCATCATTTCACACCATTTCATCCAAGGAGAAGAAGGAGGACGTCCCTGCTGCTGCTGGAGAGAGGATTGACAACCGCTACTTCGAGCTCCATGGCTACCTCTATCTTCTTCTTCTCTCTTTTTGTGTTTTCCATGTATATGAGTAGCTAGGCTCTTTGGGTGGGCTGTTTGGGGTCAAATATGTTACTTTGATACCATGTTGGGGGAAAATGACATGTAAACTTTGTAATTCTATTTGTTAATGATTATGTTCTATTTATGTCTCATTCTCCATGAATTTCTTGTTGGTTTGTGTGTGAAATCACTTAGGAATTTAGGCAAATTGGTTATATGTGTGAATCTTGGGATTTGCCCCTAGGTCCAATTCTTGGATCCCTAGGTTGCCTCCCATCTTCCTACATCTTAATCAATCTCCCTAAGCCTAAGTGAGAGATCTAAGTAACTAGATTGGATAATTCTACTGCAATTAGCATGGATCCTTCTCAAGGCTAGAATGTGGGGGAATTGGGGTCCAAAACCCTAATTTCACCTCCCCATTACTACCCTCGGCCCCTAATTGCCCTAGGAATGTCTAATTTAGAAACCTAGACTTCATTAGACTCTAATTGGATTGAACCTAACTCCTAACCCAATTGAGCCTCGTAAGGGTAGTGGATTGTGTTAGAGACTAGTTCCTCTATACACAACCTAGCATATCCATGGCCAGTTAGTAGCTTAGGTTAATCCATTGGAATCTAACTTGTTGTTTGGTTTGGATGATCTAAATGGAATCATAATGTTCACATGTCACCCCCCAACTTAAGTGATAAGTTCATACCCCTAAACAGCCCACACATCTCTTTACTGCTTAAAACCCTAGTTTTGTGCTTGCATAGCTTAGTTAGCTCTTTTCCTGCTTAGTTAGCTTCTTGCTTTACGTTTGTCCTGTTCATGCTAGTGTAGTTCCTTAATTGCTCTTTTCCTTTTCTATTTCTTGCCTTAGTGTAACTTGTCTTTTCATACCTAGTTTAGTCTTTCCTTGCTTGCTTAGTCTTAATCTAACCTAGGGTTAAAATAGGTTTCATTTCTGCCTTTAATTCCTCGTTTGTTCATAGTAGCTTAACAATCAAAACAACCTTTAAAACCCTTAACCCTAGTCTCCGCAGTAGGAACCTAGCAAAGCTAACCTAGCTCTAGTGTCCCCTCTTTTCCCTGTGGATCGACCCTTTACTTGCCACCTTCCTATACTACGACACGACCCCGTGCGCTTGCAGGTGTAGTGTTTTAGTAGACGTAGGTAGCTAGTTTAGGTTTATAAATTTTGAAAGCAAAACCCCCATCCACCGTGCATTCCGACCTCGTGGGGCGCATCTATTCAATTGAGTAGTGTGTTAGCACCACTAGCGGAATTGCATTAGTATTTACATGGATATATATGGGTTCTTGGTCTCAAACTTGAATGGGTGCTAGAATACATTTTGAGGAGCCTATGGTTAAAATTTCGTATTATTTGTATTAGCCATCTGATAGATATTGGTGGTTGAAATTCAATTGATTCGATGAAAATTCCCTATGATTTAGAACTAAGTTCGAGTTTGTTTGGTGTCACGCAGCCGATCCACTAATGAGAGAGGGTCACAGCTCAGTTGAGTACAGCCTTTGTGGAAGCGTGGCTGCACTCATCTCCTACCTCCGATCTTTTGTGGGAGGAGAGCCTGGTTGCCGATGGGTTGTTAAACTGTGACTGCCCCCGCCCCCATTCTCCAGCCGGTTCTAAATGGCAAGCTTAGATCCAAAATTTTCGGAGACACTGAGCAACCTCTCAACCTACTCTTTTGGTGCGATAATGAGAGAGTTCCTGCCACCGCTCCTCTCCCTCTCCCCACTAGGTTCTATAGAGACCTTGAGGAGGAACAATCTTGTCCCCAGTTGCGATCCGAGGCCAGGATGATAGCTAAATCTCCCTCAGATCAAGGGGAAAGTCTGCATCTTGTTCTTTAGCTGCTTGTTAAGGGCAGACCTGGTGGTAGAGCTCCTTCCCTCCACGCCATGGAGGTGGATTCCAGGAGAGTGAAACGGGTTTGGATGCCAGACACCAACAGAGGTTCTGAGCTCCTGGAGTCCCAATGCTGCTCCCCAACACTTCAGCCTATTGTAGAGCCAACAAGAGACATTTCCCCTCTTCCCCCTTTCCATTTGCAGTGGTGGCCCATAGAGGCAGGCTTTGCTTTGCCGAGACGTTGGATCCTGACCAAGGTTTCTCTCAATGTGTCCCTGTAACTTTTAGGCAACTCCAGGAAGTTCAGGGCGGTCTTGCGATCCCTTTGTAGGTGAAGCGAGACAGATAAGGTGCCTCGAGGGCAGACACCTATTTTCAGCCGTCGTTCTCTGCCGAGACCTCGACCCAGAGTGCGGCAGAGAATTCTTCGTGCTCCCAATCCACCTACATCGGTTACAATGGTGGACATGCCAGCCGCAGAGGTCTTGACGATGTCAGAAGTCGGCGACGAGGAGGCCTTTGAGATGGATTTCTCACTTTGCTATCTTGCAGCGACAGCGCCCTCGCACGCTGAAGCGGAGAGAATCACGAAGGAGAACGGGGACGAGAGTCCGGGATTCAAGTCACGAGGATGAACCCTCGTCGAACCGACTTCAATTCCTATAGACCGGTTCTGTTTATCAGGGAAGTTGGCCGGTCCATTCTGGACCACAACAAGTAATATGGCGACCAAGGAAGGTGGGCAGGCCAACGTCAGCCAATCCGAGAGCACCACCTGGTCCACCTCAGGGGGGATGGAGCCCATATCGGATAAGGTAAATGAACTTTAATTCCCAGAAATAGAATTAACCTTACACAAATGGTAATAAATAGCTACTTTGGCAAATAAATACTCACAAAATATCCAAAGATTCAGACAAATGTCCTTTTTCTTATAGAATCTCTAAATTAGACTTTAAGACATCCTTGCTAATGATATTTCATAAACGATGATGCCTCTTTCTAAGGTTAGTGAACTAGAATGAAAAGAAAACAATTGAGATTTTATCTGAGAAAAATACTCCTGAACCATAGTTCCATATAGAAACAAACATAGGCTCTGATGTGATTATTATGACTAAATATTATGTCTTTTCGGATTAATGAATAATTATATATTTTTAGCCTCATTTTAATTTTAGAAAATAGACCAATCATCAGAAAAATGTGAAATTTAGACCAGACCCTACAAATGACATCCTAGTTAGTGTAAATGTAATGTAGACGTATTTCAGATTAGTAACACCTAGGTTTGATCTAAACTCTAATTTGGACATAAAATACTTATAATATGATGAACAATTATTGATGATGATTAATTGCTATTATTCAGGTGGTGACTAGATCAATAGTAGATGATGATGGACATATTAGAAATCTCTGAACTCGGTTACGTGAGTTTTTATTATAAGACTAGTTTTCATGGATGCATAATGATATGATGTACTTTGGATGTTTTTATTTACATATAAATTCTTGGATGTATATTAGTAGTATATGTTTCGCCAAACATAAAAGAATATGGATGGTTTGTAGCTACTAAGTGTTCACATTCTCTCTCTCTCTCTCCTTATAAATATAAAGTCAACACATCCCCATAGCCCAAGGGGCAGGGAAAATATAAAGTGTGACACCACTTAGTAGTACAAATACATCAAAAGAAATCTAAAAATATGTGTTTACCTGATTATTGCATTAAATAATATTTTCTTTTACTATTTCTTCTTTTTCAAAAATTTCCAAGTATGTAAGCACAATATATATGTATCTTTCACCCACGTGCACAAACATTGTATTGATTCGTTGTTTTACGTATATTTTAGGTTTAGAAATAGCATGGGAGAAAAAGATGTGAGTGAGCAGTTGTACAGGTTGTACCTATTGTGTAGATCCTGATTAGCATACATATTCATAGACTTATAAATCTTCTTTTTATATGTAATTATAATTCATGTTGTAATAAGTCATATTGTAATAATTTACATGTTGAACGTTGAGAAATGTTATGGTGTATGTTATGGTTGTATGTTCATGTATGCACAAATTGCTTCCGCAACGCACTTTGATACAATTGTCTAATATTTTTGGGTTTGTCCTCTCGGGCCTTGTAAGTCTTGATACGACAAAATCCACAGACGTTACAGTTGGTATCAGAGCATGAACAATAGCTACACCTGAAAATTACTCACCTTGAAATATAAAACTAAGTTTCACCTTCCACTTTAAACCTTAAAATTTTTGTAAGTTGTTCTATAGGAATAAGGTTTGACTTAGCTTCTAGGCTAGAGCCTAGATGTTCGAGAACTAGGTCTAATTAAGTGTGTGAAACACTTTCCATATATAGATCATATGTATTGGATAGCTACACTAGTCTACACTTGTTCTCACCATTTCATTAGGTTACATGGCACTAGACTCTTTATTGTGTGTGGGACACTCGATTTTGCTGATTTAGTTTTGTATTCCAATCAGCTTGAGCCTCGACAGTTTTCTTTAGCATCTTCTTTCTCAGAGAAAAACTATATAATATTTTACTATATATATGTAAGTATAAAAAAATGTGTTCCTCACACTGAAGAGTAGTTAGTGTTCATGCAACCTAAGTGAAAGGGGGTGACATCAGTCTAAAAGAGAGAGTATATCTAGAATAGATGTCTAAAGACTTATAAGGATATGTGATTGATAAATAGATTGACAATAGAATGATATATGACGCAAGCAAGGATGATCTTATATAAATTTGATCTCTAAGGTATAAGTTCTTTATAAAGATCTAAGTTGTATATGAGGTTTGAATCTATAATCTAAGACAAGTCTGGGTGATGAAAGTGCATACTCTTTTCTTACTTAAGATAAGCGAAATTAAGATGAGGTTGAAAAAGCATGAGGCTCAAGCTCTTTATGTAGGATCTCCAGTGTTAGGACAAGATACATGGTAAACTCCAGAGAGAGTGAGACCCACAGGGAGAGGGTCATAGGACCTACCCCACAATATATGAAAATTATGAGATATATATCAAATGATGTGTCCTAAGCTGGGTTACTCCTGAGTAGATGAGTTGAATCCTCTTGCATGATTCAATCCTATATGTGATAGTTGGGAAAAAATGATGAATAGATGACACATAATGAGAAAGTCAATCCTTTGACTTGGTTCGGTCCAGGCTTTGTGACTTAAGCTTGTGAAGCTCATTATTAGCTGCAAGTGAGGTGATATATGAAACTCTAGTTCTGAGAGTAAAATGTTGTGTGCATAAGATACTCATAAATGTTGTTCCTTCCACTTCTATTTCTTAATATATGATACTAGAAACCTTACTTGAGCTATATACCTGCTTTATAAATGAGGAGTCACTTGTATAAGCTTGACCTATTCTATATTTTCTTTCCTATATCATACATATCAAGCATGAAACATATAAGACTGAAATCATAAGAGAAAAAAAGATATTTGAATCATAGCTTACATGATCACAAAATATAGTTCTTAACATCGATCCTTCTCAATCTATGCTTCTATGTTTGAGGTTAACTCTCACACAATAGGGTGAAACCTTAATATGTAAATATGAAAAATCAAGCCCGTCTCTAATGATGAAATACTAGAATGATGTTGATCATAACTCACAATAATGATTTGAGTATGAAAATGTTGTCAATAAATGACATGAAATCTTGATCTCCCCTTACCTAGGGAGTGGAGTGAGAGATGAAACCTTGAAAAATACATTCTCAACTTCATATGTGTGAATAAAACCCTATTTCTTAGGGAGATAGGTAAGTAAACCCTTATATGAAAGGATGTCATATTATGACTAAGACATTAAATGATTTTCAATGTATACAAGTGGGATCAGTACACTCTAGATTCTCTAAGTCCTAAGACGACAACTTAGGTACAATTACAACTATGATATCCTTGGCACATAGATGTAGTGGGTTATATGTAGTACAAATTACTAGCCATCATCTTCAGTATGACATTATCTGAATTTTGAGGACAAAATTCCTTTTAAGGAGGGGTGAATGTGATAACCTAGATTTTAAAGTTTTGATACCCAACGTAGAATTTGAATACTATGAATGCTATGCAGATTTTTAGTACCAAATTGAGGAATTCATTATTCAATTGGGTACTCTTTTCAATTTAAAAGGGTAAGCATAGATGCATTGAATGATTATTAGATCTAATTGAGTTCAAATACAATGAATAGCTTTTTATTCACCGACTTGGGTACTTATGAGGCCAAGATGTCAATTTAGTAATCACAACGAACTCAAGTGCCAAACTGATGAAAATGTAAGGTATGTTAGGATCATAAACTGTATTTTTGGACTTGCCTAATCAAGATTTCAATGATTTATAAACTTTGATTTAAGACTTCCACACTTGTTTATAAGTTTATTTGAGGCATGTATTTACATGAATATATATGGGTTCTTGGTCTCAAACTTGAATGGGTGCTAGAATACATTTTGAGGAGCCTATGATTAAAATTTCGTATTATGTGTATTAGCCATCTAAGAGATATTGGTGGTTGAAATTCAATTGATTGATGGAGATTCCCTATGATTTAGAACTAAGTTCAAGTTTGTTTGGTGTCACGCAGCCGATCCACTACTGAGAGAGGGGCACGGCTCAGTTGAGCATAGCCTTTGTGGAAGCGTGGCTGCATCATAGCTCTCCAAATATATCCAGTAGCTCACACTCATCTCCTACCTCTGATCTTTGTGTGAGGAGTGCCTGGTTACCGATGGGTTGTTAAACTGTGACTGCCCCCTACCATTCTCCAGCCGGTTCTAAATGGCAAGCTTAGATCCAAAATTTTCTGAGACACTGAGCAACCTCTCAAACTACTCTTTTGGAGCGATAATGAGAGAGTTCCTGCCACCTCTCCTCTCCCTCTCCCCACTCGGTTCTATAGAGACCTTGAGGAGGAAGAATCTTGTCCCCAGTTGCGATCCGCGGACATGATGATAGCTAAATGTCCCTCAGATCAAGGGGAAACTGTACATCTCGTTATTTAGCTGCTTGTTGAGGGCAGACCTGGAGCTAGAGCTCCTTCCCTCCACGCCATGGGGGTGGATTCCAGGAGAGTGAAACGGGTTTAGATGCCCGACACCAACAGAGGTTCTGAGCTTCCTAGAGTCCCAACGCTGCTCCCCAACACTTCAGCCTATTGTAGAGCCAGCAGGCGACATTTCCCCTCTTACCCCTTTCCATATGCAGCGGTGGCCCATAGAGGCAGGCTTTGCTTTGCCAAGATGTTGGATCCTAACCAAGGTTACTCTCAATGTATCCCTGCAACATTTAGGCACCTCCAGCAAGTTAAAGGCGGTCTTGCGATCCCTTTGTAGGTGGAGCGAGTCAGAGAGGGTGCCTCAAGGGCATACACCTACTTTTAGCCACCGTTCTCTACCGAGGCCTCAACCCAGAGTGCCGCAGAGAGTTCTTCGTGCTCCCAATCCATAGAAACCGGTCACAATGATGGACGTGCCAGCCGTAGAGGTCCTGACGATGTCAAAAGCCTGCGAGGAGGAGGCCTTCGAGATGGATTTCTCGCCTTGGTATCTTACAGTGACGGCGCCCTCGCACGCTGAAGCAGAGAGACATCACGAAGGAAAGAGAACGAGGACGAGAGTCCGAGATTCAAGTCACAAAGATGAACCCTCGTCGAACCGACTTCAGTTCCTATAGACCGGTCCGATTTATCAGGCAAGTTGGTCGGTCCATTCTGGACCACACCAGGCAATTAGGCGACCAAGGAAGTTGGGCAGGCCAGCGTCTACCAATCCGAGAGCACCACCTCAGGTGGGGATGGACCCCATATCATATAAGGTGAATGAACTTTAATTCCCAGAAATAGAATTAACCTTACACAAAGGGTAATAAATAGTTACTTTGGCCAATAAATACTCACAAAATATCCACAGATTCAAAAAAATGCCCTTTTTCTTATAGAACCTCTAAATCAGACTTTAAGACATCCTTGCTAATGATATTTCATATAAACAATGATGCTTCTTTCTAAGGTTAATTAACTAGAGTGAATAGAAAATGATTGAGATTATATCTGAGAAAAATACTCATGAACCATAGTTCCATATAGAAATAAACACAAGATCTGATTTGATTATTATGACTAAATATTATGTCTTTTCAGATTAATGAATAATTATGTGCTTTTATCCTCATTTTAATTTTAGAAAATAGATCAATCATCAGAAAAATGTGAAATTTGGATCAGACCCTACAAATGACATTCAAGTTAGTACAAAAATACTAAAGACATATTTTAGATTAGTAACACCTAGACTAGACCTAAATCCTAATTTGGACCTAAAATACCTATAATATGATGAATAATTATTGATGATGATTAATTGCTATTAATCAGGTGGTGAATAGAAAATAGTAGATGATGATGACATATTATAATTCTCTGAACTCAGGTACATGGGGTTTTTGTTAAGTATAAGACTAGTTTTCATGGATGCATCACGATATGATGTACTTTGGATGTTTTTATTTGCATATAAATTCTTGGATGCATATTAGTAGTATATTCTTCGCCAAATGATGTGCACAAATCATATCACCTTTTGGATCATGTTTGGTTGCATATCCATGTTATTTTGACTCAATTATCACTCTCATTCATGCTAGATTCTATATTTTTAGCTATTCTTACTTGTCTCATGGTTTGGATTGAAGGTACTACATATTGCAATGAAATTATGAAGAATATATCATATTATCTCTTATTGTATCACTCCCCAAGAATCTATATGTTTTGGGGTTCGAAATTTCACAAATACCACTTTTTACGGCATGTAAATCGGACCTACACACTGAAAGTTATGAGCAGAATACACAACAAGCCCAGAACAGCGAGATGCACGCCGTGCACCTGGGAATTTCAGGCAGAATAAAGTTTCTAGAAAGTTGCACGGCGTGCACCTGGGATCCAAAAGTTTCTGGAAAGTTACACGGCGTGTATTCCTTTAGCACACGCCGTGCACAGTGCATTCTGGAGCAAACTGGAAGTTTCTGGAAAGTTACACGGCGTGCATTTCTTCAGCGCACGCCGTGCACAGTGCATTCTGGAGTAAACTGAAAGTTTCTGGAAAAGTGCACGGCGTGCACCTGGAAGTTTCAGCATTTTGTAAAATACAAGTTTTTGTTTGAAACGAAGTGGGAACTTAATGGGCGGTTATGCCCGGTCATTTATGAACGTTCCCTCGTCCCAGAGCAAGAGGAGAGCAGAGGAGGGCGATTTTGAGGAGATCAAGGGTGGTTTCTTGGGAAAGGAGTCCATTTCTTCTTCTCCATTGTCTTCTCCAAGGTGCAGCCAAGCTTCCCCAACTTCGTGCAGCTTCTCGAGAGAGGAGCCAGTCCGTTTTGGAGCAGCTTTAGGAGTGGAATTTCATCCCCAAGACGGAATTCTACTTCTCTTGGGTTACACTTTTAATTATCCTAGCTTTTCCTTCACTAAACTATGTTAAACTCTGAAAATTCTGTAGCATTTCTGCAATACATGATCATGGATGAGTAGAATCTAAATCTTGGACATGGGAGAGTAACTCCCATGTCATAGCTTGTATGAACATATGCATTTCATACTAAATGTTAGTTTCTTGCATGTTCCAAGAGTTGTTTCAGATATGAAATGCTTGTTTGTGTGATTGGCCATCATACTTGTATGTTTTATGCTTTCTTTCATAATCTGAGAAGATGTGTTTGAGAGTATGGTGTTACTCTTTTGGCAACTTGTCCTTGACCGCGAGAGTGGCTGGGATTAAGTTGAGGAGTAAGGTTTGTGATTCAAAATGAAATACATGCACGAGAGTGATGTATGGAGTTAGAATCGTCATTACTTCACCGGGAGGTGAGTGATGACTACAAACCTCCAATGCAAGTTAATTAACATGTTTAAATTATATTTTAATATAAACTATGATGTGATAGTGAAATCCCAAGTCTTAGATCCTTCCAAATCTAAATCTTAACCTTTCTTAATTGATAATTTGCTGTTTTGTTTTAAATCTATAATTTAGTTGTTCTAATCCAATCATCTTATGCAAAATGATCTAGATTATTGAAAATCATAACTCTTGCGCCTAACTAACCAATGCTCCTTGTGTTCGACCTCGACTACAACTACTCTCGTATACTTGCGGGATATAGTTAGTTGAGTAAAAGATCATTCTTAATGATTGAAACTCGTTAGTGTAAACAACCAACAAGTTTTTGGCATCGTTGCCGGTGAGCATCGGTATTCCTGTTAGAGTAAGAGTTGTTGATAAGTAAATGAGACTAGATCACAACCTTCATATCCACCATCATATCCATAAATCATAATTCATCATGATCATCATAATTTGTTGTATCTTCCATGTTTGTTTTTGTATCTCACTCACCTTGTTTATCTGCAGGAGCATATGGAGTGTTCATAAAAAGATCATTGAACCGTTCATATCTCTACATTCAAAAAATGAACACATCATTTGCAGCCCTCATGGAACAAGAAGGAGTGAAACCCAAGCATGTATGGAGGAGTCACAACCCACACAACCTTCATCCACATCACCATCATTCACACCTAATTCACCACCAACACCCATACCACATTCATCCACACCCTCATATCCACCACCTTCATCCATACCACATACACCACCACCATCTATGCCACATCCACCTAATCCTCCAGATTCACATGAAGAACTAGTCAAGGAGGATGACATTCCTCTTAAGGACTACTTTGGTACAGTTTCAATGCACATGAGTGGGCCTATTAATATTTCAAAATTTGAATCAAAGGAGTTTTCTATCAGCCCAGCTATCATACAATTGCTACAGCGGAATGCATTTGGAGGGACACCAATGGAGGATCCAAACCTCCACATTGCTGAATTTCTACAGTTTCTAAGCACCATAAAGATATATGGTGTTCCTACTGATGGGATACGCCTAATTCTTTTTCCATTCTCTCTTAAAGATAGAGCCAAGGCATGGCTCTATACTTTGCCAAAGAAGTCAATCGACACTTGGGAGGATCTTCTAAAGGTCTTTTTGGCAAGATATTTCCCCCCCTAGCAAAACTTTGTAGCTGAGGATTCAACTCATCAATTATTTTCAAAGGTTTGGAGAGACCTTGTATGATACATGGGAGAGGTTCAAAGATCTTCAACATCTTTGTCCACATCACGGTCTAAGAAATTGGCTTCTATTACAATCTTTCTATAATGGATTGTGCGACAATACAAGGATGTTTATTGATGCAGCTGTAAATGGAGCTTTAATGAACAAATCTTATGGAGAAGCCTATGCTATTATTGAAGATATGGCATCCAATCATTACCAATGGAGCTCAGATACAAACTACCATCCATCTTATTCAGCTACTACATCTGAGATACAAGTGGGGAGTCACATGGTTGATGCTATAGACATAATTGCAGCAAACCTAGACACTTTATCACAAAGGTTTGAGAAGCTAAGCACACATCCATTTCAATCAGCCAATATTATTTGTGATGCATGTGGGTTGCTAGGACACTCATCTTGTACATGTCATGCTTCTTCTATTTATTTTCCAATGGGCTACACTCCACCGGGCTTCTACAGCAATGCAAACCCGAATTTCATTCAGCCACAACAACCACAAGTAACTTCTAGATTAGAGTCCATGCTTGCAACATTTATTTCAGCTCAAATGCAGCAAAATGAGGAGTTCCATCAACAAAGACAATCAATGAAGGGTGCCATTTGCCAACTCTCTTCTAAGGTGGACGATATTGCCACTCACACACACATCTTGGAGAAACAAATTGCCCCGCAAGCTCCTTCTAGCAAAGAAGCATTTCTACCTTTCTTGCCTAGTCCACCAGAGATGAATCCTACATATTTTAGGCCGGTGACATTAAAGAATGGTGTTGTCATAGAAGTATATACTTCAAAGTATGATGATGTTGATATCCATGATGATTATGAAGTTGCAACTAAAGGGGAGAAAGCTACAACACATGCTCTACATGTTGATTCTTCAAGCAAGCCACATGTTCTTCCTCCTCACACTCTAGATGACACATTGCTTTATAATGAGAACACTCTTCCCAACTCATACTTTGATGATGCTTCAAATGGGAATGAAAAGACAAATCATATTGGTATACAAAAGACTATTCTTGCTGCATCTCATAGGTGCTTTCGCTTGCCCCAAATCAAGGACATATTTGCAAGGAGGCATCAATCTTTAGCACAACAATTTCCAGCCTCAAATCAAAGCAATGGACCTCCATCTTCATCATTTACCATGACATGTATCCGGTTAAAATCCTCTTGAGTTTGTTATATGCAGTGAGGACACTGCAAATTTCAAGCTTAGGGGGAGAGCAACTGGTCGGTAGTGTAGTTTTATTTCCCTTTTATCATCTTTTTCTTAGTTGTTGTTTTTAGTTCTTCTCTTCTGGTGGAAAATCTACTATGATATGAGGTTTATCTTTTATATGTGGATAGAACTCCTATGCTTAATTGATTGTCATCTTTTGATGAGAAATATCGTTTAGAGAAATTATAAAAGGCATGCATTTATCAAATGAAACCTTTTGACCATCAACATGTGCTTAACTCTGGTTTATGCTTCTAGCCTTAACATTCATCTTTCACATCCTTGATTGCTTAAAACATGTAATGGCTTCAATTTTTGTGAGTAAATCAACTTTTCAACATAATTTGGAATACGGGATGCCCTTGCCAAGCTCTTAGTGCATTTTCAACCACTCTTTCAATGAAAAAAAAATCAAAACAAATGAATGAAATCTAGCTGATGTTGCAATTTAGTTGACTCTCCTATGCTTTGAAAAAATGTAAAATTTCTTTTGGCTTATCTCATCTTTATACCCCATAAAAGATGGCTACACTGCCCACATATCATGCTATCCTAGTGTAAGTCTGATCTGGACACGATGGTTAGGTGATATGTCTTAAAAGAGGGTAAAATACCCCAACCGACACTCCATGTGTGCATAAGACTACATTAGCAGCCGAGTGTCGGAACCCATAATCCATTATCATATCACTTTTGAGAAGAAGGAGAGTACAACTAAAATTGTCAATTTTAACTAAGATTTCATCATTTGTATCCTTAATAGTTGAGAGTTTGAGTTGCACATCCACTAATTGCTTGGCTTGGTCATCCAAATTCTACTTAGTGTTGTTTAATTGAACGATTCATTTAATTGTGACCACCCCTACTAAAATAAAAATCTCTTTCTTGGGTGTTTAAGTTGAATTGATGGCTATGTGTGTAAACATATTGATCATGTTGGTTTGGTCTTATACCTTTCTTTCAATTCATTTGATCTATGCATGAACTTGACAATTCCTTCATTTGTGTTTCTATGCTCTTTTTGCTTGAGGACAAGCAATGGTTTAAGCTTAGGGGGATTTGATGTGTACAAATCATATCACCTTTTGGATCATGTTTGGTTGCATATCCATGTTGTTTTGACTCAATTATCACTCTCATTCATGCTAGATTCTATATTTTTAGCTATTCTTACTTGTCTCATGGTTTGGATTGTAGGTACTACATATTGCAATGAAATTATGAAGAATATATCATATTATCTCTTATTGGATCACTCCTCAAGAATCTACATGTTTTGGGGTTCAAAATTTCGCAAATACCACTTTTTACGACATGTAAATTGGGCCTACGCACTGAACGTTATGAGCAGAATACACAACAGCCCAGAACAGCGAGATGCACGCCGTGCACCTGGGAATTTCAGGCAGAATAAAGTTTTTGGAAAGTTGCACGGCGTGCACCTGGGATCCAAAAGTTTCTGGAAAGTTACACGACGTGTATTCCTTTAGCGCACGCCATGCATAGTGCATTCTGGAGCAAACTGGAAGTTTCTGGAAAGTTGCACGGCGTGCATTTCTTCAGCGCACACCGTGCACAGTGCATTCTGGAGTAAACTGAAAGTTTCTGGAAAAATGCACGACGTGCACTTTTGGGTGCACGACGTGCACCTGGCAGTTTTAGCATTTTGTAAAATACGAGTTTTTGTTTAAAACGAAGTGGGAACTTAATGGGCGGTTATGCCCGGTCATTTATGAACGTTCCCTCGTCCCAAAGCAAGAGGAGAGCATAGGAGGGCGATTTTGAGGAGATCAAGGGTGGTTTCTTGGGAAAGGAGTCCATTTCTTCTTCTCTTCTTCTCCATTGTCTTCTCCAAGGTACAACCAAGCTTCCCCAACTTCGTGCAGCTTCTCGAGAGAGGAGCCAGTCCGTTTTGGAGCAGCTTTAGGAGTGGAATTTCATCCCTAAGACGGAATTCTACTTCTCTTGGGTTACACTTTCAATTATCCTAGCTTTTCCTTCTCTAAACCATGTTAAACTCTGAAAATTCTATAGCATTTCTGCAATACATGATCATGGACGAGTAGAATCCAAATCTTGGACATGGGAGAGTAACTCCCATGTCATAGCTTGTATGAACATATGAATTTCATACTAAATGTTAGTTTCTTACATGTTCCAAGAGTTATTTCAGATCTGAAATGCTTATTTTGGTGATTGGCCATCATACTTGTATGTTTTATGCTTTCTTTCATAATCTGAGAAGATGTGTTTGAGAGTATGGTGTTACTCTTTTGGCAACTTGTCCTTGACCGCGAGAGTGGCTGGGATTAAGTTGAGGAGCAAGGTTTGTGATTTAAAATGAAATACATACACGCGAGTGATGTATGGAGTTAGAATCGTCATTACTTCACCGGGAGGTGAGTGATGACTACAAACCTCCAATGCAAGTTAATTAACATGTTTAAATTCATATTTTAATATAAGCTATGATGTGATAGTGAAATCCCAAGTCTTAGATCCTTCCAAATCTAAATCTTAACCTTTCTTAAGTGATAATTTGTTGTTTTGTTTTAAATCTATAATTTAGTTGTTCTAATCCAATCATCTTATGTAAAATGATCTAGATTATTGAAAATCATAACTCTTGCGCCTAACTAACCAACGTTCCTTGTGTTCGACCTCGACTACAACTACTCTCGTATACTTGCGGGAAATAGTTAGTTGAGTAAAAGATCATTCTTAATGATTGAAACTCGTTAGTGTAAACAACCAACACCAAACATAAAAGAACATAAAAGAATATGGATGGTTTGTAGCTACTAAGTGTTTACATTCTCTCTCTCTCTCTCTTTACATCTCTCTATCTCTATCTCTATCTCTCTCTCCTTGCAAATATAAGGTCGACACATCCCCATAACCCGAAGGGCGTGGATCCTCATAGCCCAAGGGGCGGGGAAAAATATGAAGTGTGACACTACTTAGCAGTACAAACACATCAAAAGACATCTAAAAATATGTGTTTACCTGATTATCACATTAAATAATGTTTTCTTTTATATTTTCTTCTTTTTCAAAAAATTCCAATTATACAAGCACAATATATATGTATCTTTCACCCACGTACAAAACTCCTTGTGCTGATTTGTTGTTTTATGTATATTTTAGGTTCAGAGATTGCATGGGAGAAAAAGATGTGAGTAAGCAGTTGTATAGGTTGTACCTATTGTGTATATCCTGATTAGCATGCATGTTCATAGATGTGTAAATCTTCTTTAAATATGTAATTGTAATTCATGTTGTAGTAAGTCATATTGTAATAATTTACATGTTCAATTTTGAGAAATGTTATGGGGTATGTTATGGTCATATGTTCATGTATGCGCAAATTGCTTCCGCAACGCACTTTGATACATTTGCCTAAAATTTTCAGATTTGTTCTCTCGGGCCTTGTAAGTCTTGAGATGGAAGAATCCGCGGTAGTTTGGATAAGGTAACATAAGTGATGAACCCCGAAATGTGCCATACGTAGTTTGGAGAGGGTTACAACACATAATTTAAATTTATTAGGTGACATCTAAGATAGGATTGTAACATCTCTGACTTGGGTTATGTGTTAACCCTAGATGTTTTGCTTAAGTAAGTTGATTATATGCTTGCTCTCATCTCTTGAAAAGTAATTAAGGCTCAAGAGGTACTTATATTTTAATTTTAGTCCTTTTTGAGTAATGTTGAAATAATGTTTTTGTCTGTTTGGACTAAAGTGCAAATAACCCAAGTTGAGGGGTTAAATTGTAATTTGTGCATGATAAAATGTTCCTCATATGTTGAAGCATCATATGAATGAGTATGATGTAGTGGTATGGATTCCACAAGCTTGAGCACCAAGATAGAGCTTGATGAGCAATGTTTGTGCATTAAAATCTAGTTTTGGAGTAATGTGCAAATTATCCAAAACCTAGGGTTCAATATGCAAAATATCACTTCTAGAGGGTCCCCCATGAATCTTGGTATCATGTGGAGGCAAGAATTTGAGAGAGGCGCCTCATTTAAATCATTTTGGAAGAGAGAGAATCTTGATATTAAAATAATCAAGATTTAAGCATAATTGGAACTTTTATTCAATTTAATGCAAAAATAAATATATTAATTGAAGTGCCCTTCGAACAAAAGGTGAGGAATGATTTGTATAAGGATGGACGACCATGTGCCTTGCAATGGCACAGAAATATCTCAAAGTGAGTGGAGAGCCCACTCACATTAGTTAACTAAAAGTAATATCCACTAAAAACGGGATATTAGTATTATATGAATTAAGGTGCTTAATTACTTTTCCTTTAGTTTGTGGATAATGAAGAGGAGTTAAAGGCAAAGAAAGATTCCTTCGTATACAAGGGAGTGAGAGGAGTATGTGGCATAGTTTCAGGTAAAGCTACATGAAACCCAAATTTGGGGAAATGTGGTGAGAAACCCTAATTCAGGGTAATGATATGTAAATCCCTAATGTAGGGTGATATAATGTGTTTTGAAACCCTAAATAGGGTAAAGGTACAAGAAACCCTAATTTTGGGTTATAATGTATGAAATTCTAATTTTGGGCAATATGATGATAAACTATAACCCTAATGTGGGATAATGGGATGAGTATCCCTGATTGCCATGACATGGAAACCCTAACCCTAAAAAGGCAATAGTGGTGTTACTTTATATTGCATGGTGTTGATATGTAATCAATATAACTGTTATCATATGTGCTAACCATGCAGGTATCATGAGACGATGAGCATAGCCATGTATGAGCTATGATGTTTTAATTATTGAAATTGTTTATGGGCCTCATGAGCCATAACATGCTTTGTTGCCTAGTGAGAGGTAATAAGAGATGAAATAGGCCTTGTGAGCTATGTGGGATGCTTGTGTAGAAATTATTATGTTTACCTTGGTCAGATGACCTGAAGGTATCAGTTACCTGATAAGTGGTAACAAGTGTTCATTCTTTGATGAACTGAGGGTTGAAAACCCATTTTCTATAATCATGATGATGAGTTTGAAAAGGATTGAGAATGCCCCTGATGAGATGAGGGATTGAGATCCCAATATTTTATTAAAGTTGAACAATACTTGATGAAAGTATTACACACTCTTTACAACATTTGTTATAATAATTGATGTTTGGAAACATGATTGATGCTAAAATAATATGGTAATACACTTAATTAATCAAGTGATATCACATAATGTAGTTGCCCTGACCACAGATCCATCAGTGTCAGAATTTGCTGAATGGTGAAACGAGTTAAACTCAGAACGCATATTATTGAATATGTGGGGGTAAATGGGAAATTATATCCTTATGCCCCGTAGGGATGACTGTGTGTTATCATCTATGTACATGATAGGCTATGTGCCATAACCCTGAAAAGAGTATGGCTATGAGCCATGACTCCGCATTACAATACCAGGCCTTTGCTGTGTGCCTTAAGCCTAAAGAGAGTATATGCTATAGCTATAACTCTATAGCAAAGATGCCAATATACCCTGGCAAGATAATTGCAGTTTGACACATGATGTCTCTGCCATATAATCTCGTACTGATCGAGAAGGATGAGGTCTTGGAGTCCGACTCTTCCATTGACCTTGTGTGGTACCGATGCTTAACGTAATTTTGGTCGGTTGGAGTATGAACGATATACTTCATCTCTTCAGGGCATAAATGTAAATGTAAAATGTAATCAGTCGTGTAGCATAATTGCTAAAGGTTGATATACGAGAATCATTGGTTGATATACCATTGTTTACCATATCCTAGATGGGTGAATGCTTTGCATGTTCTTCATATTCCTTACTAAATAAATGATATGTTGTTGTACAAGTCATAGAAATAATGCTTGAATAAGAATATTGCTCTAATCTATTTAGATATTGATCTAGCTGCTGTTGAATATATAACTCCTCTACTCAATTTTATTTTATTATATTAAACTGCAATAATAATGTTTTTGGCGGAGAGTTATATCTCTCGCTGGGACCGGGTCTCACTCCGTTGGTCTCCAACACTTTTTAGGTAGACATGGAGGAAAAGGCAGGAATCTTTTAGTAAGGGAAGAGTAGCAGCAACAACAACAGCAGGGACAACGGTGATTTTTCTCAGATGGAGACACTAACTGTCAAGTCTTGTATATGTGTAAATAGAGTCCGATGTGTCATCTCTGTACTCCCAGGTCCTTGGAGTCAGTAGTTAATATTTTAAAGAATCGATCTGAGATTTTGGCTTAGTGCCTCAATGTTCTTGTGCTGACTATATATAGTTTTAACGGGGTAGTTGATGCTTTTAATTCTAAAAAAATGGTATTGGACGTGTACTTGTGAACCAATATGTAATTGAATTACTTTGGTTCTTTTTTGAAAGAGTTTTCCTTTGTTGGATCTCTTTGTAATAGGTTTTAATTTTTAGTGATTTTTCAGTAATCCACTACTAACGAACGCTTCCAATTAGTTAATTCCGGTTTGTTTGTCTCAAGGATAGTCTACTAGGATGGAAAATATAATAATGCAATCTCCAAATTATGACAATTTACAACATTAAATAAAAAACATGGTGGCATGAGCAACTCCTGGATTGGAAATAGACAGTGGTCAAGTGGGAACTATGACAACATGACATATGATGCTCTATCAAGTGTTTCATTATCTACAACATCCATAAATGTGCAACTTGTATATGATAAGGTTACCAAGTACACGGTGTTTGAGCTAAACATATCTTATGTTGATGATGTCAGTATAAATTTTGTGAAAGAGTCTCATATGTTTTCCTATCAAAATGTTTCAAAGAATTAAACATGTCATATGTTGTATATATGTGGTTGAAATGAGTATGTGATCTAACAAGGTAAAACCATAGAATGGGATCTATTGTGTAAAATGTTGATGTTAAAAGTTTCCCATATTTCTCTCTCAAGTTCATATTGAAAATATTTGTGATATGGAAGTTTATAATGCTTTTGATACATCATGCATGAGAGTGGGCCATTTATATTCCATTAATATAGGATTGGACTTAGAAAGAGTCTATTAGCATATATTTGCTAGTTGAATATGATGATTTTAGGTCTTGTGTTCATGTTCTAGAAGAGATTATAGAAAAGTGTGCATAACCCCCAAAAGTAACAATTCATAAACTCTTTGTGTAATAAAAGACCAAATTAATACCCATAAGATAAATAGATTCAGTTGTATCCTATGATTGATGTGGTAGATATTTAGGATGATGGTGTTGTTAGGGTAGAGAAAAGATAACTGTCAAGATTATTTTAACAGTTGGATCTTGAAATTTTTATGGATTTATCAAGGGATATGGTGGTATATATTGGGTATATATGTCAGAGAAGGTTGGATCCATCATACCATTTAAAGCTTCAAAATTTTATAGGGGGATGGCATTGATGGGGATCATTGTGATTTTGTATAGAATATGTTGTGGTTTGTGATAAAGGGTCAACTGGGGATGTTTATATTTTGGTAATGATCCTCAATGGGTATTATGATGGTAGTATTTATGTTTAATAATCTGGAACCAAGGTGAAGAAGGAAGGGTGATTATGGATCTAAGGGGTTTCAAAGAAAAATCCAAGAAGTAGAGTATAAATTTTTGATCCCTCATCCCTTGAGGATTTGATAATGCTAAGAATGTCCATGTGAATTCCATAGATGGGTTTATAATTACATATCAAATTCCTCCTGAGGTTTTTAAATGGAAGTAAAAAGACTTTGAGGTTAGTAATACAACTTAATAAGTAAGTTGTGAGGTATGGAAGGAAAACATTAGTGAGTGTGGTTTGGTCTTCTAGGGATAGGGAGGAGCTAGACCAACCAGTGAATTTCTTTTTCAACGAATCAATGATGGGTGGGGGGAGCTTTTGTGTTTACACTCTAGGGTGGGAGAAGGAACCCTAGGTATTTAGTAGAGTAGTGCTCTATATTAGAGTCAAGGAAATTGGCATAGTAACTTTCTGGGTCATTGGTAATGCTACAACATAGTGTGGATGGTTTGGAGCAGTTTAATTTTAGACCATAGATCAAATGTAATATAGTGAGGATTCTCTTAGTTTTGATATTATTTTTAAGTGGTTGGTTTGAGGAAAATTAGGGTATCATCATCAAATTCTATGGAGGGGACCACCTTGACGTCATCGATATAGATAGGATTTGGGATATGATTCGTGATGGATTTAAGGAAAATTCTATTTTAGGCACTATTGAGGTAGAGTTGGGAAGGTAGAAGCTTCCCCTAGAAAAAAAATCTAGGAAGGGGGGAGGGGGTGTTGTAGGGAAATAAGGTGATAGAGATGGGAAAAAAAATAAAAATAATCTTTCCATATACCCTATAAACCAGTGGATTGTGTGAAAAAATAAGAACGAGAAGGAAGGTGCAAGGCATATACCTGGCCCAGGAACAAGTCCACTGAAAATCCTTGCAGTATTGTGCTTCTTTATGAAGAATCACCCAGATTGCAGTCAACATCGGCTTTCTGGTGTAGCACCACATACGGTTGTTGATAGCATCCTCCTAGAACAATGGCAACATGCTCCACACCTATACATTATCCATGTGGACCATCAAGAAACTCCTTGTCGTTCTTCTAAAAATTGTAGGAAGTGGTTGTCCATCGTGTTGTCAACGCACTAGAATTGACTTTATCACCTCTGTCTATCTCTCCCTTTTACCAATAAGATGTATGTAGATTTCACTTTACCAAAACATTGAGATGAGGTGTATATGAACTCAGATCCTTGACCCCCCCTTATATTGGAGTGGATGGGTCAGGGTTTCCACAAAAACAAGGACACAATGGGACATATTTCATGATTTTTCTATTGCTGGGAACCACCAATCGTTTGAGTGGACCTTTGGTCAGTCAAATGGCACACCAGTTGATCGCATGGACAATCTAGTCAGTCAATTGGCTAGTTTTTCTATTTGCAAAAATACTAACTTTTAATGCGATGATCAATGTACATCATGGCGTCAACATCAATTCCTAGATACATTCCCACTGGTCATCCTACCGGTCAACTGGACTATTCAATCGGTCAAAAGAACACTCCAGTGGATCAAATTGTATTCCCGATCAGTTGACTGGACAATCTAGTTAGCCACCTGACATCCAATCTTGTTTAAGTAAATTATCTAAACACTTTAGCAACCAAGTCAAAACTTATCCATGAGTAAACTCCTATTCATGGAGAACCCTATGTGTGGGAACTATAAGTCCAAAATTATGTTGGCAGTGAATATCCATAACTAAATTATGACATCACAAGCAATGAGAGGTATCTAGCATCACATCATTATTACCCAAGTAATTGAAAAGTTGGAGAATAACTTAAATCTTCATATGTGATTACTGTTATCTTGATCATATGGCTCCCTTGCCACTGATATCTAGATTGAACATGAGGAATGGAATCATCATCCTCTTAACATTGAATCTACGTTCCTTGAACTAGAGAAGATTGTCTGAGATGCATGTTAGCTCACATATCACATATTGATCTGTATGAGTATGGCCATATGTTTCTCAATCTCGCTTAATCCATGACATCAACTCCTAAAAGAGGGACAATCTCATCTACATCACTCACAATCAACCCCCATGTGTCACAACATATCTTAGAACTACCTTAACTATAACCCATATTCAAGCTCACATCGAATGATGTCAAAGTACATTGAATGACATGTAATGATTGTACTGACTTTAGGTCTAAGAATGACAATCACCACAATCACTATGAGAACTAATTTTGATAGCCATTCAATGATTTCCATGTATTACCTCAAAGTGGGTCTATCTGATACATTGTCCTCTAACAAGTACCTATGTGTTTGACTTGGTATCATATATCATGACTAATGAGATTTTATAATCTAAACACACATTCTAATCTTCTATATAATTGTTGTATATATTGTTTCCACAATAATATCCCACTAGGGACATAAAAAATGTATGTATTTGTATCATACTTATGATCTCATTGTTTAGGTCCTCAACCTCAAGACATATGCCATCAAGTAATATCATTCTTCATCTATCATGTTACACCATCATCTCATTATTGAACAAACATATATATGAAAACTAACTTTATTATTATTCAAAACAAGTACATGATGCCACATGACAATCATCATATTACTGGCTCTAGGGAATACATACAAATAGGGGATTCCTAGAGTAGAGAAAGTTTGTGTGGAAAATAAGCTTTCCAATTGGATCCCCAATTAAGGAAGCCTTGTTATATCATCATTTTCCATATGAAGACCTATTTAATATGGTTAAAAGATTTTTAAAATATATTTTAAGGGTTGTAAAAGAACGTTTTTATTTTGGTGTTGATGGATTACTTTATAGAAAATATTATAGGAAACTTCAATTTTTTTATTCTTTGATGTAAGCTAACTCATTTAGAGAGATAGTATCATGGAAAATAGTGTTAGTCTGATACTATGACTTTTTTTAATTTTTTTTTATCTACAATAGATAAGGCAAATTCATCAAAATTTGTTTGGGGGTTTTTCCTTTTGGAGATCACCATTTAACCTATTTTAGAAGATCAACGAGTGAGGGTTGGTATGTATGTTTTTGAGGATGCCTAGAAAGTAATGGGATAGATAACACTATCTAGAATAATAAAAGGTTCTAGGGTCATGGGGATTTGTCTAGGTAAATTAGAGATGTTTCTTAGTTGACTTCAGTTTCAATAAAATCTTCTCTAAGGATATCTTTTTTTGTCTTTAAGATTTGAGAACATACATTGTTGGAAAAGGACTTTATCCAATTTGGTTGTATTGATGTTGATTTAAGAGGTTGCAAAAGTGTGTGAATGTGTAATGGATATTCCATGATTGTTTAAGGTGAGGTGGCATCTAAGTCAAGGATATGAATGAATTTAGAGTTTTTTATAACCAATTTTTATGGAAGAATGCAGTATTGCAATCACCTCTCAAAATCCAAGTGACATTAAATTATTATTTCTTGTAGATTTCTTAGATAAATAGGAGGTCCTAAAAGTACTTCATAAGTCATTGGGTTTTAGAACTAGTGGTTGTGTTGGGGGAGTGGGTTGGAAATCTGTAGACATTTGGTATATTGGGGAAATAGAGGGATGATGAAGTTGTGTTGATATAATTAATTTTTCTCTAAATGTTCCCAAGGGTTTTGTTGAAACATAACAAATATTGGATAAATAAATTTAAGATCATTGCAAATTTCAATTATAAATTTCAAAATTTGTGCAAGTTCCCCAAACACTGGATACTTTATATGAATTTGAAATAAGGAGAGAGAAAACAAAATTTGATCCCCCTTTATCTTTTCTTTATGATTAGAATGTGTTCAATATATATAAATAGGATAAATATCATTGTTCTCTCCTTTTTCTCTCTCCCTTGAGGATAATTCCTCTAAGATACATAAAATATAACAAGTTTTATCTTTGAATGGATAATTACTCCAAGTCTAGAAATTTGACTAAAAAGATAACTAAAAAGGGAAAAGATATTTCACTTTATCTCTCCTTTTAGTTATATGTTAAGATAATGAACTATATGAGATTGATGGACAAAAAGTAATCAAAATCTAATTCTAATCACAATATAAGATTTTAGGCTCTTTCCTTAACCTATTATTCAATTTTGAGGCCAACATGGCTTTGTTTGAACCTACAAATCAATTATTAGAGTTAGCATATAGGTTAAATTATAGATTGGTCAAATATTGGGTTTGTTTGAGTCAATTTTGTAATGTTTTCTTTTCAATTCTATGTCATGCACACAATATTTCATGAACATTGTTTTATCCTATGTTTCTACTTTGAGACACTCTTTTTAGAACTTGACTTCTTTGTGGACCCTCGGATGCAGATCCAATGGTCAAGAGGACCGTCTCCTATCTTAAGAACGTTGGCAACTGGACTCCGCATAGTCCTCCTAGTTCGTGCTTCCTTTCCTTGATCACTCTCTCTTATTGTTGCATCTCGTAAGAAACCAAGCCTATTTTTGTGCTCCTGGGGTTTCCACGATCTACCTGATCCCTAAAGCACTAGGGTTTCATGCACTGTAGTCCCTAGTCGATAAGAATTCTCCCCTTCCTCCCTAGTTTACTAACCCAGTTGAAATGATATCCCATCTGACCCTAAAAGTATAAAGGAGATCCCTAAAAACATTCTCCAGATATCAAGAATCCAAACCCCAATACCCCTTCACTCTCTAGCACTCCCGTTCTCATCTCAACTACTCCATGAGTACCCTCCCTCAAGGTCACCTCTTATAGAGTGTCTATGCATTGTGACACCTCCTGGAGAAGTCAAAGAAGATCCAAAATCACCCCAGTAAGCTTCATAGATAGTTGCTTCACTAAGATTCGAGGTATCTCAGCCTTTTCTATTTTTGGTACCTTCATCCTATTTGGGGATAGGTTTTTCCAATACGCTGGTTCTATTGGCTACGTCTCTCTTACCATTATCATAACATCTCCGAATGGTGATCTTGGAGCTTTTGGTTTTGTTGTAGAATGTGGATTTGACAATTTTGACACCTTTGTGTTTCTACTATGCGATCTCAAGGTTCCCTTCTGTTCTATTTTCCATGCCATGGAAGAGGTCAAGCCAGGTTTTGCATGTGTTTTTTTGTGGATGATGGATTTTTGACTCCAGTCGATCAGGGCGTAGGTAATGTTGGTCTCTCCTTCAATCAAGACATGAGCAGGTCAGGTGCTAGGTCGAAGGTCCATTCTCTATTAAAGGTCGACACCATGGGTTATTGAAGAAGATGCCTGAGTTGAAGAAGGCTTTCTTGCCCCCATGATTTTGATGGTTTTTTTATGCGTGCTAGGGTAGTTTAGGGTTTTGTCTCACTACAATTCATATCATCTGTGTGACCATATAATTGTTGAGTTTATGATATTGCCATCCCTCATAGCTATGATGAAGAATTGGGTCCATGTCCATATTGGTCATTTCAATTTTTGCTTTATCTGATCCAGGAAAATGGAAAAAAGGTATTTATCAGATTTTGATTTTCTGAGACTTGGTATTTCATATCTTTTTATTGGTACATTGTCAAGTAATATATGGTTTACTTTAGTTTTTTGAGATCTAGATGGTAGACTAGGATTTAAAACTTGATTTGTCTCCAAGTTTCCCTATTTTAGCCAAGAACCTTGAAACACTAAACTAAGGTGAATATAATTACTAATGCAAGATTATTTAATTAACATGGTAATTAGTATTTCAATCACCCAAGGAAAGTATTAAGGTTTCTTCAACCTAAGAAAAGTAATTAGGATCTTCTCTTAGAGAAAGGTAAGTGGTTCACGCCCATCAATATTCATAGTTATTAAGCTCAACATATTTACATATATGTCATATAAAGCATTATGATTTATATTTTCTAATATTCAAAGATTTTAAGTAAGATATGAAATGAAACTTTCATACCTTCATGATGATGCTATCACATAATCAATATCTCAACTAGTTATTAAGATTTCTTCAAATGATTGGGATTCGTGAAACAGGTGTTAATGAGAAAAACTAAAGAATCATGTTTATATAAGATTTATTAGTAATCATATATATTAATGAATGAGACTACAAGATAAGATATGCAACTAAGATTGTCATACTTCCATGATTATGTGCTATAACAACGTACCTAAGATTTCAAGTCAAAACATGCTACTAAGATTTTTTATCTAAATTTAGATTTTTGAACTAAGAAGTTGTTTAGATGTATTAGAATGATTAATATCTATGAGTTACTTATAGTATAAGAATATATGTTTTGAACATATTAATACATTATTATGTTTTCATGATAATGATTATATTAAGATCAGGATGTATTAGGAATTTAGTTCATGATAATGTTGTAAGTTATGATGTACTAACTCATGGTTAAGTTCTAAGAGAAGATTTTATTAAGGTTCGTGATTTGAGTCATAATAAGAATATGAACTTTATTCTTTAATATTTATGATGTAAGTCCATTAAGATGTATGCTTTAGTTTTCATGATAAGATTATATAATGATTCATGTATTAAAATTCAAGATATTATTTCATGATAAGACTACAAAATCAGAAGGTATTAAAATACATGTTAAGATCATACTTAATAAGATGACACCAGATTATGAAATTTTACCTAGGCCCTAGTGCTGGTCAACTCAAGAACATGACGGATGCCCTTTATGCAAGTCATGTTGCCCAGGTACCCTAGAGCAGGCGAATATAAGAGAAGACATGACCCATGCCCTTTGTGCAAGTCATGTGGCCCAATAACCCTTAGTGCAAACCAATTTAGATACATAATGCATGCCCTATGTCCAGATTATGTGACCCAGGAACCTTAGTGTAGGTCATGCGACCCAGGTACCAAAGTACATGCCTCCAAGAAAGATCAGTAAAAGGATTAGAATTAAGTTAATGAAAGAAGAGATATTTATGTTTCAGATCTTATATAGAGTTTAATATTAGTTATATGTTTATAATGTTCAAGAATATTTTGTAGTATCTTATTTCTTCAGTAATGCATATACTAGAATATACATGCCACTTATGCTAACAATTGCTTTTTTAATGCATGGTTGGGAAGGAAATGTCTATAGGTGAGAAGCATGAGCAAAAGTAACATTTAAAGGCTTGGAGCACAAGGATAGAGCATGATAAGATTTAATGGGGTGCCAACTATAAAATGATCCTCATATTTATAGATTCAATTATATGTTTACATAATTAGAAACTTTCGAATAGAGAGTCAGTATGTGAAATTAGTTTTCCATGTGATAGCATTTATATTTTCTTTTGTAAGAACAATTATGAGAATATTATCGTTTAAAGTTTTTGTGATTGATTATGATGTTTATGTATTTTCATTTTATGTATTCCCCCTTGAGTGAACAAGTTATGGATAACTCGGTGTTGCTTCCGCTATGTACATGTGTGTACTTAGGGAGGGTGTTACAAGATGGTATCAAAGCAACATTACAGTTGGACACCTGATGAATGATCATGTTATTACTTTATTATAACCCATAAGAAACCAAGTATGAGTAGCCTAAAAAATTACAAAGATACCTAATATCCATAGTATACAATTAGTAAGATCACAGTAGAGGACTTGTAATAATCTTAGATAAGGATTAGGGTTATGTGACCATATGTTTTGGAATTCTATGTTAACTCTAGAATTGTAGACAACATGCTCTTTCTTTTTCCCACATGTTTGTATTATGGAACACGAGCTTATGGATTTTTTTAGAGAGTATGCTATGTACATCATCATTCTTGTCTTTTCCTTTCAAGTACACATGGTATGGAGCATGTGCACTTGGGATGCTAAGATAAGTATGATAAGACATGTCACCTCTAAATATATGTCCGACCGACATGTATCTAGAGGTGACAAAAACAATAAGAGTTGACATTAAAAATTTGAGACATATAATCACATAACCTTAATTATACACATATTATGACTGAGAGTGCATAAAATCCTATTTCAGCAAGAAGTTTAGGGTTTTCGTGGCTCTGCTAGGGTTTGGGCGATTGTCCATCTGCATGCGAGGAGGTGGCGTCGGCGGCCGCGGCGGCAGAGGACTCTTCGGGGGAACTCTCCCACCGGAGGGAGGAGACGTGGAGGAAGGTAGCATCTACGATGCGATGGAAGGTATCGACGATGAAGCGGCAGTACTGACTGGAGAGGACAATGTCTCTCTAATTCTGAAGACGACGCCCACTGAAGTGCAAGGCACAACGTCAACTACTCATACCGAACCCGCAGAGACAACCGTTGCTGTAGGAAGCGGCGCGAGCGCTGGCTCCGACGTGCATGTAAGTGAAGACCATCTGAACGATAGCGGTGACCCTCGCCCCAGGCTTTCGCGGCAGGTTCCTTTAGGCAACACCGGTCTTAGTCTGAACTTCTCATCTTCAAGGCAATCTCACCCCAGGGAGGCCACCCGCACCAACGCTATGGAAATCGATCCCGGCATCCACTCGCAGTCTCAGTTCCCTGACTTACCCAATCGGAATCTAAATTTACAGCAACCTCCGGTTGCGTGGTGGTGCTCATACATAGAGTCAGTTGGCAGGTACATGATAGAGGACCAAGGCTACATACGGATTGATCCTGAAGATAACATCACCACCCTGAATCCCGATGACATCATATGCACATCTGAGAACGGCATGCCGACCTTTGGTCTGAAACTGGACGCCCGCGACAATCTTCTTAAGCCATGGCAATTCACGGTCATCATCAAGCTTCTATCTAAAGAAATAGGGTTTCTTACTCTCCAAGATAGGTTGAAACTAATGTGGAAACTGAAAGGCTCCTTTAATATCATTGATCTTGCTAACGACTACTTCGTCGTCCAGTTGCAGCGGAAAGATGATTATATTCACGCCTTAGCAGGCGGTCCTTGGCCACTCTTCGGTTCGTACCTTACAGTTAAGCGATGGCAGCTGGAATTCTCGCCTGAAACTTCCTCGAACCCAAAGCTGGTTGCTTGGCTACGGATTCCAAACCTGCCTATCCATCTTTACAAGGAAATTCTACTGGCGAAGATCGGCGACGCAATCGGGAAGACTATCAAAGTGGATCTCAACACCTTAACACAGCGGCGGGGTCGCTTTGCCAGAATCACGGTTGAACTGGATACGGCGCAGCCCCTGACACCGCAAGTTATGATTGAAGGAAACCATTACCGCATCGAGTATGAGAATATCCCCTTCATCTGTATGCACTGCGGCCGTGCGGGACACCTCGAGAGGGACTGCACCAAGCACATCATGGCGGAGAACGAATTAAGGAAGAATGCTGCGAGTGACATTCCTTCACAACCCCCCCCCCCTCTATCACCAGGGTTCACAGAGTGCATATATGCCAGACCTATCCAATGCAAGCAGCGCCCTCCCAGAGCAGCAGGACAAAAATCGCAACCTTTCTCAACGAACCGCTTCCAAACCCTAGACACACAGGAAAAGGAAGATGACACTACTGAGACCATCAATGTCGATAATGTCACGGAAAGAGTAACCAGCGGTATCGATTGGAGGATACGTAAGCAGAACTCAAGGTTGCGGCACGATCTAGCCAATACAGACCATCGCCTGCCTGAACAACAACCCGACCCCCCACTGAACTCTCAGGGGACAACTGTTTCCCGCTCCGCAAACTCACAGCCTCCCAACAACCATACGGCGGTACACCCTACCGGAGATGTAGTCCTCACCGACAGATCGTAGGAAGAGAACCCATTCACCACCATGTCCTTCTCGCTGGGCGATACGTCATCCAGGGACTTCCCAATTCACCCCTACCAGAGCCCTAGATGAAACTCAGTCAGAATTCATCTCAGAAATAGGAAGGTGATCCAATCGGGGGTCCCGCGATTCCATCTAATAGGAAGCGGACCAAGACATCTCTCTTACCGGATCTTGAAGAAGAGGCCATGGCGATGGGCTCCTCTACCCTTGCAAACTCTGATCAATGAAGGTAATCTCCTGGAATGTACAAGGTGCCTGTGACAAAGACACCCACCTTGCTGTTAAAGATCTTACTCAGAAATACAACATTTCGGTCTTTTGTATGTTGGAGACTCGGTGTAGCGGCGACAGGGCTTCCGGGATCATCAAGAAGCTTGGGTTCACTCACTCGCATAGAGTTGAAGCCGTGGGCTTCTCAGGAGACATCTGGGTGCTTTGGAAGCACAATGTCGATTTGGAGATCCTCTTCTCTCACAAACAGTTCATTCACTGCAACATTGGGGGCACCCTTTTCACCTTTGTCTACGCTAGTACAACCAGAAGTGGCCGTAAACTTTTGTGGAACCACCTCAGCTCCCTCGCCAACACGACGACCCCCTGGGTGGTGATGGGCGATTTTAACGTCGTCATGTACCCCTCAGAGAAGTATGGGAGTGATACCTTTGACATCGCCAATATCAACGATTTCATTGAGGCTATGAATGAGTGTTCCCTGTACGATCTGGGGGCATCTGGTGCCCGGACCACCTTCAGGAGGGGGCTCCTTCATGAACGTCTGGATAGAGCCTTGGCGAACAGATCATGGATCGAGTCTTCCAGCACAAAG
This sequence comes from Alisma plantago-aquatica, assembly GCA_963693085.1. NCBI lineage: Eukaryota > Viridiplantae > Streptophyta > Magnoliopsida > Alismatales > Alismataceae > Alisma > Alisma plantago-aquatica. The sequence continues at coordinate 695,643,481 of OY856409.1, forward strand.
GAGACTCGAGTTCTTGAAAAGAATCACTCAGACCACGCTCCCATCATGGTGTCATACTCTGATCATCCACCTACCTACAACTCTATTCCTACCCGAACCTCTGCTAGATGGTATACCACGCCTGGATATCTCAATTTCTTTAATGAATTGTGTCCTTTAGAACAAGACCTCATGAAAGCGAGCGCATCCTTTCTCTCTAAAGCCAGGAAGTGGGACTCATCTATCAAGAGGATTGACATGAAGGAGAAGGATAGGATCTCAAACAAAATCTAATGGAACCAGATGAATTTGGCTCTTCACTACAATCAAGAAATAGCTCAAGAAACCATCAGCTTACAAGGACAATTAGATATGATCCTGAGAAGAGAAGAAGCTGAGAGCCAGCAAAGGGCTAGATGCGACTAGATACGGTTGGGGGATAATAACACTCGCTTCTTTCACTCCTTAACCAAAGCTAGGAGACAGCGCAACCGAGTGACTCGCCTCAAAGACGATGATGGAGAATGGATCCACAACCCGTCGGATATCAAATCCCTCATTCTCTCCTTCTTCTCAAATGTATATCTGGAATCCAAGAATGACCTAAGAAGGATTACCAGCCCATCCTTCCCAGGTTCCTTTCAACCCCTTTCCAGTAGCCAGCGGGCTCAGCTGGCAGCCGTTCCATCTCAGGCCGAGATTCACCAAGCCCTCTTCTCAATGTCCCCTATCAATGCCCCTGGACCTGATGGGGTGGACGCAGCTTTCTATCAAAAGAACTGGAATTCACTCATGTCCCAACTTTTCCGTTTTGTTCAGCAACCTTTCCATGGAATAGCTATGCCCCTCGAGTGGTCTGATTCTCTCATTGTACTCATACCCAAGCTATCATCCCCATAACGATGCTCCTAATTCCAACCAATTTCACTTAACAATGTTTGTTCCAAGATGCTGTCCAAAGTGATAGCCTCCAAAATCAAACCTTTCCTCTGCGATTGGATCTCACCCCACCAGTCGGCCTTTATCCCTGGCCGCCGGATCGGCGATAACACTGCTTTAGTACAGGAAGTCATTCACTCTATGGAATCTAAAACGTGCAAGAAGAAATCCATGGCCTTGAAGCTGGACCTGGTGAAAGCCTTTGACAAGCTGAGTTGGCACTTCATTTTTGACACTCTCAACAAAACCTCTCTACCGGAGGTCACCATTAACACCATAATGCAGATCATCACTTCGGGGAAGTCCTCTATCCTTTGGAACGGAGAATTGGCGGGCTCCTTCAAACCTTCCTGCGGGGTGAAGTAGGGTGACCCCTTGTCACCGTACATTTTCGTGCTCTGCCTTGAGAGGCTCAGCCAGCTGATAGCCCAAGAGGTCTCCAACCATGCCTGGAAACCCATCATCATATCCAGGTCCAAAATACCCATCACCCACGCTAGTTTTGCGGACGAAATTATCCTTTTTGGCGAAGCTTCTATAACCCAAGCTAAAACCATCAAGGCTTGCCTCAGGAGATTTAGCAAAGCCTCCGGCTTGTTTCTATCACATGAAAAGTCTACCTTGTTCTTCTCGCACAGCACACCAAGATGCCTAAGAACCTCGATCTGTAGGAAGATAGGAATACAGGAGACCAGTAACCTGGGGCGCCACCTTGGTGTTCCAATTGTCCACAAAAGGAAGAGCAAGAGTTTGTTCTTAACCCTCACAGAGAAGATTCACAATCAGATCAACCAATGGCAGAACAAACTTCTTTCACTTGCAGGAAGGACTACCTTGGCTCAATCGGTATTACAGTCGCAGGCTTGTTATGTGATACAGTCTGTCCAGCTACCGTCGGAAACCTGTGACAAGATCGACCAGCTTATCCGGAACTTTATCTGGAATGGGAACTCCAGTAAGCGCCTAAATCTCGTGGCATGGAAGAAGGTTACCAAACCAAAAGAACGAGGAGGTCTAGCCATTAAATGTACCAAGGATTTTAGTACTTCTCTTCTATCGAAGATGGCCTGGGCCTTCCTTCAAAGACAACGCATCCCCTGGATTGATCTAATGATTGGGAAATATCTGAGTAGGGGACAACCCAGCCCCAACAGTTCCCACCTTTGGCGTAGCATCAGGAACTTAACGCCTTTCTTGCTTGACAACTCCAGACGCATCGCCATTTCTGGACTTGACACCTATGCCTGGTCAGATGAATGGTTGGGCGATGGCTTGAAGCCTGCGATCAAACCGGAGCTAACTATACCAGAGGACCTGCTTGATCTCAAGGTCTCATGCCTGGTTAGAGAAGACGGCTGCTGGGATGCTAATTCCATCAACTATTGGTTTGACACAGACAGTGCCCATTCCATTCTGAATATTCCTACTCCCAATTCGTCACTCGGCTCAGATAAATGCATATGGAATCTCACTCCGCATGGCACCTTCTCGTCGAGCTCCGCCTACACAGCTATCACCATGACAGAGGATGCGGACCTTCCACTGTTCAAAACCATCTGGAACATGAAGATACCTCACCGGATCAAGCTTCACCTTTGGCTTCTTCGACATGGCCGACTTCTTACTAATTCCTTGAGGACCCTTAAACACCTTACCGACAACCCCATCTGCTCCAGCTGTACCACTGAAGAAGAGGATTGCCTTCACGCCATAAGGGACTGTAATGATGCGAAGCACACCTGGACCTTGCTGTTGCCACCGGCGGCACAAAACTTCTTTCAATACCAGGATGTTTACCAGTGGTTCTCCTACAATCTCAAGGATATGCGTGAGCATGAGTATTGGGATATCAAATTTGCAGTCACATGTTGGAGGATATAGAAGAACCAGAACCAATTCATCTTTGAGAACAGGAAGACCCCTTCCCGTATTCTGGCCCTTCAAAGTTTGGCTGACACTTCCTCTTTCATTCAGGCCTTTGCGCCGTCCCCAACGCCGGCTTCTGATAACTTCGTTGATGGTATGTCTGGTACCAGCTACCCTGAAGAAGTAATGCCTCCTCATTCTATGACGCTAGGCCCCTCAGCTACCATCATACATGTGGACGCAGCTCTCTCAAGTACCACGAAGACCATTAGCTCCTGTGCCATTGCCACAATTTGTCAAGGTCACTGGCTAATAGGAAGCGCCAATCTAACCCCTGGCACTGATGCTATGGAAGGGGAACTGAAATCCATCCTCTTAGGCGTCAAGATGGATGCTCTTAACGATTTCTCAGAAGGTTTGATCATTTCAGACTCATGGAACGCTGTGCAATGGGCAACTAAAACTAAGAAGCCTCCAGATAAGTACCTCTTGATCACAAGCAAGATCATCGATGCTCTACGAAACCTTACTACCCTGAAGATCACTTATCAGCAAAGAAGCCAAAACAAACTGACTGATGCTCTAGCTAAGTTTTGTCTGAAGCAGCCGTCCTCACCATTGATGTGGAATGAGTGCCCACCCCAGGCCAATCATATCTACCTAGAGGACCTTAAGTCCTTCCCATCTCTCTATCATGTAGCTCAATGACGTAACTAGTTGAACTAGTTCCAAAAAAAAAAGACTAAGAGTGCATTAAAATGGTATATAGATATCTTGAGATAGATATGCAATATAGTATGTAACCAGAACATCTAATCCAGCTCGTGAGAAGAGGTAAAAAATGTACTTAGGCATCTCAGTGATGATGTGATAGATAAGATTCACTAGTAGTATACCCACATGTTGATTTTAATAATGAGGTTAGACATACATGTTTTTCCATGAGAAGGTCACATCCTGAGTGTGCTATTGAGCCTTTTAGATAATATCTAAAAGTTAGCATACTAGAATATGTAAAATCCTAAGATGGGTAGTACATGAAAATTTTGAGGATGAAATTTATTTAAGATCAGTAGAACTATAAGATCCCAAATATTGAATAAATAAATTTAGGGTCTTAATTGCAAAATTTCCACTATAAATTACAACATTTATGCAAGTTCCCCTAAACAATGAATACTTTATATGAAACTATAATAAAGAGAGAGAAAATAAAATATGGACCCCTTTATCTTTTCTTTATTACTAAATATTATCAATATACATAAAAGTGATAAATAACATTATTCCCCCCCCCTTAAGGATAATTCTGCCAAGATACATAAAATATAACAAGTTTTAGCTTTGACTTGATAATTACTCCAAGTCTCAAAATTTGACTCCAAACATAACTCAAAAAGGAAAAGATATTTTACTTTATCTCACCTTTTTATATAACTTAAGATAATGACCTATATGAGTTTGATGGGAAAAAAGTAATCAAAATCAAATGTAATCTCATGAGAAGATTGTTGACTCTTTAGTGAACATATGGTTCAATTTTGAAGTCAATATGGATTTGTTTGACCTCCAAATCAATTATTATAGTTAGCATGTGGTTTATATTATAGATTACTTAAATATTGGGTTTGTTTGAGTTGATTTTGTAATGTTTTCTTTTCATTTCTATGTGACACATATAATATGTCACGCACACAGTTTCATCCTATGTTTTCACTTTGAAACACTTTTTTCAAAACTTGACTTCTTTCTGGACCCTCATATGCAAATCCAATGATCAATAAGATTGTCTCCCAACTTGAGACTATCCACACTTGGACTCCACACTGTCTATTCTAGTTCTTACTTTCTTTCCCAATCTCTCTCTCTCTCTCTCTCTTATTGTTGCATCTCATGAGAAATCAAGCCTAGTTTTGCCCTCCTGGGGTTTACACGATCTACCAGATTCCTAAAGAACTAGGGTTACATGGCATGTAGTCCCTGGTCGACAAGAACTATCCCCTTCCTCCCCAGTTTGCTTACCCAATGATGATGCTATCCTGTCGGATCCTTAAATCTGAAAAGGGGATCCCCATAAACCTTTCCTAGATATTAGGGAACCGAACCCCAATGTTCCTTCATTGTCTAGCACTCTCGTTCCCATATCCCCTACTCCATGAGCACCCCCCTTAAGGTCGCCTCTAGTAGAGAATCTCCAAAATGCACAACCTCCTGGTGAAATTGAATAAGATCCAAAATCTCCCTAGTAAGCTTCTTAAATAGTGTTTCATTGAGATTTGAGGTAACTCCGTCTTTCCTATTTTTGGCACTTTCATCCTATTTGGCAACATGTTTGTCTAATATTTTGGTTATGTTTGCTATGTCTCTCTTCCCTGTGCCAAAACATCTTCAGCTTGTGATCTTGGAGCTTTTAGTTCTATAATAGAATATGTATTTGACAAATTCAATGCCTCTGTCTTCCTCCTTCGTGATATCAAGGTCTCTGCTCTATTTTTCAATACATGGAAGAGGTCGAGCTAGGGGTCTGTGTGTGCTTCTCTGTGGATGATGGATTCTTACTGTGGTTAATTAGGGTGGATGTAATGTAGGTCTCTCCTTTGGTCAAGACACGAGAAGGTTATGTTTTGGGTCATAGGTCCATGCCCCAGCAACTATAGGTCGATGCCATAGGTTATCAAAGAAGATGCATAAGTTGAAGCAGACTTGTTTGCCCCCATGATTTTGCCATGCGTGCTAGGATATTTTGGGGTTTTGTCTCACTACAATTGATATCCGATCAAGGAAAGAAGAGAAATGGAATTTGTCTAGGTTTTTATTAGACAATACATAGTTTTTCATATCTTTTTATTGGTAATCCTATGGGGTCAAGAATGGCTTTTGTTCAGTCTTTCAAGATCTAGATGATAGACTAGGATTGAACACCTGATTTGACTCTTGAGTTTCTATTTTTTAGCCAAGATCCTTGAAACCCTATCAAACTAAGGTGAACATAATTACTAATGCAATATTATTGAATGAACATGTTAATTAGGATTTCAGTCACTGAAGGAAAAGATTAAGCTTTCTTCAATGTAAGAAGAACAATTACGATCTTCTCTCAGATAAAGGTAAGTGGTTCATGCCCATGAGTGTTCACAGTTATTAAGAACAACACATTTAGATGTTTCTTATGTAAATCATTATGATTTATATGTTCAAATATTCTAAGATTTGAAGTTCGATGTGCAATCAAACATTCATATCTTTATGATGATGTTCTCACATATGACCATATCTCAATTAGATATATGCTACTAAGATTTTCTAAATTGATTGGGATTCATGAAACCTATGTTCATGAGAAAAACTAAAGGATCTTTTTCATATAAGATTTCATAGTAATCATTCACATTAATTTATAAGACTACAAGATAAGATATGCAACTAAGATTGTCATACTTCCATGATTATGTAATATAACTATGTACTTATAATTTTAGGTATAAATATGCTATTAAGGTTTCTTATGTAGATTGAGATATGAGAATCTAATAAGTTTTTTAGATTTATTAAAATGATTAATCTCTAAGAGTTAATTTTGGTATAATAATATAAGTTTTGAACAAATTAAGATATGGTTAAGTTTTCAAGATAAATATTCTATTAAAACCAGAATGTATTAGGAATTTAGTTTATGATAATATTATAATATTATGATGTACTAAGTCATGGTTAAGTTCCAAGATAAGATTTTATTAAGATTCATGATTTGATTGATTATAAAAATATGAGAATAGAATGCCTAAGATTTATTATGTAAGTCCATTAAGATGTATGCTATAGATTTCATGATGAGATTCTATAAAGATTCATGTGTTAAGATTCAAGATATTATTTCATGATAATATTATAAAATAAGAATGTTTTCAGATTCATGTTAAGACCAGATTTAATAAGAGGAAATCAAATTATGGAGTTAGAACAAGGCCCTCGTGTAAGTCAACTCAAGAAGAAAATGACCCACACCCTTTGTCCAAGTTATGTGACCCAGACACCCTCATGCAGACCATTAAAAGAGAGGACATGACCCAGACCCTTGGTGCAAGTCATGTTAGTATAGGCCAATGCAAATACAAAACTCAGGCCCTATGTGCTGTTTATGTGACCCAAACACCTAAGTGCAAGTTATGAGATCTAGTTACCAGATTGCATGTCTCCAGAAAAAGATCTGTATAAATATTAGAATTGTGTTAAAGAAATAAGAGATATTTATGTTTTAGATTTTATACAAAGTTTAATGTTAGTTTCTTGTAAATAATGTTCCAAAATATTTTGAAGTATCTTATTTTATCGGTAATGCATATACTAGAATACTCATGCCACTTATACTAATGCATGACTAGGGATGAGATGTCCCGTAGGTGAGAAGCAAAAGTGGTTGTAGCATTTAGAGGTTTGAAGCTCAAGGATAGATCATGATAAGTTCTAGTGGGGTTCCAACTATAAGATGATCCTTAGATTTATAGGTTCAACTATAAGTTTACTTATTTAGAACTTCAAAATAGAGACTCAAGATTTTAAATTAGTTTCCCATCTGATGGCCTTTATGTTTCAATGATGAGAATATTATTGTTTAATGTTTGTGTGATAGATTATGATGTTGTTGTGTATGCCAATTTTACGTAATGCCCCCTTGAGTGCACAAGTTATGGATAACTCAGTGTTTCTTCCTCCATGTTCATCTGTATACTTAGGGAAGGTGTCACTTTTGTAGTCCCAAGTTTCAAGTAATGTGTCATATGATAAGGAATTGGTTTAAGGACCTGACAGACAATAATGTAGACCAGAGAAGGTAGATCATCATTCTTTGATGGTTTCTTAGTAGGAGGGGTTGTTATCCAAAATTGTCAAATATAAAGGGGGTAGGGACCAAAAATGTAGTAATGGTGTTGATGTATATAGGGATGTGGTAGAAGATAAGATTTGGTAGAGTGAATGTGTGTGTGAGTGGGAGATATGTGAACCAATTGATGATTCAAAGACACCCATCAAGTTTGATGCAGAGGGTGTTCGTTGTAAGAAATGGGAGCCATCATGCGATGGTTCTAATAGGGATACATTGTATATGAAATAGTTATTAAGAAAAGGTATTTCCACTTTTTTTAGTAATAGTAAATAAACTAAATAATATCTTGCCTATTGATTTTTTTTTTAATAATACATAATATGTACTAACGCCTTTTGTCATAATTATTCTAGTTCATGAATTAATGACTATAGACATAAATCAATATCATTTATATGATCATTTTGTCTAGGAATCAATATGGATATCATAATTTTTGGTTACTTCATGTGAAGCCACTGGAGCATATTATATGACATTGAACCATAGGCCAAATATGATGTCATATATTTAAAATCCCAAATGTACTTATCAAGTCATTACCTATATCTAAGTGAACAATACACAATTCCTTCTATAATTCTTCAAATTGAATATCAAATCCTTGCCAAGCTACAAAGTGGGTTGGATGTTACAACTTCCCATATTTTACCATATGTCTATGGTGATGTAGCACATCTTCCGCTATAGTTAGACACTTTCAATACTTTGTAATTTAGAAACAATAGAAAAGTAAAAGAGCTACATTGAAAATATATTAGATGATCCCTTCCTAAGGTTTATCCATTTCTATCGTTTGGAAGATTGACAACAAGGACAAGTATTTAATGCTGCTGATCCTTGTAAATAATCAAACAATATTTGGGGTAAGGATCAAATGATAACCAATAAATAATTTTTTATAAATATATTCACTTTGGTGAGACTATCAAGAATTGTGTATGCACCACTTGAAGATGACATATTATAAATTTGGTTATGTGGTGAAGGACTTATTGCTATGATGAGAGTCAACCTTTGATTTGAACATTTTAACTAGGTATAATGATCTAGAATGATTATTATGATCATCATAACTGGGTTATCCAACTTTTCCCAAGAGTATACATAATTCTATTGCATCAAGTAATAGATCCCTCTTGTATCTCATGTTGCATCTTGTTCTTGAAACCCTGAACACCAAGAATATTAAGTAAAAACCCATGTAAATAATCCATCTCAATGTTATTCCGTAAATCAATCAAAAACATAGAATCTTGTCATAGTTATCTAAGAATTTTCCCATGGTCAATTTGTTTAGGATAAAAGACCTTTAATCATAGTATACTCATAGACCTCTTCCTTAGAATTCAAATAAGCATTGAAAAAAAATCATGGGAAAGATAGTAGGATGGCCTTTGATGTGAAAGTGAAATGACAATGAATGCATACATCCCTTCTCAAGAATCATTACAAATAAAACACATATCTATGTACGTACAAATCCAAATTGAATAACCCAACTATAGTTAACATATGAAGTCAAACATAGATTTGTTAAATTACAAAAAGCCATATATTAAAGAATGTTATCATGTCAACCACATTCAGTAATAGTCATCCATCTTTAGTTTGTAATCCACATCCTAATTTTTTTTGCATCTACAATTATATTGTTACTACATCATTCAACTTTAATTGAAAAAATCCAATTAATTACACGTTGTGTTGAACCATTTTCATGATGAACACACTAATAATTTTCTACAAAGTTTTGAAAGTCCATGGATGGAATTAATATAATAAAAAATGAAATAATAACTACAACAAAAGAATATATGAATGATACTCTGTTATACATGACACCATTAGTGAAGAGAATGACAAATTTGTATATGACTAGTATTTAAGGTTGAGAGGAGAAAAAATTTGTATATGACTAGTATTGAAGGTTGAGAGGAGAACGATTGTGCAACAAAAAATCATGTAGGTTAGTAAGTGTGAAACTCATTATAGAGAATGCTATCTTTTTAGGTACCTATATTATTCCCTCCCAATTAAAAAGAAGTGAAGGTTCTTGTTATCATAGGGATAAATAGTCAATAATTTCCCATTAGAATTTGGGGTTTTGGGGTTCTAAGAACCATGTAATGTGGTTTTGGTCTAGGCATTGATTTTGTAAGATATTAGACGAGAATATCCATTGTTTCAATAAATAAGATATTTTTTCATTTAGATGAGAATGCCTATATTGGGAAAGAAGAAATAAAAAGAAGGTGACATACTAACCTCTTGGTGATAGACAAGTTACCCACCACAATGTCTAAGTCCTCCTTGGATGCTAGATGAAATAATACTTCTCTCCCATCACTGTCTGGTGACAAATATGAAATCACATGGTTAAGAAGAAGGATATGTGCATGGCACATGTGAAATAGGATGAATTTTTTGTTGCTAGAAAATGATCTGATGGTAGTTATTTTATAGGTGAAATGTTAAATCTAGGTGAAGAAAATCAATTTGTTTATCAATATGCCGAGATGAAATTCTACATTTGAACAAAATAAGCCCTAAATCTTAACACAAAGAGGTATGTACAAAATACACCCTAGAACTCAAATTTTGATTGCCATCAACAAAGATGAGTGAAAGCCTAGTACCAAGTGGTGGTAAGTTTAAAAAAAGAAAAGAGTTATCATGAATATTCTCTAGAAGTAACTAACCACCACTCTAATAGATGCTCACCTCAACTACCGCTTCAAGCAATGATCATTACAATGGTAAGGCACACGAGGTTATAGTAGGGAGACCATTGGGGCGGTGTGAAAGGAAGGAGGGACACAAACAACCAACGTGGGAGATTGGGGTCTAAGTGAAGAAAGATGAGGCAAAGGAGCAGGAGGAGAGGGCGACTTGGTGGGTTTAAGTGATGGAAAAGACTATCAGAGTGAGTGAGTGGAGGAGCCTCCAAACCCCATATTGCATGGGGTAACTCAGTCGGGGCTTCTAATTCACATCAAAAGGGGAGTTTGGGATTGTATTCGTGTATATGGTCCCACACTCACCTAAGGCATATGTCACAAAACTGTTTGTTACCCTAAGTCCACATTTCTAATGGCTATAAATCCAAAGGTGAGTGGACTTGGACGACCATCCGTTGAATGGCACAAATATGTCACACATGTTGTATATATGTAAAAGTAGTAACAACGACAAGGTATGACAATATACTAAAATTGATGATAAGAGATATGCATCCATTTCTAGATTCAAGTATACCCATCAGTGATTCATTTTAGAGCTTAGTGTCTTGATTACAATGAATCTTTGTTTCAAAACTACAAATCCAATAAACAAAACATATTAATGCTAAAGCATTAAGTACACTATGAAAAGGAATGTAAAAAGTTTACGAATATTATAAAAGTTTCTTGGCTAGAAACATAAAAAAAAGAGGTAGAACAAGGACGTGAAACACTTAATGACGTTGTTTCATATAATACATGTTTTAGGTGTATTTCCATTATACTCATCAACATATTATGGCCATTGACCAACTTCCCACTGGAAGGGTCCGTAAGGGTGCTCAAGATTACCTAACCCTTATATCTAATGGTCCACCTTATCTTCACATCTCAAGTAAGACTCCCAATGTTGTGTCCTTACCCCGTGAATATAGAAACGTACACAGGGCTTGTACAATGGACAAGTTCAATTATGTTTGTTGTTTCTTCAACATATCTCAAGCAAAATGAAAGTACTAATAATAGGGAACAAGTGGCTCAAACAATATCTAGCCAAGCATTCATATGAGCGTATATACACGCAAGATAATAATATAGTAAGGTCAAGAGAATTAAGCATACCTTATGAGTAGATTATAAGTTATGATCCATGCGTAGATTCTAGAGAAGTTCCAAACCCAAGGGGACCTAGCATATAATATACATTAATGTGGGTCTTAGATCAACAATTTTTCATAAGCCAAGCATCATATGAGTCATGTGGATGTTTCCTTAGATCTAGGTTTCACAATTTGGAGTCATGGGAATCATGATATTGGGATGTTCAACAAGTTTTATTCATTCAAGATCACATTTAATCATATTAGGGCATAATCATGCAATTGGGTCACATATACAAGTCATATAAACATTGAGAGAACATGATAGATTATGTTGGCTTTCAGTGTTCATGGTAATCCTACTAATTTGAACTAGATAGAGCAAGTCATGTGCATAGAAATTGCATTTCATCAAGATAGAACAACCTAGTTCAACTAGATATTTTTAACGAACTAATAGGTACTGGAGGTATCATACTTCCAACATGGGTTATTGTAACATGAAATATTAGTCTATTATGTAGAAAGTTCTAGCAAAGATCATTGATTTCAATACTTAAGTATTATATGATAAAAAACTAACCCAAAATCCAATACTTGATTAAGTTATATCATGTAAGCACATAAAAGGACTATTATAGGGTAAATATAGTCATTTTTAGTGAAGATAAACCTTAGGGCTACACATCAATGTTACAAGTCATCAATCATGTCTAAAGTGAGATAAGGTTACTGCTGAAAATGATTTAGACAACATGAGACCATAATATATACAAGGAATCATAAAAGGGCATAAATACCATTGAATAAACTTAAAGGTATCATTGTAAGAAACTGTAGGAGAACCAAGACTAGAATTATTTTGTAAAACCATTTTTAATAGATATGTCTGGCTTTTCTGATCAAAATGGTATGACACCATAGGATTTGGTCAAACTATGAAAGAGTTATATATGCTTTGAGTTAAACATCTTTAAGAGGGGGAATTACCCTTGATGGGATGGGGAGAAGGAGTGAAGGCGGCCATCCCAGGTCGGTCTACTGGGCGTGGAACTCTGGACCTATCACTGAGGGATGGACCTGAGTGGTCTGGGATGTTTTCAAATGATGACCAGCATTAGGACACGGGGGTTGGAGATTGCGGGTGAGTCGAGGGCTGTCAGAGAGTGAGGTGCCTTGTGAGGTGGGTCATGAAAACCCAGATGCCACACGATAGTGTGTGAGTGGGCACTACATAGGGGTACGTGCCACCATGTGAGAGGGATATATTGTGAGAGAGGGAATCAGTTGGGGGATCAACACGACACGATTTTGGATCAACGGCGTTGTGGTCATCTCCTTTCCCTGGTGTAGCCTAGGCGTAAGGTCTGTGAATGCGGCAATGGGAAATGGCTAGGGGAAAGGGGAACAAGGCATGGAGGGCTGAAGTAGCATGAGAAGGTGTCGTCCTGGCCTCAATAGTCATGGAAAACTTGATGGCAGCCTCCATTGCTGCTGATCACAGCTAGAGAAGGAGACCCCATGTGTTAGTGTGGCGACATTAGGGGATAAGGTAGGAAAATGAAAAGGAGTAGGAGGATGTTTAGGGTTAGACAAAAACCAAAAAGAGGGGGGAAACAAGTCAAGGAAGGAGTTTTGTAGGTAAAGGCAAGGTTAGCCCGCATCGAAAGGGTGGGAAACATAGGGTTGGTGGGTCTCAACACCATGTTTGTTGACCAGGTGTATGGATCTAGGATATGATTTCATGGTCGTCCGATTAGGATTCAATCCATAGCAACATGATCTAGTGGATGATATGGGAGATCTAAGAAAATGAGGCATGTGATTGGTCGATCAAGATGGAGCCATATCACCAAGGTAGAGGAGGCAGTTATTGGGCAATGCTCAAATGGGATGGAAGAGTATCACAAACTGATTAAAAAGGTCTAAAGTAAGGATAAGGAAAGAAAAATTCAAATGGACATATCCCTCCTATATGACATCAAAATTGGGTGAAATTTTATGCTTAGGATTTGTAAGTGCCCCCTACATAATGGGCATGCGATTAGGACATAGATATACACTTAGATAAGATCAAACTATAAACTAACAGGGTGATGTATAACTTGGTTTCAACATTAGTTTCAAAATCAATTTTAGTGTCACCACTCATCGTGCGCACACGAGATACCCCCAAAGGCATCACAACTACTCAAATCATGAAATTGAAGGCGAGAGTGAGAAATTAGTAAAAATATGGTTTGCATAGCACATACATGATGAGAAAGAAAAGTTCAGGTTATCACATCCTCCCCACCTTAAAGAATTTTGTCCCCAAAATTAGATCGATCCATAAATAAAGATTTGAGACCTCATATTAAACATCAAAAATTTCATCATATTCCCATAAGGTATCATCACTAAATACAAAGTCATTCTTATTTCAAAATTGAGCACTCGAACATCATATTCTAGACATAGTCACCTAGATCATTGAATTGGAGAGATCTTCATATGAGTCAAAAATTTGGAGAGCTTATCCCCTAGATCACCAATATGGAAGGAGATCCCAATTGAGGTCAAACAAATAGAACTCTTAATGTCAAGAGTAAAGCATGACTTTTATTCCCAACATTTAAGGTTCTAGCTTCTACATTGGTCTAGGTGGGGTTATACATCCATGATTGAGATTTCAAATTTCAATAATTCGAGACAACATCATATTTCTACATCATGATTTGGTGCTCAAAATTGATGGAAGGGACCATCCTAGTCCACATGGATCTCCACCCTAATAATAATTTAAGCAATTAACATAATCATCATTTCACATTTTTGAGATTTGGAAACATGAAAGTTATTAATCTTATATCAAGGGCGACCTCCAGATCTAAATAGAGTGATCATAGGAGTCAAACCAAAATCAAGATCATTAATAATGAGTTTCATAGGTCCAAACATTTCGTACCTAGGGTTTATGTTCCTATTTAGGCCTTAGGGTTGATAATTCATCTGTATACATCAATCGAGCAACACTTCGATAAATATTCAACATTTCATGGTGTCAACATTGAGTTCATTTTCATGGAGTTCAAGGGTGAGGAATGATTAAAACCTAGTTGTTTCTAGGAACTTAACCACTAACTATAGTTAACATCATGGTATTTCAAGATCGTCAACCAATTGAGATTATAGATTGAGTGTTAAGGTCATCATGGCTTTGACCTATTAGAGACTTAGTTCAAGAAATCATAATCAGGTGAAAGGGGTTTCCTTTACAAACTCTAAATAATCAAAAAGATGAAAACTTAGAGGCAGTCATAATAGGGATGTTATGTAGGTTAGGAATGTCATGAGTCAACAACAACCCTAATCTAGTACATTAGTCTATATTAGTCATGAACCATCAAGCATATCCAAATAGGGTGAGTATGAAATATCAAATTGTACTTCAGAAGATCAAGAGTCAAACATCAAGATCATCAATAGGGTAACCATATTTCAAGATTGTGTGAGTTCAAGGCCATAATAGAGTTCCCTCCCTTTTGTGATCAATGTAAGTGTTTATTTTGGAAATCGAAAAGTCAAGTTGAGAACTCAAGAGTTTGAGCATAAATGAGCGGTATTAAGATCTAGGTCCATCATATTATTCAAATTGAGTCTACAAAGAGGAGTAATAGTTAATAGGACGTTTTCCTCTTGTAGCTAGTCTGCCCAACATAACCAAGGAGTACAAAGGCATGGTAATGTTTTTGGCATTATTATCATACATATAAAATAGGGGAAAAAGTTTGCTAAACAATCTTTGAGGTTTGATCAACAATAGGGAAACATGGGTATCATCAATAGGGACCTCATCAACATGAGATGAAAGACAAGAATTCAACCTTATTTCACCATATTTGAGAGTTACCTCAAACATTGTATGCACTTATATCAAGTAAAGTAAAATTGAGTCTACATTATCTTAGGTTTTGCATATGAGTACATCCCTTCTAAGAGTAATTTCATTCATCAAATAGGGTTTTCAATTTAAAGTCATATCATGGATTTATCATCTTGATCAACTTCTATTTTCAATGAATTTTAGTTTCCCATGCATAAGCTAACCCATAATCGACAAATCATGTGATTTATAGTCACATGAGAAGAATAGCATGAGGAGATGAGAACACTAACTATTCATCATCTACATGCGTGGCTTAGGTAGTCCTTAAATAAGACTCTCTAAGATTTTTAGGAAAAGATTTTAGTCATCCATGGGTTAACAAGATGTTTTATGCCTTAAACGTATATAGAGGCCTATGTGTTTGTCTCTGATACCATTTGTCACAGAACTATTTGTTACCCTAAGTCCACACTACTAATGGATACAAAGCCAAAGGTGAGTGGGTGTCGATATCCATTCGTAGAATGGCAAAAATACGTCACACATGTAGTATATATGTAAATTGAGTAACCACGACAAGGTATGACATGATACTAAAACTAGAGATATGTACCCATTTCTATATTCAAGTATACCCACTAATGATCCATTTCAGAGCTTAGAGTGTTGAGTGCATCAAATCTTTTTTTAGTAATTATAGATTCGATAAACAAAACATATTAATACTAATGCATTAAGTATGAAAAGGAATGTAGACAATTTAAGAATACTATAAAAGTTGCTTGTCTAGAAACATCATAGAAAACAAGAGGTAGACAAGGACATGAAACACTTAACGACATTGTTTTATACAAGACATGTTTTAGGTGTATATCTATTATACTGAACAACATATTATGGGCATTGACTAGCTTCCCACTGGAAGGGTCAGTCAGGGTGTTCAAGATTATCTAACCATTTATTGACATGGTCTACCTTATCTTGACATATCATGTAAGAACCCAACCTTGTGTCCTTACCCCAAGAATATAGGCAGGTAAATAAGGTTGTATAATGGACAAGTTCAATTATGTTCATTAATTTTTTAACATATATGAAGCAAAAAGAACATACTAATCATAGGGAATAAGTATCTCAAACAAGTAAGTATCTAGCCAAGCATTCACATGAGCATATATACAAGAAAGCCAATAACATAGTAGGGTCAAGAGAATTAAGCGTACCTTACAAGTAGAGTACATGTTATGATCCACGAGTAGATTCTAGAGAAGTTCCATACCTGAAGGGACCTAGCACATAAGAGACATAAATGTGGGTCTTAGATCAATAGTGCTTCATAAGACAAGCATCATATCAATCATGTGGAGATTTTCCTAGATCTAGGTTTCACTTAGTTCAACTATAGTTCTGGTTCCAAACATGCATGTCATTATTCAACATAGTCCATGGATCAATATTAAGTCCTAGATCTAAGTGAACCATCCACATTAGGTTAGATATAGAGATGTGATCATAACTGATTTGGGGTCATGGGAATCAGGAGATTGGGATGTTCAACAAGCTTTATTCATTCAAGATCAGATTTAATCATATTAGGGCACAATCATGTAATAGGGTCATATATATAAGTCCTATAAGAATTGAGATTAGATAATAGATTATGTTGGCTTTTAGTGTTACTAACATGGTAATCCTACTAATTTGAACAAGATAGAGCAATGCATGTGTATAGAAATTGCATTTCATCAAGATAGAACAAACTAGGTCAACTAGATCTTTTTAATGCATATAATAGGGACTGGAGGTATTATAAATCCAACATGGGTTAATTTAACATGAAATCTTAGCCCATTATGTAGCAAGTCCTAGCAAAGATCACTTATTTCAATATTTAAGTATTCTATGAAAACAAACTAAGACAAAGTCTAATACTTGATTAAGTTATATCATGTAAGCACATAAAAGGACCATTATAGGTCAAAGATAGTTATTTGAAGTCAAGAAAAAATATTAGGGGAAGAATTTGATGTTTTAAGTCATCACTCATGTCTAAAGTCAAATAAGGTTACTACTAGAAATGACTTACATAGAATGAGACCATCATAGATAAATGGAAGCATAAAATGCCATAAATACCATTGAATAAACATAAAGGTTTCACTTTTAGCAAAAGTAGGAGAACCAAGATTAGAATTAGGCTGTAAAAACATTTTTAATAGATAGTTCTCATTTTTTTGATCAAAATGGCATGTAATACCATTGCATTTGGTCAAACTATCAAAGAGTTATATAGGTTTGAAGTTATACATACATATGAGGGGGAATCACCCTTGATGGGCTGAGATAAAGAGTGAAGGCTGCTGGCCCAAGTTGGTCCACTGGGCGTGCTTCTTTGGACCTATTGCTGAGAAACAGACTGCACGCAATTTGGGGTGTTTGCGGACGATGCCCAACATTAGGACGTGGCAGTTGGTGATTGTGGGAGAGCTGACAGAAGTCGGGGAATGAGGTGCCCTGTGAGGTCGGTCATATGGGTCCAGAAGCCACACGACAATTTGCAAGTGGGCATCGCATAGGGACCCGCACTAGCGAGTGAGAGGGAGAGATTTTGAGAGAGGGATTGTTCGGGGCATCAACGCCACATGATTTGAGATCAATGACGTTGTGGGCATCTCCCTTTCCTAGCGTAGCCTGCATGCAAGGTTCGTGAATGCAGAAGAGGTCGATGACTGGGGTAAAAGGGCAACAAGGCATGGAGGGCTGAAGTAACACAAGAAGGTTTCATCCTGGCACCAGTTACCACGGTAGACTTAATGACGACCACCTTTTCTTTTGATCACATCTAGAGAAGGAGACCCATGGGTTATTGTGGCAGTTTCAGGGGTTAAGGGAGGAAAATAAAAAGGAAATGGAGGATGTCTAGGGTTTGCCAAAAACCAAAAAGGGGGGCAACGAGTCAAGGGAGCAATTTTATTAGTAAAGGTAGGGTTATCCTGCATTGAAATGTAGGGAAGCATAGGGTTAGTAGGTCTCGGTACCATGTCTGCTGACAAGGTGTAAGGAGCTAGGAGATGATTTCATGGCCATCCAATCAGGATGCAATTTGTGGCAATGAGATCTAGAGGCTAGGATGGGAGGTCAAAGAAAGTGAGGCATGTGATTGGTCGACCAAGGTGGAGCCTTATCACCAAGGGATTGGAGGTAGTTATTGAGCCACGCCCAAATGGGCCCAAAGAGTATCAAAAACTGATTAAAAAGGTCTAAAGTAAGGATAAGGAAAGAAAAGTTCAAATGGGCAAAACTCTCCTACATGACATATGAATTGGGTGAAATATGATGTCTTGGATTCTTAAGAGTTCCCCGTACACAATGGGTTTGTGATTAGGACATAGTCATAAACATAGATAACATCAAACTATAAATGAAAAGGGTGATGTATAACTTGGGTTCAACATTGGTTTCAAAATCAATTTGAGTGTCACCACTAATCATGTGCACACGAGATACCCCAAAAGGCATCATAACTAATCAAATCATGGGATTGATGGCTAGAGTGAGAAATTATTAAAATATGATTTGCAAAGCACATACATGAGGACATAGAAAAGTTCTAGTTATCATATCCTCTCCACCTTAAAAGAAATTTTCCCCCAAAATTAGATCAATCTTTAAATAAAAATTTGAGATCTCATATTCAATGTCAAAATAGTCACCATATTCCTATTAGGTATCATCACTATTTACAAAGTCATTCTTATTCCAAAATTCAGTAAATCGAATATCATAGTCTAGACATAGTCTCCTAGATCATTGAATTGGAGAGACCATCGTATTAGTCATAAATTTTGAGAGCTTATCCCTTTGACCACCAATATGGAGGGAGATCCCAATTTAGGTCAAACAAATAGAACTCTTAATGTCAAGATTAAAGCATGACTTTCATTCCCAACATTTAGGGTCCTAGCTTCTACACTGGCTTAGGTGGAGTTATACATCCATGATTGAGATTTCATATTTCAACAATTCGAGACAACATCATATTTCAACATCACGATTAGGTGCTCAAAATTGATGGAAGCGCGCACCCTAATACACATGGAGCTTAACCCTAGTCATAAATTAAGTGAATTGACATAATCATCATTTCACATTTTTGAGATTTGGAAATAAGAAAGTCATTAATCATATATCAAGGGTGACCTCTAGATCCAAATAGGGTGATCATAGGAGTCGAACCAAATATCAAGATCATTAATCATGAGTCAAGATTTCATACAGAAATGTCAAGTCAAGCTTAGACATTGAAGTCATAGGTCCAAACATTTTGGAGCAAGGGTTTAGGTTCCTATTTATACCTTAGGGGTGATCATTCATCCGTATACATTGATCTAGAAACAATCAAGCAACACTTCGAGCATTATTCAACATTTCATGGTGTCAACATTGGTTTTATTTTCATGGTATTCAAGGTTGATGAATGATTTAATCCTAGGTCGTGCTAGGAACTTAACCAATAACTATATTCAACATCATCATATTTCAAGATTGTCAACCAATTGAGATTCAAGATCGAGTGTCAAAATTGTCATGGTTTTAACTTATTAGAGAATTAGGTCAAGAAATCACAATTGGGTGAAAGGGGTTTCCTTTTCTAATTCTAAATATTCAAAATGATAAAAATTTAGATGCAATCATAATAGGGATGTTACGTAAGTTAGGGAAGTCATGAGTCAACCACTATCCTAATCTAATACATTAGTCTATATAAGTCATGAACCATCGAGCATATCCAAATAGGGTAGCTATGAACTATCAAATCATATTTCACAATATCAAGAGTCAAACATCACGATCAAAAATAGGGAAACCATATTTCAAGATTTTGTGAGTTCAAGGTCATAATAGAGTTCCCTCCCTTTCATGATAAAGGTAAGGGTTTATTTTAGAAATTGATAAGTGAAGTTGATAACTAAAGAGTTTGAGCATAAATGGGTGGGATTGAGATCTAGGTCCATCATATTATTCAAATTGACTCTACAAGGAGAAATAATAGTCAACTGGTGATTTTCCTTATGTAACTAGCCTCCACATCATAACCTTGGAGTACAAAGGAATGGTGATATTTTTGGCATAATTATTATACATATAAAATAGGGGAAAATGTTTGTTTAACTATGTTTGAGGTTTGATCAACAATAGAGAAACATGGGTATCATCAGTAGGGACTTCATCAACAAGAGATGTAAGATGAGAGTTCAACCTTAAGTCACGATATCTGGAATTTACCTCAAACATTGAAAGCACTTATATTTAGATGAGTAAAATTGAGTCTACATGATCTTAGGTTTTACATATGAGTACATCCCTTCTATGATTACTTTCATTCATCAAATAGGGTTTTCAATTTAAAGTCATATCATGGCATTATCATCTTAACCAACTTGTGTTTTCCATGAATTTTAGTTTCCCTCAATGAATTTTAGTTTCCCATGCATAAGCTACCCATAATCAAGAAATCATGTGATTTATAGTCACGAGAGAAGAATCACATGAGGAGATGAGAAGACTAACTATTTATCATCTACATGGGTGGTTTAGGTAGTCCTTAGGTGATATTCTAGAAGACTCTCTACGCTTTTTACTAAAGGATTTTAGTCCTTCCTAGGTTCCTAATGTGTGTTGTTCCTTAACATATATAGATCCCTATGTGATTGGCTATGATACCATTTATCACGGAACTATTTGTTACCCTAAGTCCACACTCCTAATGACTACAAAGCCAATGGTCAGTGGGAATGGATGCCTATCCATAGAATAGCACAAATATGTCATACAGGAAGTATATATGTAAATCCAATATCAACGACAAGGTATGACAAGATACTAAAACTTGTGATATGTACCCATTTGTTAGATTCAAGGATACCCATTGATGATTCACTTCTGATCTTAGAGTCTTGAGTGAAGTGGATCTTTATTTAGGAACTACAAATTCGATAAAAAAACATATTAATTCAAAAGCATTAAGTACATTAAGAAAAGGCATGTAAACAGTTTAAGAATAATATAAAAGTTTCTTGGATATAAACATCATAAAAAAAAGATATAGAACAAGGGTGTGAAACACTTAATGACATTGTTTTATACAAGACATGTTTTAGGTGTAT
Source organism: Alisma plantago-aquatica (assembly GCA_963693085.1). Classification (NCBI taxonomy): domain Eukaryota; kingdom Viridiplantae; phylum Streptophyta; class Magnoliopsida; order Alismatales; family Alismataceae; genus Alisma; species Alisma plantago-aquatica. The sequence goes on from OY856409.1 coordinate 695,665,008, forward strand.
TTCTATTATACTCAACAACATATTATAGACATTGACTAGCTTCCCACTGGAAGGGTCTGTAAGGCTGCTCAATATTAGCTAACCATTTTATCGACGTGGTCTGTCTTATCTTGACATCTCAAGTAAGATGCCAAACCTTGTGTCCTTACTCTGAGAATATAGGGACGTACACAAGCTTTGTATAATGGACAAGTTCAATTATGTTCACTATTTGTTCAACATATCTCAAGTAAAATGAACATAGTAATCATAGGGAACAAGTAGCTCAAACAAGTAATTATATAGACAAGCATTCATATGAGCATACATACAAATAAGCAAATAACATAGTAAGGTCATGACAATTAAGCATACCTTACAAGTAGAGTACATATTATGATCCATGAGTAGATTCTATAGAAGTTCCAACCCTGAGGAGATCTAGCACATAAGAGACATAAGACATAAATGTGGGTCTTAGATCAAGACTGTTTCATAAGACAAGCATCATAGAAGTCATGTAGAGGTTTCCCTAGATCTAGGTTTCACTTGGTTCAACTATAGTTCCAGTTCCAAACATGCATCTCAATATTCAACATAGTCCAAGGACAATATTAAGTCCTATATCTAAGTGAACCTTCCACATTAGGTAAGATATAGAGATGTGATAATAACTAATTTGGGGTCATGGGAGTCATGATATTGGGATGTTCAATAAGTTTTATTCATTAAGGATCCGATTTAATCAAATAAAGGAACAATAATGCAATATGGTCATATATACAAGTCATATAAGAATTAAAAGCATGACAGATTATGTTGTCTTTAGTGTTACTAACATGGTAGTCCTACTGTTTTGAACAATATGGGCAAGGAATGTGCATAGAAATCACATTTCATCAAGACAGAACAAATTAGGTCAACTAGATCTTTTTAATGCACGCGATAGGGACAGGAGGTATCATAATTCGAACAAGGATTACTTTAACATGAAATCTTAGTTCATTACATAAATAGTCCTAGAAAAGATCACTGATTTCAATACTTATGTATTATATGATAGCAAACTAAGCCAAAGTCCAAGACATGATTAAGTTATATCATGTAAGTACATAGAAGGCATATAATAGGGAAAATATAGTCATTTTGAGTCAAGATAAACATTAGGGGTACACATAGATGGTTCAAGTCATAAATCACGTCTATAGTGAGATAAGGTTACTAATGGAAAGGATTTAGGCATCATGAAACCATCACAGATACAAGGAAGTATGAAAGGGCATAAATACCATTGAATAAACCTAAAGTTATCACTTTTAGAAAAATCAAGAGAACCAAGACTTGAGCTCGGTTGTAAACTATTTTTAGTAAATAGGTTTCATTTTTATGATCAAAATGGTATATAAAAACATATGATTTGGACAAACTATCAAAGAGTTATATTGGTTTGAAGTTAAACATCTATGAGAGGGGGAATTACTCTTGATGATATGGGGAGATGGTTTGAAGGTGGCCGGCTCAGGTCAGTCTGGGCATGCCTCCCTGGACTTGTCTCTGTGGGACAAACCTTGAGCAGTATGGGGCATTTGCAGATGATGGACAATGTTAGGATGTGGGGACTGGCGATTGTGGGCAAGCCGAGGGTGGTCGGGGAGTGAGGTGACTTGTGAGGTGGGTCATGTGGTCTCAGATGTCTCACGACAGTCTGTGAGTGGCCATCATGTAGGGGAACACACAAATGAGTGAGAGGGAGATAGTTTGAGAGAGGGAATTGGTCAGGGCATCAATGCCACACGATTTTGGATCATTGGCATTGTGGTCATCACCCTTCCCTAGCATAGCCTCCACACAAGGTTCGTGAATGTGGTGAAGGCTGATGGGTGGGGGAAAAGGGGAATAAGGCACGGAGGGCTGAAGTAGGACAAGAAGGTTCTGTGTTGGCCCAAGTTGTCATGACAGACTTGATGGAAGCCTCCGTTGCTTCTGATCAAGGTTAGAGACGGAGACCCTATGGGTTACTATGGCGGTGTCAGGGGATAAGGGATGAAAACGAATAGGAGGAGGATGTGTAGGGTTCACCAAAATCCAAAAAGAGAGAGGCAATGAGTCAAAGGAGGAGTTTTATAGGTAAAAGCCGACATCGAAAGGGTGAGAAATGTAGGGTTGGTGGGTTTTAACACAATGTCTGCCAACAAGATGTATGGAGCTAGGAGATGATTTCATGGCCGTCCTATTAGGATTCAATCTGTGGCAACAAGATATAGTGGATGGGATGGGAGATCCAAGAAAGTGAGGGATGTGATTGGTTGACCAAGGTGGATCCTAATCACCAAGGGATTGGAGGCTGTTATTGGGCCATGCCCAAATTGGCCCAAAGAGTATCAAAAATCGATTAACAAGGTCTAAAGTAAGGATAAGGAAAGAAAATTTCAAATGGGCATAACTCTCCCATATGACACTAGAACTGGGTGAAATTTGATATGTTGGATCCTTAGGAGTGACCCATACATAATGGGCATGTGATTAGGAGATAGATATACACATAGATAAGATCAAACTATAAATGAAAAAGGTGATGTGTTACTTGGGTTCAACATTGGTTTCAAAATCAATTTTTGTGTCAGCACTAATCGTGTGCACACGAGATACCCCCAAAGGAATCTCAAGTACTCAAATCATGAAATTGATGGATAGAGTGAGAAATTAGCAAAAATATGATTTTCATAGCACATACATGAGGAGAGAGAAGAGTTTAGGTTATCACATCCTCCCACCTTAAAATAATTTTTCCCCAAAATTAGATCAATCCATAAATCAAAATTTGAGATATCATATTCAACGTCAAAATCATCACTATATTCCCATAAGGTATTATCATTATTTACAAAGTCAATCTCATTCCAAAATTGAGCAATCAGACACCATTGTCTAGTCATAGTCACCTAGATCATTGAATTGGAGAGATCATCATATGAGTCACAAATTTGGAGAGCTTATTCCCTAGTTCACCAATATGAAGGGATATTCCAATTTAGGTCAAACAAATAGAATTCTTAATGTCAAGAGTAAAGCATTACTTTCATTCCCAACATTTAGGGATCTATCTTCTACATTGGCCTAAGCGGGGTTAGACATCCATGATTGAGATTTCATATTTCAACAATTCAAGACAACATCATATTTCAACATCATGATTTGGTTCTAAAAATTGATGGAAGGGCACACCCTAGTCCACATGGAGCTTAAACCTAGTCATAAATCAAGTGAATTAACATAATCATAATTTCACATTTTTGAGATTTGGGAACATGAAAGTCATTAATCATATATCGAGGGTGACCTCCAAATCCAAATAGGGTGATCATAGGAGTTGAACCAAAAATTAAGATCATTAATCATGGGTCAAGATATCATACATAAATATCTTGAGTCAAGCTTGGACATCAAAGCAATAGGTCCAAACATTTTGGATCTAGGGTTTAGGTTCCTATTTCGACCTTAGGGGTGATCATACATCCATATATGTCAATTGAGCAACAATCGAGTAACACTTCGATCACTATTCAACATTTTATGGAGTCAACATTGAGTTCATTTTCATGGTGTTCAAGTTTGATAAATGATTTAAACCTAGGTCTTTCTAGGAACTTAACCACTAACTATAGTCGACATCATCATATTTCAAGATCATCAACCAATTGAGATTCAAGATTGGGTGTCGAAATCATCATGGCTTTAACATATTAGAGAGTTAGGTAAAGAAATCAATATTGGATGAAAAGGGTTTCCTTTCCAAACTCTAAATAATCAAAAGGATGAAAATTTAGAGGCAAGGATAATAAGGATGCTATGTAGCGTAAGAAATTCATGAGTCAACCACTACCGTAATCTTGTACATTCTCTATATTAGTCATGAACCATTTAGCATATCCAAGTAGAGCAAGTATGTCATATCAAATTGTATTTCACAAGTTCAAGTGTCAAACATCACGATTCTTAATAGGGAAACCATATTTCAAGACTTTGTGAGTTCAAGGTCATAATAGAGTTTCCTCCCTTTCATGATCAAGGTAAGGGTTTATTATGGAAATCGAGAAGTCAAGTTGAGAACTCAAGAGTTTGAGCATAAATGGGCGGTATTGAAATCTAGGTCCATCATATTATTCAATTTGAGTCTACAAAGAGGAATACTAGTCAATCAGATATTTTTGTCTTGTAACTAGTCTTCACATCATAACCTTGGAGTACAAATGCATGATCATTTTTGGTATGATTATTGTACATATAAAGTAAGGGAAAAAGTTTGCTTAACTATGTTTGAGGTTTGATCAACAATAGGGAAACATAGGTATCATCAATAGGACCTCAACAACATGAGATGTAAGACAAGAGTTCAACCTTATTTCACCATATCTGGAATTCACCTTAAACATTGAAAGCACTTATATCTAGTCGAGTTAAGTTGAGTCTACATGATCTTAGGTTTTGCATATGAGTACATCTGTTCTAAGGGTACACTCATTCTGCAAATAGGGTTTTAAATTTATAGTCATATCATGGCATTATCATCTTAATCAACTTCTATTTTCAATGAATTTTAGTTTCCAATGCATAAGCTACCCATAATCGAGAAATCATGTGATCTATAGTCATAGGAGATGAATCAAATAAGGAGATGAGAGCACTAACTATTCATCATATACATGGGTGGCTTAGGTAGTCCTTAAAGATGAGGGTGAGATGCTAGAAGACTCTCTAAGATTTTTAGGAAAGGATTTTAGTCCTCCCTGGGATCCTAAGATATGTAATCCCTTAAACATATATAGAGGCCTATGTGTTTGGCTCTGATACCATGTGTCACAGAATAGTTTGTTACCCTAAGTCAACACTCCTAATGGCTATAAAGCCAAAGGCGAGTGGACTTGGGCGCCTATCCATAGAATGACACAAATATGTCACACGGGCAGTATATATGTAAAAGTAGTTACAACAATAAGGTATGACAGGATAGTAAAATTGGAGATAAGAGATATGTACCCATTTCTAGATTCAAGTATACCCATTGGTGATTCAATTTATAGCTTAGAGTCTTGAGTGCAACAAATCTTTATTTACGAACTACAAATTTGACAATCAAAACATATTAATGCTAAATCAATAAATGCACCATGAAAAGGCATGCAAACAATTTAAGAATCATGTAAATGTTGCTTGGCTCATTCTGATGTAAATGTTGCTTGGCTAGAAATATCATAAAAAATAAGAGATAGAACAAGGGTGTGAAACACTTAATGACATTGTTTAATACATGACATGTTTTGTGTGTATTTTTATTAAACTCAGAAACATATTCTGGCCATTGACCAACTTCCCACTATAAGGGTTCGTAAGGGTGCTTAAGATTAGCTAACCCTTTTCAAGACATGGTCCGTCTTATCTTGACATCTCAAGTAAGATGCCCAACCTTGTGTCATTACCCAAAGAATACAAGAAGGTACATAAGGTTTGTATAAAGGACAAGTTAATTTATGTTCAATATTTGTTCAACATATTTCAAAAAAAAATCGCACTAATCATAGGGAACAAGTAGCTCAAACAAGTAATTGTCTATCCAAGCATTCATATGAGCATACATACAAGCAAGCCAATAACATAACAAGGTTTAGAGAATTAAGTGTACCTTACGAGTAGGGTACATGTTATGATCCATGAGTAGATTCTAGAGAAGTTCCAACCCTGAGGGGACCTGACACATAAGAGACATAACTGTGTGTCTTAGATCAATGCAGTTTCATAAGACAAACATAATATGAGCTGTGGAGGTTTCCCTAGATCAAAGTATCACTTAGTTCAACTGTAGTTCCACTCCCAAACATGCATGTCATTATTCAAAATAGTCCAAGGATCAATATTAAATCCTAGATCTAAGTGAACCGTCCACATTAAGTTAGATATAGAGATGTGATATAAATGATTTGGGGTTATGGGAATTATGAGATTGGGATGTTCAACAAGTTTTATTCATTCAAGATCACATTTAATCATATTAGGGCACAATCATGCAATGACGTCATATATACAAGTCATATAAGCATTAAGAGCACATGATAGATTATGTAGGCTTTTAGTGTTACTAACATGGTATTCCTATTGATTTGATATTGATAGAGCAAGGCATGTGCATAGAAATTACATTTCATTAAGATACAACACACTAGGTCAACTAGATCTTTTTAATGCACATAATAGGAATTGGAGGTATCATTATTCCAATATGGGTTACATTAACATGAAATCTTAGTCCATTACATAGCAAGTTCTAGCAAAGATCAATGATTTCAATACATAAGTATTAGATGATAACAGACTAAGCCAATGTCCAAGACTTGTTTAAGTTATATCATATAGGCACATAAAAGGGCCATTATAGGACAAAGATAGCCATTTTGACTAAAAATAAAAATTAGGGGTACACATAGATGGATCAAGTCATCAATCATGTCTAAAGTGAGATAAGGTTACTATTGGAAATGATTTAGACAACATGAGACCATCGTAGATACAAGGAAGCATAAAAGGGCATAAATATCATTGAATAAACTTAAAGGTATAACTTTTAGCAAAAGCAGGAGAACCAAGACCAGAAAAAGGTTGTAAGACTATTTTTAATAGATATGCTTCATTTTTTCTGATCAAAAATATATATAACACAATATGATTTGGATAATTATTTAAGAGTTATATAGGTTTGAAGTAAAACATATATAAGAGGGGGAATTACCCTTGATGGGCTAGGGAGCAGGATTGAAGGTGGTCGGCCCCAGTCGGTCCAATGGGAGCGCTTCTCTAGACCTATCTCTGAGGGACGAACCCTGAGTGGTCTGGGAAATTTGTGGATGATGGCCAACGTTAGGACGTGAGGGTTGGGGGTTGTGGGCGAGCCAAGGGTGGTCACAGAGTGAGGCACCTTACGAGTTGGGTCATGCATGCCCAAATGCCACATGACAGTCTGTGAGTGGGCATCAGGTAGGGGCCCATGCCAATGAGTGAGAGGGAGAGATTGTGAGAGAGGGAATCGGTCGGGGTATGTGCATCACACAATTTTAGATCAACGACATTGTAGTCATCTCCATTCCCTGGCGCAGCCTGCGCATAAGGTCTGTGAATGGGCGGCGACTGATGGCTGAGGGAAAAGGGGAACAAGACATTGAGCGCTGAAGTAGCATGATAAGGTGTCGTCCTGGGCCCAATTGCCATGGTGGTCTCCATTGCTGCTAATCACAGCTAGAGAAGGAGACCCCATGGGTTACTATGGTGGTGTCACGGGATACAGGAGGAAAATGAAAAGGAGGGGGCAACAAGTCAGGGGGGGTTTTATAGGTAAAGGTAGGGTTAGCCGACGTCAAAATGGTAGGAAACGTAAGGTTGGTGGATCTCAACACCATGTTTTCCGACAAGGTGTACATAGCTCGGAGATGATTTCATTGTCGTCCGATTATAATTCAATCCTCGGCAACGGGATCTAGTGGCTAGGATGGGAGATCCATGAAAGTGAGGCATGTGATTGGTCGACCAAGGTGGAGCCAGATCACCAAGGGAGAGGAGGCGATTACTCAGCCACGCCCAAATGGGCCCAAAGAGTATCAAAAACCAATTAAAAAGGTCTAAGGTAAGAATAAAGGAAAACAAATTTCAAATTGGCATAACTCTCCCATATGACATCAGAATTGGGTAAAATTTAATGTGTTGTATTCGTAAGAGTGTGCCCTACACAATGGGCATGTGATTAGGACATAGGTATACACATAGATAAGATCAAACTATAAATAAAAAGGGTGATGCATGAATTGGGTTCAAGATTGGTTTCAAAATCAGTTTGAATGTCACCACTCATCGTGTGCACGTGAGATACCCCCAAAGGCATCAAAACTACTCAAATCATGAGATTGATGGCTAGAGTGAGAAATTTGTACAAATATGAGTTTCACAGCACATACATGAGGAAAGAGTAAAGTTCAGATTATCACAGAATGTGTAGTTCAAATCTGGCACTAAACAAAATAAAAAAGAAAATTCAATCCCAGGTCAATGACATGCAAAAATTTGCCAGGTCACACACATGCATCATGACGAATTATAATCCTCATAGATTTGTTCATGACGCTGTTATCATATTTTGTTGTAGTGCAATCTTAATTATTTAATTTTATGTTACATACATTTTTACTTGAGACCGTAACTCATATCAAAAATAGTTTTGCAATCTTACTTAAATCTGTAATATCGCCTTATCGGATGGCTGGGGTACCTAATATCTTCGTCGGCAATATCATAATTGCCTTACTCGATCTCGTGCTTATATTTTCTTCCCTCTCCACTCAAGGGTGGAGTCATCATGGAGTTTTTTTTGTTTTTTTAACTGTTTTAATGTCGATCAATAGTGTTATATCCTTTGTTTAATTTTAAGACTTACTAGTACGTAGTCAATGAAAACATGTCCCAATTTTCGCCGCACCATTTTCGCGCAGAGTCTAATAGTTTTGTAGTTTCTATAATACATTTTTTCATTTTTTATATCTTTTTCCTACTCCGTCGTCACTGTTTTGATGATCCAGAATATTCTTTTCCTCATATTTTATTCTCTTCATGCAAATACTTCAGTGTAGAACAGTGTGTCAATCTTGTTTTTCCCTTCACGGGTTGCTATCCAAAGAACTGATACACATATTTATACATAAGACGAGATGGTGTCTTATTATACACATGTTCACACACGACACAGTAAGTCTTTTTATCCACAAAACAGAATATGCACGCGATGTGAACGGACGAGTCTCTATATAAGCCTGCAAAGCAGCACACGTCATCGCCGGCAGCGGTAAATGCCAACAGCCAACTCTTTAGATGTGGATGGTTGGTGACCAACGAGGATAAATCTCAAGAATCAAACTCGAACTCATTGGACCAGGCGTCACAGTGTCACATGGGCGTGGCAACCAGCTCCGGATAGGTTTCTTCTAGAATAATGCTACTTCGACAAGAAATGAGATCAGAAATAAGATCATTTTTGTCTCCACCCATGTATAACAACAAATAAGTCTGATTTCTTGTTCTTGTAGCAAACCTCTTTATTCAATGAACCTGATAATGATTCATGATAGTTGCAAAAACCTGATGATAAATGTGACAAAAATCTTGTCGCTTCGACATTGGGGAATCATTCCCGTCTTACATATTGTTTGTGATTCGACTTGCTGCAAGGACAGGACAACTGGGCCTACTTAACTTACGGTGTTGAGTGTGACCGTGGTTGGCTCACAAGGCAAAAATGTTACAAGTTTTTCTTCCTCCTCTAGTGGTTATTGAAGCATGTAGTGCGCCATACCTTGATGTACAGCCTAGTTATTGCTCCTTTTTTTGTTTAATTAAAGGAGGCTTATTCATATCAAATTATTCAACAAGAAACTAAGGGTTTCTAAAAGAGATTAACCCGCCCTAAAAAAGGAAGAACCTCCCACTGACTGTCGGTCTAAGTATGAACTAACTTCCACTCTTTTCGTATGTATGGTATACCCCTGTTGTCTAGACTGTAAAAAAATCTAACACTATGTGGTAGTTCTTTAGTTTCTGTACAAAAAAAAGGTTGGGACCAACTCGTTTGTACCACATCATGATTTCTCTGGCCGTTGCATTAGCATCTTTTGTGATCAAGTTGTCCATGATATTGTTGTCTCTGGTATGCATCTGTATCTCTCTAATCAGATTGAGAACTTGCCAAGGAGGAGTCCTGTTGTTCCATATTTCTCTAATCATAACCTCAGATTCGGATTCCACCATCGACGGGTATAAATTCTTTTCCCTGCAGATGTATACTATTGCAGTTAAGGCTTGCATCGCTGTTGTTAGCATGACTTTACTATGTAATCTTGCACCAAAAGCCAGAAGCACATTTGCGTCTATGCTCCTTACTACACCACCCATAAAAGCCGCCTCTCGTACTCCTTCCACCTTGTTGAAGCCCACACTGGTGTTGAGTTTAACATTGTGAATGTCAGGTGAGTGTCACTTCGCTAAGAATAAATTCCTCATCATGTTCCTCGCCACCTTGAAGCCCATCTCTGTGAGGGTTGTTGTGTGTTATTCTCCATCTTGACATTTGAAAGACTTAGTTGTTGCAATACAAAGTCCCCTGTGAGCCGTGGCTTCTCCCCACAATCCTCCTACTGCACATGTCGACCCATATGGACCACACCACCCATTGTGGTGCGTTTCTACAAATCCAACCCATCAACGACCCAATAGCAGCTTTACCACAATAATAAGTTAACAAAGAAGACAACTCTGTGTAAGAGGATAAGTTAACCTCCAACCTCATCAACACCAAGGGCTTTCCCCATAGAAAGGATGCTAAGTATCCTCGAAGAAAGAGGTGTTTGTATGTCTCTAGGTTAGGAGATGTGCAACAATTACATCGGGATGCCAAGTGAATTTGACAGTCCTTCAACCTGTCATCTGTAGGAAGAGCCCTGTTGAGGAGCTTCCAAGAGCAAGCAACTTCTCTCGTAGGGATGTCCCTTGACCAGGTCCAACTATTGTGTTGAAGAAGAGAAGGGGAATGGTCAAGAAACTTCTTTTCCTATTTCATCTTGAAGTTTCCTCTATACTCAGGTTCCCATATAAGCTTGTCTAGAAGTGATGATTTGATCAGATGTTTAGTGTGGATCATTTCCAGACCTTCTTCATCAACCCTTTGTTCAAGTAGATTCCATCTCCATCCATTATCGTCCCATACTTCTCTGGTCTGGGTTTGCAACACCATATGTATCCCTGATTTGGCATGAGCGTCCATCACCTCCTCGCACCAACATTCAACCCAAAAGAGGGTGTTTCCCGATCCACCAAGTGTTTTGAGAGACTAGTGGAAAAGCCTTCCAAATATGCTTCCAATGCATTGAGCCAAAAGAGCCCAGTTTGAGGAAGAGCGGATGCGAGAAGTCCAAGGATGGAGTTGTTCTACTAAATAGTCAGATAAGACCACACCTCCCACACCGCTTTAAGGGTATATGCTCTTTATGTATTCCTCAAATTCGGGATCGCTAGGCCAACATTGTCAATGGGTCTCGCAATAGATGACCATATCACCCAATGTCTCGTGGTTATACCTTCTCTAGACTGATAAAGGAATTTAGCAAATATGGCCTCTAGCTTTTGTAGGATACCAGTAAGAATCATAATAGCCTAGAGAGCATAGAAAGACACTGGAGATAGGACGTGTCTTACCAAAGTGACTGTACCTCTAAATGATAGTAGCCTTCCCTTCCATGACGCCACTTTGCTTGAAGTCATGTCTAGTATATAGTTGAAGTATGCGATCTTCATTCTTCCTATAAAAAAGAAGACTCCAAGATATATGATTCCATCATGATGTTGATGAAGACAGAGAACTTGCTCTAGCTTTTGGGCCGAAGTCTTGTTATCCCTTCCCAATAGGAAACCAGATGTGTTTCTGTTAATTTCTTGTCCCGTCGTCTTCTCATATCAAGATAGAAACTCTGCCATATATGCAATTGAGCTCTAAGAAGAGTTCAAGAACGAACTATGTATATAAGAAGCATAGGTGCTAGGGAATTTCCATTATTTTTGAACAGGGCAAACATCCTAGGCTCTAAATCTCTTTTAGCTGCCCTACACAGACATTCCTGTAGAAGAATAAAGAGAGGGGGAAAGAGGGTTCCCTTGTTTGAGCCCTCTAGACATTGGGGAGAAGCCCCCCATGTCACCATTGATATTCAAATAGGATCATCAATTGGTATCGATATTGGATAGCAAGGCAATGACCTCAGGAAATAAGCCAAAACTCCTCATGATCTTCTATAAGAACTCCTTATCCATGCAGTCATAAGATTTAGCCATATCCACTTTAATGATCATATTCTCACCTTCCTATCTGTTCTTGCTGTCATAAAAGGAACCAAAGCTATAAACTCTTACACATAGGTCCTTTTTCAATAAACTCTTACAAAAGGAACCAAAGGTGTATATACATATGGTTCATATTGTACATTCAATGTACCGTCTCTTCTTGAGGATAACTAGTACCAGTTGCTTTACTCTAATTTATATAACAACAACATAAAAATCTCTAGATAAGCAAATCAAAATTTCAAGTCATTCGTAAAAATCACTAAGAAATATATCATAAGGACCGGAGAGTATAGAGATGAGACATATACTTCTATCTATAAGACTTTGACAGACAACGTACTCAACTTGAGATACTACTGTTGTCCCAACTGATACGATCCTTCTTCTATAGTTCAGTTCCTAGTCACTCGTCTGCATCCACCTAAAAATTGTGGATCCCACAGGGTGAGACTATTGTCTCACTGAGAGATATAACTCTCTGCCAACAATATTATTATCACATGAAATAATAAAGATAGAACAAATCATATTTAAGCAACTAGCAGAATTATATAACATCTATTTGTTTGAAAAGGAATATGAAGAACATGTATAATATATATCTACTAAGATGTATAAAAGATAAGGCATCAACCAATGTTTTCCGTATTCAATCCTTAACAGATATGCTACACGGCTGATTACATGATCACATTCACACTTTTGCCCAGAGGAGATGAAATATACTATTCATACTCCAATCGACCAATAGTAAGTCGAAATCAGTACCATACAATGTCAATGGCAGAGCCGAAAGTTAAGACCTCACCTTATCTCGGTGAGTACAAGACCACTTAGATTTAGCAAGACATCTTGTGTCTGTTGTAATTAGCTATGTCGGGGTATAGCGACATCTTCACTATAGAGTTACTATCGTAGCATGTACTCTCTTCGGGAGAAGACCACTTAGCTTTCCCAGATTATCAGGATGACCACTGAGCGATCCTAGTTTAGGTTTATCAAGAAGTCCACTAAGCAACCTGGTGTATTTTTGGGAGTCCACTGAGCACCCTTATTTAGTTTAGGGAGTCCATTGAGCATCCTTATATAATTATCACATATTCAAAAATGTGCGTTCTCAATAAAACTCATTTCACCATTCAACAAATGCTGACATTGAATGGATCTATGGTCTCGACAACTACATGATAATATTTTTGTTGCTTAATTAAGTACATTATTATATCTTTTAGCATCAATCAAGTTACAAGTAAGAATTATATCAGATGCTACAAAGAATAGCATAATTGCATTTATCAGATACTTTCATATTCACTGAAACACATAGTTCACTAAGAATATCCACCTATTATCATCATCATACTTGGGTATTTAAACCCTTAATTCATCACTGAGTACTGTCACCACTTAGCAAGAGATAATTACCTCTAGGTCATCAGACCAAGGTGTTTATCCACATAGTCCACATAGATCATTGAATCTATATCATATAACACCATAGGTCTTACTTAGCTATGCTCATTACCTTATGATACCTATATGGTTAATATATCATGCTATCAAAAATTTCAAACATGTGTCTTAAACATAAAATACTAAAGAACAAATTATCCCTAATGAATTAGGGTTATAATCAACCGATTAGGGTTTCAAGATTTCATTAGCAAAGATTAATCCCTAACTCATACTCCACTCATCTCAGAAGTATTATTATAGGTTAATCACATAATTACCTTTCCAATATTAATTTCTCTCTTATCCCCACTAGGATGTAGATGACTTAATTCACCTCTTTAAGGTCTAATGGCTTATTATTACCAAATTGAATTAAACACATTGTATCTCAATATTGCATTAATCATTTACATCACTTAGACAAACCTATTGAATTAGAGCATGTCTACTATATCGGGTAACACGGTGGATAATGTAATGCTATCATGTTTAAAGATGAATATATCATTATAACAAGTATCCATATTAATCATGTGGTGAAACCACATGATGATATCGAGTTTATGGAATATCCCTTAACACTATATCATGTAGTCATATTGGGTTAGGTATCACTTTAAATTTTCTTATCTTAAGTCAACCTCATATCATGTATATGTTAGACCATTATCGTCAAATCAGGTATAGAAGTATATTAGAGTCCCATATCCTATACAAGAGTACACCATATCAGGCATACTATCATGATTTTAAGATATATCTTTCAAGATAATATTATATTAGTTCTTTACCTTAGTTTGTCATATCAATTTTCATTCTAAACTTCCATATTGATTTTCCATCATATCAGTTTTCCTCTTGGATTTCTATATCAGATTTCATATTGGGTTTACTATATCGTGTCCCCACATTGGTTTTTCCATATCGTGATCCCATGTTGGATATCATATCGTGATCCCTTTTTGGGTATCATATCGTGATCCCTTGTTGGGTATTAGATCGATTTACATCATAGATTCACCATATCAGTTTATGTGTTAGACATCATATCTGTTTATCTATTTTAGATAAACCCTTTCTTGACCTTAACCATTTATACTTTTCAAAGTTCTATTCATTCTCTTTGGTTACATGATAAGACAAATACTTAGTTACTTGTCAACTCATCTCAACATAGTAAGATATATCAAGTTTTCAAAGGAATAGGGTTTCACAACATATCAAATTTCCATATTTTCGTCTAGGGTTTTGGCCATATCGTGCAAATGTATTACTTTACACTTATATAGTGTACAATGTTATAGATAGGAATCTTCCATATCATCCATGGAACCTATTTTACAAAGTATGACCTACCCTCATATCGGGTAGTCCTCTATATCGGATTCCATATCGATTTTCAAAAAGCCTTCAGCCCATATCCAATTTTTCACTAATGATACCATCATCATCAACCTCAAGATCCTTGTATTACTATTCTGAACCATGGACAACAGTCTTAATTACTTATTGGAAATCATGGTTATATCAATCAATCAGAGGAAATCCAAATTTGGAAATAATCAACAAATTGAACAATATTAAAGAATATATAATAATATTGACATGTTTAAGTTATATAACCCACCTCTCAAGTAGCTTACAAGATTCAAGCTTCACTGCTTACGTTCAAAGGTTGAATATGAGCCTTCTCCAAGCTCCAAGACTTGAGCTCCTCACTTTTGCACGATATCTCCAATCTTAATGGGCGATATCACCTTCTATGACCTATTTGGCAGATATCTCTTATCCTTGGCCGATATCATTCAACTCTCCTCACTATGTAATGACACAAGAGGGTATGCACGATACAAGAGGGAAGGTTGCTAACAATATTTGAAAATCTTACTTACAAATGAAGGGTAGGGCATTTATACTTGAGATTTATGGAAAAGAGTGTAAGAGGTGTTATTAGCTTAAGCTACTTCATGCCACCTAGCCATGCATGGCCGACACATATATTTGCATGCACTCCATTATTATCTTGCCATGCAAAAAAAAAAATTCAAGGATAATGTAGAGGATAAGGGTTGACTCTTGAGTTATCTTCTAGGGCAAGTCTTCTTCCACTTACTATATTATAATATTCAACTCAATCTTTTCCAAGACAAGTTGCAAATCGATTCATATCTCTTATTTGAAGTGCCTTGCCTATCATGGGCTAAACTAAGACTCAACAAAACTGATAGGAGATTGTCTTCCTGGCTCTATGGCCAATAGAGACTTCCACTCTAAGTTCTCAACTCGATATAGCTCATATGTATAGCTTTGAACTTATGTATTTTCTTGGTATCTTCATTATTAAGAGTGCTAACACTTTAAGGTAATTCAAACATGTTGTCTCCTTCTTTCTCTCTCCTCTAGATAATACTAGGTAAGAGTAAAAATAACCTAGAGGTGGTAATTTTTAGATTAACCCTATATTTTGTATATATTGAAATTTGTACCACAATTGATGCACCAAGCACTTAGCATTATTTACACAAGTTCTCACTTAGAATTTTAACTTTACACAAGACACCACTTAGCATCATATTCTATTTCATGATATTAAGACAATTAGAATACATTCAAAATGTTACATTTGCAATATAACCCCTCATCTTGTGTAAATTTTACTTTTCACTTAGATTATCATATAATGCACACATAGTTTGCATATCACCTCAAATTTGAAAATAAACTTCACAAAGGACCTTAATTACTTTTCAAAAGATTATAAAAAGTTTGTAAGTGACTTACTTAAGAAAAACTTCTAGGGTTAGGTCATAACCTAGGTTAGAGGTTTTACAATGAGTGAGATAGGTTCCCTTGTATGAGAGCTACTCCCTATATTGATGTAAAGATCTCCACCTCTATCTTCCTACCCCCTTTCCTTATTAAAGAAAAGGTTTGAAGATCTTCTCCAAGTGAAGGAGAAGGAGTTTCTATTCTTCAAGGTTGAAGAAAGCATGGTGTTCCAGATTTACGAGTGAAGGAGATAGGCAAGGTGGATGCTCAATAAGAGTGGGTAATCCCTTAAAGGCCAAAGACTTGAAGGTGAAGTGTGTAAGTCCTTGTTCAAGGCTGAAGACTCCTTGCTCAAGTGGGTAAGCTCCTTCGATAGGTTGAAGATCCTTACCTAAGGTACTAAGCCCTTGGATGATTGTGGTTTTGGTTTATAATCTTATGATGGAATATAAGAGTACCAAGATTTCAAATCCTAGAGATTAACCACCTCTAGGTAGTGGACTGACATTGCTCCTAGTTAGGATGTGGAACCACTCTAAACCACTTTGTCTAAGTGTATGTTCTTCCTTGTCTCTCACCCTTACTATGCTTGCTAGTTAAGAATCCTAATTGGCTATTTACTTTAGTTTCTCCACTTAAAATAATTTGGTGGTCTAATCCATTTTGTGAGAATTGTGAAGCTCTATTCATCCCCCGCCCTTCTAGATCCCTTGATCCAACATGTTTCACATATATATTTTACAACATCTTCTCTTAGGGTTACGTCCTTCCATAGGATGTCTAAGCTTAAACATTGTCATAGGAACCACACACCAGGTTACACAGGTCATATTTTTAGAAGTAGTCTATTTTGTGCAACAATTCCTACTTTTGAGTATACACCAACTAAGAGAGACCATAAATTGAGATTCAATATCAAAATTTCCAAAGATCTTGATTTAACAAGTAATAGATAATAGAACACACGTTCATGAAACTAAACTTGAATTAGGTTCAAATGTTAGAACAATACTCATGTAACAAGTTACATGAATTGAAAAGGAAAATTACATAAACATGAGAGGAAGTACTAAGACTATCTATCCAATCCTTCTTGCAACATTACTTTATGATCTTCAATGTGTTTTTCTAATTCCCATATTTTACTATCTTTATATATGACAATCACCTAAAAGAGTAAAAAATAAAAGCATGAATCATTATATTTGAATATTGTATATGTGGCTGCATAAAAAGTGTGAAAGTACATATATTCAAAAACTATAAATTTTCATGTACGAATTTGTATTATCATTAAATAAACTATACCATGTTTATCATGCTATATTTGGTATAATAAACTTTCTCTATCCATCATTGGACTTAGTTAAACTTTCCCTTATAGGTCTAAAATTGGGATTAGAATATTATAGGTTTAAGTCATATTGGCAATATAAGAACAAGTAGGAAACAAACATCCAAGTAGTTTATTTCCCAATTCATCAATAAACTTTTAGTGATCTTCTGAATTTGAGATATGTGGGTACTCATAAATAATGACATACTTTCTTCATGAAGATCACACAAAGTCATAGTTCAAATATAAGTTATCCAATCAATCAAGAATAGGTCCAAGTAGCCATTCAATTGTTCAACTTGTATGCGTGTATGACCCTAAAGTGTCACAAAATATTCGTGCGATATATACATGGTTGATTATAGGGTTTAGGTCTAGGTTAGGGCACACCTAGATCCGATGTCCCCCAGCTCATCACCCTCATGAGCACATTTTCTAGCACAGGACCCGGCCACCATGTCTGGCCTCACTAGAGAGAAAATGGGGTAGGATAAGTAGGGATCGATTAGCCATAAAAACACAAGGCCCACCTTTGGCTCGGCACCACAATCCAGGAAGAAGCCTTAGCTTCATCTAGGGAATAAAAAGGGGAGAAATACCTAATGGTTGTAGTGACGGAAATGCCAAGACACGGGAAAGGAGAGAAGAATGAAATTTGATCTCTAGGGCTTATGAGAGGGAAGAATTGAGGGAGAATAAAAGAGAAAGAAGAAAGTGAGTGAAAGGGAGATTGAATTGGGTATGAGGAGTTAGGTAGTGTAGAGGCTTGAGTAGACGCTCGGACGTCATGCCCTACATGTATTTTGGCATGGGTGGCGCAAGTACTAGGGCCAAAAACCCTTAGATCAAGGGTGTGATTTGTGGTTCTTGACTTTCAGCTCCGCTTTGGTCTATGAAAGGGACAACAAAGAGTGGATTAGAGGAGGAGGGAGGACTGAGCCCAAGGAAAATAAGGCCAATGCCCATTTAGGATAGGCTATGTAAGAAAGGGCGGGGGGGGGGAAGAGATGTAAAAGGGTTAGAAATATGGTAAAATTTCAAGAATTATAACTTTCCATCTGTATATCCGATTGATGTGAAAATCTATTTGTTACTTTAAAAACTTTTCTGTCTTATTATATAAAATGTTTCAGATAAAATTTAAGATGTTGACGGTTCTGGAAAATTCAAAAGTATTCCAAAATATTATTAATGCTTTTGACATAAAACAATCAAACCTTAAGTTCAAATTTGTCAATTACAATTCATGCATTGAGCAAAATGTGGTACAAAATATCAAATATGTAGAGGAAGACAACATTGACTAGTATTGAACATATAAGAGAGACAACACATAATCATAAAAGAGAGAGAATCTTATGGTATGATTCTATTGAATTATCAATCAATGTTATTAATTTCTACACAAATAAGCATCTCTTTTATGCATAAATTTATTGTGGTATCATATCTCATAATGTTCAAATATTGATTTCCAAATACATAGTGCCTATGTCTAATTTCATAAGGTTCAACATGTAGTATTAATTTATTTTATAGATACCAAATGTTATGTTGAATCACCTTATCAATAATAATAAAGCCTAGAGTAATAAATAAAAATTTCCTATATTAATTTTATAATTATTGAATCTATATTGTTCAAGCTTTTGTGGATTCTGGTGTCACATTTTACATTTATCATCCAACTTTAACAATATACCCATTGGTTGCAGCGTAATATAAATGTATTTGCATAGAAATACAAAATAAAATATATAAATTTCCATGTAACATATAAGGGGGAGGGGCTTTAAATAGAATAGAACAATAAATTCTATGTTTATCTATGAAATATAACAGAAAACCAAAAAAAAATCATAAATAACATCATTACATATCTCACTACTAAAAGAAAATCACATATGTGTATCCCTATAGTTTAAAAGACAAATATAACCATAGGAACTATCAACATTAATTATTCCTAAAGAAATTCTCTCTCAATTTGGCCCAGCTTATATAACAGTTTTATGTTAGGTATAAGTTTCTATTTTATATCATTTTATTTATTTTCAAAATATTTCTTATAATCCTATGATATTATGGGATTAAGAGAGAAAGATTCCCCCCCTCTCCCACGTCCGTGGTGGAGGCCGAACGCCCAAGAGGGTGGTAAATCAAGGCAGCAACTGGGATTCAAACTCGGGTCCCTTTGTTAGGGGACAACGTGCTTAACCACTTCAGCCACTCCTTGTTGGCATAATCCTATTATATTATATATGATTAGAACTAATAGTTATATACGTATTGCATCAAACGCATCTTTTTTAACCCCATTTGTGCACAGTAAACCCTTAATATTCCATCACACAATACACATGAACATATCTTTAAGAATCATCGTTAAGATCAATTTACAATATCCATATTGATTATATGTATTCAAACAAACTATAATCTATACTCAAATTTTAACAATGTATTTATATGTTTATTTCACCAATAGGTTAGCATACTTGAATCATTTCTAAAAGTTAAATATAGCTAGAACTTAGATTATCCATCACAAAAACCTTATTAAAAAGAAAAAAATGTACTTAAATAGAAAACAAATTCTCCAAGTAATCATGTTTGCAATACATATTAACATAAAATTAGCCAATTAATTCAGGTTACTATGCTCAGCTCGGTTTGGAATTAAAAGAGATTGACCAAGTTAAAAGTATTTCCATGACATGGTTTGTTGAAAAAGCACTAAAGAGAGAAGTCATTAGGTTTGATACCCAATAAATAAAATTACTTAATTTTTTTTGAAAATCACATTTGAGATGTAAGATATTGTTCGTCCTAAAAGTTAATGATACATGCAGCTATTTTAAGCAGAAATATGTGGACAAAAAACTGAATTCCAACATCTAAAAAATCTTCATGGAACATACATGTGATGTAAAAAGACATACATGCAAGGCGGTAGTGAAAGATGTATCTTTCAAAATATATTAGAACTCTTCCATGAACATGTTGTTGTTAAGTGGATAGAACTTAACATGTGAAACATCATGATTCATCTAAAATGAAACTAGGTAAGGCACATATAATTGAATAATTTGATGCAGTGGTGATGAAGAGTTCCAGTTGCACAAAATTCAGTAGGAATAAAATTCTTATGTTGTGAATGATATATGGAATCTTTATATGCTCAAGGATGCTCAATATGTGCATGATTTTGGGTTCAATTCATATTGAAGGTTTTATTTCTAAGTAGTCAAGTATCATGTTCGACTTCAAGGTTAAAACAAACATAAGGTGGAAAAGGTGTCTTTACTAATAGAACATTGAAAATCATATTGTATAACATTCAAGACTACATTTGGATAACTTAGATATGAGATGACAGTGGATTCTATGGACTACTTGAGGTGGGGCTTGAATATGTGGATGAACAAAAGTGACATATATAGACATGATTGAGAAGTTTAACAATGTAAAGAAATCAGTCATCATTGGTTTTAATGATCACTTACGGATTACTATTGTACAAAAAATTAATCATAACCTTATGTCATAGAGAGGAATTCATGAGAATTAATTGAAGGAGTCTTTCTGATGTTTTCATTTTGACAAGGACTATAAATAAAACCTTAATCTTAGAATCTTAGATGATCTTTTATCCATACACTATCAAAGATGACCTATATGAAATATGGATTCATAATTTTAGAAGATTGTGAATGCAATTTGGATGTTGTGATTTGTGGTAACAATAATATAATGTGAAGGCTATGTATTATAAATCATGAGTAAGACTGAGCAATCCAAAAATTCCCATTCTCTTCTTTTCTTCATGTCTAAAGTTTCATAGAGTGGTAGACGAAGAGTTGATCATTCAAAGTTGGCTTCCTCATAAAGAAATAGATCAATAGGTGACAGGAACCTAGAGCTTTTGTTGGATGATTAATGTAGAGGAAATGAGACATGATACTTCATTATGTATGGGGTAAGTAACTATAAAAAAATTAAAGGAAGCACATATGTACTTACTAATGAAAACATCTTCATAATCAATGATAATAGAAAGTGAAAAAAGACTAGGACAATGTTTTTATAGCTTACAAAGTTTGAGTAAAATTCGTCCTCTTTTTATTCAAAGAATGATGATTACTTCGACTTTGAAGGTAATTAAATCCCAAAATGTCCTGATAAATTTTGACATATGATTGATTATCTGACTTAGATGTATTCTCTTACCATATTGTAGAAGAGTTGTCAAATTCGGTTACCAAGTGTTGGTTTTTTTGGGCCGTGTGTACTTCAAAAAATGGTTTTTACTCACAATCAATGTAGTTGGCTTATTGCATGCCACAATTTAAAAGGAAAATTTAATAGTAACCAATTAGAAATTAGAACAAGTCCAATTTGATGCAATTTGCGACCATATTTATTTTTTTTACATTAAAAAATCAAACAATATTTGAGACATATGGCTTAAAGCAGTTAAATGTGTTAGTATTTTTTCTTGCACATGTATGTTTCTCATGTTTACATTTTGTAGATATGATAGCTTTGGCAACGAGCAGAGCCTAAGTGTAACATCCCAAATTTCATAGATAATTTAAAAAGCTTAATGTGATTTTCCTAATAAGATTTCACTGAGGGAGAAAGTAAATCTACCCATGTTTTGATGTGCAACGAGTTCCTAAAAGATGTATTATATGCCACTTGGCTCACCTATACACATATGATGGTCTAAATGTTTAGAATTAGTATTTGAGTGTAGATGAATATGAATGAATGATCAATGATGTGACTAATGGACATGGTGTGATGATAATTAATGTTTAAGTAAATAAATGTACTGGATATAAGTTTATATTGAATAAATGGAGACAAAGGCCTTAATATCACTTTTGACATAGGTTGATGGCCTAGTGCAATGTATTGAGATATCTTAATGGTCAATGACAGGTATAAGAGTTGATATGATTTTAGCAATTCAATTTGTTGATTCAGGTCATGCAGATTTCTCTATAAGTAGATAGTATTTGTACGATGTGTTGGTCAATTATACGACCAAGTGATCCCCGGGGTAGACTATAGAAAATTTAAAAGGAATTAGAAACAATGTATTGTGTTAAAGCACTTTTATCATTGGACCAAGAGAATTGAAGGTTGAACCATAGGTTCATGGCCAAATTCTGGTTCATTTGAGTTTGGTCTAGTTCACTAGCATACACTTATTTGCAAAAGAAAAGGGGGTATCCTGAGTCCCCATTTTGGAAGGAATAGGGACTCTAGCGGAGATTGAGTCAGGCCATCGGGTGGATCTTGTTAAGAAATCAAAGGCTATAAAGCCTCAATAGTTGGTGTGCTAGCGGCGAGTAAAAACCGTCTAGGGTTTTAGTCTAAGATGAATTCGAGAAGAAGGCTGTAGCCGTGAAGCAGGAAGGGTGAGTGGCGCTGGCTGTAGGTGCTTGGAACAAGAAATCTTCAATTCTGACCAACTCAGATGCAAAGATGGTGTCTCTCTAGTTGCTGGTGGACAACCGAAGCCAATGGAGGGTTGGTCTTGAGCGGTGTGGCCTGAGCGGTGACCATGGAGCTCTCCGAAGAAGCTGATCAGCAGCGCCCTATTTTGGGCGTGGAACATGGGATTCACAGATCCCCTTCCGGGTGCACCTGTCGTGAGGAGACACCGAATGCTCGGCCGCATGAGTTGTTTCGGCTGTGTGCTGGTGGACAAGGATCGGGCAGAACCCCCTTGACGACGCCTCCATGGACGACACATTATTTTTGCTTGTGATCCCCATTTGCAGCGTCCCCATGAGAGAGAGGGATCGGGGTGCATAGGGGTGGCGGCGATAGCCCAGAACAGAGCCGCGATGCCAGCTCAACCCAGATCCGAAGACCTAGCATCACCTGCTAGCCCCTGGCTTCTTGGCTAGCCACAGCTCCGACCGGAAGGCATTGCTCTATTTTACAGAGTAAACAGAAGGTGCATCCTCGTGAAGATGAAGGGGGAAAGAAGCGCGGGTCAAGCGGATCCGACCTTATGCGGATCCCACCCCATCCCATTTAATGCTCTACCAAGGTAACAAATGTAATAATTCAATCAAATAATGTTCCAATCTTGTATAAGCCTTATAAATTAGTCCATATGTCAGAAAAATACGAACCATATATGAATTTTGATCAGTTTTTCAAGACCTAGCTAATGGTTTATGTTTCAGAGCCTAGTTTGGCTCCTAAGTTCCTTGTTTTAGATCTGAACCCCGAAACCCTAGAAACCATGGTGACTATACTTATTAATGAATGATCATTGACTAAACAGGGTAATCAGGTTTCATCAACCTGAGGCGCGATTAGGGACTTCTCGTCCATGAAGAGAAACTATGCTTACTTCGTATGAGGTAAGTGGTTCATGCCCATGAGTACTCATATTTGAAGTCAGTATGTTTACATGCATCTTTATAAGACTTTAATGATTTATGAGGTTTGATGTTCTAAGATTTTTATGCTAAGGTATGAAAGTAAGTTTGTCTCCGTACTTATATGAGTATCTAAGTTCATATGCCCAAAATCTCAATTAGTAATATATTGCTCAAATGGTTTGGATCCATGGACTAGGTCCATGAGAAAATTTGAGAATCATGTTCCTACAAGATTTCTTAGCAATGACTTAGATTAATGAATAAGATTATAAGATAAAGATATGCAAACAATATAGGCATACCTAGCTAGTCATTTGGGATAAGCTTGTATTGAGATGTTAAGTATAGGTATGCTATTAGGATTCCTCAAGTTAAGGATATAGCCATGTATTGAGGTTGCAAGTAGAAATGTGCTACCAAGATTTTTTACATAAGTATTCGTCTAAGAACTAAGAAGTTAATTAGAATTCTTATAATATTTAATGTGAGGATGTAAGTTTTGAAGATATTAAGACATACTCTTTTTTTCACAATAATCGTGCTTTTGGGAATCATAGTGCATTGTAAAATGAGTTTATGATAAGTTGAGGATGCATTAAGCTATGATTAATTTACTAGATCCCTTTTTAAGAATTGAACTTTTAAGATGTGTGTTCATATGAAAAACATTAAGACCCAAGGTAAGA
The DNA here is from genome assembly GCA_963693085.1 of Alisma plantago-aquatica. Classification (NCBI taxonomy): domain Eukaryota; kingdom Viridiplantae; phylum Streptophyta; class Magnoliopsida; order Alismatales; family Alismataceae; genus Alisma; species Alisma plantago-aquatica. The sequence goes on from OY856409.1 coordinate 695,689,568, forward strand.
TCAGATTTAATGAGAATATATAGAGATTGAATCATCTTATTTGAAAACACAATTTTAGATATTTTATACTTAATTTACTCTCATATACTTCATGAAAGTTACTTTTGTATATTTAGAGTTTAGATATTAAGATCAAATCCTTTTCCTCTAGGTCATTAGACTCAGTCGTCATATGCCAAAAATCAAGATTTGATGAAGTCATTATGATAAATCAGAGTTTCAAATTAAGATGTATCTAGATAACAAGGACATCAAATTTGGATTCAGACTTAGACTATTCATGGTGTGAGTAGCCATATTTTGAATAAAGATACATGATAAGGGTTTTAGACCAAATCCCAATTATGAACTAATTGAGATCCATATTCACATTCAGTTGTAGACTCAGATTATCACTTAAGAATAAAAGATTCAGATTCAGATTCAGATATAGAATTCAGTACATGCTCAGTACTCGGTAATCAGTTTCAGATAAGTTTAATTATCAATATTTAGTTTTAATATAAGATAAATTCATATTCAAAATTCAGTAAAGCAATCAGTATTCAGCTTCAGTTCAGATTAAGAATTAAGTAAGTGTAGACTTAAGATAAATAAGTCGAAACCTTCACATAAGAATTATATGATAAGTCCTCATTCAGTAGTCCCGGGACGATTCAGAGGCATCTGTTGCCAACTCAAAGGCATTTGTTGCCAATTCAGAGGAGTGTTTACTCCAATTCAGAGGTGTTGTGGCACCAATTCAGGGCGTAGCCACGCCAATTCAGAGACACCTCGGTGTCACTCAGGGCATGTAGTGCCATTTCAGGGTACTTCGGTACCAATTCAGGGCGTAGATACGCCAATTCAGGAGGACTTATTGTATAATGGTGGCCACAAATAGATAAAAATCATAAGTAAAAGATACTTTAGATTAGAGTATGTCTGTAATCTCATCCATGAGTGTGATGAGAGAAATTCAGATGAGATAAGTATGACCTGGACACTTTGGTGTAGGTCATGAGGCCCATGGTATAGGTCTCCAGAAAAGATAGAGTAGAAAGATAAGAGTTAAAGAAGTCAAGAGATATTATGTTTTCAAATTTTAATCAGCATTTGCTATCAGTTTTATAGTGTCCAAGAATATTTTGTAACATTGTTAGCTCTTCAGTAATGTGCATTTTAGAATACTCGTGCCACTTACTCTAACGATTGTTTTTCCCAATGCATGGCTGGGGACGCGATGTCCACATGTTTTGCAGCAGCTGAGGATCAAAAGAACAAGTAAATGATTAGAATATTTCCAACTCAACCTAGTGGGGTGCCATTTTCCAAGACGATCCAGAGTTTTGACATCTTTCTATTATGTCCAGTTATGTTGTCTATTAAATTAGATTTTATGGTTTAACTTGATGTAGTTTTTTCGTTGATAAAAACTATGTATGGATCAGTTTTATAGTTATGCAAAGTGTTTCATTTACTTTCATTGCAATGATAATCATGTTTGTGACACTCCCAGAAAAAAAAAATACTTCCGCTCATGTGATATGAAAATCTGGATGTTACACTAAGTATGTGTAGTCTTCTTTCCTTCATTAGAAAAATAGGTAAACCAAATAACAAGCTTTAAAATTATGCTTCCGTATATTTGCAACTTTTACCAAAGATGCCTCTTCCTCCGATCAAAACAACTTGTTTTACAACAATAAGTCAATTTTTTTTATCTAGCATGATGTTCTAGTCCAAAGTACACCATATATTATTTTAAGTAAAAAAAGCATATTTGCACTCATTATAATCTCAATGAATCATATGCTCATCCACCCAGCCTAACGAACGAGAAAGAATAACGACTTCATCGACCATCATTTTCAAGTTAATTTTTACGTTTATAGATATTCAAATTCGAAAAAGATTAGCCCGATCACAGAAAAAAAAAATAAGTAAACATCGAAATGATTATATGCAAGACGCATGCCTAACAGAGATGAAAATACCAAATATTATAAATTTAATTAGAAGGCGTTAGGTTTTCATTCTAGTGACACCATTCATAATTATATAAAGTATACGACTTTGGAAAAATAACCAGATGCATAGTTCCATTTTTATCACGACAATCGCAGATAAAAGCAACAAAATCAACTGTCACAGCATGCTGAACAGAAGCGACAAATGTGGACATAATTTTATTAGAGACTACTCTTTTGTATGGGACTTAAAATTGACGTTCCAATTCTGTCTTCCAAGTTATGTTTCTGTCAATCCTAACCATACATCTACCTAAAAAATCATTACCATACATCTACTTCTAAAACCCACATCTAGAAAACTAACTGGGTGATACTAAGACAGAGATTAAATGCAACAAGTTTGGAACAACAGTCTCAAAATAGAGAATACAAAGGGAAAAAAACTAATTTAGCAGACTTTTATAAAAATATTTACCAATATAGCACACTTTGCAAAATATTTTCCAAAATAACACACTTTGTGTGGAATCCGCCACTTTAAGTGGCGTTTTTATATGCGAGATTGAAAAACGCCACAATAATTGGCGTGTATGCTTTTAAATAAAAAAATTGAAAAAAAAATAAAAAAAATTTGAAAAGCGCCACATTAAGTGGCGCTTTTAATTTGCACTCAATAATGAGTGGAAATAAAAAACGTGGCGCTTTTCAAATTTTTTTATTTTTTTTCAAATTTTTTATTTAAAATAATACACGACAATTATTGTGGCGTTTTTCAGTTCTGGTTCCAAAAAGCTCCACACAAAGTGGCGTTTTCATACCAAAGTGTGCTACTTTGGGAAATATTTTACAAAGCGTGCTATTTTGGTAAATATTTTTGCAAAAGTGTACTAAATTGTTTTTTTTTTCGAATACAAACCGATCTGCAAGCACGCATACCTGCAATATCATGGCTCAAATGTATAACAAATGACAATATGCGACTTCATACAACATTAGGTCTTTGTATATGCCACATATAAGCTGGTGGCGCTGTCAGCATGACATCTTTTGCATGTTAATAATTTGGATACAACATTAGGCCATTTGGTCGAAAGCCTTATCGAGTAAATGTATGATGCTTACAGAACAAGCAATAATTTGATCTATAAATACCTCGAGCCCAAGAGCTACTTTGCAACACCTTCTATCTAGTCAGTTCGATTTCGTTCTTGGATCAGTAGTCATGGATAGCAAACGAAAAAACGCCCTTCTCCTCCTCTTCGCATTAGCTATGGCTATGCAAGCCCATCTATTCGAAGCTCAGACTTCCGACTACCCAACCGCACCGGTTCCTTCCCGATGGTTCAACAGTGCAAACCTCCCACACTCCGTCACCTACCCTGATGGTACCACCATTAAGGCACTGCTCCTCCGGAGGGATCCTTCCAGACCTCTAGGTCCTTGCTACGCCGCCGGCTTCTACTGCAAGAGCAGCAACCCGCGCACCTTGTGCCGAACTAACTTCCTATTCGGCGTCTTTTTGGTCACAACAAACAGCGTCGGTGACATCGTCATCAATAACGGCATTCCCCAGATGGTGTGGTCCGCAAACCGGGGTCGTCCAGTTGCAGAGGATGCCCTCCTTGAGCTAACTGCTGCTAATGGCCTTGTTCTGAAAGACTGGGACGGCTCCTTCGTCTGGTCCACAGGAATCAACCAAACGACCTTGAGCAGCGTTACCGAATTGGCCCTCTTCACCGACGGAAGCCTAAGGTTGAACGGGCCAACTGGATCTCGGTGGTCGTCCTTTGACAGCCCTGCCGACGTACTGGTTCTGGGACAGAAGCTCTATGCCGAGAAGGTAATGAGATCCAACGTCTCGGTCATCGAATATTCACAAAAGGGCATATATTTCCTCTCTACCGGTAGTAGAGGATTCAGTGCCTATTTCGACGCCAACCCTGGCCTACGCCCCTACTACCAGCAGGAATTCACAACTACCCTCCCAAACGGTCCGACTTACATGCTTTTCGCAGATGGCAGCTTCGGCTTCTACCAGAATGATGTTTTAGTTGGTGCTATTAGCCTTCCACGTGGAACTTCTGCCCAGTACCTACGCCTGGAATCTGACGGCCAGCTGAGGCTATACCAGTGGAACGGGGGATGGAAGTCCGCCGCGGATTTGCTCCCTCCAAGGTCATCCATATAAATGGGGCTTCAAGTATTCCAAGTTGATGTGTCCGAAGGTGACAAATAAAAGCTTAAACTGCAAAACGTTGAGATTGAAAAAAGTCCATTTCTTCTTATATGAGATGCAACTAATATGCACATTGTCACTTTAATTTTGAAAGAAAATAAATATCTCAAGTGTAAAGGCACTGCTCGCTTTGTATCTGATTGCAATTCACTTTGTGCTTTCGAAAAAGACTAAAAAAAAGCTAGTGTTATAGGAATGATCGAAGCACACTTATAAAATATACTTCTTGTGTAATCTGAGGCCTGAGGGGCAAGCTGCAACATTCTGCATGCAACAATACATCCAACGAACACAGACCTTCCAACTCGTCTAGAGAAGATAAAAGCTGAAGAATTTCAACCAGTTTCAACTCCTTACCCTGCCTCATAAATATCAGAAAAATTATTAACAACACACCATCTTTACCAAAATTCGCACCATGCGCACACACAAGACATTCATTATATGTACCTTTTAGCACTGTGTGAAAGAATTATTAGTATATTCTGCACCATTTTGCATTTATGCAGTCGTTGCATTAAATCAACCGCGGCAGTACAATAATTATGCAATAAAGCAGCTGCAGCTAACTACTAGCACTTATTACTCTTACAAATAAAATCATAGATTTGAAAGTTCAAATATTCTTTCTTTTTAATTTCCTCTACTTCTTAGCAAGATATAATACTAATCCGAACATTGGCACGTTTGTACATATTTTACAGCTAAGTCAATAATTAGTACTCAAAAATATTCAACGTGGTGTCAAAAGTCATCAACAAAGTACTAAACAAAAACTAGCACAGTGTGTACAATTAGAAATTCATTTGACTAGAAAAATAATGTTATTTATTATGTTCATGTAATTTTTTAATTTATTGTGCATATGAGAAAATTATTATTTCATTTTATCAAAAAATACAAAATTAACAATACAACAATATCATACTAAAATATATTTTCATGGGGTCATGCTTAACATTTCATAATTTAAATTAATATAAATGTATGTAAGGCAGTACTAAGTAGTTACTTCTATTCAAATAGTACCAAAATATATCGACAACTAGACTTAAATTGAAAGAGGTCAATGTGACTTGCACAACAAAACTACACTAAAAAGCCATTAGTAGCATCCTTACATATTTTTTTAGTGCACGTGGCATAAATTTCTAGGCAAGAAGTCTGCTAGTGTGAATGCATGGTTGTATGAATGTCATTGCCGCAATTAAGCAGTGTTGCCGCCCAACCACCCACCACCAACCACCAACCACCAACCACCAACCAACCAACCAATTGTATTTTGCAATTTTTCTTCAACTGTCCACGTCATATGATTACACATTTCACGTCTTACTTCAAAATTCGTATTGAAATACGTTCAACACAATAACAAGAACAATTAACAATCAAAATAAAATAAACTGGTAGAGTACATCAAATTTTAAAAAATATTTTCTGTTCAATTTTTATATTGTTTTAATTTTATATATAGAAAGTATGATATGTGATTTATGGTCATATTTGATCAAAATATGTGTGCCACATCTGTTGATGTGTTGATGGTAATTCCACATAGGATACTAATCAATATTCATGGTGTAAGCAAAAAATATCAACAACTGTATTTCATATAAACCAACACAGTGCGTACAATCAGAGAAATTCCATGATTAGAAAAATATAACACAAGACATAATGAATATTCACACTTTTTTGTAATATTTATACTTTTTACACATAAGTAATGTTATTGTAAGTGATTCAAATAAGCTCCCATTGCTTAACAAGGAGTGAAAATAAAATAGAAACGAGCTCACATTCCAAAATTTTTTATACACATGAGTAGTTTTTATACATCATATGCACTACAATGATGATATATATACATTACAAGCCTCGACAGCCAACTAATCATCATGTCCCTCACCTTCCTAATGGTAGGATTCAATAAGCACAATGACATTGTAGGCACGACAGCGTGATCGTCGCAGCACATTGTAGGAGTCCTCTTGTGGACTTGACGGTGGTGTGGGCATCGGTGCGACTGTAGTGTGAGTGCAGGTGCAGCGGAATGAGTGTAGGTGTTGTGACGATGTGGGTGTAGACACAGCATCTTAGGCGTGAGGGCAGTGATAGTGTTACATGGATGTGATTGCTACAAGGGCACAAAAATGACATGGGTGTAAGAGAATCAGACGCGGCTGTCTTGGGCTCAACGACTTGGATAAGGGATGGCTAGGTGCAAATGTGCCCTAGACATAACATCAATCATGACACAATGGCTGATTGGGCGCATCTTCATCCTGTACACGATGACGGATGGGGAGCATCCTCAGCATGGCAACGGGCTGGGCGAGAAGTTGTTCACAGTGGCAGCAACCCACGGATGATGATGGTCTGGAGTTTAAGAGACCATTGATAAAAGAGGAGAGAGTGGGTGTGGGGTGATTTTTGTAGTCCCAGATGACTATTCATCTCCCCACACTGTGTTTACTTTTATCTACCATTGTACGAGTGTGTCTCCTCGGTACCAACGCAAACAGCTGGATTTAATGTCTGTCGTAAGTCTCGAGGTTTGGGTGTAAAGTTTGGTGTTATGAGTGTGCTCTATATCAGTACTCTAAATACTAAAATGAAACATATAGGTGGAAATCAGCAAGACCTCCTTTTCCAACTTTATTGAGACTTCTAACTGTTGGTATGTATGCCCATAGAGCAAGTCATATGATGATTGTAATGGGATACTATGTAAATGATTTGAATAATAATAAAGGCAATTTCCGATCTATATATTTAAACTATTTCTGAGATGATGGTGTAACATGATAGATGTCTAAAGAATGGTTTTACTCAATGACGTATGCTTTTAGGTTAAGGACCTAAACGATGAGATCATACGGATGTTAAGAGTATACATTCTTGTTTAGTCCCTAGTCGGTTGTTATTGTGGAAATAACCATAGACATCAATAACACTAAAGACTAGATTGTGTGTTGGTTGATGACAGAATCTCATTAGTCATGATATAGAGATATCAAACCAAGCACATAGGTACTTGTTAGAGAACAAGGTACCGGACAGACCCACCGTGAGAGTGACACATGGAACCTTGACTTGGTAGTCACAGTCAGCTCTCACAGTGATGGTGGTGAGTGTGATTCTTAGACCTGAAATCACTACACTCAACACATGTCGTTGGGTACACTTTGACATCATCAAACGCAGTCCTGAAACATGGGTTGTTATAAAGGTGATGATTGGGTGGCTTTGACACATGGGGCTTTTGAGGGGTGAGTGATAGATATGAGATTTGTCCCTCCTGAGGGTGTTTGATGTCCTTGGCCACGTGATGAGTAGGATTGAGAAAGGCATGCACATGCACGTGTGAATGAATATGTGATATTGATGTCACACACATCTCACCCAGTCTGCTCTGAGATTAAGGAAATGAATGAACGTTGACAAGATGACTGTTCCATGCCTCGAGTTCATTCAGGATATCAGTGACAAAGGAATTACGCATTCACTGTAACACCATTCACGGATTGTAGGAATGAAAGTTGTTCTCTAACTTTCTATTTCACTTGGGTAGCACTGATGTGTAACTAGGCACCGCTCTTTGCTTGTGAAGTCATAAGTGTTATGGACTTTCACTGCCAACGTGAAATGGACTTGCAGGGTCACACACATAGGATTTAACCTGGAATAGGAGTTTGTCCACAAACAATGTTTAGATTGATTGTTAAAGGAGTTTAGTAGTTCAGTTAAACACTTAATCAATTGATAGCTTAGTATCATAGTGTTTAAGGTGTTGGACCGATTGATTAGAGTATCGGATTGATTGGAACTGCAATTGACTGATTCTGCACGGTCTGCACTCCCAACCGATCGGCTCATGTGATGAACCAATCGACTGAGCTTGGTGAACCGATCGGCTCAACTGGTGAGTCGATCGGCTCATGGACAGGGTGAAATGATCAGTTCAAATGTTGAACCGATTGTCTCAACTGGTCCAACCGAGCAAGTTGGAAAAGTGAGATTGGTGAGAAATTAATTTTCATTTCACTTGTCCAATTCAATTGGAACAAGGCTTGGTATTTGATATCAATTGGAAACAAAATAAGAATAGTCAATCGGGAACTGACCAGGACTGCGAACCGATCGGATCAGAAGTGAACCGATCGTTTCATGGGTCCCAACCGATCGGTTGAGGAGTCAAACGATCAGCTCAGATCCCCAACCGACCGTTTCAGTTGTGAAACAATCGGTTCAGGTTACGCAGTTGGTTGTTTTTGTGGAAAATCTCAAACCCTTCTACTCCTTCTTTAGTCACGCATTGCCCGAGATAGAGAACCCTGTCCCATGACTCTCCTATATATATTGGGGTATTGGGGGCTTCTTAAATAACAACTCAGTGCAACCAGTTGCTCTATAAAGTTGTCGTTCTCTTTGGTTTTGGTAATCGAGAGAGCCCGAGTAAGTGCTACCCGATAAGGGAGGCACAATAAGGAAAAGACAACTGCAGAAAGCGACTAGTGGCAGGAGAGTGTGTTGGCGACTAGTACGCTGACAGGAGGGTCTGACTCCTTCCGATTCCTTGTGGGACAAGGAGATCAGAGCTCTAGGCAGTCCGTGTGGATGAGTGTAGAGGTGGGAGACTTCTGTCGCGCGGAGGACAAATTTCAATCCCGACAGTCCCGGTGAGACCAGTAGTCTTCAGTCTTGGTGTGACCAGGAGCTGCAAAAACACCGTCTAAGACCAGAGGTGAATACCATGCAAGGAACGAGGTACTGTCGTCGAGCGAGCCTTGGGACAAGGTATGTATCCACAAACCTTCTTTCCTATTATATAGACGTTGACGCGATTCCTTTTATTCTGGGTTTTAGGGAGAACATTTTTGTTTCAGCTGTTTCTCTGCCTCCCATAAAACCCAACACTGGTATCAGAGCCACGTCAACTGTTCTATATTTTAGGATTACCAATGTGATCAATTTTGGTTTGTCACCTTTATTTATTGCATACGATGTGGCTTTATGCATATCCAATCCACAAATCCCAAATATACATATATGATATGTAATATTGATGCACTCGATACGCGTTGCCCTTAAACGAGTTTTGTGGTAGATGTGTAGCATGGTTATGGCCTATAAACCCTATATCTGTGTGTGGTTGTATGTGGTTGCTTGCATCTCAGTCTGCGCACCGATTCCCTTTTCCTATTGCTGATGTAACTCGAAATAATTCGAGATTTCTTTTCCTACCTTTGCTCCCCCCCGAATGTAAATCGGGGTTTTACAATTCAATTGTAAATAGGATAGATTTTGTTTCTTGTTATGTCAAAGAATAGTGAACGACCAGTTCGAGGAGCGAGATAAGCAGGTGGCAACCTGAGGAGATGCACGACGACCAGTGAACCGATCGGTTGGAGGGGCCAGTCGATCGGCGGGTGGCACCCGAATGACCAACTTGATGGAGAGCCGATCAGTCATGGATATGAGCTGATCAAACCTAGAGAGGAAGACACAAATTTCATCTTGTACAGGTTGCATGTGATGTAGACCTAGATGACCGTGATTCCTCTTGGCTCGAGGAATCACAATAGGATGGCCATAATCATTGCTTTTATCTTTTTGCATGTTTTCTGTGGGATATGGCATGTATATGATACATACTATATATTGTGGTTATTGGATATGTATATGTATATAAAAACCAAATCCCTCATTAAATATTAAGTTTTAGATGCCTTCCAAATGTGACACACGTGAAAAGCTTGATCAACCAAGTGTCAGCATGCCCAAGCGTGGTGCACCGTCTATCTCGTAGAAGCGTGAAAGATGAATGTGTGGGTCTGCCCAAGTAGGGTGCATATTCATCGTGTTGGCTTTGGGTCAGACTTAACAAGGTGACCTAGATAGGATCTAGCACCTTGAGGCATGGAGATGATCATGGCAAGGAGTTGCATATGACATCTTTTTAAGAGTTGCATGTGATGCAATTGGTAAGAGTTGCCTACCTAGAAGATCTGAGTTGTGGGTGATAGCCCAAGCTGGTCCATGGCTCAGAGGATTTTAGGATCTTGACCCACTAGAAGATTGTACAGTGTAATCTTCCGAATTGATGGTGAGGGCTGTCAATTTGAGTCAAAATAGTGGGAGCGGTAGTTAATTAAAGGCCTAATTAACTATCGTCAAATTTTATTCAAATCAAATCAAAAGGAGTTTTGACAAATGCAATTTCTCTTGTAGAATGGCAAAGGAATCATCTTTTAAAATGGGCAAAATAATTGAGAATAAATTCCATAACTGGTTGAGGACTGTGAGAAGTGTTCTGCACAATTCAGATAAACCAAGAGCCTTTGAATCCACTCTATGTACGCTTAATGCATTGGTGAAGAAGAAAGAAAGTTCATTGATAGAGATCAATAGAACGAAAGGTAAGGGATAGAAGGGTTCTCTCACCAAATCGATTTCTTCTACATGGAGAGGATGGAAGGAACAATGGAAGAAGAAGTCAGAGATAGAGATCTCTACTTCTGGTGTATATGTAATAAAGATTAACTTTACTACTTCTTTGTCATGGGTACTTGATACCGGATGCGGATCTCACATTTGTTCAAACGTGAAGGATCTTAAGAGAAGTAGGCCTTTGGGGAAAGGCGAGTTGAACTACGTGTTGTCAATGGGGCAAGGGTTGCCGCCAGTGCCGTAGGAACCTATGAGTTAACTCTACCTAGTGGGCTAATAATAGAGTTGAAGAATTGCTATTATGTAGCTGCCATAAATAGGAATATCATTTCCGTCTCCTGTTTAGACAAGGATGGATTTGAATTTCTTATTAAGAATGGAAAGTGTTCCATTTCGAAAGATGGGAGCTTTTATAGCAGTGACCCAATGTCTTATGGTCTATACTTGATAGATCTAGAGACAAGTGTATACAACGTAAACACCAAAAGGAAAAAACTCAACAACTCAAACGAAACGTATCTTTGGCATTGTCGTCTAGGGCACATAAATGAGAAGCGCATTTCTAGACTCCATAAAGATGGTTATCTAGACTCTTTTGATTATGAATCAATAGAGACATGTGAATCTTGTTTTTTGGGCAAGATGACCAAGAATCCCTTTTTAGGTAAAGGTGAGAGAGCTAGTGATCTATTAGGACTCATACATACTGATGTATGTGGGCCTTTTAGAACTAATGCCAGAAATGGGTATCAGTACTTCATTACCTTTACTGATGATTTCAGTAGGTATGGCTATGTGTACCTGATGAAGCATAAGTCAGAAACTCTTGAAAGGTTCAAGGATTTCATTGATGAAGTACAGAACCAACTTGGTAAAAGTATTAAGGCACTTCAATCCGATCGAGGTGGAGAATACTTAAGCCAAGAGTTTGAGGACCTTCTGCGAGCCCGTGGTTTTGTATCACAATGGACTCTGCTTGGAACACCACAACATAATGGTGTGTCTGAAAGAAGGAATCACACATTGTTGGATATGGTGCGATCAATGATGAGTTTTGCTGATTTTCCGATTTCCTTCTGGGGTCATGCTCTTGAAACCGCCGTGTTTACACTTAACCGAGTACCATCTAAATCGGTTCAAAAGACACCATATGAGATATGGACTGGGAAGCGTCCCGATTTGTCTTTTCTGAAGATTTGGGGTTGTGAGGCTTACATTAAGAAAATGTTTCCTGATAAGCTTGGACCCAAATCCGATAAATGTTATTTTGTTGGATACCCCAAAGAAACAAGGCGATATTATCTATACCACCCTACTGACAACAAAGTGTTTGTTGCCAGGACAGTTGTGTTCCTAGAGATGGAATTTGTTTCCAAAGGAAGCAGTTGGAGGAAAATAGAGCTTGAAGAGGTTCAAGCCCAACAAGAAAACATTGAACTGATAGATGTACGAGAGGAACATGGAGATTCACAAGGTGTTGTGGAATCTCAGTCTCCTCAGGTAACACAAGGACCTCATAGATCTAATAGGACCCGCCTTGAACCTGAGAGGTTTGGATACCTTGTAACTCAGAAAGGTGGTGAGTTGATCATAGATGATGATCCAACTACCTACATAGAGGCTATGGAGGGACCCGATTCTGAGAAATGGCTTGAAGCCATGAGATCCGAGATGGAATCCATGTACTCCAACAAAGTATGGACTTTGGTGGAACCACCCAAAGGGGTAAAACCATAGGGTGCAAGTGGGTCTTTAAGAAGAAGACGGACATGGATGGCAATGTGCAAACTTATAAAGGCAGATTGGTTGCTAAGGGATTTCGACAAGTTCAAGGTGTTGACTATGATGAAACCTTTTCACCAGTTTCCATGATTAAGTCCATCAGGATCATGCTTGCTATTGCAGCTTATTATGACTATGAGATTTGGCAGATGTATGTTAAAATCCGCATTCCTTAACGGGAATATAAATGAGGATGTGTACATGACACAACCTGAAGGTTTTGTAGATCCAAAGAATGCCAATAAAGTCTGTAAGCTACAAAGGTCAATCTATGGATTGAAGCAAGCATCTCGGAGTTGGAATCTTTGATTTGATGAGGAAGTCAAAGTTTTTGGCTTTACTCAAAATGAAGATGAACCTTGTGTGTACAAGAAGGTAAGTGGGAGCTCGACTACATTCCTCATATTATATGTGGATGACATACTATTGATGGGGAATGATGTCTTAGCCTTAGAAGGTAAAGACTTGGCTTGGGAATACTTTCTCAATGAAGGACTTAGGAGAAGCATCCTACATTCTAGGAATTAAGATCTATAGAGATAGATCTAGAAGGATTCTCGGGCTAAGTCAAAGCACGTACATTGACAAAGTGCTAAAGAAATTCAGCATGGAGAACTCAAAGAGAGGCAACATCCCCATGCTACATGGAGTCACCGTCTCTAGAGCTCAATGTCCCCAATCTTGTGAAGAGAGGGAGCGTATGAATGGGATCCCATATGCATCATCCATCAGATCCATCATGTACGCTATGTTGTGCACACGCCCAGACGTCTCGTATGCTCTCAGCATGACGAGCAGGTACCATTCAGATCGCGGGGATGCTCACTGGACAGCCGTAAAGAACATCCTCAAGTACTTGTGAAGAACTAAGGATCATTTTCTTGTTTACGGTGGCGAGGAAGAGCTGGTTGTAAAGGGGTACACCGATGCAAGCTTCCAAACCGATAAAGATGATTACAGATCGTAGTCAGGATTTGTATTTTGCCTTAATAATGGAGCTGTGATGTAACATCCCTGACCTGGGTTATGAGTTAACCCTAGGTGTTTTGCCTAAATATGTAATTAAATCTTTGTGAATAACTCTGAGCATGTAATTAAGCTTCTCAGAAACGTATATTTCAGTAAGTGCTCCTTTTTATTTAAAGTTGTAGCATTGTTTTGATATACAGGGACCTATGTGCAATTTACCCAGTTGAAAGGGTTAGCTTGCAATTTGCACATGATGAGATGTTCCTCTGATGTTGAGACATCATGAGAATCTCTTTGGCAAAGTTTGAGGGATTTCCCAAGCTAGAGCACCAAGGTGCAGCTGTGGAAGCAATCCCAGGGCTTGAAACCCTAATCTGGGGTAAAATGCAATTTACCCAAATGATGGGATGAAATTTGTAAATAATGTCATCTAAAGTATCGTTTTAGACTCTTGCCATCATTGAGAGAAGAAATGATGAGGAATTCACCTCAATTGAGTTATCAAGTTAAGAAATAGGCTTTGTGATTGAATAATCAGGGTACATGTGCAATATCCCTTTAAGTATGAACTTTATTATTAGGTTGTTCTTCCTTGCCTTCTTTTCTATAACTTAAGATAAGGTTTGTCCTTAGAATAAAGAGGAAGGGACGAGCAAGTAATAAAGGAAGGACTTAGTTGGAATTAAGGGAAACTTATGAACTAATGTTGAAAATTCTACCCCATGTATATAAGCTCTCCTTCCCTTAGTTGCAAGGGAACTTAACCTTCGTTCCCTTACTGTTTCATTTCACCAAAGACGACCAAGGACTGCCTTGGAGCTAAGGAGGACGAACAAGGGGTGCAAGGTAGGTTTAAACCCCTCTTCTTGCCTAATTCCATGGTTAGAATTTGAATTCAAGGTCAGCTTCATGGCTAATTCTCGAAACCCTATCTTTCTAGCCGTCTCTTTTCATCCTTCCTTGGAGTTTTCACCTTGGCCAACCTGTGGGAACTCAAGGACGCCATTAGAGCTTGGAGCTTGAAAGCTTGGAGCTCAAGAAGAAAGCTTTAGGCGGGTTTTATAACTCTAAACCCATGCTTTACTATGTGCATCTTTATATGCGATTTGATGATAGCTCTTAGTATTTCCCTACTTTTCCTTGCTATTTTGCAAGTAAACCCGTGGGATATCTGTACTGTTCTTGATCTAGAAGATGAAGGCGTGATTTCCAAGGAAAACCCACCGCTTTTCTTTTCCTTAAACGGTCCTAACAGTTTGCTCTCTCAGACTCAAGACCGCGAGGTGAGCAAACGGTCTCGAGACCGCGACAGGGCAAACGGTCTTAAGACCGTTTGGCCCCGTTGACTGAGCGTGGACCGTATAAGAAATCTGTTCCTCATTATATAGGCTAATTACCCTCAAAATTTGGGAGACTAACTCCAAAGGAATCGGGAGATATGACCTTTTTAAGTCACAACTTTAAATGAATTAACTGTTGATTTTCAAACGGTCTGAAATTGCCTTTTTGAGCAAACGGTCTCAAGACCATGAGGGGGCTCACGGTCTCAAGACCATGAGGGGGCTCACGGTCTCAAGACCATGAGGGGGCTCATGGTCTCAAGACCATGAGGGGGCTCACGGTCTCAAGACCATGAGGGGGCTCACGGTCTCAAGACCATGAGGGGGCTCACGGTCTCAAGACCATGAGGGGGCTCACGGACTCAAGACCATGAGGGGGCTCACGGTCTCAAGACCGTGAAAGGTCATTGACTAAGCGTTGACCCCATGAGATTACTGTTCAAAATTATGTTAATTAACAACTCACCAAGTTTGATGGTCTAATTCCAAACGGGCTAAGAGTTGAAGGGTGAATACTAGGGCTAACCCTAGTTAAAATCAGTACTGAACTTATGGTGATCTAATTAGGGTTTTTAGGGTGGATTGACCTAAACGGTCTCAAGACCGTTTGGGGGTCACCAAATGGTCTCAAGACCGTGAGGGCAATCAAACAAGACCGTTTGGAGGTCTGGGGTCAAGGATAGTTGACCAATTGAGGACCCAATTGCAAATAAGTTATCAATTTAATCAAAATTCTGTTTTGTGGTTCAATCATGGTTCAACCCCTATCAAATCACCTTAGACTTTGATAAAATATTGGGAAAACGGTCTTAAGACCATGTGGGGTTCACCCACATGATCTCAAGACCGTTTGGGCCAAGTTTGGGCCCAATTGGAGCTCAATTGAAGGGTTCAACTTTGTGTTGATGCACACTATTGAGTGTTGATGGGTGAACATTGATAGACCCTAATTGAATCGATTTCAACTATAATTGGTTAACCATTATGGGTCAATTGAATGACCAAGTGATCAAGCATAACCTTAATTGACTAAACCCATAAGTGGTCAACATAGCTTTGACCATTTGAGGGCTTCAACATGGGTTGACATTATCGGTTGCACCTTTGAGCCTTGTTGAAGGACCAAGCGGCTGAGACCATGAGAGCCTCGCGGTCTCAAGACCGTGAGAGGGCTCGCGGTCTCAAGACCGTGAGGGGGCTCACGGTCTCAAGACCGAGAGGAGGCTCGCGGTCTCAAGACCGGGAAGGGCCTCGCGGTCCTGAGGTCAAAGAAGGGAAAACGGTCTTCATGACCCTCGCGGTCTCAACTTTAATTTGAACCCATGGGAGGCTTCGCGGTCTTGAACCCTTGAAGAGGCTCGCGGTCTTGAAGCCTAAGGGGGCTCGCGGTCTTGGAGTTAGAAAGAGGCTCGCGGTCTTGGAGGGTCAAAGTGGGCAAACGGTCAACACTTTCAACCGATCTCAATTCAATTAATGATTAATGATTGGAATTAATCAATGTGGCTCAAGGTTGACCACATTCAATCATTTGATGATGTAAATGGTTCAATGTTGCCCAAATCAAACACTAATGATAATCTAAGATAGTAAGGGGTTATTTGACTAAGGTTTTTGACCAGGATGATGATCAATGGGGTGAATTACCAAAATACCCCTGAAGGGTCAATTAAGTTATACCTTGCTCAATTCAAACCCTGATTACATGAGAATGATGTTTTTAGTCATCATGACTCTATCCAACTTGATCTAGTGTAATGTTACCATCAACCATTAGTATGATGAGAGAGAAAGTAACCTAGAGAGAGAAAGTAACTCTAATCACATAATGATGATGTTTTTGGCTATGTTAGCCTATGATGACTCAACCCAACATGTTTTAGAGTGATGTTGACATCACCTACCCTTATGATGAGAGAGAAAGTACTTCTAGAGAGAGAAAGTACCCCTTTTTAAGTGGAAACTCAAGTAAAGCATCTCCAATGCACATAAGTGAGCATAATTAGGGTATGGTCCACCTGTGTGAGATCATAGAAACCCTAATTATGATAAATGATGAACCTTTAACTAATCCAAGAGCATCAATGAAGATGTTACTCATACATGATGATGTTATGAGTTTAATTCACCTTGATGTGAATAGTAAACCCTAATTCAAGGGTAATGACATGCTTTTGAGCAATAAACTCTATTTGAATAGAATTAAAGAATTAACTCTTATGACAAAAATAGGAAGTACATTACTTATTGTTGTACTACCTTTATCAGATGTATTAACCATGCAGGTTCTGATATCAAGGTAATCATATCCAGGTATGGATGTTGATGTTATATTCATTGAAGGCATGTTGTTAGCCTTATGAATAAGTAAAGTAATCTGATGCCTTGCCAGTGGCATCCTATGCTGATATTGGGCTATGAGAGCCATGAATACCATCAAGGTCATGCCTTAGAGATGACTTGTGATGAAGATAATGAGAAATGATGATTGATATGAGTTAGGCTTGTTACATTTAGTATTCTTCTTTTATAGCTGCTATGCTATTGTTATTGTTTGAAGGACAATGTATGCTGTTAAAGAATACTGAATGTACCTAACTAATCAAGTATAATGTAGAGCCCTGATCATAGATCCATCATTGTCAGAAATTAAGTGATGGTGAAACAGGTTTTCCTTAGGGAACTCCTGGAGCACATACTTTTGAGTATGTGGGGTACATGGATGTGTAGAACCTTACATCCTAGTGTAGGAAAGTGATGTAGAAGTGGAATCCATCCATCCTTCACTATAGTTCCATACCGTATCAGTGGTAGGTAAACATGAAACCTCCTGATGACGAAGAAAGCACAGATATCCGTATCAGTGGTAGGTAAATATGAAACCTCCTGATGACGAAGAGAGTACAGAACGCCACTGTGACTCTAGAATAGCGAAGGACCAGTTTACCCTGGTAAGCTATAGTAGTAGAGACACGAGATGTCCTACAAGTGATCCTCTTACTGACTGAGGAAGGTGAAGGTCATGAGAATCCGGCTCTCTTAATGACCTATGTATGATACTGATGCGACTTCTCAGCGATCAGTTGGAGTATGAGTGGTAAGCCTCATCTCCACAGGGCATAATGTTGTTTGTAAAACATAATCAACCATGTAGTATAACTTGTTAGAGATGACTCCAAATTAGTTGATTGATGTTACATTGCAATAATGTTGATATTCTCCATATCTCCTAATTTGTAGAGATCTTGTTATATCTGCAACTGTTATAGAATGCTTTGAAGGCTTTACTGTTTAAAATAATCTTTGATGTTATAATAAAGCTTCTGGCGAAGAGTTATAACTCTCGCTGGGACAATTATGTATAATTGTCTCACCCCGTAGACTTCAACTTTTTAGGTGGACGTCGGAGACGAAGGAACCAACCTGCAGGTGACCAGTCTCAGCAGCAGCAGCACCAGGGGCAGCAGTAATCTCAGGTGGAGATTTGTCCTGCCATGTGGTGTAGTTAGAGTCAGTCCTATGTGTCCTCTGTACACTCAGGTCTTGGAGTCTTGTGTTATGTGATCTTGAGATTTTGTATCTTGATGTATATAATTACTCAAGAAGTAATTATCCTGAGATGTAAACAGTTACCTCTCTTTATGAAAGGAGTTTTTATGGATACAAGTTCTTATCTCGAAAAGTTTTAATTTCCCGTAATTTTTGTCTTCCGCTGATTACCGATTCGCTTCCGCTAAGTTTTAATCGTGTTTATGTCATGGTTTGGAGATCAGAGCCCACAACTAGTGGTATCAGAGCTCCAGGTTCAGTTGAGTCTACAGAGGCATAGGACTTAGGATGTCGAGTCTACCTTTAGTACTCCTTCCTTATCTAATAGAATCTTCTGCTCCTCAGGAGAAGAAGATACATAAGAATGTCAGAACATCGCGATGAGCACGTGGCAGAGAGTAGTGCTAGTGCACCTCGAGGCGGTGCAAGAGTTCCGAGAATAGAACAACCTGCACCTGAGTCGCCAAGAGAGCCACCCCAGTTCGACCCAGCTGACATGAGTGATCCAGCTGTACAGACGATGTTCGGGCAGTTTATGACTGCCATGACACATATAACCGATAGGATGCCCATTCCTGCACCTAGGGCACCTGCCCAGCCTGAAGTACAAGGTATTGGTAAGACATTCAAACGACTTCATCGTGTCGGAGCTACCGAGTACTTCGGAACTGCCGACCCTGCAGATGCTGACTTATGGTTGACAGAGTTGGAGAAGGCTTTCAGGATTCTTATGATTCCGGAAGCTGAGAAGGTTAGACATGCTGTCTATCTTCTCAAAGGCAGTGCTGGTCACTGGTGGAACATGGAAGAGCAGAAGAGACCTGGAGTAGAGTTCTCATGGGAAGAGTTTCGTCGGGAATTTATCAATAGATATTTTCCAAAGACCTTCCTAGATGAGAAGATCTCTCAGTTTGAGAAACTAAGGCAGGGTATGATGAACATTAGTGAGTATGAAGCTAAGTTCATGGAGTTGCTACGGTTCTGTCCGCACATGGCCGCTACGGATGAGGAAAGAATCAGAAGATTTGAAAAGGGTTTGAATTCCGATATGTCAACCCCTGTGTCTGCCTTAGAAAATAGAGAAAGATTCTCTACCTTCGTTGAGTCAGTCCGAAGGATAGAGAGATCTGTGGTTGAGAAAAGACAAACCCATAAAAGATATCCACAGTTCCAGGGTTCTTCATCTAGGGATCCCAAGAGACCTAGATTCTCTGCACCTAACCCTCCACCACCCAGATCGAGTTTTCAAACTCAATGGATACCAAGCAGAGGTAGAGGGCGGAGTCAACTGCTTCAAGGGACGCACAGTTCTGCATCAGTGTCAGTTACTGGACCACCTAGACCACAACAACAGGAGAAGAGTTGCTACAACTGTGGTAAGATGGGACACTTGATGAAGGATTGCCGTTCTAGGGTTATCGGTGTGACACAACAAACCCCGAGACAGAATCAACAGGGATCTCAGAATAGACAACACCAAGGAGCAGCTCGAGGACGTGGACAAGCGTCTCAAGCTGGATCATCAGCACCACCTCAACACCAGGCGACTGCGAGGTTCTATGCTATGAACCCACCTGAGGCAGTGGTCAATCCACGGGTAGTGGCAGGTCAGATGAAACTTTTATATTCTGATATGTCTATATCCTGTGATGTATCTGTTCTGATTGATCCGGGTGCTACGCACTCTTTCATCACTCGTGAAGTGATTCGTAACTGTAATGTGACTGTTAGTCATAGAGCAGATAGTTTGTTGTTAGAGACTCCGTTGAGTGGGTCTGCCGTTTTGCAGGAGGTATGTTCTCCCTGCATCCTTTTCTTTTCTGACCATCGCATTCAAGTGGATCTTATACCACTTGATATGCAGGGATTTGATATAATCCTTGGGATGGATACCTTAGAAAGGTATAGAGTTGTCTTGGATTGTGAGTCCAAGTTGGCTGTGTTTGCTGATGAAAGCAACACATGGATCTTTCAAGGTGAAAGAAAGATTCTGCCCACCTGTCTTGTATCAGCTATGGTTGCTGATAAGCTGTTGAGGCAAGGATGTTATGCATTCTTAGCCCATGTGGTAGATGTTACCAAGGAAAGTTCCAATCCTGCCGAAGTTCCCATAGTCAGGGAATTCGAAGATGTGTTTCCTGAAGAACTTCCTGGTATACCACCACCTCGGGAGATTGACTTTGAAATCAATCTGATTCCAGATACGAAACCCATAGCTCAAACTCCGTATAGAATGGCTCCTGTCGAGATGGCAGAACTCAAGAAACAGCTTCAAGAGCTACTTGAGAGAGGTTTTATCTGACCGAGTACTTCACCTTGGGGTGCTCCGGTCTTGTTTGTTAAAAAGAAAGATGGGTCAATGCGGTTGTGCATCGACTATAGACAACTCAATAAAGTGACAATAAAGAATAAGTATCCTCTGCCGAGGATTGATGATCTCTTTGACCAGTTGCGTGGTGCAACAGTCTTTTCAAAGATAGACTTGAGGTCTGGATATCATCAACTCCGTATTAAGGATAGTGACATATCCAAGTCTGCCTTTAGGACAAGATATGGTCACTATGAGTTCACGGTGATGTCATTTGGACTAACTAATGCACCAGCTGCATTTATGGAACTCATGAATAGAGTTTTTTGACCTTTCCTTGATCAGTGTGTTGTCGTCTTCATAGATGACATACTGATTTATAGTAAAGATGCTCAGCGGCATGAGCAGCATCTTCGCCAAGCTTTGACCTTGCTAAGAGAACATAAGTTGTATGCTAAGTTTAGCAAGTGTGAGTTCTGGCTGCCGGAGGTATCTTTTCTTGGACATGTAATATCCGCCTCGGGAATTCGTGTTGACCCTACAAAGGTAGAATCTGTTCTACAATGGGAACAACCAAAGACACCGACGGAAATTCGAAGTTTCTTGGGGTTAGCTGGCTATTATCGAAGGTTCATTAAGAACTTTAGTTCTATAGCTTTACCTTTGACCAAGTTAACCCGGAAAGATGTTCCTTTTTCTTGGAGTGATAAGTGTCAACAATCTTTCCAGCTGCTGAAGGAGAGGTTGACAAGTGCACCTGTGCTAGTGCTACCTGAACAAGGAAAAGGGTATATAGTTTTCTGTGATGCTTCCAAAAATGGACTAGGATGTGTGTTGATGCAGGATAAACAAGTGATTTCTTTTGCTTCCCGACAGCTTAAGAAACACGAGGAGAATTATCCAACACACGATCTGGAGTTAGCAGCTGTGGTTCATGCTTTGAAGATCTGGAGACATTATCTCTACGGAGAGACGTTCCAGATTTTCACAGACCACAAAAACCTTAAATATATCTTCTCTCAGCATGAGCTCAACATGAGGCAACGTCGCTGGATGGAGTTAATCAAGGACTACGACTGTACAATTGATTACCATCCAGGTAAGGCCAATGTTGTTGCAGATGCCTTGAGTAGGAAATCAGCAACATCAACCATGAATAGAGCACAACTAAACTCTTTAGTCTGCTCTAGAAGAGATATGCTTATCTCTTTAAGGCAAGACAATGTACAGTTGAAGGTGTCATTGCTAGCCGGTTTGTTAGCTGAGATGCATATTAAACCTACCCTAAGAGAGCAGATTAAAGAAGCACAGCTAGATGATGCTGCAGTTCAACATATAAGATCTGAGTATGGAAATGAGAAGCAAGATGGGTTTCATGACTCAAAAGATCAAGTAGCTTGTTATAATGGAAGAATGATAGTACCGGATGTGGACAACTTAAGGAAGTTAGTCCTGGAAGAAGCCCATTCTTCCATGTATGCTATGCATCCAGGGAGCACCAAGATGTATCAGAATTTGAAGGATCTGTATTGGTGGCCTGGGATGAAGAAGGACGTTGCAGAGTTTGTTCTGAGGTGTCCTGTGTGTCAGCAAGTTAAAGCTGAACACCAGAAGCCTGCAGGGATAATGCAACCTTTACCCATATCACAGTGGAAGTGGGACCATGTGACCATGGACTTTGTTGTTGGCCTACCCAGGACAAGCAAAGGACATGATTCCATTTGGGTAATTGTTGATAGGTTGACTAAGACAACACATTTCTTACCTGTCAAAACAACCTATTCTGCTGAAAGGTTATCAGAGTTGTATGTTCAAGAGATAGTGTGTTTGCACGGAGTTCCTATCACAATAGTTTCAGACAGAGGTCCTCAGTTTACAAGTCGTTTTTGGGAACAGTTGCACAGTGCCTTAGGCACTAAGCTGAGGTTTAGTACGGCCTTTCATCCACAGACTGATGGACAGTCGGAAAGGACCATACAAACCTTAGAAGACCTATTGCGAGCATGTGTTCTCCAGTTCACCGGAAGTTGGGATCTACACCTAAGATTAATAGAGTTTGCCTATAACAATAGCTATCAGCATAGTATTGATATGGCACCTTATGAAGCCTTATATGGTAGACGTTGTAGATCACCCTTGTGTTGGTTTGAGACTGGTGAGCACCAGTTGTTAGGTCCTGACCTGGTGCAGCAAACCACGGAGAAGATTAAAGTTATACAACATAAGATTAAGACTGCTCAGGATAGGCAGAAATCTTATGCCGACAAACGTCGTAGACCCTTAGAGTTCCAGGTTGGAGACAAAGTGTATCTTAAGGTCTCACCTTGGAAAGGGGTCCTTCGTTTTGGAAGGAAGGGGAAGTTAGCTCCTAGATATATGGGGCCTTATCCAATCATTGAACGGATTGGAAAGGTAGCATATAAACTAGAGCTTCCCCCAGAATTACAGAGGTTACATCCTGTGTTTCACCTTTCTATGTTGAAGAAATGTCACCCAGACACCGAGTCAGTTCTACAACCTATGGAAGTAGAATTGAATGATGACATATCCTATGAAGAGGGACCAGTGTCAATCCTTGATAAACGAATTAAAAAGTTAAAGAAGAAAGATATAAGTCTTGTGAAAGTCCTCTGGAATCATCGTGGTATTGAAGAAGCCACCTGGGAGTTAGAGGATGAGATGAGAAGGAAGTATCCTGCCCTTTTCTCGTAATATGTTTTATCGATTTCGGGGACGAAATCCTTGTAAGGGGTGGATAATTTGTAACATCCCTGACCTGGGTTATGAGTTAACCCTAGGTGTTTTGCCTAAATATGTAATTAAATCTTTGTGAATAACTCTGAGCATGTAATTAAGCTTCTCAGAAACGTATATTTCAGTAAGTGCTCCTTTTTATTTAAAGTTGTAGCATTGTTTTGATATACAGGGACCTATGTGCAATTTACCCAGTTGAAAGGGTTAGCTTGCAATTTGCACATGATGAGATGTTCCTCTGATGTTGAGACATCATGAGAATCTCTTTGGCAAAGTTTGAGGGATTTCCCAAGCTAGAGCACCAAGGTGCAGTTGTGGAAGCAATCCCAGGGCTTGAAACCCTAATCTGGGGTAAAATGCAATTTACCCAAATGATGGGATGCAATTTGTAAATAATGTCATCTAAAGTATCTTTTTAGACTCTTGCCATCATTGAGAGAAGAAATGATGAGGAATTCACCTCAATTGAGTTATCAAGTTAAGAAATAGGCTTTGTGATTGAATAATCAGGGTACATGTGCAATATCCCTTTAAGTATGAACTTTATTATTAGGTTGTTCTTCCTTGCCTTCTTTTCTATAACTTAAGATAAGGTTTGTCCTTAGAATAAAGAGGAAGGGACGAGCAAGTAATAAAGGAAGGACTTAGTTGGAATTAAGGGAAACTTATGAACTAATGTTGAAAATTCTACCCCATGTATATAAGCTCTCCTTCCCTTAGTTGCAAGGGAACTTAACCTTCGTTCCCTTACTGTTTCATTTCACCAAAGACGACCAAGGACTGCCTTGGAGCTAAGGAGGACGAACAAGGGGTGCAAGGTAGGTTTAAACCCCTCTTCTTGCCTAATTCCATGGTTAGAATTTGAATTCAAGGTCAGCTTCATGGCTAATTCTCGAAACCCTATCTTTCTAGCCGTCTCTTTTCATCCTTCTTTGGAGTTTTCACCTTGGCCAACCTGTGGGAACTCAAGGACGCCATTAGAGATTGGAGCTTGAAAGCTTGGAGCTCAAGAAGAAAGCTTTAGGCGGGTTTTATAACTCTAAACCCATGCTTTACTATGTGCATCTTTATATGCGATTTGATGATAGCTCTTAGTATTTCCCTACTTTTCCTTGCTATTTTGCAAGTAAACCCGTGGGATATCTGTACTGTTCTTGAGCTAGAAGATGAAGGCGTGATTTCCAAGGAAAACCCACCGCTTTTCTTTTCCTTAAACGGTCCTAACAGTTTGCTCTCTCGGACTCAAGACCGTGAGGTGAGCAAACGGTCTCGAGACCGCGACAGGGCAAACGGTCTTAAGACCGTTTGGCCCCGTTGACTGAGCGTGGACCGTATAAGAAATCTGTTCCTAATTATATAGGCTAATTACCCTCAACATTTGGGAGACTAACTCCAAAGGAATCGGGAGATATGACCTTTTTAAGTCACAACTTTAAATGAATTAACTGTTGATTTTCAAACGGTCTGAAATTGCCTTTTTGAGCAAACGGTCTCAAGACCATGAGGGGGCTCACGGTCTCAAGACCATGAGGGGGCTCACGGTCTCAAGACCATGAGGGGGCTCACGGTCTCAAGACCATGAGGGGGCTCACGGACTCAAGACCATGAGGGGGCTCACGGTCTCAAGACCGTGAAAGGTCGTTGACTAAGTGTTGACCCCATGAGATTACTGTTCAAAATTATGTTAATTAACAACTCACCAAGTTTGATGGTCTAATTCCAAACTGGCTAAGAGTTGAAGGGTGAATACTAGGGCTAACCCTAGATAAAATCAGTACTGAACTTATGGTGATCTAATTAGGGTTTTAGGGTGGATTGACCTAAACGGTCTCAAGACCGTTTGGGGGTCACCAAACGGTCTCAAGACCGTGAGGGCAATCAACCAAGACCGTTTGGAGGTCTGGGGTCAAGGATAGTTGACCAATTGAGGACCCAATTGCAAATAAGTTATCAATTTAATCAAAATTCTGTTTTGTGGTTCAATCATGGTTCAACCCCTATCAAATCACCTTAGACTTTGATAAAATCTTGGGCAAACGGTCTTAAGACCATGTGGGGTTCACCCACATGATCTCAAGACCGTTTGGGCCAAGTTTGGGCCCAATTGGAGCTCAATTGAAGGGTTCAACTTTGTGTTGATGCAAACTATTGAGTGTTGATGGGTGAACATTGATAGACCCTAATTGAATCGATTTCAACTATAATTGGTTAACCATTATGGGTCAATTGAATGACCAAGTGATCAAGCATAACCTTAATTGACTAAACCCATAAGTGGTCAACATAGCTTTGACCATTTGAGGGCTTCAACATGGGTTGACATTATCGGTTGCACCTTTGAGCCTTGTTGAAGGACCAAGCGGCTGAGACCATGAGAGCCTCGCGGTCTCAAGACCGTGAGGGGGCTCACGGTCTCAAGACCGAGAGGAGGCTCGCGGTCTCAAGACCGCAAAGGGCCTCGCGGTCCTGAGGTCAAAGAAGGGCAAACGGTCTTCATGACCCTCGCGGTCTCAACTCAAATTGGTCTTCGCGGTCTCAACTTTAATTTGAACCCATGGGAGGCTTCGCGGTCTTGAACCCTTGAAGAGGCTCGCAGTCTTGAAGCCTAAGGGGGCTCGCGGTCTTGGAGTTAGAAAGAGGCTCGCGGTCTTGGAGGGTCAAAGTGGGCAAACGGTCAACACTTTCAACCGATCTCAATTCAATTAATGATTAATGATTGGAATTAATCAATGTGGCTCAAGGTTGACCACATTCAATCATTTGATGATGTAAATGGTTCAATGTTGCCCAAATCAAACACTAATGATAATCTAAGATAGTAAGGGGTTATTTGACTAAGGTTTTTGACCAGGATTATGATCAATGGGGTGAATTACCAAAATACCCCTGAAGGGTCAATTAAGTTATACCTTGCTCAATTCAAACCCTGATTACATGAGAATGATGTTTTTAGTCATCATGACTCTATCCAACTTGATCTAGTGTAATGTTACCATCAACCATTAGTATGATGAGAGAGAAAGTAACCTAGAGAGAGAAAGTAACTCTAATCACATAATGATGATGTTTTTGGCTATGTTAGCCTATGATGACTCAACCCAACATGTTTTAGAGTGATGTTGACATCACCTACCCTTATGATGAGAGAGAAAGTACTTCTAGAGAGAGAAAGTACCCCTTTTTAAGTGGAAACTCAAGTAAAGCATCTCCAATGCACATAAGTGAGCATAATTAGGGTATGGTCCACCTGTGTGAGATCATAGAAACCCTAATTATGATAAATGATGAACCTTTAACTAATCCAAGAGCATCAATGGAGATGTTACTCATACATGATGATGTTATGAGTTTAATTCACCTTGATGTGAATAGTAAACCCTAATTCAAGGGTAATGACATGCTTTTGAGCAATAAACTCTATTTGAATAGAATTAAAGAATTAACTCTTATGACAAAAATAGGAAGTACATTCCTTATTGTTGTACTACCTTTATCAGATGTATTAACCATGCAGGTTCTGATATCAAGGTAATCATATCCAGGTATGGATGTTGATGTTATATTCATTGAAGGCATGTTGTTAGCCTTATGAATAAGTAAAGTAATCTGATGCCTTGCCAGTGGCATCCTATGCTGATATTGGGCTATGAGAGCCATGAATACCATCAAGGTCATGCCTTAGAGATGACTTGTGATGAACATAATGAGAAATGATGATTGATATGAGTTAGGCTTGTTACATTTAGTATTCTTCTTTTATAGCTGCTATGCTATTGTTATTGTTTGAAGGACAATGTATGCTGTTAAAGAATACTGAATGTACCTAACTAATCAAGTATAATGTAGAGCCCTGATCATAGATCCATCATTGTCAGAAATTAAGTGATGGTGAAACAGGTTTTCCTTAGGGAACTCCTGGAGCACATACTTTTGAGTATGTGGGGTACATGGATGTGTAGAACCTTACATCCTAGTGTAGGAAAGTGATGTAGAAGTGGAATCCATCCATCCTTCACTATAGTTCCATACCGTATCAGTGGTAGGTAAACATGAAACCTCCTGATGACGAAGAAAGCACAGATATCCGTATCAGTGGTAGGTAAATATGAAACCTCCTGATGACGAAGAGAGTACAGAACGCCACTGTGACTCTAGAATAGCGAAGGACCAGTTTACCCTGGTAAGCTATAGTAGTAGAGACACGAGATGTCCTACAAGTGATCCTCTTACTGACTGAGGAAGGTGAAGGTCATGAGAATCTGGCTCTCTTAATGACCTATGTATGATACTGATGCGACTTCTCAGCGATCAGTTGGAGTATGAGTGGTAAGCCTCATCTCCACAGGGCATAATGTTGTTTGTAAAACATAATCAACCATGTAGTATAACTTGTTAGAGATGACTCCAAATTAGTTGATTGATGTTACATTGCAATAATGTTGATATTCTCCATATCTCCTAATTTGTAGAGATCTTGTTATATCTGCAACTGTTATAGAATGCTTTGAAGGCTTTACTGTTTAAAATAATCTTTGATGTTATAATAAAGCTTCTGGCGAAGAGTTATAACTCTCGCTGGGACAATTATGTATAATTGTCTCACCCCGTAGACTTCAACTTTTTAGGTGGACGTCGGAGACGAAGGAACCAACCTGCAGGTGACCAGTCTCAGCAGCAGCAGCACCAGGGGCAGCAGTAATCTCAGGTGGAGATTTGTCCTACCATGTGGTGTAGTTAGAGTCAGTCCTATGTGTCCTCTGTACACTCAGGTCTTGGAGTCTTGTGTTATGTGATCTTGAGATTTTGTATCTTGATGTATATAATTACTCAAGAAGTAATTATCCTGAGATGTAAACAGTTACCTCTCTTTATGAAAGGAGTTTTTATGGATACAAGTTCTTATCTCGAAAAGTTTTAATTTCCCGTAATTTTTGTCTTCCACTGATTACCGATTCGCTTCCGCTAAGTTTTAATCGTGTTTATGTCATGGTTTGGAGATCAGAGCCCACATGTGAGCTGGAAGAGTTCCAAGCAAGAAACAATTGCCGATTCTACTACAGAGGCTGAGTATATTGCTGCTTCGCATGCAACAAAGGAGGCTGTGTGGATCAGGAAGTTCATCTCTGAACTTGGTGTAGTTCCCAGTAGCTGTGATGCAATTGAGCTTTATTGTGACAATAATGGAGCTATTGCACAAGCTAAGGAACCTAGATCACATCAGCGGTCTAAGCACATACTGCGGCATTTCCATCTCATACGAGAGATCGTACAGTGAGGAGATGTGAAGATTTACAAAGTACCAACTGAAGACAACATAGCTGATCCACTGACTAAGGCCCTTTCTCAACAGAAGCGTGATGGTCATGCTAGGTCATAAGGACTGAGGTTCTTAGGTGACTGGCTCTAAGTGCAAGTGGGAGTCTGTTGGTATGTATGCCCATAGAGCAAGTCATATGATGATTGTAATGGGATACTATGTAAATGATTTGAATAATAATAAAGGCAATTTCCGATCTATATGTTTAAACTATTTCTGAGATGATGGTGTAACATGATAGATGTCTAAAGAATGGTTTTACTTAATGACGTATGCTTTTAGGTTAAGGACCTAAATGATGAGATCATACGGATGTTAAGAGTATACATTCTTGTAACATCCCAGGATTTGATGCCTCAGATAAAACACTCTTAAAAGGAATGATTGGACTACCCATATCACCAAGGTGCACCTCCTTTTCCGGGAACCCATCTCTAAAGAACTCCATAGCTAAGTGTGCTCAGCTTGGAGTAGTACTGGGATGGGTGACCTGTCGGGAAGATGATCCTGGCATGCGCGTGAGTGAGGACAAAGCGTGTAGTTAAGGCTAGTGGTGGTCTGTGGGGCCAGTCGTCATTCCTGAATCTCTACTAGAGCCTTGGGCAGTGGGCCCGGGCGTTACAAATGGTATCAGAGCCAATTCCCGTCCAGTAGGTGGGCCCACATGGACATGACATGCCAGTCTTGAGCCGTGCGGTCCAGGAATGTAGGAAAGGGCTGTCCATGGTTGACGTAGCCACCCTTGCGCTGGTATTCCGTGATCGGGAGATGGGTGTCCATGGGCCATTGTGGGTCTGTACTAAAACGGGGAAGAGATTATGACGCCTTATAGTTGAGCCTTGACGAGGACGTCAAGAGTCTAAGTGGGGGAGATTGTAACATCCCAGGATTTGAGGCCTCGGATAAAACACTCTTAAAAGGAATGATTGGACTACCCATATTACCAAGGTGCACCTCCTTTTCCGGGAACCCATCACTAAGAACTCCATAGTTAAGTGTGCTCAGCTTGGAGTAGTATTGGGATGGGTGACCTGTCGGGAAGTTGATCTTTGCATGCACGTGAGTGAGGACAAAGCGCGCAGTTAAGGCTAGTGGTGGTCTGTGGGGACAGTCGTCATTCCTAAAACTCTACTAGAGCCTTGGGTAGTGGGCCCGGGCGTTACAAATGGTATCAGAGCCAATTCCCCTCCAGTAGGTGGGGCCCACATGGGCATGGCATGCCAGTCTTGAGCCGTGCGGTCTAGGCATGTAGGAAAGGGCTATCCATGGTTGACGTAGCCACCCTTGCGCTGGTATTCTGTGATCGGGAGCTGGGTGTCCATGTGCCATTGTGGGTCTGCACTGAAATGGGGAAGAGATTATGAGGCCTTATAGTTGAGTCTTGACGAGGATGTCAAGAGTCTAAGTGGGGGAGATTGTAACATCCCAGGATTTGAGGCCTCGGATAAAACACTCTTAAAAGGAATGATTGGACTACCCATATCACCAAGGTACACCTCCTTTTTTGGGAACCCATCTCTAAAGAACTCCATAGTTATGTGTGCTCAGCTTGGAGTAGTACTGGGATGGGTGACCTATCGGGAAGATGATCCTGGCATGCGCGTGAGTGAGGACAAAGAGTGCAGTTAAGGCTAGTGGTGGTCTGTGGGGCCAGTCGTCATTCCTGAAACTCTACTAGAGCATTGGGCAGTGGGCCCGGGCGTTACAATTCTTGTTTAGTCCCTAGTCGGTTGTTATTATGGAAATAACTATAGACATCGATAACACTAAAGACTAGATTGTGTGTTGGTTGATGACAGAATTTCATTAGTCATGATATAGAGATATCAAACCAAGCACATAGGAACTTGTTAGAGAACAAGGTACCAGACAGACCCACCGTGAGAGTGACACATGGAACCTTGACTTGGTAGTCATAGTCAACTCTCACAGTGATGGTGGTGAGTGTAATTCTTAGACCTTAAATCACTACACTCAACACATGTCATTGGGTACACTTTGACATCATCAAACGCAGTCCTGAAACATGGGTTGTTATAAAGGTGATGATTGGGTGGCTTTGACACATGTGGCATTTGAGGGGTGAGTGATAAATATGGGATTTGTCCCTCCTGAGGGAGCTTGATGTCCTTGGCCACTTGATGAGTAGGATTGAGAAAGGCATGCACATGCATGTGTGAATCAATATGTGATATTGATGTCACACACATCTCACCCAGTCTTCTCTGAGATCAAGGAAATGAATAAGCGTTGACAGGATGACTGTTCCATGCCTCGAGTTCATTCAGGATATCAGTGATAAAGGAATTATACATTCACTGTAACACCATTCACAGATTGTAGGAATGAAAGCTGTTCTCCAACTTTCTATTTCACTTGGGTAGCACTGATGTGTGACTAGGCACCGCTTTTTCGGGAACCCATCTCTAAAGAACTCTATAGTTAAGTGTGCTCAGCTTGGAGTAGTACTGGGATGGGTGACCTATCGGGAAGATGATCCTGGCATGCGCGTGAGTGAGGACAAAGAGTGCAGTTAAGGCTAGTGGTGGTCTGTGGGGCCAGTCGTCATTCCTGAAACTCTATTAGATTATTGGGCAGTGGGCCCGGGCGTTACAATTCTTGTTTAGTCCCTAGTCGGTTGTTATTGTGGAAATAACTATAGACATCGATAACACTAAAGACTAGATTGTGTGTTGGTTGATGACAGAATCTCATTAGTCATGATATAGAGATATCAAACCAAGAACATAGGAACTTGTTAGAGAACAAGGTACCGGAAAGACCCACCATGAGAGTGACACATGGAACCTTGACTTGGTAGTCACAGTCAACTCTCACAGTGATGGTGGTGAGTGTAATTCTTAGACGTGAAATCACTACACTCAACACATGTCATTGGGTACACTTTGACATCATCAAACACAGTCCTGAAACATGGGTTGTTATAAAGGTGATGATTGGGTGGCTTTGACACATGTGGCATTTGAGGGGTGAGTGATAAATATGGGATTTGTCCCTCCTGAGGGAGCTTGATGTCCTTGGCCACTTGATGAGTAGGATTGAGAAAGGCATGCACATGCATGTGTGAATCAATATGTGATATTGATGTCACACACATCTCACCCAGTCTTCTTTGAGATCAAGGAAATGAATAAGTGTTGACAGGATGACTGTTCCATGCCTCGAGTTCATTCAGGATATCAGTGATAAAGGAATTATACATTCACTGTAACACCATTCACAGATTGTAGGAATGAAAGTTGTTCTCCAACTTTCTATTTCACTTGGGTAGCACTGATGTGTGACTAGGCACCACTCTTTGCTTGTGAAGTCATAAGTGTTATTGACTTTCACTGCCAACGTGAAATGGACCTGCAGGGTCACACACATAGGATTTAACCTGGAATAGGAGTTTGTCCACAAACAATGTTTAGATTGATTGCTAAAGGAGTTTAGTAGTTCAATTAAACACTTAATCAATTGATAGCTCAGTATCATAGTGTTCAAGGTGTTGGACCGATTGATTAGAGTATCAGATTGATTAGAACTGCAATTGACTAATTCTGCACAGTCTGCACTCCCAACCGATCGGCTCATGTGATGAACCGATCGAATGAGCTTGGTGAACCGATCGGCTCAACTGGTGAGTCGATCGGCTCATGGACAGGGTGAAACGATCGGTTTAAATTTTGAACCGATCGGCTAAACTGGTCCAACCGAGCAAGTTGGAAAAGTGAGATTGGTGAGAAATTAATTTTCATTTCACTTGTCCAATTCGATTGGAACAAGGATTGGTATTTGATATCAATTGGAAACAAAATAAGAAAAGTCAATCGGGAACTGACCAGGACCGCGAACCGATCGACTCAGAAGTGTAACAATCGTTTCATTGGTCCCAACCGATCGGTTGAGGAGTCAAACGATCAACTCAGATCCCCAACCGACCGTTTCAGTTGTGAAACGATCGGTTCAGGTTACGCAGTTGGTTGTTTTTGTGGAAAATCGCGAACCCTTCTACTCCTGCTTTAGTCCCGCATTGCCTAGGATAGAGAACCCTGTCCCATGACCCTCCTATATATATAGGGGTATTGGGGGCTTCTCAAATAACAACTCAGTGCAACCAGTTGCTCTTTAAAGTTGTCATTCTCTCTAGTTTTGGTAACCGAGAGAGCCCAAGCAAGTGCTACCCGATAAGGGAGGCACAGCAAGGGAAAGACAACTGTAGAAAGCGACTGGTGGCAGGAGAGTGTGTCGGCGACTAGTACGCCGACAGGAGGGTGCAACTCCTTCCGATTCCTTGTGGGACAAGGAGATCGGAGTTCTAGGTAGTCTGTGTGGTCGACTACAGAGGCGGGAGACCTTTGTCGCTCGGAGGACAACTGTCAATCCCGACAGTCCCTGTGAGACCAGGAGTCTTCAGTCCCGGTGTGACCAGGAGCTGCACAGACACCGTCCCAGACTGGAGGTGAAGACCGCGCAAGGCGTGAGGTACAGTCGCCCAGTGAGCCTCGAGACAAGGTATGCATCCACAAACCTTCTTTCCTATTATATAGACGTTGGCGCGATTCCTTTTGTTCTAGGTTTTGGGGAGAACGTTTTTGTTTCCGCTGCTTCTCTGCCTCCCGTAAAACCCAACACTAACAAATAGAGTTCATGTAATAATGAAGAAGTAACATTGACGGACATTCAGACATATAATTGCCAAAAAACATTCTTTCAAAGAGATGCACTCCTACTTGGTCCTCTTGTCCAAGACCTTCCATGATATAGAACCAATCGAGTAAGTAGATCTTACCCTTCTTCCAACAAATATCTCTGATCACTTAACAATCCATATATATGCCAATATATAGTGGCTCCTCCCAATCCAATTTCCTATCCACTTCTCCAACCCATCTTTCACACATTCTTAACTCCTTTCCGACTCATGAAAAAATTAGACCCACTATGACCTTTTCAAATATATGCATCAGTATAAAGTGTGGCTGAATACATCAATATCATTCTTCGTATTGGTTCGAGACCTCTTACAAAAGTACAAATAGTTTTGAGTCCTCCAAATTATTTTTGCTAAATGTCATAGAGATTCTTACATTTTTGTGAGGTAACTAAGAATTTGATTCATCTCTTCCCTAGTATTCCAATCAAAAACCACAAAATCCTCTTAGAAAGTCTGCTTGTTTCCTTGATATTATGACTATTAATCAATTCATATGCCTCACAATCACTATAAAAGAAGAAATTGGTTTTATAATTGGGAATTTATAGTTATTTTCTATACGCTCAAAATGCAAGTATCACTATCATAGTAATATAGGCCAATGATTCCCGAATACTGAACATGGTGAAACGTTATCCAATAAATTAGTATTAAATACTTTTGATTAACTAGACTGAAGAAAATTTTAATTTGAGAGTTATTAGACTAATTGCAAGAAAATAAAACTAATTTACTGGTTTGTGGTCACAATGATAAGAAATTACTTAGGACTGTGGTTTCACCACAATTGACACTGCAATTTTACCCTAAGATTAATATATATTCCTCCTAATTCTGGACAAAGAGACACATAGATAAAATTACCCGCTCTCACGACGTAATCCATTATCTATCCTAATATCAATACCAGTCTCATATCGATTGTGTTGTTAGATAGGTGTTTTACCAAACTACTCTAGGTTATTCCCTTCATGCTCATAGGCATTCTATCTAAAAGCGGCACAAAATGTGTGTTACTATGGATTTCCTATCCTTAACCCTCCTCTAGAAGCTATCAAGGATCTGAATTATCATCTATGGTGTGTAACATAGATAATTTAATATGATATCATAGAAATATGCTTAAAAATAAGGAGGAAACAATATACTAATGTAAAAGATCCATATACAGTGTAAATCGGGCTACTCTCGGGTCTTAGAGAACACTGGGATTAGCCCCTCATGGTTTCCATAGAAAAAAACATATTAGGAAGAAGAAAAAATGTGGGGAGCATAGAAAAATCAATGAACCCCCTATAGATCAATGTGATTGGGATGCTCCACGCCGACGAACGGATCCACAAGCCACGAAACTTCCCGAACGTGCAATTTCCCTCCTCTCTCTCTCCTCTCTTATGCCTTGGGCGTCGTGCAATGGAATAAAATGTGATTCGTAGTGTTGGCCACCCTCCCTCTAAGTCATAGAAGTGACTTAGGGTGAATAAATCTTCCACCGTAGGAATAGACTTGATTTTCAGATGTACCTGATCCTGACATGTTGGTACTACCGACACCTTCAATTAGTTGTGGCCGCCTGTTCTTTGTCAGTGCGTCGAACAGAGAATCAGTAGTACCAAGATTTCTCAATGAATTTCAGTTCATCCATGTGAAGTTTTCGGTACCACCGACAATGACATCGGTAGTACCGAGCTATATAGATTCTTACAAAAGTACTTGAAATTTACAAAATCTGAACATAAGCTCTCGAAATATATTAAGTCATTTAGAAACATTAAAATTACATTTATTTGATGCGATTGAGTAGTACAAACTAATATTAATATATCATGCACAAATTAATATAAGAATGAACAATAAGTGCCAAAAATAAATAATAAATAGTCTGTGAAAATGACAAATACACAGTGCATCAAACTCCTCTAAGCCTAAATGTTTCTCCTCAAGCAACACACCCTCATATCTATTTGAGATAAGTTATCAAAAGGACATAAATTATGAATTTTATTTCTCAAATTTCCCCACCTGGTGATACCAAACTGACCTTTATTGACCACTAAACAATCAATTGCTGTTAAGCGACCAAAATTTTCATAAAAACTATCCACCCTTAGATCTATGAACACTATCAAGAGAGTAGTTAACATCATACTCAATCAGGCATTCGCTTGATACATTATATGATTCACAATTCCACATTGCTCTTTCCTAACCACCAACTACTTGGAAACAGTTCTCCTTATAAGAATGGATGAGGAGAATAATAATTTAAGTGACCTATCAATAAGAGTAATAAATGGTATGACATGGGTGGAAAATGAAGAATCACAAGTATCCTTTGAATCATATATGCAAAATAAAACATGATGAACCTACATGGTGATGTTGAAGGAAAAATGCATGAATCCTAATGCCTAAAATTATGGGTGGAATGTGCATGTGACAAAAGTCTCATCAACTTGAATGAGAATGAAGTAAAGTAAAGAATGTATCATGTGGTATTTTCCTTCTTTTTGTGAAGAGTTGACAACATCCTTTCTCCCTATTAGCATAAAACACTAACAAACATTTTATTAATTGGCTCATTATTTTACCATGATGGAACATTATGCTTGCATTTTACGAACATATCACTCTTTTTTTAGGGTAAGGATGTGTATCCCTGCACTCAAAGTTTGAAGGAAAATGATACCCACATGATAAGGAAATGAATGATATGAAATACATGTTATCTACATGTAATTGTTTATGCAACTAAAATGATATGCACAACAATTGTTTATGCAACTAAAATGATATGCACAACAATTGTTTATGCACATGAATGTATATATATGTTTTTTATTTTGTAATGAATGCAATAAAAGAAAACTAACTACCATTTCACATATTATGTCGTGTAATGTAAACAAGAGAAAATAATTCAGACCACTTGATCATCTTAAGGTGGTGAGTCAAAATGAATAGAATATGAATGGCATCACATAAATAAGAGACAATTCCTTTCATAAATTTATGATATGTACCTCTCTAATGATCTGTGTGCATGGCAACCTTAAGGTTTCTTTCTTAAATTTCCATTTAAGATCTCTTTAACTGTTTGATCAATTTAGGCTCAAAACCCATCTTCATACACAATTCATAAATAATTAAGATTTCTATTCATATTAAATATCCTTAAGATGACTAGCCCATACACTTCCTTTCGGTGAGATTACTCAAGTACTTACAACTAAGCCCACAAAAGGATTTTCAATTGCCATTGCAAACTTGAAAGCACGCATGATAATTGTTGGGAACAAAACTTAAACTCCATGTTACACTAGATAGATTATGGATCCTACAAGCTAAAAAAAGCAAATGGGATGATAAAGCCGTTCCGGCACCCCCTAAGATTGATCTTGACTATGACCTCATAGTCAAAATTTAAACATAGAAGTGCAATGGGGTACCAGCTTCTTTGAAGAGTGGTGGCGGTAGATGATTGGCGGTTCTTAGGATCAAGTTGTGTAAGCATATATCCCTCTTGTTGGTTCCACTAATTTGTGTGTTTTTGGCATCAAGATATGACATTATCTGTTCTTCTTTGAAGTTTAAAAATCAGTGCCCACCCACATGTTTGTCGGTCGTAGTGACAATTTTTTTCTTGTAGATCTTGTCACTTTTGTAGAAAAAGTTGGTAGTACCAACTTTGGTGCAAGAGTCTGTGGTTTTTCTAGATAAAATTTTGTAGTACCAACTTTGATGTCGGTAGTACTGACTTTCTACAAAGTTTTAACTGATAACGAGTTGGTAGTACCGACTTGGGGTTAGTAGTACCGACTTTGATCCTGTCTGCACACCAAACAAGTGCATTAAGGTACCTCTTTACATAAACTAAAATCTAACATGAAAAATATGAAATGTAACTAATTAAAGCACCTAAAAAAATAGTAAATGACAAAAATAAAATTGAGTTGCCTCCCATGAGCTCTCTTGTTTAATGTCCTAGTCGTCAAGGTGATTTTCTTCATATTGGGTTATCACGAGATGGTGGGGAAGAATCAACTGGTAGTCTGAACTCTTCTCTATCATCATCTATCCTGAGTGTCAAATAGCCCTACCAATGGCAGTAATCACGTCGCTATGACTAGTATCTTGGAACCAATTTCCTAACAACATCTCAGATCCTCAAATCTCGGGAATGTCCATGACCACAAAATCAATAGGAAAGATGAATTTGTCGACTTTGACCAGAACATCCCCACATATCATGTATGTCCACACAATAAAACTATCTTTCAAATAGATTGCCATGGTTGTTCTTGTTGGTTTCTTCGATCCTAACTTTTGGAAGGTTGTAAGAGGCGTAAGATTAATGCTTGCTTCTGAATCACATAGTGCCTACTTAAAATGTTTTCTGCATGTAGAACTTGGGATGTAGAAACGTCACAGAGCCTTCCTTTTCCTTGATAGATTCCCCTTGATCAATGCACTCATCACCTCATCAACCTATAAAATATTTGTATTTTTAATCCTCCACTTGTTTTTGATGTTATCTTTCAAAAATCTCGATAAGAGAGAAATATCTCTATAGCCTCCATCGATGGAAAATTGATGTGGAGCTTTCAGAAGATATCCAAGAACTTTTTGAACTATGTTACCTTTTTCCTCAGCTTCAAACTATCCAGGGATGGTACATCCAACTTCTCTGATCGCTTATGTGGGGGTAACATATGGCCCTTTATGAACATCCTCCCTAAGCTTGCTTCTGCACCACTGCCTAAGGAAGAAATTGGCTTATCCAGTACGGGTTGAATGATCGGTGGTTACTCTTCCTGGGGTTTAGGCACTTATTTATTAAATGTAATTGTCCCACTATGGAGTATAGCCTTCCGCTACTCTTATTGTGTGGGTACAATTTCTAGAATGGGGTTTGTTGAGGTGCATGCATGAGTACAATGCACTGGAAATCTGAACCCTCCTTGTCATCAATATAGACTATTGTAATATGGAACTTTAGGCACATATGCCTTCTCAGTATCTAGAGTATGACACTTTGCTAACTCTATAGAAGAATGTTCTACTTTCTTGACAACAAAGAGATATTTCACTTGATGATGCGATGTCTCTATATTTGTTGGGACCCAATGTTGACTTGGCTTCTTCAAGGAAGACACCACTGCTGCTAGTTGAGAAATTTGATATTCAATATTGTGGATCTGTGCTCCTTGGTTTTTCATCACCCTCTTAGTCTAGCCAATAATGGATTCATTTGGAGTGACCAGCTTGCCTAGCATATCTTTTATGCGATCTATCCTGCTAGGGCCCCTGTCCTACTGTTGTTGTTTCCGCACAAACATACAATCTTCATCTTCACATGCAGATGAAGTATGGGATTTCTACTCAAGATTCCTCAGGAGAATGTCCCTCTTTTCATTCAAATATACAATAATTCTAGACTCGTCGATGCTATTAACTGATCTTGTTCATTCTCTCTCGTCACCCCAAAACTAATTCTTAGCCACGTTCTTCAAGATCTTATGAAATCTAGAAGGCTTGTTGTTAAGGAATAAGCTTGTCCCTACACTATCAATCGTGGTCCTTTCTCCCAGATGCAACCCATGATAGATGATTTTTGTCTGGCCAAACAAGTCGATCCTATTATGAGAGAACTTCCTCAACATTTTTGAAACCTCTCCCATGATTCTGAATTTGACTCTTCTTCTTGTTGCTTGAATTTGATTATCTTCTTGGTCAACTCGTTCGTCTTCTGGGGTAGAAAGTAATGCTCGAAGAAAGAGTCTATCATTTGTTCCCAAGTTTCCATTGACTCAGGATTGAGGTTATAGAACCAGGATTTTGCATTGTCTGCCAAAAATGATGAGAACAACTTTAAGAAAATGACTGTTGTCGAGACTTTGTTAATTTTTACCATCTCGCAACTTTTCAAAAAAATTGTTGATATGCGTCATCGTGTCCTCGGTACTGTGACCATGGAAAGGCTGTCCCTTGACCAATACCACCAAGCCAGGGTCTATCTTGTAACTACCCACACTGATAGCTTGTCTTTTTATCAGGACCAAATGAGCTATTGTAGATGACGTCTTTATCCTTTCCCAGATGGTCTGCTCTTCCATTGCATCACCCATACTTTCTAGTTGTAGATTTGTTGTAGGACCATAATCAGTGGTTCATGTTTGAACAATGCACTAGTACCAAAAATTTGTAAGTTTAATGTGAGAACAAGATACTAGTGATTGAATCAAAAGATATTTACAATTCAGCTTTGGAAAGATTAAATAAAACAATAAAGAGGGTGTCTTAAAGTAACCGATTACAACACTCGTAGTGCTTGAATATGTCGTTTCCCTAGAAAGGGTGCCAACAACTTGATAGGTGTTTTCTATATGCTCAAAAAGAAAGTATACGCTATCGTAGTAATATAGGCCAATAAGGCCCAAATATCGAACACGGGGAAAAGAAATCCAAGCATCTACTACCAACCACTTTTGATTAGTTAGGTCAAAGAAAACTTTGATTTGAGAGTTATTAAACTAATTACAAAAAATGAAAACTAATTTACTGGTTTGTGATCACAATGAAAAGAAATTCGCTTGGATTTTGGTTTCATTGCGAATGACATTACAATTTTACCCTATATGTTTCGCCTAATTATGCACAAAAAGACTTTTAGATAAAATTACCCGCTCTCACGATTTAATCCACTACCTACCCTAATACCAATCCCAGTCTTGTATCAATTGTGTTATTAGATAGGTGTTTTAACAACCTACTCTGGGTTATTCCCTTCACGCTTGTAGCCATTATCTCAAAAAGCGGTATAAAATGTGTGTTAATATAGATTTCCCATCTTTAACCCTCCTCTCAAAGCTATCAAGGATCTAAATAATCACCTATGGTGTGCAACATAGATAATTTAATACGATTGCATAGAAACATGCCCAAAAATAATTAGGAAACAATATATTAATGAAAAATCTCCATATATAGTGTACAATCGGGCTACTCTTGGGTCCTAGAGAGCATGGAGATTAGCCCCTCATGATTTCTATAGATGAAAACATGCTAGAAAGAAGGAAAAACTTGGAGAACATAGAAAAACTGATGAACCCCCCTAGAGAAACATGATTGGGATGCTCCATGCCGAAGAATGGATCCACGAGCTGCTAATTCTGTCAAATGAACGTGCCTGAAACCTTACAAACACACAGTTCTCCTCCTCATTCACCTCTCTTATCTTATCCATCATACAATGGAACAGAATGTGATGCTTAGGGTTATCCTCCCTCCCTCTAAGTCATATAAGTGACTTAGGGTGAAAAAAATCTTCCACCATCATATTAGACATGATTTTTGTATCTGCCTTATCCCAACATGTTGATACTACCGACATGATGTCAGTACTACTGACACCTATAATTAGTTGCGACGGCCTGTGACTTTGTCAGTACCACCGAATGGAGAGTCGTCAATACTGATATTTCTCGATCAGTTATGGATGATCCCTGTGATGTTGTCAATGCCACCGACAGTGACGTCGGTAGTGTTGAGCTGTATAGATTCTTTAAATTACCTGAAACTCACAAAATCCAAGCATAAGCTCTCAAAATATATTAAATCATTCAGAAAAATTAAATTACATTTATTTAATGCAATTGAGTAGCACAAACTGATATTAATAAATCATCACAAGTAAATATAAAATAAATAATAAATAGCCTGTGAAAATGATAAATATATAGTGCATCAGGAATATATCAAAATTGGGTCTTGAGAGAAGAGCATTAGAGTTGAATGATCATGGTATCTGTTGGTAGGTATAATTTAGACATCCTTTCCACTTATGAGAAGTTGATGTGTTCCAGGCTATCACCTCATATCTTAGATCTAAAGTCCTGTATGTCAACTCAAATACTGTACAATCCCGCAAATTCATTTAATTCTTTTCTTATATTTTGAATATCGATACACCAACATGTACAATGAAATCAAGGTTTGTGGAAAAAAAATAATTCTACCTATATTTTGACTAAGGATCCATTTCTCATTTCCACCTCCATTCCTTAATCGATGATGATTATGATCAATCCACCTTATGGATCACACCTAAGGAACAATGACATCTCCTAGAAATGCATTATCAAACCATAACTTCTACTATGAAAAGATCAATCTTGAGTGATAAAAGAAGAATGCTCTTATTTGGGTCCACAAGAACCATAAGTAACCCAAGATGGAAAAGCAATGTGGATTCAATAACCCTAACTATACAATAGGACCACATAGCTTCATCAAATAAACTTCACAAGGAAAATATAATTAGCCAACCAAGAAATTCCTAGAGTTTCTATTAATGTTGAGGATAAGAAGAACTCTAAGGATAGTAAAAATCAATCTAGAGTGATCAAAGAAGAATGCTCTTGTTTGGGTCCACAATCACATTAAGTAACCCAAGATGAAGAAGCAATATGGATTCAACAACCCTAACCATAGAATAGGACTCCATAGCTTCATCAAGTAAAGTTCACAAGGAAAATATAATTAGCCAACAAAAAAATTCCTATAGTTTCTATCAATGTTGAGGAAAACTAAAACTCTAAGGACAATAAAAATAAATGAGGAAACTTAAATACAATACAACAAACATACTCACTAGTGTCATATAAAAAATGCCATTGAAAAAAATAAATACCACTAAAAATGTTTGGTGGCATTTGTTGACACTTAAAAAAAGGCTCTAGTACCAATGCCACTAGATAGATAGTGGCCTAAGTTGTAAATGCCACTAAATGTTTACCTCTAATGGATTTCAATAAATGCCAAATAAATGCCACTAAAACATAATGTGGCTTTTATAAAAATGCCACTATTACATCAATTGAGTTTTATACAAGGGCCACTATTGTGTATTTGGATGTTTTATGTAACTGTTCTTATTGAGTATAATGGCGTACAAAAAATGCCACTAATGAGATTCTAGTTGTGTTTGATGACATTTTCATGTCTTCTAATCATCAATTTTTAGCTCATTATCAGGATTTCTAAATGAATGCTAATTGCAATCAAACTCACATTTTAAAAAGTATGAATATTCTTTTATTTGTAATCAAATGACATTTACATGGGGAGGA
Source organism: Alisma plantago-aquatica (assembly GCA_963693085.1). Taxonomy (NCBI): domain Eukaryota; kingdom Viridiplantae; phylum Streptophyta; class Magnoliopsida; order Alismatales; family Alismataceae; genus Alisma; species Alisma plantago-aquatica. The sequence continues at coordinate 695,732,076 of OY856409.1, forward strand.
CATTTTACCTTGCCCCTTATATTGAATACAACACTAATAATATACTTTCATACAATATTTTTCTATTCAACACAATAACTTCTACATCATTGGATTTGTCTCTTCCCTGATATCACTATCTACTTTTCTGCATGCTGACTGCAGAGCTCCTTTTAAGGATGAAAAAGAACCTTATCAACATTGACAAAGCACCTTCAATGTAGGAAGTATAATATTGGAGAGACTAACATTTTAATATGGTATTATTTGTGTGGAGGTACCTCTTGAGCTTCAAATGGAGGCAGGATGACCATTATGAGGTTCCCTCCAGCCCCCATTTCAGATTCACCAAACGGACCACCCACCTTTACGCCTCAAAATCGACAACAAGTTGTAGCGAACGCTGGGTCCTCAACCGAGAAGGGATCTTCGCCAAAGGCCGATCGTAGCGATTCATGGGTGTTGAGTAACCATCTATGGTGTTGAGCCCTACCCAGCCGCCGCCTCTTTGGCCATGTCAGAACAATGGAGAGAGAGCACCTATGAGGGGTGCCCAACGTGCAACACACCCTACAGATTAAGGTGTGACACAGGAATGCCAACTATGTGCGGCTGAATCAAGGATTAAGTCAAATTTAAATAGACGTAAGACGAAAACTGTCTACTGAACATTGGGCTCAATTATGGAATTCAGCGACAACAAGTAAAAAGTCATTAAATAAAAGACCAATACTTACAGTCTTGGTGGGATTAATAAAATATTGAAATTGGCTTTTGTTAATTGCTTGTACTTTATGGATAACTGTAATGCTCGCTCGCCTTTCTAACACGAACTTCATGTAATTTGTGGCTTTTATAATGAAAATTGCCGGTAACAGTGAATGTAAAATGGATTTTTTCCACAAATGCCTATATATTAAATGCCACTAATGGATATTTTTGTTGTAGTGAGAACATCTACTTGTATATGTTTTACTATAGATGCTAAAATAGATAGGTCATCTGAAGATACTACATAGAGAAGTTGTACTACTAACCATCATGAAGAAGTAGTTGATCTTAGAAATTCTAGTTAAGCAATAAAAGGTTATGACCCAAGTAAGATAATTCATTATTTCCCAAACTCTTATCGATTTGATGTTAGTATATTCAAATTCTTATAAGAATATAATATTCTAGAAATTTCTACTTTATCAATTTTGCTGATGAAGTCTTTTTCTTACAATTTCTTATAGACATAGTGAGAACCATGTCTGGTTGAATATAGAAGAGGATCTAGGATGGTCTAACCAAAGACTACACTATGTATCTATGGAACATCTTGGTATCTAAAACTTGTTTTCCCTTATTGTTGGATTTATCCTTAGTATTCCTACATTGATTAATTTATTTTTCATTGAAAATCACATCATAAAATGTTTGTAATGTCATTTATTCTATATGTTCTAGAACTTTAGAAGATCTAATTCAAGTAAATCATCTACAAGTTATCGCTGGTCAAGAAACCAAATATATAGTCACAAACCAGCAATTAGACTTGATAAGAGATAATACCATTACCATGTGGGTTCAAGAAACCATCTACACACCTCAACGATGTTTTAGTATTGAATGGGAAGCAACAAATTATTTAATGGTAAATAATAGTATGTATCTATCTTTCACTGATATTGAAGATCAACATTATTGTAATTTTAGTGGCCACTATGACCAATTTAGGTACAAATAAAAATATTTCCTACAAAGAATTTAGTAATTAATGAGATACAAAAATCTTCAGTATATTATTTATGGAGATTTAGTTCTACTTGTTTTACACTTGAATACTCTTACAACATTACTTTTTTCCTTATCATTAGAAAAATATTGATAAATTCAATAAATCATAGATGATGCCAGCGTGGTGGATTACAGTGTTAGCCATGCTATCTTTACCTAATTTGAAGAATGATATTAGGGAATGATTGACATTTTTATCAGTTATATTCCCTATAAAAACTAGTATTCCTTATGAACCTCTCTCGTTGGTGAAGGAAACTATATCATATCACAAAGTGATTACCTTGATGAAAAATTATATACCATTAATGTGTCACAAGCTGAAATAGAAAATTTATGGAACAATGTTGAACAATATAATCATGTTTTTCAAATTTTATGGAGGATATAGTAAGAAATATATATTTTTTAATATACATGACAGCATATAAGACATACCAAAAAACTAAGATATTGACAAAAAATTGTGGGAAACATACAAAAAAATATGGGAGAAGAAACTCAACGTACAAAACAAAGATAACCAAAATTTATTGAGTATGGAATCATGAATGAAATTAATATTATTCAAATTAATATTAGAACCAGAAATTCAATGGAAAATAAGGATTCAAGAAAACATGTTCTAACGAGGTAAAACTTTTACTCTTTTCCATAAGATTTGTAGTAATCACAATGTGGATCTACTATGCACTCCCATCTTTGTAACATTCAAAGAAAGATAAATAAATTAACGCCATCCAAACTATATGTTCACATATCATAAATACCTACAATCACAAAGGGACTTGCTCACTTCATATTTCCTTCAATTGTCATTGTCTCTGTGAGACTAAAATCATCATATCTATTTAGCCTTTTATAGTACTTCATACAATAAGATAATTTTTTCGTCATTCCATGACAAGTCCCTAAGATCAGATGGTTTTGATATGTTATATTATGAACACAATTAGGATAAATGAACTTCTTAATCTTGGCTAGTTTTAAAACATTTCCATGATAATAACAACAACATAGAAAACATAATTTCGATAGATCAAGCATATCTATCTTGTATCAGAAAGGTTGATGAAACTACTAATATCTGGAATACAGACCTATCATCCTATCAATAACTCATTATATTTTTCTATGTTCCTCAATGTAATTCATATGAATGTCATCAAAAAAATCATAGAGAAAAATACCTTTCCTAATGGTTGGATAATAGACTATGTTAATATAATGGTCTGTGATATTATTCACCCTTCTCAAAAAAGTAATGACCCTTTATTAGTTTTCAAATTAGATTTCAATAGCCTTTTCTCTTTCGAATTGTAATTTTGTGACTCAATATTTTAAAGGATAAAATTCTCTTAATAATGGAATGTTTGGATATACAAATATATTAGTACAAGTAAGTCACCAGTTTCTATTTATGACTTACCTTTGGGCTACTATAAAATGTCAAATGGCCTAGAATAGGGTGATTACCTTTATAGCCCTATCATTTTTTGATAGTTATGTATACTCTTTCTTCGGTGTTTAGATCAGGCATTTCAAATAATCTCATCTCTAAAAATTGTAAATTCTTTATGAGCACAATATTAGCTAAATTGTTTATAAAACAATTATTTGATAAAGTGCGAGGATAAGAATTATATTAGCTCTGTGAGGATTTTGAGTCTCTTTCAAGAGATCCCTAGATAGAAAACATTTTTTTATGAATGTACATTTGCTCAAATTCCAGATAGTAACACTACCCTATAAAATATAGTTACATGATCAACTATACCTTAGAGATGTTTATATTCAAATATTTTTACCTCCATTTGATAGAACAAAAACTTTCCTATCAATGTATGGAAATTTAAAATATCTAATATGTCACAAAGGCATTCGAGTTGTCAAAAAGATCATTGTAAAGAGGCTAGACTTCCCCTATTAGTAGTATAATGTTATCCAAAATAATCAAGGATAGTATTAGCACATAGCTTAGATGATTTATTTGGGGTTACATGAAGAAAAATTACAAATGAACCCCTTTGGATCAAGGATTTTGGGGTGTTACAAACATTAGATATATTTTAGATGGTTGTGTAACAAAATTTCCATCTATGTATTAAAAGAAAGGATTAATTTGATGACTTATCCATTGATAAAAAGCTATAGAAATAAATTCTAGAGTTTTAAATGAAATAATTCAACATATTCTTCATGTGGAAATATGTGACAAAATGGCAATCACTATAAAAAACGTCATTCAAATATTTCCTTAACACAGGAGTGATTCACTTTTATAGGATGAAATAGTATTTTGTCAGATCATTTAAATCAATTCAGAACCAACACTTCTATCCAAATTCAATCCAAAATAGCTTCTTGAAAAATGATTTACAATCATTTTCTCTCTTTGAAAAAGTTTCTTAAAATAAACTCTAAATAGACTTGGTCTAAAAGATCATGTCAACAATCTACAGAAAAGTTTGGCTAAACTTTATAAATAGCAAAACACCCTTTGTAGAAGGGCAGATTTTTCCTAGTTAAATCTTTATCGACCATTTATATTCACGGTCATAAAAAAAATACTATGAAAAACATTTATGGAGAATCATGATGTCCCAAAAAACATGTAGTTTGGTTGAATGGAAATAGTTTAATATATAAACCCAAACTATGAAGAAAGAAGATCTCTTGTCTCCATACTTTTTATTTATGTTCTGACCATTGTGAATATGTAAATTAATCATTTTATTAGTTGGTATTCCAAGTAAATACGAAAACATATTTTCTATTATCATAAAAATAGACATACGTATTCTTTTGACAAATGTATACACTCCATAAGAAAGTATATCACATGTATATTTTAAGAAAAACAAATAAAAGTAGCTACATTATCAACTTGTACTATGTGGGATATTTAGTTCACTATAAATTTATTTTTATAAAGAAATTTCACTTAAACATATTCATTGTTGAAAAATTCTATAGTGACTTACACGTTTTGTAAACACATTTTTATAGGTGAACCCTCATCATTCTATAAACTAAAATCCTCCTCCTAGGTGTTTCCAATATCCAAATATCATGACACCAATGTTGCGAGTCTATGATCACAAAGTTTTAAAGTAGCATATCTAATTTTATATACTTATCTAATGAGTGAATGGTTTGAAAAAATTGTAGTATCTATGTCAAAATTCCAGTAGAGATTTGAATTGTTCAGGTAAAACCAAATAGGAGGATCACCATATCTATAAAGAAAATCGATTCTAGGTAATGTGCATCCTGAGAGAGAGACAATACAAGATATACAAGGAGAGGAGGGGATGCGAATAAGGTTATGAGAGTGAGGATATATACATAAATATTAAATAAGAATATGAATTGTTATTTTAAAAATTCCTTTTTTAGTAATTAAAATCCTTATAATACAATTTTGGAAACTTATAAAGTACAAATATTGGATGTAAGAAATGTTGAATATATACATTTTGTACACCATTAATATTTAGTTATCATATATGTACTTTAAAATAAAGTGTTTGTCTCATATTTCATGGAATTACAATACAAAATTTAGTGTGACAAACACATGTAATATATTTTTGTAACGTGATTTGATATGTTTGTTATATATTATAAGTACTATAAATCACAATACAATAATGTATGTGTTATATACTTATATTAAATTAACCATATTTTTGCATTAAACAATGCACCCCAGTGAGTACTAAAATACACATTCAATACTTGCTCAATGCATAAAAATTGGTTGGTATAATTCTATACCATCTCTCTCACCATCCACTATGCTCTCCTTTCTATTCATTACACCTGATCTGTCCGTACTCTATCTTCTTATTTCCATTTATTATGCCCTATCTATCCATACTATCTCCATATTTCTTACAATTAACTCTCTCTCGAAAAACTTATAACTAAAACTTTGCCTCTCTCCAACCATATTGTAATTGTGCAAATCTTGAGAAAATGCTTATTTTTTAGATTACCAATATTTTTTTGTCAAAGTTGTTGGTGGATATGCTGGATAACTAACTTTCCTTCGGATTTAACCAGCTAAAACCACATGGTGGAGTTACAATATCCACATTTGAGCAATATTTACACATACTTGCTCAACCCTGATGAATACAATATTGTAGTGAGAAAATATCTATGTATAGTCTGACATGATGAAATTTTTAGAATAGATAATGGGATTATAATTATAATACGATTTTAGATTTTATAAATCATCATAGTGTTGTATATTGGTCTAGAAATTAAATCATTTGTAGTTATAACAATGTAATATTTTGGTTTCGACTCACTGGTAGTCTAGTAGGTTTAAATCCAACCCTAAAATTTGTTGGGTTTTAGGGGAGGCAGAGAAGGCAGCGGAAACAAAATTTTTTTTCCTCCCCCGAACCCATGACAAGGAAACACATCAACGTCGATACAATAGGAAAGGAAGGTTTGTGGAATCATACCTTGTCACGAGGCTTGCTCGGCGATAATACCTCGCACCTTGCGCGGTCTTCACATCCAGTCTTAGACGGTGTCTGTGTAGCTCCTGGTCGCACTGGGACTGAAGACTCCTGGTCTCACTGAGATTGTCGGGATCGACAGTTGTCCTCCGAGCGGTAGAAATTCCCGCCTCTAAAGTAGTCCACACGGACCACGTGGAACTCCAATCTCCTTGTCCCACAAGGAATGGGAAGGACTCGCACCCTCCTGTCGGCGTACTAGTCACCAACACACTCTCCTGCTACTAGTCGCTTGCTGCAGTTGTCTTTCCCTTACTGTGTCTCCCTTATCGGGTAGCACTTTATCGGGCTCTATCGGTTACCAAAACCAGAGAGAACGAAAACTTTACAGAGCAACTGGTTGCACTGAGTTGTATCCAGAGAAGCCCCCAATACCCCTATATATATAGGAGGGTCATGGGACAGGATTTTCTATCCCGGGTAATGCGGGACTAAAGCAGGAGTAGAAGGGTTCGAGATTTTCCACAAAAAACAACCAACTGCGTGACCTGAGTCGATTGTTTCACAACTGAAACGGTCGGTTGGGGACCTGAGCCGATCGGTTGACACCTCAACCGATCGTTTGGGACCCATAAAACAGTCGATTCACTTCTGAACTGATCGATTCGTGGTCCTGATCAGTTCCCGATTGACTTTCCTTCCTTTTGTTTCAAATCGGTATCAAATACTAATCTTTGTTCCAATCATATTGGGCAAGTGAAACAAAAAGAAATTTCTCACCAATCTTATTTTCCCAACTTGCGTGGTTGCACCAGTTGAACCGATCGTTTCAACACTTGAACCGATCGTTTCACCCTGTCTTGAGCCGACCGACTCACCATCTAAGATGATCGGTTCACCAAGCTCAACCGATCGGTTCATCACATGAGCCAATCGGTTGGGAGTGCAGATTATGCAGAATCAGTCAATTGTAGTTCTAATCAATCCGATACTCTGATCAATCGGTCCAACACCTTGAATACTATGATTTTGAGGTATCAATTAATTGAGTGTTTAATTGAACTACTAAACTCCTTTAGTAATCAATCTAAACATAGTTTGTGGACAAAACTCCTCTTCCAGGTTAAATCCTATGTGTGTGACCCTACATGTCCTTTTCACGTTGGCAGTGAAAGTCCATAACACTTATGACTTCACAAGCCAAGAGCGGTGCCTAGTCACACATTAGTGATACCCAAGTGAAATAGAAAGTTGGAGAACAACTTTCAATCCTACAATCCGTGAATGGTGTTAAAGTGAACGTATAATTCCTTTGTCACTGATATCCCGAATGAACTCGAGGCATGGACTAGTCATCGTGTCAACATTCATTTACTTTCTTGATCTCAGAGTAGATTGAAGGAGATATGTATGACATCAATATCACATACTGATTCACACATGCGTGCACACACCTATCTCAATCCTACTCATCAAGTAGCCATGGATATCAAACTCCCTCAGGAGGGACAAATCCCATATCTATCACTCACCCCTCAAAAGCCCCATGTGTCAAAGCCACCCAATCATCACCTTTATAACAACCCATGTTTCAGGATTGCGTTTGATGATGTCAAACTGTACCCAACAACATGTGTTGAGTGTAGTGATTTCAGGTCAAAGAATCACATTCACCACCATCACTGTGAGTACTGACTGTGACTACCATGTCATGGTTCTATGTGTCAAACTCACGGTGGGTCTGTCCGGTACACTTGTTATCTAACAAGTACCTATGTGTTTGGTTTGATATCTCTATATCATGACTAATGAGATTCTGTCATCAACCAACACCACAATCTAGTCTTCTGTGTCATTGCTGTCTATCTATCTTCCACAATGATATCCGACTAGGGACATAACAAGAATGTACAAACTCTTAGCATCCGTATGATCTCATCGTTAAGGTCTTCAACCTGAAAGCATATGTCATTGAGTACTGTCATTCTCTAGACATTCAATCTGTTCTATCACTATCTCATATGACTGAACCAGAAAGAATTGGAAGCTTGCCTTTGATGTTTATCAAATCAATCTTAATGTATCCCACCAATCATCCCATGATTGGCTCTCAGGGCATACATACCAACAGACTCCCACTTGCACTACGAGCCAATCACTCTTGAAACATGTCCCACATGTTACTATGCTCCAATGCTTACACAGTGAGTAATGGCAATACCTTGCCAAAGTCATTATTAATTGCATGTCTCACATATCTTCGCTGTACGTCATACGTATGAGACGGAGCTGCCGTAATATGTGATCCAGTATTCCTTTGCTAACCTTTAGCCACATTGCATGACCAAGGATTCCATACTTGTCATCAATGAGCAAAATATCTATAAGTTCATCTCTATGAACTCCTAGATCCATATAGTATCCACTACTGTTCTCTAACACACAGATACTCGACATTTCCTTTTAAACGGCTTTATTGAAATATTTCCAACTATCAACAAACTTTCACTTTTATATATCCTATATATATTTTGCGATTAATTTTCTATCTCAATTCAGAAGTTCACATCAATGTAACTCTTTACATCGAACTCTTCCTTATCTCCATAGAATTAGTACTTCACAAGTACTTATCAAGTTCTCATGGTATTCCAGTAACCCTTACTGGAAGTAGACAGACATCCACTCGTCATGTCCCACATACGAGTTATCAAGATGAACATATCATTTTGTCATGTCCTACATACAAGATGATAAATACATTTTGTTCTTGCCATGTCCATACATGCAAGATAATGGGATGATTACATACATGATAGATCCATATCTATTTTTAGTGTTCACATTCTTCATAAGAATTGGACACTTGGCCTTGGGATACTAACTCCATGTTACATGGATAGGTTTTCTCCCACTGAATCTTTGCACACTGAACCCTTCAGTACAGATTGCTAATGTATGCTCTCTCTTTTCCAGGTCAAGAGGTTTTTTGAGAACTATATCTCATAGATCTCTATTCCTATCACATAGGAAATGTCTCTATCTTCCCTAAAGATAGTTTCCACTTTGGATTTCCATTCTAGAAAATTTCCATTTCACATCAACATGTGGAATGTGAATACGCTCCCACTAAATCACAGATCCCTTCTTTATCTTTGACATATCAGTCAAACCCTTTGACTATATCATCAAAGTAAAGATTCAATTCTGAGTTGCTTGTACTCAATCAATCACATTGATTAGTCCATTGTAACTCATAGACTTCATTTGCATTAGTGGATTCATAAACCTTATAGGTTGTGTCACGTACACATCCTTGTTTTATTCCTCATAGGAATGCAATTTTAGTTTCCATATGCCAAATGTCTTAGTCATTAAGTTGCAATCAACAAGCATCATCTTTCTCAAAATGTCGTCCATGTGTCTTAACGCTTAAGACTTATTTGCACTTATGGATTTCATTCCAATGGGTGCTACCATCAAGGTCATACCTTATGGTTCACATGGAAGTCATTTAGGATGTAATGGTCATATACCATAACTCAAAATCTGGTTCCTCATATTCATCTAGATAGTTGATTCATCACATGACCAACTCATCACATAGATAATTGAGGTGTATCTATTAAGGATATAAGAACTCACAACTCCTTGTGATTCTTAATGTCCTCTATTAGTGTGGGGTATTCTCTTAAGAAGAATTCAGTTATTTGATAATCATTCTCTAACTCCTTCGAGTATGATTCCTTCTTGATTTAGACATCACTATGCCTTAATCATGAGATAACTATGATACACTATCATAATCACTCACAAGGTTCTCAAACATTTGGTCTAAGTATTTTATTCATTGATCTCATCAAGAATTAACACTTTACCAAATTTGTACTTCATTTATGATATTCTTGAACACTTCAAGACATTCATATTGGTATTTCTCTAAATACCATTTGAAGTATTAGCATTCGCTCCAATAGGTATGTAAATACATCACATGTATTATACCTATTAGGATAATCATTCTCCCACTATCATTAGTGAAGATTGATTAATCATGTCTAAGATATTCATGTCTCTTACTGGTTCTCTAACCAAAAGAGTCTAGATTTATCCATCATATGGAAACTAGAAATGAATTTCTCATGATTGATGCTAATTTGATTGTTTGAGTTATCAATAACTTTTAGGTATCATTTTATCTTATGCATACCAAGTATCACAAGATAAACAAGGCATTGCCACAAAGATCATATCATTGAAATTGAAAGATCAACTATATTGATAGCCATCCTTGTCTCAACAAGATGAAACAATAAAGTGTTTCTATTGGCAAATTGAAATAACATTTCTCAACTCTATTTTGTGCCCTTTAGGATGAAATAAACTGAAAGATACTCCTATCTATGGCAGCAACACTTGCTCCAATGATGAGTACTTCTTTCTTGGTCCTTTCACAAAGGCCATCACTTCTTTGTGGATCTTGCATATCATATATGACATATCCATATCTTGGTATCTCATACCTCAGACAAAGAAGCGGTTCATTTCATGATACCTTAGGTGGAGATCTCCATCCCCTCCTTCATCTTCTTTCGTTCTTCCAGATATAGAAGGAAATTCCCTCTTTCACCCTTTCCCCATGTGCCTTGAGGCTAAAGACGACTTGGGCTGCTGGCTAGAATCAGAACACTTCTTAGCTTTGCCCTTATCCTTGCCTATAAGACTTACCCTTCATTGATCACATCAAGCATTAGGCTTTGTCTTTCTTCATAATTGCCTCTACTATCCTGAACATGTACAACAACTCTGTCAACGCTTGTCAAAGTTGTTCATGTTGTAGTTTATCATGAACTGTATGATTCTCGCAACACTTGCAGTATCATACCAATAGCCAACTCTTGGATCAGAGGGAATCCATCTTAGTCAGGTTCTTCCACATACCCAATCACATTGAGTGTGTGAATACCTTACTAGATCTCCTTCTGTCATGACATACTAGGACAGTGTCCTTGAGACATCATATGTCTCATGTTGTCTCTGCAACTCATAGTTCAGAGAACACAACATCAAGCACTCCTCATCAATGTCATCCTCGGTATGCTTTCATAAGCATACTTCAAGCCATTGGTGTAGTGGGATCGAGTTCATCTAGTTCTGGTATAACTAGGACTTACATCTTTCACTCTTCAATTGAGAACATTTCTCTATGTCCTAAGCAGTTGTGGAATTATTCCCATTTAATTTGTTGGTCTCAAAGACCGATCGCAAATAAAGTGATTATTGTTGATTAACAATTTAGTTCAAAAACTCCTTTTTGACTTAATTGATTTGAATGGTTTGACGATAAAATTAGGCCTTTAATTAATTATCGCTCCCACTATTTTAGTTCAAATTGATAGCCCTCACCATCAATTCGGATGATTGTAGTGTACAACCTTCTAGTGGGCAAGATCCTAAGATCCTCTAAGTCATGAACCAGCTAGGGCTGTCACCCACAACTTAGATCTCTCATGTAGGCAACTCTTTCCAATTGCATCATATGCAACTCTTGATAAGATGTCACATAAAACTCTTTGCCATGATCATCTCCATGCCTCAAGGTGCTAGATCCTATCTAGGTCACCTTGTTAAGTCCGACCCACAACAAACACGATGAATATGCACCCTGCTAGGGCAGACCCACACATTCATCCTTCACGCTTCCACGAGATTGATGGTTCACCACGCTAGGGCATGCCCACACTTGGTCGATCAAGCTTTTCATGTTTGTCACATTTGGAAGGCATCTAAAACTTAATATTTAATGAGGGATTTGGTTTTATATACATATATATATCCAATCACCACAATATATAGTATGTATCATATACATGCTATATCCCACAAAAAACATGCAAAACGATAAAAGCGATGATTATGACCATCCTACTGTGATTCCTCAAGCCAAGAGGAATCACGGTCATCTAGGTCTACATCACATGAAACCTGTACAAGATGAACTCTGTGCTTTGCCTTTGATGGGATTGATCTACTCATCACATGACTGATCGACTCGCCATCTGGCCGGTCAGCTGGGTGCCACCAGCCAATCGGTTGGCTCCTCCAACCGATCGATTTGCCTGGTCGTCGTGCATCTCATCATGCCCGTCACCCGCTCATCTCGCTCCTTGAACCGGTCATCAATCGATCGGTTCACTCCTTGAACTGATCATCTGGAACGTCAATCGATCGGTTCACTCTTTGAACCGATCGTCTCAGCGGTCGTCTGGATGTCCTCCGTTCTTCGACATAATAGGAAATAAAATTCTATCCTATTTTACATTGTAAAAAGAGAAACCTCGAGTTACATTCGAGGGGAACAAAGGTAAGAAAGAAATCTCGAATTATTTTGAGTTAAATCAGGAATAGGAGAGGGAATCAATGCACAGATCGAGATGCAAGCAACCACATACAACCATGCATAGATAGGGTTTATTGGCCATAACCACTCTATACATACACCACAAAACTCATTTAAGGGTGACACATATCGAGTGCATTAATATTACATATCATATATGTAGTTTGGGATTTGTGGATTTAAGATTGGACATGCATAAAGGCCAATTTTATTCGCATCGTATGCAATAAATAAAGGTGACAAACCAGAATCGATCACATCGATAATCCTAAAGTATAGAGTAGTTGACGTGGCTCTGATACCACTATTGGGTTTTAGGGGAGGTAGAGAAGGTAGCGGAAACAAAAAAATTTCTCCTCCCCCGAATCCATGACAAGGAAACACGTCAACGTCTATACAATAGGAAAGGAAGGTTTGTGGAATCATACCTTGTCCCGAGGCTTGCCCGGCGACAATACCTCACACCTTGCGAGGTCTTCACCTCCAGTCTTGGACGGTGTCTGTGCAGCTCTTGGTCACACTGAGACTGAAGACTCCTGGTCTCACCGGGACTGTCGGGATTGACAGTTGTCCTCCGATTGGCAGAAATCTCCTGCCTCTGAAGTAGTCCACACAGACCACCTGGAACTCCAATCTACTTGTCCCACAAGTAATTAGAAGGATTCACACCCTCCTGTCGGTGTATTAGTCACCAACACACTCTCCTGCTACCAGTCACTTTCTGTAGTTGTCTTTCCCTTGCTGTGCCTCCCTTATCGGGTAGCACTTGCTCGGGCTCTCTTGGTTACCAAAACCATAGAGAACGACAACTTTACAGAGCAACTGGTTGCACTGAGTTGTATCCAGAGAAGCCCCCAATACCCCTATATATAGGAGGGTCATGGGACAGGGTTCTCTATCCCGGGAAATGCGGGACTAAAGTAGGAGTAGAAGGGTTCGAGATTTTCCACAAAAAACAACCAACTGTGTGACCTGAACCGATCGTTTCACAACTGAAACAGTCGGTTGGGGAACTGAGCCAATCGGTTGACACCTCAACCGATCGTTTGGGACCCATGAAATGGTCGGTTCACTTCTGAAATGATCGGTTCGTGGTCTTGATCAGTTCACGATTGACTTTCCTTCCTTTTGTTTTGAATCAGTATCAAATACTAATCCTTGTTCCAATCATATTGGGCAAGTGAAACAAAAAGAAATTTCTCACCAATCTTATTTTCCCATCTTGCTCGGTTGCACCAGTTGAACCGATCGTTTCAACACTTGAACCGATCGTTTCACCTTGTCTTGAGCTGATCAACTCACCATCTAAGCCGATCGGTTCACCAAGATCAGCTGATCAGTTCATCACATGAGCCGATCAGTTGGGAGTGCCGATTGTGCAGAATTAGTCAATTACAATTCTAATCAATCTGATACTCTAATCAATCGGTCCAACACCTTGAACACTATGATGTTGAGCTATCAATTAATTGAGTGTTTAATTGAACTACTAAACTCCTTTAATAATCAATCTAAACATAGTTTGTGGACAAAACTCCTCTTCCAGGTTAAATCCTATGTGTGTGACCCTGTAGGTCCTTTTCACGTTGGCAGTGAAAGTCCATAACACTTATGACTTCACAAGCAAAGAGCAGTGACTAGTCACACATCAGTGCTACCCAAGTGAAATAGAAAGTTGGAGAACAACTTTCAATCCTATAATCCGTGAATGGTGTTATAGTGAACGTATAATTCCTTTGTCACTGATATCCCGAATGAACTCGAGGCATGGACCAGTCATCCTGTCAACGTTCATTCACTTTCTTGATCTCAGAGTAGATTGAAGGAGATATGTATGACATCAATATCACATACTGATTCACACATGTGTGTGCACGCCTATCTCAATCCTACTCATAAAGTGACCATGGATATCAAACTCCCTCAGGAGGGACAAATCCCATATCTATCACTCACCCCTCAAAAGCCCCATGTGTCAAAGCCACCCAATCATCACCTTTATAACAACCCATGTTTCAGGACTGCGTTTGATGATGTCAAAGTGTACCCAACGATATGTGTTGAGTGTAGTGATTTTAGGTCAAAGAATCACATTCACCACCATCACTGTGAGTATTGACTGTGACTACCATGTCATGGTTCCATGTGTCAAACTCACGGTGGGTCTGTCCCGTACACTTGTTCTCTAACAAGTACCTATGTGTTTGGTTTGATATCTCTATATCATGACTAATGAGATTCTGTCATCCACCAAAATCACAATCTAGTCTTGTGTGTCATTGCTGTCTATCTACCTTCCACAATGACATCCGATTAGGGACATAACAAGAATGTACAAACTCTTAGCATCCGTATGATCTCATCATTCTGGTCTTCAACCTGAAAGCATATGTCATTGAGTACTATCATTCTCTAGACATTCAATCTATTCTATCACTATCTCATATGACTGAACTAGAAAGAATTGGAAGCTTGCCTTTGATGTTTATCAAATCAATCTTAATGTATCCCACCAATCATCCCATGATTGGCTCTCAGGGCATACATACCAACAAAATTAGTGTAACCCTGAGGACTCTTGTTAAACACAAAAGAGTCACAATTATTGTATGAAATCATAGTCGTTATTAAAAATTGATGTAATTCTACATCACAATTACAAATTATTCTCAGATGAAATAGAAAATGGCATTCCATGAATTTGAAGTACTTTTTGCATCTCCTTGTTCAATACATCTAGAACATGGAAAATTGGTCCTAATGATTCCTATGTTTCAGTCCTTCCAAGCATAAATGTTACAAGAAGTGACCCCACATGAGAGAAAATCTTTTTCTCAATGATTTCTAGTAACAATGGCTAAAACAAAGATATATATGTAGCAACTATGTTTTATAGAACTATACAACCACAAGTTGAGCTTTAAGACATTGCACCAATCCATCTAAACCAAAATAGATAAAGAATATCCCATCTCCAATCAACAATCTTTTGTTTTGTGGAGGAGGGACGAGATCCCATGTCCCATTCTCGTGCAACACTATCATTTCCTTGAGCATCATATATTTCCAACGATAGTGTTGAAAAACCTCACAAAAATTTATGACAATTTGGATAGAGACTGGTTATTCAGCAATGGATTTATAGTTTGGGAAATTTTGGATAGGTAACATGTATGAGATATAGGATGATCAAGAGTTAAAGAGTGGATGCTTTTTGGAATAACAAGAGGATGGGTGAGGGGTTCATGAAGCATTGGGTCAGAAAGATCAAACTCAACAAATTCATTTTGATGTTGAAGTTGTGGTGGAGAAGATGATGACGTAGAATAAAAAAAACATATCTAATTGTTTAACCATATGTCCTCATAGCCATACATACAAGAATTTCGTAGACTATGACAATAATAACATTTTACGGATGGTATAATAACAAAAAAAAACAATTTGGATAGAGTGAGGATCATGTTTATCTGCTTTGGATTAAAGTTGAACACCAAAGAAATACACCCATAGACACAGATAGGAAGATGAAAAGCCATTTTTGCAAAAAAAAATTGAAAAAGACAACTTGTTGTAGAGAACAGATAAAAATTATGGATTGATAAGTTAGCAAGTTGTGAAACAACCTCTAACCAATAGGGCTTAGGAAAAATACCCTGAAACATAAGATCATGAGTGATGTAAAGAGAATGACAATTTTTATGTTATGCCAACTAATCTTATTATGGGGTGTGAGCGTAAGAATGAAGATTTATTGGACCAGTTCAAGAGCAAATCACACACTTGTGCTGAATCATACTCAACAGAATTGATCGATCAAGAAATTTAATGGATTTGTTAAATTGTGAGTTCTAGTTAGATCATATTTTAAATTTTTTAAAAAACACCATCATCGCATCATTGGATTTTGAGAGATATACCCAAATAATGCTAAAAGAAACAACAATAAAAGAAATAAACTAATGGAATCCATTAAAAGTAGTAGTTTGAAAAGGACTACAAATGTCACTTTAATAACATCAAAAATTTCTTTTATACATAGACTGGTTTTTCTAGAACTAAAAACTCCTATGATGCTTCCCGAACTCACACGAGATGAGATAAAAAAGGCTCTAGGTTCTTCAACTTATCAAGAAATAAAAGAATGTGATGTTGGTGAAGCTGAAAAAGGTGTTCTCACAAGGAGGGAAGATGAAGGAACACCATCATCAAAGCAATAAAGGTCAAAAGCTATAGAGCCCTATCAAATTATATAGCGAGTATGTAAAAGTATGAAACACAAAATCATGGATACCAAAGGTAAAGTTGCATGTAAAGGCATCAAGTAACTTAGCAATGAACATTAAACTAAAAGGAAAATGAGGAATATAGTGAACTGATTGAGTTTGGGACCAAGTTAGATATGAACACTCCAACATTTCTCAACAGTTTTAACATACTCATATGCCAAAGTGATAAATGCAGTAGGAATATGAGATTTAGTAGAGGAAAGGAGGTGTCTCATACTAGTTATGTACTATCCCACAAGTATAGTCCATATATAAAAAACTGCATCATGGATCATCAAGATTGCACTCGATAAATGTCACAAATAGCTTATATTATTCAATGAAATAATAAAAATAATTTTAACATTGGGTATGATTACATTGATTGTCATATACACATTCTTTTCACAAACTTACAACAAAGAACATTATACATTATATAACTAGTAAACCAATTAAACCTCCTTGGATCTTTATTGATGTCACCCTATCATGTCTTGAAATTGTACGTACTTCATCCTCTTGAAATATTTCCCATGTTGTGAACAACCTATGTGCATCCACACATAACCTGGATTTTGAAAACTCGATTGTAAGTGGTTGGGTTTAGGTAAATATATGAACAAAATCTAAATATGGTTTAAAATAGATATGAACTTTCATAAACATTAATTATTGCTTAAGGATGCATTCTTAACTTGGTTAAGCATTCATATTAGGGAAAATACTGAATGAACCTTATATGATCTCATTTCATAACACCCACAAGGTGTGCAAGCTTCAGAACATAAGGAAAAAGAGCACAATTGGGCTTGAGCTCAATACACATAACATCAATGGACACACTAAAAGTAAACATGATTGGGCTTGAACCCATAAAGTGAAGGGGTATCATGATGCATCAATCTAAAATGCTCATGAGTAGGTCCTAACTATTTGTTCTTAATTCGATATAATCTGGTATTATCATACTTAGGGGTTTTATCCATAATTGCATTAATGATATTAAACATGAAAAGGTATATTCTTTTAGTTCATCTGATCTTAACTTGAATTTTAATTTAGTAATCCTAATAAGATGTGCATATTATAAATTTCCCTTAAAACATATAATTAATCACATGATAAAATATATAATATGAATTTTAAAACATGATTATGCCAACAAAACTGAA
The DNA here is from genome assembly GCA_963693085.1 of Alisma plantago-aquatica. Lineage (NCBI taxonomy): Eukaryota > Viridiplantae > Streptophyta > Magnoliopsida > Alismatales > Alismataceae > Alisma > Alisma plantago-aquatica. Next base: position 695,750,155 of record OY856409.1, read on the forward strand.
TGATGTAGTACAACATAACCCAAGGCATGGACCAATCCCTAATCCATAGGAACAATCATTTCTAAAATCTTGACCTCAAGAATTTAAGTTTCCTGTCATTATAACCAAAAATCCTAATTAGTATCTCATAAACCATAATTAGGTCAAACCTTGAAAAGTAGAGAAACTAGGATTAGAATCATGACTCATAACCTCACCCATTGGTTAGATCTTGAAAATGTGATCAAAAATCATATATTACTCTACCCCATTGGACATACCAATACAAAGATATCAATTATCTTGAAGTACCCAATCATGGTATAGATAAATCATTTATCTTAATAAGGGATTCAGATAGATCAAATTCAAAAACACAAAAAGGCCCTTTATTTAAAACTTGGACCTTGAGCGTGATAGGGGGTGTATTAGTAAAATATATCTTCATCAGACATCACACATTGGATAACAAAAGCAACCTATGAACTAAGATCTAACAATAATCATCATGACACATTAAATTGATATACAAAAAAATAAAATCTAGGGACATCAGTGTCCATTTCTCCCTTACCCCAACTCTAGGTTTTGTTGTAGTCATTTGTGGCATGTGACAACCCAACCTGCTTGGAACCACAGTTTCTTTTTATGGAAATAGAATGACCATGGAACTCCTCAGACCTCATCGAGCTTGGAGACCCATGGGTTATTAGAGCCTTAGAACTCCTGAGGCACCACGATGCCCTGGGGATGATACTCACCATCACCATAGTAGTGGGTGTGATGAGGCAACAAATCACACTAACCCTGTGCAAAATAGCACACAAAGCCTGAATTATGGACTATGATCCCCTCAACCCCCTTCGGTTAGACTCATCAGATCTAAAGGGGAAATGGGTAGGATGTATGGATGATTAGAGCCTTGGAACGCGTCAGTCATCAACATCTAAAGAAAACAAAGAAACCTAACTCAGAACTTGAAACCTCTCTCACATTCAGGAAAACATAAACTAAAGGCAAAAATCATTTTGAGGATGCTTCCAAAGGAAACCAAAGGAAGACCTAGGTGAAAACACTTATAGAGTGATCTAATCACCACCACCATCTTCAGCCATGAATGGAGTTCGTTGACCCAACAGTAGGATAATCCTCATTGTCCAAGAATACAAAGGAGAGGATAATATAGGTTCCACGATGCTTACAAGTAATTATTTAACTATGGTAATCACAACCACTACTTTGTGATCACTGATGTAGAGTTGGGATGGCAGTTGGTGAAGTCAACTACATACGTCTCACCTTAAATTGACCTGCTCCACGAACACCCGAATTGATGGAGAAGGCCTTGAGATTCATTCCTGATGTTGTGAGGAGGGGAACTCTCACATGCATATGGTTGTGGGGAAGGAGAAGAATTTATGTTGGGTGTTTTGTAGAGATAGAGAGCCAGGGTTAAATCCATATATGTATACGTGTAGTTTGATGTCCGAAAGTCATTGGTAACCAGATCTCAATCCAACCTATATTGGAGATGACGCAACTCGCGAGATCTTTGGGGGTGTCATGGACTCACAGAGTCCAATGGTTGAAGACACCCTTTGTATAATACCGATTGGGAGCACCCCACTTAACCCTCATCTAGCTGCTAAGAGCCAGTCTATTTATAGGATAAAATTGTGTGATGTTTTAATCAACCACAAACATAGGTTTGACATGCCATATCATAACATTTTGAAACAAAACCATACAATTTTCCTTATTTCCTCAAAAATCCTAGTGAAGGTTATCCAAATTAGGTCACATTTTGACTAGGGTTTAGAATTTTGTATAGATCATTATCATAGCATTGGATTCTAAAAAACTACGACCCAAATATCCTAAATCAAATATTTAGGTTTAAATTTCCATAATTCATAATTAAATATAGGAATATCATTATCATGCCAAAATTATCTATAAAGTATATCTTATTATGATCTTTAACTAAAAAAAATGTTTAATAACTTATTTCACTCCCATGAGACATAAATTAACACATTAATCATTCTTATCTTAACAAAGGTTATAAAGTATGTAACACTTCTTTTAAAATACTTAGAAAATTGGGAATGCGATAAGTCATATGTGGGGTGGCCCCAATGTAACATCCCTGACCTGGGTTATGCTTTAACCCTAGGTGTTTTGATTAATAAAGATGATTATATGCTTAATATTATCTTTTGAAAAGTGTTTAGGGTTCAAGAGGAACCTATGTTTCAATTTTGGTCCTGTTTGAACAATGTTGAAGCAATGTTTGCTTATTTTGAACTAAAGTGAAAATTACCCAATTTGAGGGGTTAACTTGCAAATTGCATATGATAAGATGTTCCTCTGATGTTGAGACATCATAAGTATGAATATGATGTAGTAGTACGGTTTCCACAAGCCTGGACACCAAGATAGAGCTTGTTGGAAAATGTTGTGCATTAAAACCTAGTTTCAGAGTAAAGTGCAATTTACCCAAAATCTAGGGTTCAATATGCAAATTACCACTTCAAAAAGGTCCCTAATGTTTCTTGGCATCATTTAGAGCAAATAAAATGAGAGGGACTCCTCATTTGAATTAAGTTGGAGGAGAGAGAATCTTGACATTAAAATAATCAAGAATAATGCCTAATTGAAACCCTAATTTGATTTAGGGCAAAAATGAATAAAAATAATTGAAGGGCTTTCAACCAAAATGTTTTGGGTTGATTTTGAACAAGGATGGACGTTCCTTTTCCAAGATAAGGAACGAAAATATCTTAAGTAGGTGAAATTCCACTCACCTTTTTATAAAGAAAAGTAATATCCACTCACATGTGGGATATTATATTATAAGCATTAAGGTGCTTAATTTGATTTTCTTTAAATTGAGGATAATGAAGGATAATTAAAGGCAAATGAAGATGCCTCGTATCCATGGAGTTGAGGGGGAAGAGGTGGCCATAATTTTTGGATTAATTGGATTTTTATGGCATTTTCTCTCTCATCAATTTCCTTATAAAAGTGCCATTTCCAAGCCCAAACCAAGGCTTTTTCGGCCCTTTCTTCTTCCTTTGCTTGGGATGAGCTCAAGGGGACTTAGCAGAAATAGGAGGACGAGACCCAACCTCTTGGTAATCTTCTTGACCCTCGTTCTTCATGATTTCATGGTGGAAATCGAAAATAAATTATGGATTCCTTCTTATTTCGATCTCCTCTTCAACCCTAGCCAACTTTTGCAATCAAAAGCTTGAGGACGAGCCTAAGGGGAGTTTCTAGAGCTTCATACACCATTAATGGCGTGATCTTGGAGCTTTGGAGCTCAATTGGAGGCGGGATTTATAACTCAAACCCTTAATCATTGCTATTGCATCAATTATCTATGCTTTGTTGATTGTTTTCTTCAATTTGATACATATTTGATTCTTTGCTGCAATTTTCATCAATAACGGTGCTGTTCTTGGGTGCACAAAGGAAGGTGATGATGACATAATCATAATCAAGCACCTCAAAAAATATCTTGGGAGCAAACGGTTTCTAAAGGTGGGAACCAAACAGTTTCATCAAAACCGTTTGGTGACCAAACGGTTTGCAAACCGTTTGGAGGCAAACGGTTTCATCAAAACCGTTTGGTGACCAAACGGTTTGCAAACCGTTTGGAGGCAAACGGTTTCAAGACCGTTTGGTTGAGTTGACCAGGCATTGACCGTTTTGGAATCTTGTTCCAAATTATGTAGGATAATGACCCTCCAAATTTGAGGGGTTAACTACAAAGGAATCGGGAGTTGAAGGCCAATCAATTAGACAAATCGAATTGAATTAAATGCTGATTTTCAACCTGATCAACTTGACCTGTTTGGGAAAACGGTTTCAAGACCATTTGAGTGAGTTCACCAAGCGTTGACCGTTTGATATTATTGATCCTAATTATGTTGGCTAATGACTCACCATGTTTGATATGTTTACTCTCAAGGAATCATGAGTTGAAGGTTAATCAATTAGGTAAACCTAATTGGATTAAGTGCTGATTTTCAACCTGATTAACTTGACCTGTTTAGTCAAACGGTTTCAAGACCATTTGAAATGGTTTACCAGGCGTTGACCGTTTGGGATTACTTTTCATAATGATTTTGTTTATTGATCCTCCAAATTTGAGGGATTAAATCCCAAGGAATCGTGAGTTGAAGCCTAATCAATTAGGGAAACCTAATTGGATTAAGTGCTGATTTTCAATCTGATTTAATTGACCTTTTTGGGCAAATGGTCTCAAGACCGTTTGAGTGCGTTGTCCAAGGGTTGACCGTTTGGGATTACTGTTCATAATTATGTGGTATAATGACTAACCAAATTTGAGGGATTAACTCCCAAGGAATCGTGAGTTGAAGGCTAATCAATTAGGCAAACCCTAATTGAAAACAGTGCTGAAATTCCAATGAGTTAAGTTGAAATTTTGGGTTGATTAGCCCAAACGGTTTCAAGACCGTTTGGAGGTCTGGGGTCAAGTATAGTTTACCAATTGAAGGTCCAAAGGTACCAAATCATATTGCAGTTAAGTGCTGATGTGTTGATCAACTCAATATCTCAAACCCTTATGATTTTTCACTAAAGTCCAAGGGTTGGATGAGCCAAACGGTCTCAAGACCGTTTGGTGGTCACCCAAGACCGTTTGGAGGTCTAGGGTTGAGTATGGTTAGGTGTTTGAAGGCCTAAAGGTACCATGTTGATTTGCAATAAACTGCTGATTTGGTGAGCACTTCAATGAACCAAACTCTATTTGGATGGCTTGGTTTTGAGTGATATGATGGGAAAACGGTCTCAAGTGCGTTTGGAGGTCATCCAAACGACCTCAAGACCGTTTGGGGTCAGGTCATACCCAATTTGAATGATGGTTCAATGGTTTCAAAGAAACTAATCTTACATTGATTAGTGTTGTAGAATCATCGATTCCAAACCCTAATTCAATTAAATCAAAACCTAATTGAGGATCAATTGAGGGTCAATTGAGGGTCAAATCAGTTGAAGGTTGACCTATTAAACTCAATTGAAGTATGAGTATAGGTCCAATTGATGATTGGTTCCATGAATTCAATGATTGAAGGAATCAACATTGGAAACCCTAATTCAATTGGATACCTCATGTTATTGAAGGTCCAATTGATCAAACCTTTTTGAAAACCTAATGTAATTAGGTGAGAGATACCCTTAATGGTACTAATAAATAATGCATAACAAATGCATGGATCCAATACATGATGTAAACCCTAATTGAGGTTGATTCCATGTACAACCTAATAGGAGGTTGTCTACATATGAGAAACCCTAATTGGGAATGATTAGTAAACCCTAGTTGAGGATGTATCCAAGTGAAACCATAGTTGAGGATGTATCCATGTGAAACCCTAACTGAGGGTGAATCCATGTGAAACCCTAATTGAGGGTGTACCCATATGAAATCCTAATTGAGGGTGATTTCATGAGAAACCCTAATTGGGAATGATTCGTAAACCCTAATTATGGGAAATGTGATATGAAATCCCTAATGAAGGGTGATGCTATATGCAATCTCTATTCTAAAGAAGGGAAATGGTATGTGAAACCCTAATCCCTAATGAAAGAATAGAATTCATACTTGAATATGATTCATGAGGTGAACTTCTGTAGCATGATCGTGTAAGGTAGCACGGCCGTGGTAGCTTTACTTTGCACGACCGTGCAAGGTAGCACGGCCGTGGTGGCATCCCTTTGCACGGCTGTACTTGACTACATGGCCGTGGTGCTCTATGCTTGACTTAGAGTTGAGTTGAAAGTGACCTAACATGGTCATTTTGTTAATTCCCAACTTAATGATGAGAGAGAAACTCATACCTTATGATGATAATCATTTAATGACATGATGAAAGTAATAAGTATGAATGAATACCTATGATATCAATGAATGCTCCCAGAGGAGTGTAACAATAAATTAGGGTTGGAGTGATAATACAGATATGAAACCCTAATTGATAAGAAAGGAAAATCCTAACCCTAACTTTGGGTAAAAGGATGAAAAGCTCTAATTGATGGTAAACCCTAACCCTAGTAAGGGAATAGAGGTGTTACCCTGTATTGCATAATATGTTGTGAACTTGATAAGTCTATTATCATGTGTGACAATCATGCATGTCTCATGAGGTGATGATCATAGCCAAGTATGAGCTATGATGTTTATTTGATAAGAGTTGATTGGCCATATGTGCCATTATGTTTTTGTTACTTAGAAAGAAGTAACAAGATGAGTATGGGCTTGTAAGCCTTTGTTTTAAGTTGTTGCCTAGTGAGAGGTGGCAAGATGTGAATGGCCTTGTGAGCCATGTGAATAAAGTTGTTGCCTAGTGAGAGGTGACAAGGTGTTTTATGAGCCTTATGAACTATGAGGATGGTTGTTGCCTAGTGAGAGGTAACAAATTGTTTTAAAGGTTACACATGATTGATACAGTTCAATAAATGCACAGGATTATCATAAGTCTAATACCTGGAATATCAACTTCATAGGATTGGTTAGAACCCAATACCTGGAATAATATCACATGATTGACAAAGTTCAATACCTGGAATGCACATGATTGGCTAAATCCCAATACGAAGAATAATAACACATGATTGGCTAACTCCCAATACCTGGAATAATAACATAGGATTGGTTAAAACCCAATCTCTAGAATAATATCACATGATTGACAAAGTTCAATACCTAGAATGCACAGGATTGGTCATAACCCAATACCTGGAATAATATCACAGGATTGACTAAGTTCAATACTTGGAATGCACAGGATTGGTCATAACCCAATACCTGGAATAATATCACAGGTTTGACTAAGTTCAATACCTGGAATGCACAGGATTGGTCATAACCCAATACCTGGAATAATATCACAGGATTGGCATAGTTCAATACCTGGAATAATAACACAGGATTGGCTAACTCCCAATACCTGGAAATAGTTACACAGGATTGACATAGTTCAATGCATGGAATGGTTACACAGGATTGACATAGTTCAATACCTGGAATGGTTACATAAGATTGATAATGACTTAGTCTGAGATGTTTATGTAGGATTGGCTAAATCCAATACCTACTAAAGGCATGGAGCCTATAACCAAGGATTGACATAGTCCAATACCTAAGTAAGACATGATAATGTATAATCACATGTTTGGCAGTATCTATTTAGCAGATTGGCTAAGGCCAACAAGTTGAGACAAGAATGTCTCATGGGTGACATATCAAGTTTATGAGTGCTACAAGAAAAGTGGTAACAATGCTCAGGTGATGAGCTAAGGGTTTAAATACCCAGAATCACATGGTTAGGTATTGAAATGGTGAAAGAATGAGAATTCGCAGTGGTGAATTGAGGGATTAAGATCCCAACACTTTATGAAAAGAGTATGGCTACGGGCAATGACTCCGCAATAATAATGCCAGGCTTTAGATATATGATCTAAGCCTGAAGAGAGTTAATGTAGTGGTAATGATTTTGTAGTTTGAATGGATGTTATACATGTTCTTCATATTCATTAAAGGATAAGTGACATATTGCTCTATCATAAATAGCTGCAATGCTTTCAAAGTTGAGAATGCTTTAAACTGTTTATCATCTGCTCAGTTCCATATCTTTAACTGCAATAATAATGTTTTGGCGGAGAGTTATATCTCCCGCTGGGACAATTTACAATTGTCTCACCCCCGTGGGATCCAATGTTTTTAGGTGGACGCGGACAAAGAAGCAGAGACTCTTTTGCAGGAAAAAGGAAAGAAATAGCTTAGACAGTAGTGAGATCTCAGGTGGAGACCCTGACTGTCAAGTCATAAAGTTAGAAAGTCCTATGTGTCGTCTCTGTACTCTCGGGTCCTAGGAGTAGTGTTTTGATGGATCAGTTTGAGATTTTGGCTTAAAGCCTTGAGGGTTTAATACTACATGTGTACAGTTAAGACAGAGTAGTTGATGTTTGTATTCCTCGAGAAGCAAAAATACATGAGATGTATATATATGAACCAGGATGTAAAGTTTTACTTTGGTTCTGAATGAAAGAGTTTTCCTATGAATGGATCTCTTTGCATAAAGTTTTAAATTTTTAGTGATTTTTGGTAATCCGCTGTTAATGATTGCTTCCGCTTAGTTAATAACGTTTGTCCGATCGACGTTGTTACAATTGTGGTATCAGAGCTCTAGATTCGATGAGTCTATAGAGACATAGGACTAAGTTGTTGAGTCTGTGTTAGTGTCCTCCCGTATACCCTATAATGATTTCTGCTTGTGTAGAGAAAGGGTAAACTTTAAAATGACTGGAGAGCACAAGGAACACATTTCTCAGGGCAATGTTTTTGCACCAAGAAGAGGTGCAAGGGATCAGATAAGAATAGAATGAGTCCCTGAGAATCCCCATTAAGACCTGATTAGGATAGAGAATCCTATGATCATGCTTTTATTGGGCAGATTAGGGAAACAATAATGCATATAAGTGGACTGGATGCTAGCCTTACAACCTAGGTTATCAGTCCTTAATACAGAAAGTTGGAGCTTTAAAAGAGTTCCTGAATGACTTAGTCATGTTGGAACAAGGGAAAATATGGAAATGATCAACTTATGGCAAGAAAGTAGACTCTGCCATGAGTTTAGATAGATAATAAATTTGTGATGGCAGTGCCCAAGAAGGGGCAATAAGTTGAAAGGTAGGTGATGATCTCTATAATTTTAGAGACATTTTGCCTAATGGTTCTAAAAAGCCAAGGTTTTTGGCACTAATAGTGCATAAATGCCTAGTGTACCAGGGCAGTAGCCACTAATTAAGTGCAAAGGTCTTAACCTTTCACCTGTAAGATTCCATGGCTTAGTTTTTGCTTTAGTAATAAGACTAGTAAGACCATGATATGAGGACAAGGTATGCTATAAATGTGTACATGTTGAGTACACTAAACCCTTTTTGTTATAAAAAGGAGGATTGTTGATTTTGTTTTCCCTATTGGTTGCTATATAGGGAAGAAATGATAAGAATTAGAATTTGAATTCTGTTCAAGTATTCTTTTAAATGCTCTATATTGATCTTACCTCTATGAAAGAGGAAGAGGTATAGAGGAGATGCCTGGATAAAATCCAGGGATGTTAAATCTTATGTTATGATGATATGAAAAGAAAGAAATATGATAGCATGTAAGTGCATACTACTTGATCTCAGTACTTGTAAACCCTGATCAGGTATACAACTATTGATGATAAAGGGAGTATGGAAACTCTTAGATTGATATCTTTCTGATTGCCCTGATCAAACAATCATTCTGATACAATCTAATGAGTATCATGAAATAAGAAATATGGAATGAATAAATGTATCATACCTTGAGTACAAGAAAGAGGGATCTGATATGATTTCAGATCAATATGTGTATATGAGGAAGTAAAAGTATAACCCTCATATGATGAGAAAGAGAACAAGGGAGGTGATCACTGTTCAATAAAGTTGTAAATATGATAAAAGACAGATGAGAAAATGATGTGTTTTCAACACATGTGACTGATACCAAGGTAAGGGATTCTGGTAATAGAGAATTATCAGATGGTTTTAGTTGGCTACCTGGAATGGTCAACTATGAAAATCAGTCTGATTATATAAAATGATATGAACATCATATGTTAGGGGTTTATGCTTTGCATAAACATAACAACTAAATATGTCTTTAAGATAAGATCTCAATTGACTTATGAGAATATTGTGTGAAGGAACTTTGTGCTGATCAAAGTTCTATGATGTCTCCATAACATTGAGGTGTTATGAAGAGACATGATGATATGATGAATGAATAATATCTATTTCCTTTATCTGGGATTTCGGGGACGAAATCCTTGTTAGGGGTTTATAACTTGTAACATCCCTGACCTGGGTTATGCTTTAACCCTAGGTGTTTTGATTAAGAAAGATGATTATATGCTTAATCTTATCTTTTCAAAAGTGTTTAGGGCTCAAGAGGAACCTATGTTTCAATTTTGGTCCTGTTTGAACAATGTTGAAGCAATGTTTGCTTATTTTGGACTAAAGTGCAAATTACCCAATTTGAGGGGTTAATGTTACAACCCCAATTTTGGGTTCTTTTGCTGAGAAATGTAATTTCTCATTTTAAAGATATTGGAACCAATGATGATATAATTTGTGTTGAATAAATGAGTTTCTTTGAAAATAGCCTTGTTGATTGATTTGTGGGCTTTATTGGCTATTGGGCCCAATAACAAGGATATTCAATTAATTAATGAATAACTGAGAATTTGAGATAAGAAAGGTGTTGAAACCTCTAGAAGGCAAATCCAAAGAGGATTTCGTGCCTCTTAGATTCCTTGGGTTCCAAGGAGTCCAATGTTGCAAAGAAAATGCAATAAGAAAAGAAAATATCAATTAAGTAATTCCTTGTTAATAAAGAAATTAAGAACATTGATGAAAGATGGGAAAATATGTGAAAAGAGGAAAGTGTTGGATAAATTGGACATTATGATAAATCCCCTTGTTTCTATGATGAGAAACATTTCATTCTTGTTAATCTAACGTGCTACTTGAGTGTTGCAGGAATGAGGTGGATGACAAAGCTCTAGGGAATCCATATGCTTGAATGATTGTAAATGTCATGCAATGTAATCAATTGTAAACTTGTACAAACATATAATGTACAAGTACTTAGATTTCATGTAAATCAAGCGTTAGATCTTCCCTAGCCAATCACCACACTTAGATAGGTCATCCCTTTCAAATAGGTTCACATATGCACACTCATACATTTACTTAGTGCCTAAATTGAAAGATTGAAACAGGGTCAATCTCGGTCGACCAAACTCCTCGACCGAGACACTCTCGGTCGACAAACTTCTCGACCGAGAATGACCCAAGTAGCCGTTAGACACAGCTGACAAAGTAGTTGGCAGTTGCAAATGAACGTTGATCCAGAGAGCCTGTCGGTCGACAAAACTTCGACCGAGTAGGTATCTCGATCGACAAATTGTCGACCGAGATGGTCTCTGACAGCAACTGCAGAATAAAGTAACTAGCCGTTACTAATGCACCTAACTTATATCTAACGGCTAGTTAAGCACTTAGAAGACCCTAGAAGTTGTCTAGAATGTCCTTAAGCATCCATAGGCCATTCCTATAAATAGGACATGCATTAGGACACCAAAATACACCTAAGCTACACTTGTGCTATACTTGAGCAAGCAATTACATTTGCAATCTGTTTGTGAGCAATAGAGCAAATTCCTACATTGGCTATTCATTTCCATTGCTCCCATTTCATGTCCTATAGGCTAGCATCTCCTTTCCACAGCACTTACACTTCTACACTCATTGGTTAGGAGATCAATACGCTTGATATAGGCAAATCAAGCCTTGTGCTTAAAAGGATAAGTTGTAATTTCTATTTTCCTTCTTGTTTCTTTTATTCTTTGTATTCTCCTTGCTACTCCTAGGGTTGGAGGCTGCAGATTGGAGAAGGTTCTTCTCGGAGGAGAAGGTGGACTTCAAGCTATTTCAAGAAGGCTATCGCAACGGGAAGCTACTTCAAGAAGGCTATTGCAACGGGAAGCTACTTCAGGAGGAAGGCTGCTTCAAGGTTGGTGCAATTACTTCTAGGTGAAGGCTGCTTCAAGGTTGGTGCGATTACTTCTTGGTGAAGGCTGCTTGAAGGGTTTAGGGAGAGAATTGTAATTTTATGTAAAGTCCTTGCGAGGTAATAAAATTAAATTCTTTCCAAATCCCGGTTGGGTAAGCAACCGGGTAGTGGACTGACAACTTTAGTATTTGCTAAAGTTGGAACCACTCTAAATCCTTGTCCCCTTGTCCAATATTTTGTGGTTGGTTGTTTGAGTTAAATAATTGTTAAAATTGTCTTAAAAACTCTATTCACCCCCCCTCTAGTGTTTTTTCAATTGGTATCAGAGCGGGCTTCAAGGAACCCTAACCAGGTCTTGAAGAATGGAGGGTAATGGTGATTACAATCACAACAAAAGGTGCTGCTTGGACAAAACTACAACAAGTTGCAATTGGTGTTTAGGAACAAGCCACACAACAATCGGTTGTCCTTGGAGAGAAAAGAAGAAAGAGGTCCACAAAAATTGTCTCATTGCTACAACCAATGAAGAAGAAGAAGAGGTAAGCCTTCTTGATTTATCAAAAGAAGAGCTAATTTCTAGTCATGAAGAAACACATAATAAGTATATTGAGTGCAAGAAGAAATTAAAGAAATCTAATAAAACAAATGATGAGTTGAATGCTAGACTTCTTGCTCTTACATCTGAAAATGAAGATCTCAAAAATGTTATTGAAGATCATGATATTAAGCTAAAATCTGTAGAAGCAAATTGCAATCTTCTTTCCGTAGAAAAGTTAAATTTGCAAACTCAAGTAAATGATCTTCAAAAACAACCTATTTTGTGTACACATCTAGATTATGATATTATTGTGAAAGAAAGAGATTCTTTATTATCTAATCTAGATCAAGCGAAGATGGATATTAAGAAGAGAATGGATGAAATTGTTAAGTTACAACAAGAAATCAGTAGCTTGAGTAACAATGATATTCTCGATAAAATCTTAAGTGATCCTTATCGTCAAATTGGAAGGAGAGGACTAGGTTATAAGACTAAAGGAAAATCTCATCAAAAACCTAGTTGGAGAAGGACACAAGAACTAGAGAGTCAATCCATGTATGTACCTAGAGGCAAATATACATATGTACCAAAGAACAACCTAGAACAAAAACATAGAAAGAGACTTGAGGTTGATTCTATATGTTGCCATTATTGCTTACGTTTTGTACATTACTCCTTTTCATGCCCATACAAGAAAAAGGATGTTGAGTTGGTATGGGTTCCAAAACCTCCAAACTAAATGAACGGAATTAAGTTGAGATATGACCAAGGACCTTAGTTGCATATTTCTATGTCTATCTCAACTCAACATAATGGGATAATAAATTAATTCAAGTTTTTAAACATCTAACTTGGATATATACAAAATCTTTCAAATTGCAAAAATAAAATTTTGCCTTACTCATAGCTAAATTGTAAATAAAGACTTGGATACAATTAGTTGGGATTTGATCTAAAAGTTCCTTTGATGTTCATAAAGTCTATCTCAACTAAACTGAGTCTTCAAATTGTTTAATTGAGTAAATAACCATTCATGATTTACTTATAAACAATTACTGAAAATAGTTCTGAAAATAATACAGAAACCTAATCGGTCGAGAAATCTTCGACCGAGCAGTCAGTCGGTCGAGAAATCATCGACCGAGCAGGTTACTGATGTCAGTCTGAAATAAGTCTGCTGAATAATTCTACAAAGGATCAATGTGCTATCTATTTGCTGTTAATAACTGTTTTACATGCACAAATTATGGAAATCATCTTTGGAACACTTATATGAGATCATTTTTATCTATGAATCATATTTGATTTAAGTTAAGGGAAAATTACTGTTTTCATGGTAACCCTTGGAATATCTATACATGAACCATGTGTGTATTGAAATTTGTTTTAAATGATCATAATTATTGCATTTATATGCTGATCATATGCTTCAATTGTTCTATCATTACACCATGGATATGCTTCATCATGATCATTATGTTTCATTGGTTTGTCTAAAATAATCTTTGATTCATATATACAAACCATGAATGGATATTATTCTTGATCATTGAGATTCAGATAAATTGAAAATGCCATTAGCATAAAAGCATCTTGACATAATAAACAATGATTGTGGACATAGCTTGTGATAAAATAATGATGTTGCTATGACAAGCCAAACGGTGCCTCTTAGAACAAAAATATTAATGTTTTTATCTATTTGTTTGTTCTAAGAAATCAAAAGCAAAAATCTTGACTTTAAGATATTAATCTTGCTTTCAAAATATATGTCTCTAAAGAATCTTATGATTAATATGAAAATAAGGGTATAAGAAGAAATGTGATTTAATATGTACCCATAGCAAAGCTTATGAAAACATCATTCACAATGAATGTAAAACATGCGTTCTAGAAAAATCAAGGACAAAGACTTCACTATGATGCCCATATTAAGTCTTCATAATAGGTATATCTTAATATGCTTCAAATAGATATTTATTTAAAGCTATCTGCAGAAATTATACTTCACATATGAATGTTTAAATTGGAAATCTGCAGAATTTGCCTCTTGGTTGAAATTAAAATTGACCAAGGGGCGCTATGGTCGTAGTCAAGGGCGACCTAAAATAAGCTTTGACAAAATGCTTATTTGGACATCATTTTTTTTGTACTTAATCTTAGTATACTTTTGATAAAGGTCAAAATCAAAATTTAAAATCATTTGTGACCTTAGAAGCTTTAAATTGCTTTAATTATAAGATTAAGGGGGAGCTCATAACAACAAATTGGATTAATTGATTAAGAAGCTTAGAAAAACATCGTAAACATCACTTGGAGCTTGTTCATACCTTAGTATTTTTACTATTGGATATAAAGAAATCCATGAATGATCTTGTACTTAAAGGAACTCTCTAAACAAACCAGGGCTTAACATCCCTTGTATTTGATTAGAGACATTTTTATGAACTCTAAGAATTATAGGATTCTCATTTAATTTAGGGCTTAACATCCCTTGATAGATGAGAAATCAATTTACATTCATCATAAGCTTAAGGGAATCTCATATCGTTTCAAGGCTTAACATCCTTTGCAAATGATTGAGAAACAAATTATGGATAAATTAAGACAAAAATGATATTCAATCCATGCTCCTAATAGATATCTATTTAAGGGGGAGCATAATATAAAATTAAGGGGGAGAAGAAAAATAAAATATTCAACTTGGATATATTTTTTTTTGTTAGACAAAGGGGGAGAAAGAATATAAAATCAAAAATATAAAATGAGTTTCATAACATCTTGCACTCACTTGCAAAACAAGAATGGCTACAAAAGGTAATTTTCAGGTATGAAACTCACATGCTTTATATTTCCTTATTTCATATTTAGGAAATGTTTGTCATCTTCAAAAAGGGGGAGATTGTTGGATAAATTGGACATTATGATAAATCCCCTTGTTTCGATGATGACAAACATTTCATTCTTGTTAATCTAACGTGCTACTTGAGTGTTGCAGGAATGAGGTGGATGACAAAGCTCTAGGGAATCCATACGCTTGAATGATTGTAAATGTCATGCAATGTAATCAATTGTAAACTTGTACAAACATATAATGTACAAGTACTTAGATTTCATGTAAATCAAGCGTTAGATCTTCCCTAGCCAATCACCACACTTAGATAGGTCATCCCTTTCAAATAGGTTCACATATGCACACTCATACATTTACTTAGTACCTAAATTGAAAGATTGAAACAGGGTCAATCTCGGTCGACCAAACTCCTCGACCGAGACACTCTCGGTCGACAAACTTCTTGACCGAGAATGACCCAAGTAGCCGTTAGACACAGCTGACAAAGTAGTTGGCAGTTGCAAATGAAAGTTGATCCAGAGAGCCTGTCGGTCGACAAAACTTCGATCGAGTAGGTATCTCGGTCGACAAATTGTCGACCGAGATGGTCTCTGACAGCAACTGCAGAATAAAGTAACTAGCCGTTACTAATGCACCTAACTTATATCTAACGGCTAGTTAAGCACTTAGAAGCCCCTAGAAGTTGTCTAGAACGTCCTTAAGCATCCATAGGCCATTCCTATAAATAGGACATGCCTTAGGACACAAAAATACACCTAAGCTACACTTGTGCTATACTTGAGCAAGCAATTACATTTGCAATCTGTTTGTGAGCAATAGAGCAAATTCCTACATTGGCTATTCATTTCCATTGCTCCCATTTCGTGTCCTATAGGCTAGCATCTCCTTTCCACAACACTTACACTTCTACACTCATTGGTTAGGAGATCAATACGCTTGATATAGGCAAATCAAGCCTTGTGCTTAAAAGGATAAGTTGTAATTTCTGTTTTCCTTCTTGTTCCTTTTATTCTTTGTATTCTCCTTGCTACTCCTAGGGTTGGAGGCTGCAGATTGGAGAAGGTTCTTCTCGGAGGAGAAGGTGGACTTCAAGCTACTTCAAGAAGGCTATCGCAACGGGAAGCTACTTCAAGAAGGCTATTGCAACGGGAAGCTACTTCAGGAGGAAGGCTGCTTCAAGGTTGGTGCAATTACTTCTAGGTGAAGGCTGCTTCAAGGTTGGTGCGATTACTTCTTGGTGAAGGCTGCTTGAAGGGTTTAGGGAGAGAATTGTAATTTTATGTAAAGTCCTTGCGAGGTAATAAAATTAAATTCTTTCCAAATCCCGGTTGGGTAAGCAACCAGGTAGTGGACTGACAACTTTAGTATTTGCTAAAGTTGGAACCACTCTAAATCCTTGTCCCCTTGTCCAATATTTTGTGGTTGGTTGTTTGAGTTAAATAATTGTTAAAATTGTCTTAAAAACTCTATTCACCCCCCCTCTAGTGTTTTTTCAGAAAGAATGGGTAATCCTTAGTGGACTTTCGTGTCACAAGGGTTCCTAATAATAAAAGGAACACTAATGAGGTAAAAAATAAGGGAATAAAGAGAAATCCACAAAAGGAAATATTTTAATAAAACAAGATAATGAGAATAATGCATATTGATGCATTTAAGGATAATGAGCATTCCTTTAAAAGGAATTTCGAGATCTTTGAGTTTCTTGGGATCCAAGGAACCCCAATAAAGGAGAAGAAAGAGAAAATACTATAATTATAAAATAAAAAGATAATGGGAATACATGATCCATAAATTATGTAATTTTGATAAAAGGGAGTATTTCCCTAAAGGAGATATACATATATTCGTGGCCAAGAGTTTAAAAGGCAAGTTTAAAGAGAATTAGAAAAATGGATTTTCGTATTTCTAATATCCATATAATTGAGGATATCCAAAGATAGAGAGAGAGAGAGAGAACTACTTATTAATGAAAGATTTGGTTTCCTAAATAAGAAAGGGACTTGTTCCCTCTTTGATGGGTCTCTTAGGGCGAGTTTTGCCCCCTATAAAAGGGGTAGACCCCCTGGTAGAGTTCAAATAAGGAAAACCCACGTCTTCCTCTCACCTCCCTATCTTCTTCTTCCATGTTTACAACCCTAAACCTTTGAGAGAGACTCCATCTCGTGAACAGCGAGGGACCAGATGAAGTTGTGATGGTGGGTGGTTGCCCCACGAGACTAGGGAGAAGCTTCGCCATCATGGCGCTGCCCTAGCTCGACCGCCACAGCTGCAGCACAGCTGTTATAACAGCCGCGTTTTGCAGACATGTCCGACCAAACCGGCCGCCATGGCCATGGGTGGACGTCACCTGGAAGGGCGCGGAGGGCCGACGGAGTTCAGTGAAGGATCTTCCGTAAGTTTCGGGGTCCAGAAGGGGGGAGATCGAGCTGCGTGAGCCGCGCCTAGGGTTCCTGTCGCGGAAGCTGTAGCCGTGCGGAGGTTGAAGAAGCCATAGAACCTTTGGACGGTTCTACCCTCAGCGTATCAAAGGACGGGATGCTTAAGTGGAGGGCAAAACTCTCTTTCCGTTATGTTTTCAAGCCAAACGGATTACGTCGCATGGCAAGGCCTACGTGGCAGCCTCTAATTGGTCTGAAGTAAGTATTTTTGCTAAAATCATAACTATTAATTGGTAGGTCGGATGAGGATATGTTATACATGAAAGTTGCTCATAAAATCGATAGGAATCTAAATAAAATATAGTTGAAGCCTAATTCTGCCTACAATTCGAAAAGTAGTACAAGTTATTAACGTTAATGTAATGATGATTAAGAAACCCTATTTTGATGCGTTTAAAGTGATTAGTAGGGTTCAATAGCTGATTAAAGTTGATATTAGCCTGTTAATGATAAAAAGAAACATTAGGAATAAAACGGATGAGTTTTGCACGTTAGTAGCTTAATTGAGAGTTCATGAGCATAAATAAGCATTAATGGGCCTTGAAACCCTAATTTTAGTGAATAAGATTATTAAAGGCTTTAATTGATCAATCTGATGAGTGGAGTTGAAACATGTTGAATCTAAGCTATTAGAGTATAAAAGTCATTAATTCTGGATATATACCCTATAGGTAGTAATTAGGGTTTTCCCAGGAATAAAAGGGTAAAATTATGACAAAATGAATTCATATGCGACTTAGATCATAATGGGCTATGAATTGGTGATAAATGGTTATAATAAGTTTGCCATGGATTAAAAGGATTAAAATAGTAGCTTTAATGAAAAGAGGCTTGATGGACTTAACCGATAGATGATGGTGTTATTAGTCTGAAAATAAGATTAAATATTGTTAAAGGTTAACCTTAACATCTTTTGTGATGAATAGATGAATAATTGGGGTTTTCGTGGTCCAAACCTAATCTTAAGGATTTTAATGGAAAATAAGACAAGATAATTAGGGTTTGATGGATATTTGATAAAATTAAGATAAAAGTAATAAAAAGGAAGTGAAGCCCTAATTATAGTCAAAACCCTAAAAAGGCTAGTAACCCTAAGGCACGAGTAGATCTATTAGTTTTGAGTGCCATGATCAATGATAGAAAATATTGGATGAACATTTCGGGATTGAATTGTGTACTTGCTAGATTCTGGATTATTTGCTTGTTTGGAATATTCCTGCATCTGAGTCTGCCAGGTATGTGGTTAATTATGAATAACCGCTTTAGTTTCCCGAAGGATTCTCGGATGTTTTCTCGCATTGAATGCAATCTAAACTGTTTGGATGTTCATATTGCAACTATAGAGTCACTATGGCTATCACAGTTATATAAACATGTGTATTCTCGCACCTACATGCCACCCTGATGAAAGATGCCATGAAGGTCAGGCCCAAGAGGGTAGACCGATGGGCACCATGAGAGGTGACCCCAGACACCAAGCTCGGGAATGAGAAGGTGGTCTATGATGCATGACTATGGAGCACCATGAGAGGTGACTCCCAGGAACCAAGCTCGGGATTGAGAAGGTGGCCTTAAAGTCAATGGCAAAAGAGAAACCCTAGAGGGGTATGCCAGGGTTAAGGCAAAAGCGGTGGAGAATGACACATTAAAAATGTAAATTGTCTTGATAAATAACTTGATTGTGATTATTAAATTGTTAGCCATAATTGTGAGATTTTGGTTGTCCCCACATACCAGTATATTTAGATATACTGACCGACGTTTTGTTTGTCGGCGTTTTAGGTACATATGAAAAGAACAAACAATAAAGTGGCATATGTGGAAATAAATGAGAAGTAATGTGCACAGGAGGATTAGTTAGATTAGCATCTTCATGGATAGAAGTTTAGAAATCCCAGTTTTCACAAGGTAATAAAAGTTTTATTTTATACCAGTTTTCAGTTAGTTGGTAAAGTTTATTAATTATTATTGATTATTTGTCGAACCTTTGATCCTGTTAATTGAATAACGGCTCTGACCTTCGGGTCTCCCTTAATTGGGGGTTACCGGGAGGCAGGGTCGTTACAATTGGTATCAGAGCATAGGTTCCTCATCTAATCTTTAATAATTATTAAATTTTACAAATTCTGTAGAACCCAAGGGAGTTATTAGAGGATTATCCGAAAGACAGAGGTGTCTAGAAAAGGATCACGACCGGGGGCTGACAATATTTTCCTCCGCACCGCTAGTCAGAATACGAGGACTCCCGGATCTATGTGACTGCCTGGACAAAGTCTTAGGGTATGAATCGAAATAAGATACCTTTTAGGACTCTCTCATCTCGTTCATCCTTTCTCAACTCAAATTCTGTTAAGGACCTTAAGGATTAGGGTTTTCTCTCTTTTCCTCACCCTCTTGAGGTATGGGTAATGTTGATAAGGATTAAGGAATCCTCCATCAAATTAATAAAAAGCATGTAAATAAGATGTCATAAGCTTAATAGAATAAGCGTAAAGGAATAGATACATGCTTAGGTCGTATGACAAGAGTTTTCATTTCCCTCAGGAGAGATCTGAGGATAGACCTCCTTGGCAGGAGGATGTGTAGAGAGAGAGTTAAGCTTGGAGGTAGAGACCTCCATTAAAAGTAGATGCCTGGCATATCCTTTGAGGATGATGTTAACCTTAACCCTAAGTGAAGGGTAGAGATAGAGATGACATGATGAGTTAGACCGAGTGTTTGGTTGGACATGCCTTGGGATCATCATACGAGCCATGAGAGGTTGGATAACCTAGTACCTTTGGCGACCCAACCCTAGAGAGGGTCGTGCATGTCTGAGCGAAGGGTAACTCTTTTATGGATGAGGTTAGAGAAGAACCTATAGGACTGTTACCAGTAGGATATAACTTGTACCCAGAGTGCGTCAGTAGTGGTGACATTAAACGAAACCCTAGTCAAGGGATCATGATGGATGGCTTATGAGATAAGCATAAGGGGTTATGGATAACCTTGAGTAAACATAAGTTTGAGTATAGGCTTCTTTCAAGTAAGGGCATGCTTAGGAGTTTGATCCTTCATAAAGACAGGACCTCTTATAGAGAGGTTGGTTGTAGGATTAGCTCTAGAGAGAGGGAGCAGACCTCGGCCAAGAAAGTTGGAAGCCTAAAACCCCGAAACTTGAGAAACAGTGGGAGTCGAGAAGGATGTGACCTAAGTGAATGATAATGGTTGCCTCATGCATGATCCCTGGAGGTTGATGATGTCTTGGTTAGCTTGAGAGTAACCAAACCCGAGAGGGAGGATGATGCTTCTGGTACCTATGGTACAAGTGATTACCTACTAGATGAGATAGAGAGTGCTTTAGACCCTGAGGAGGTTAAGGCACCAGTTGTGAGGTTTTATACCTAGTAGTTGTCCAGGAAGAGGAATCAACCCTAAAGTGTTTCTCGAGTAGAAGGATCAGGGAAGTACATGACATATCTTGAACATGCTTGATTCATGGTTAAGAGTTCGAGCATGCAGTTGGATACCCCAAAAGTGAACATAGGGTTCCTAGGCCTAAGAGGGGAAGCAGTGTATCCAATGCTCATGGTGAGATTTGAGTCTCCGTAGTTTCGAGCATGGTACTCTTAAGGTATAGAGGAAAGTAAAACCCCTTAAGTTAAAGGTAGGTTTGATGAACCCCTCACAACTAAGTTGACCTAATGTTGAGGAAAGAGAACATGTATGACCTAGCATGGTTTAATAAGTGACCTGCTTGTGCCTTAGTAGCGGTTGGGTTAGGCATGTTCATGTGAATGTAAACCCTAAGAAGGTTGTGACCTTGTTGTCAAGAGTTGTAGTTTCCTCCCATCTTGGGAGAGCGACCCTTTGGTAGGAAGTTTACCAGTTTGATTGGTTTTGAGATAACCTAAGGAGGTTTTATAGGACCCTGAGAAAGCTAAGTGAAAGGTACATGGCATGACATTGAACCTATAGACCCATAGTTAACCATCTCTAAGTGCATATGGATGTGTTACCATGAAGGTAACCGGTATGGGGCCTGACTAAGGTAGGCAGGTTGCCATGATCCCTGAGAAAGGATGAAAGTCAGTCATGAATGCTGAGAGATGATGAAGGATTGGGTAAGGTTCTAAGTTGAACATGCACTATGTTAGAATCCTAAGTCTATCCAAGGGTCAGGTAGGGATAAGACCGATGGAAGGAGTTGCCTAATTCCCTAGTTGCACATGACCATAGGGTCGGGAGGTAACAACTATCATTGCCTGAGGGCCATGGGTTAGGAGATTGATCACCTTCATGGACTCATGGGACCCAAAGGGCAGGCGAGTAGGGCACTCTCTGGATGCATAAGGGAAAAGGGATGACCCCAAAAGTGTCGGCACCCTATAGATCTAGAGGAGATAACTAAGGATTGTGCTTGGATCAAGTAAGTTCGAGACCAGTTTTCCATGGAAGTAATTCTGATATCATGATGGTTGTAATGTAGAGACATACGTGGCACGTTTCAACTTAGATTTGAAAGTGTACTGGAGAGGTGGGCTGTACCATCTCTACTCTTGGAATAGGAAGAACTCTGTATTTGGACTGTAGCCAAATGCTTATTTCTTCTTGTTATGGGAGTGAGAGATAGGACAGTACGCATGCCTTACACCAAGGATAAAGATGATGTAAGTCGGAACGTTGCTACAAGGTATGAGGATAGAGATGATAACATACCTTTGTGGATAGAATAATACATGGATGGGTTACAAACACTAAGAGTATTAAGGAGATCATCTTGTGAGGATGTTTTATCTTGAACTAAGTAGATTTTTGCAAATATTACAAGGAATCACAAGGGTGAGTTTGATCACCATAAGGATGAGCTCAGAGTTCCTTGATGAAGACAACCTTAGAGTTTGAGATGAGATGATAAGTATAATGCATGGAAGAGTATGTCTTCGACATTAACTAACACTTAAGGATGAGAGGTGGTAATGAATACTCAGGTTGAGATATAACTGCCTAGTTTAGCTGGAAACTAGAAGAAGTTGAGGTTGTTGGCTAACCCTATGTTTGGTAAGAAGATTTGTTTTGACTAACGCTCGGATGTAATAAGATATGGTTAGCCAGTTTAGTCCTTGATGTAGTGAAAGGATGATGGTAGAACCTCAGATTCACTCCTTTGGGAAGGAAGGTGATGAAACCCTGATTAAAGTGGTTTAGGGTTTCTGAGGCATCAAGCTTGAGGAATCATAACAATACATGAGGACATGATATACCTTGGTATTACAAAGATAGTAAGTAATGGTAGCATTTTGGATGCTTAGAATGATGTTGCATGTAGCATGTGGCCATGCAAGCCAGGAGGTGAAGGACGGACACCATTAACCCAATGCATGGATATAAAGTATAAAGAGTTCCTGAGAAGGAATGAGAGTTCATCATTATGGATGTTGTGAGTCTCTCCTAGACGAATAAGGTCAAGATACAATATGGGTTATGGTAGAACGCCTTACCTAGATGACATGAGAAAGGAAGAGTTCTATCAAGGGACAGATCTGGTTGAACTACATATGAAAAGAGATGGTTCAACTACGTCATGATGCGAGTTCAAAAGATCTTGGTTTTTGCCAAGGTTCACTTCCATAAAGTGGAAGTAGGTACATGACAAGCTTGATGATGGTATAGTTTATCACCCCTAACTAATGGTTAGTATGATCCAGACTAGAGGGTCTGATGAGAGCAAGTGTGCTTGTTCAGGGTGATACTAAGAGATAGTTCTAACAATGTGATGCTAACCACCATAACCTTTATCGGGATGCAAGAAGTCTTATAAAGAGGATGAGTCGGTTACCACTTCATTGAAATGATGTTGGTGGAGGAGGCCTCGCGAAAGTCAGAAAAGAACCCCAGGTGTGTGCAGATGAAGTCGCTTTGATCGTGCAATGGCTGAGAGAGAGCCCAGTGGTGATATGAGTCACAAGCTGATGCAAAGCAGACTGACATGCAGTTCACTGTGGAGGAATATAATGCGAAAATCCGACCCCTCTAAGCTACAACTGAGAGAGCTGAATCCCCGATATATGGGTTCATTTGAGATGGATTGGTGGATATGATTGTGTTTAGCCTTGTCCCAAAGGATAACGTGATGTGTAATGTGTTACATGAGTCCGATCTAGAGCACTATGTGAGGTACCCAAGCCATGTGTTGAGCCCTAAACCTATTCAGCTTTTGAGAGGCTGAAATGTCCTGAGTCACCTATGAGGGTACGATATACCAAGGTAAGAAAGGACTCACATGGAAGAATATGAGATGATGAAGGTTCTTGGAAAGCACCATGGATAGGGTAAAGTCACATGGTAGCCCTGATGGACATAAGAATGGATTATCCTGTTTGGTTGCTTGCTTGATGGAATTTTGAGGACAAAGTTCTTATAAGAGGGGAAGGATGTTACAACCCCAATTTTGGGTTCTTTTGCTGAGAAATGTAATTTCTCATTTTAAAGATTTTGGAACCAATGATGATATAATTTGTGTTTAATAAATGAGTTTCTTTGAAAATAGCCTTGTTGATTGATTTGTGGGCTTTATTGGCTATTGGGCCCAATAACAAGGATATTCAATTAATTAATGAATAACTGAGAATTTGAGATAAGAAAGGTGTGGAAACCTCTAGAAGGCAAATCCAAAGAGGATTTCGTGCCTCTTAGATTCCTTGGGTTCCAAGGAGTCCAATGTTGCAAAGAAAATGCAATAAGAAAAGAAAATATCAATTAAGTAATTCCTTGTTAATAAAGAAATTAAGAACATTGATGAAAGATGGAAAAATATGTGAAAAGAGGAAAGAATGGGTAATCCTTAGTGGAATTTCGTGTCACAAGGGTTCATAATAATAAAAGGAACACTAATGAGGCAAATAATAAAGGAATAAAGAGAAATCCACAAAAGGAAATATTTTAATAAAACAAGATAATGAGAATAATGCATATTGATGCATTTAAGGATAATGAGCATTCCTTTAAAAGGAATTTTGAGATCTTTGAGTTTCTTGGGATCCAAGGAACCCCAATAAAGGAGAAGAAAGAAAAAATACTATAATTATAAAATAAAAAGATAATGGGAATACATGATCCATAAATTATGTAATTTTGATAAAAGGGAGTATTTCCCTAAAGGAGATATACATATATTCGTGGCCAAGAGTTTAAAAGGCAAGTTTAAAGAGAATTAGAAAAATGGATTTTCATATTTCTAATATCCATATAATTGAGGATATCCAAAGATAGAGAGAGAGAGAACTACTTATTAATGAAAGATTTGGTTTCCTAAATAAGAAAGGGACTTGTTCCCTCTTTGATGGGTCTCTTAGGGCGAGTTTTGCCCCCTATAAAAGGGGTAGACCCCCTGGTAGAGTTCAAAGAAGGAAAACCCACGTCTTCCTCTCACCTCCATATCTTCTTCTTCCATGTTTACAACCCTAAACCCTAACCTTTGAGAGAGACTCCATCTCGTGAACATCGAGGGACCAGATGAAGTTGTGATGGTGGGTGGTTGCCCCACGAGACTAGGGAGAAGCTTCGCCATCATGGCGCTGCCCTAGCTCGACCGCCACAGCTGCAGTACAGCTGTTATAACAGCCGCGTTTTGCAGACATGTTCGACCAAACCGGCCGCCATGGCCACGGGTGGACGTCACCTGGAAGGGCGCGGAGGGCCGACGGAGTTCAGTGAAGGATCTTCTGTAAGTTTCGGGGTCCAGAAGGGGGGAGATCGAGCTGCGTGAGCCGCGCCTAGGGTTCCTGTCGCGGAAGCTGTAGCCGTGCGGAGGTTGAAGAAGCCATAGAACCTTTGGACGGTTCTACCCTCAGCGTATCAAAGGACGGGATGCTTAAGTGGAGGGAAAAACTGTCTTTTCGTTATGTTTTCAAGCCAAACGGATTATGTCGCATGGCAAGGCCTACGTGGCAGCCTCCAATTGGTCCGAAGTAAGTATTTTTGCTCAAATCATAACTATTAATTGGTAGGTCGGATGAGGATATGTTATACATGAAAGTTGCTCAGAAAATCGATAGGAATCTAAATAAAATATAGTTGAAGCCTAATTCTGCCTACAATTCGAAAAGTAGTACAAGTTATTAACGTTAATGTAATGATGATTAAGAAACCCTATTTTGATTCGTTTAAAGTGATTAGTAGGGTTCAATAGCTGATTAAAGTTTATATTAGCCTATTAATGATAAAAAGAAACATTAGGAATAAAACGGATGAGATTTTCACGTTAGTAGCTTAATTGAGAGTTCATGAGCATAAATAAGCATTAATGGGCCTTGAAACCCTAATTTTAGTGAATAAGATTATTAAAGGCTTTAATTGATCAATCTGATGAGTGGAGTTGAAACATGTTGAATCTAAGCTATTAGAGTATAAAAGTCATTAATTCTGAATATATACCCTAAAGGTAGTAATTAGGATTTTCCCAGGAATAAAAGGGTAAAATTATGACAAAATGAATTCATATGCGACTTAGATCATAATGGGCTATGAATTGGTGATAAATGGTTATAATAAGTTTGCCATGGATTAAAAGGATTAAAATAGTAGCTTTAATGAAAAGAGGCTTGATGGACTTAACCGATAGATGATGGTGTTATTAGTCTGAAAATAAGATTAAATATTGTTAAAGGTTAACCTTAACATCTTTTGTGATGAATAGATGAATAATTGGGGTTTTCGTGGTCCAAACCTAATCTTAAGGATTTTAATGGAAAAGAAGACAAGATAATTAGGGTTTGATGGATATTTGATAAAAGTAATAAAAAGGAAGTGAAGCCCTAATTATAGTCAAAACCCTAAAAAGGCTAGTAACCCTAAGGCACGAGTAGATCTATTAGTTTTGAGTGCCATGATCAATGATAGAAAATATTGGATGAACATTTCAGGATTGAATTGTGTACTTGCTTGATTCTGGATTACTTGCTTGTTTGGAATATTCCTGCATCTGAGTCTGCCAGGTATGTGGTTAATTATGAATAACCGCTTTAGTTTCCCGAAGGATTCTCAGATGTTTTCTCGCATTGAATGCAATCTAAACTGTTTGGATGTTCAAATTGCAACTATAGAGTCACTATGGCTATCACAGTTATATAAACATGTGTATTCTCGCACCTACATGCCACCCTGATGAAAGATGCCATGAAGGTCAGACCCAAGAGGGTAGACCGATGGGCACCATGAGAGGTGACCCCAGACACCAAGCTCGGGAATGAGAAGGTGGTCTATGATGCATGACTATGGAGCACCATGAGAGGTGACTCCCAGGCACCAAGCTCAGGATTGAGAAGGTGGCCTTAAAGTCAATGGCAAAAGAGAAACCCTAGAGGGGTATGCCAGGGTTAGGGCAAAAGTGGTGGAGAATGACACATTAAAAATGTAAATTGTCTTGATAAATAACTTGATTGTGATTATTAAATTGTTAGCCATAATTGTGAGATTTTGGTTGTCCCCACATACCAGCATATTTAGATATACTGACCGACGTTTTGTTTGTCGGTGTTTTAGGTACATATGAAAAGAACAAACAGTAAAGTGGCATATGTGGAAATAAATGAGAAGTAATGTGCACAGGAGGATTAGTTAGATTAGCATCTTCATGGATAGAAGTTTAGAAATCCCAGTTTTCACAAGGTAATAAAAGTTTTATTTTATACTAGTTTTCAGTTAGTTGGTAAAGTTTATTAATTATTACTGATTATTTGTCGAACCTTTGATCCTGTTAATTGAATAACGACTCTGACCTTCGGGTCTCCCTTAATTGGGGGTTACCGGGAGGCAGGGTCGTTACAGTTAACTTGCAAATTGCATATGATAAGATGTTCCTATGATGTTGAGACATCATAAGGATGAATATGATGTAGTAGTACAGTTTCCACAAGCCTGGACACCAAGATAGAGCTTGTTGGAAAATGTTGTGCATTAAAACCTAGTTTTGGAGTAAAGTGCAATTTACCCAAAATCTAGGGTTCAATATGCAAATTATCACTTCAACAAGGTCCCTAATGTTTCTTGGCATCATTTAGAGCAAAAAAAATGAGAGGGACTCCTCATTTGAATTAAGTTGGAGGAGAGAGAATCTTGACATTAAAATAATCAAGAATAATGCCTAATTGAAACCCTAATTCGATTTAGGGCAAAAATGAATAAAAATAATTGAAGGGCTTTCAACCAAAATGTTTTGGGTTGATTTTGAACTAGGATGGACGTTCCTTTTCCAAGATAAGGAACGAAAATATCTTAAGTAGGTGAAATTCCACTCACCTTTTTATAAAGAAAAGAAATATCCACTCACATGTGGGATATTATATTATAAGCATTAAGGTGCTTAATTTGCTTTTCTTTAAATTGAGGATAATGAAGGAGAATTAAAGGCAAATGAAGATGCCTCGTATCCATGGAGTTGAGTGGGAAGAGGTTGCCATAATTTTTGGATTAATTGGATTTTTTATGGCATTTTCTCTCTCATCAATTTCCTTATAAAAGTGCCATTTCCAAGCCCAAACCAAGGCTTTTTCGGCCCTTTCTTCTTCCTTTGCTTGGGATGAGCTCAAGGGGACTTAGAAGAAACAGGAGGACGAGACCCAACCTGTTGGTAAGCTTCTTGACCCTCGTTCTTCATGATTTCATGGTGGAAATTGAAAATAAATTATGGATTCCTTCTTATTTCGATCTCCTCTTCAACCCTAGCCAACTTTTGCAATCAAAAGCTTGAGGACGAGCCTAGGGGGAGTTGCTAGAGCTTCATACACCATTTATGGCATGAGCGTGGAGCTTTGGAGATCAATTGGAGGAGGGTTTTATAACTCAAACCCTTAATCAATGTTATTGCATCAATTATTTATGCTTTGTTGATTGTTTTCTTAAATTTGTTACATATTTGATTCTTTGCTGCAATTTCCATCAAGAACGGTTTCTGTTATCGGGTGCACGAAGGAAGGTGATGATGACATCATCCTAAGCAAACACCTCACCAAATATCTTCGGAGCAAACGGTTTCTAAAGGTGGGAACCAAACGGTTTCATCAAAACCGTTTGGTGACCAAACGGTTTGCAAACCGTTTGGAGGCAAACGGTTTCAAGACCATTTGGTTGAGTTGACCAAGCGTTGACCGTTTGGGAATCTTGTTCCTAATTATGTAGGCTAATGACCCTCCAAATTTGAGGGGTTAAGTCCAAAGGAATCGGGAGTTGAAGGCCAATCAATTAGACAAATCGAATTGAATTAAATGCTGATTTTCAACCTGATCAACTTGATCTGTTTGGGAAAACGGTTTCAAGACCATTTGAGTGAGTTGACCAAGCGTTGACCGTTTGCGATTATTGATCAAAATTAAGTTGGCTACTGACTCACCAAGTTTGATGGGTTAACTCCAAAGGAATCGTGAGTTGAAGGTTAATCAATTAGGTAAACCTAATTGGATTAAGTGCTGATTTTCAACCTGATTAACTTGACCTGTTTAGGCAAACGGTTTCAAGACCGTTTGAAATGGTTGACCAAGCATTGACCGTTTGGGATTCCTTTTCATAATGATGTTGTTATTTATCCTCCAAATTTTAGGGATTAAATCCCAAGTAATCGTGAGTTGAAGCCTAATCAATTAGGGAAACCTAATTGGATTAAGTGCTGATTTTCAATCTGATTTAATTGACGTTTTTGGGAAAACGGTCTCAAGACCGTTTGAGTGCGTTGACCAAAGGTTTACCGTTTGGGATTACTGTTCGTAATGATGTGGTCTAATGACTCACCAAATTTTAGGGATTAACTCCCAAGGAATCGTGAGTTGAAGGCTAATCAATTAGGCAAACCCTAATTGAAAACAGTGCTGAAATTCCAATGAGTTAAGTTGAAATTTTGGGTTGATTAGCCCAAACGGTTTGAAGACCGTTTGGGGATCACCCAAACGGTCTCAAGACCGTTTGGGGATCACCCCAAGACCGTTTGGAGGTCTGGGGTCAAGTATAGTTGACCAATTGAAGGTCCAAATGTACCAAATCATATTGCAGTTAAGTGCTGATGTGTTGATCAACTCAATAGCTCAAACCCTTATGATTTTTCACTAAAGTCCAAGGGTTGGATGAGCCAAACGGTCTCAAGACCATTTGGAGCTCATCCAAACGGTCTCAAGACCGTTTGGTGGTCACCCAAGACCGTTTGGAGGTCTAGGGTTGAGTATGGTTAGGTGTTTGAAGGCCTAAAGGTACCATGTTGATTTGCAATAAACTGCTGATTTGGTGAGCACGTCAATGAACCAAACTCTATTTGGATGGATTGGTTTTGAGTGATATGATGTTAAAACGGTCTCAAGACCGTTTGGAGGTCATCCAAACGACCTCAAGACCGTTTGGGGTCAGGTCATACCCAATTTGAATGATGGTTCAATGGTTTCAAAGCAACTAGTCTCACATTGATTAGTGTTGTAGAGTCATCGATTCCAAACCCTAATTCAATTGAATCAAACCCTAATTGAGGATCAATTGAGGGTCAAATCAGTTGAAGGTTGACCTATTAAACTCAATTGAAGTATGAGTATAGGTCCAATTGATGATTGGTTCCATGAATTCAATGATTGAAGGAATCAACATTGGAAACCCTAATTCAATTGGATACCTCATGTTATTGAAGGTCCAATTGATCAAACCTTTTTGAAAACCTAATGTAATTAGGTGAGAGATACCCTTAATCGTACTAATCAATAATGCATAACAAATGCATGGATCCAATGCATGACGTAAACCCTAATTGAGGTTGATTCCATGTACAACCTAATAGGAGGTTGTCTACGTATGAGAAACCCTAATTGGGAATGATTAGTAAACCCTAGTTGAGGATGTATCCAAGTGAAACCATAGTAGAGGATGTATCCATGTGAAACCCTAACTGAGGGTGAATCCATGTGAAACCCTAATTGAGGGTATACCCATATGAAATCCTAATTGAGGGTGATTTCATGAGAAACCCTAATTGGGAATGATTGGTAAACCCTAATTATGGGAAATGTGATATGAAATCCCTAATGAAGGGTGATGCTATATGCAATCTCTATTCTAAAGAAGGGAGATGGTATGTGAAACCCTAATCCCTAATGAAAGAATAGAATTCATACTTGAATATGATTCATGAGGTGAACTTCTGTAGCACGATCGTGTAAGGTAGCACAGCCGTGGTAGCTTTACTTTGCACGACCGTGCAAGGTAGCACGACCGTGGTGGCCTCCCTTTGCACGGCCGTACTTGACTACATGGCCGTGGTGCTCTATGCTTGACTTAGAATTGAGTTGAAAGTGACCTAACATGGTCATTTTGTTAATTCCCTACTTAATGATGAGAGAGAAACTCATACCTTATGATAATCATTTAATGATACATGATGAAAGTAATAAGTATGAATGAATACCTATGATATCAATGAATGCTCCCAGAGGAGTGTAACAATAAATTAGGGTTGGAGTGATAATACAAATATGAAACCCTAATTGATAAGAAAGGAAAATCCTAACCCTAACTTTAGGTAAAAGGATGAAAAGCTCTAATTGATGGTAAACCCTAACCCTAGTAAGGGAATAGAGGTGTTACCCTGTATTTCATAATATGTTGTGAATTTGATAAGTCTATTATCATGTGTGACAATCATGCAGGTCTCATGAGGTGATGATCATAGCCAAGTATGAGCTATGATGTTTATTTGATAAGAGTTGATTGGACATATGTGCCATTATGTTTTTGTTACTTAGAAAGAAGTAACAAGATGAGTATGGGCTTGTAAGCCTTTGTTTTAAGTTGTTGCCTAGTGAGAGGTGGCAAGATGTGAATGGCCTTGTGAGCCATGTGAATAAAGTTTTTGCCTAGTGAGAGGTGACAAGGTGTTTTATGAGCCTTATGAACTATGATGATGGTTGTTGCCTAGTGAGAGGTAACAAATTGTTTTAAAGGTTACACAGGATTGATACAGTTCAATAAATGCACAGGATTAGCATAAGTCTAATACCTGGAAAATCAACTGCATAGGATTGGTTAGAACCCAATACCTGGAATAATATCACATGATTGACAAAGTTCAATACCTGGAATGCACATGATTGGATAAATCCCAATACCTGGAATAATAACACAGGATTGGCTAACTCTCAATACCTGGAATAATAACACAGGATTGGTTAAAACCCAATCTTTGGAATAATATCACATGTTTGACAAAGTTCAATACCTGGAATGCACAGGATTGGTCATAACCCAATACCTGGAATAATATCACAGGATTGACTAAGTTCAATACATGGAATGCACATGATTGGTCATAACCCAATACCTGGAATAATATCATAGGATTGACTAAGTTCAATACCTGGAATGCATAGGATTGGTCATAACCCAATACCTGGAATAATATCACAGGATTGACATAGTTCAATACCTGGAATAATAACACAGGATTGGCTAACTCCCAATACCTAGAAATAGTTGCACATGATTGACATAGTTCAATGCATGGAATGGTTACACAGGATTGACATAGTTCAATACCTGGAATGGTTACATAAGATTGATAATGACTTAGTCTGAGATGTTTATGTAGGATTGGCTAAATCCAATACCTACTAAAGGAATGGAGCCTATAATCAAGGATTGGCATAGTCCAATACCTAAGTAAGACATGATAATTTATAATCACATGTTTGGCAGTATCTATTTAGCAGATTGGCTAAGGACAACAAGTTGAGACAAGAATGTCTCATGGGTGACATATCAAGTTTATGAGTGCTAAAAGAAAAGTGGTAACAATGCTCAGGTGATGAGCTAAGGGTTTAAATACCCAAAATCACATGGTTAGGTATTGAAATTGTGAAAGAATGAGAATTCCCAGTGGTGAATTGAGGGATTAAGATCCCAACACTTTATGAAAAGAGTATGACTACGGGCCATGACTCCACAATAATAATGCCAGGCTTTAGATATATGATCTAAGCCTGAAGAGAGTTAATGTAGTGGTAATGATTCTATAGTTTGAATGGATGTTATACATGTTCTTCATATTCATTAAAGGATAAGTGACATATTGCTCTATCATAAATAGCTGCAATGCTTTCAAAGTTGAGAATGCTTTAAACTGTTTATCCTCTGCTCAGTTCCATATCTTTAACTGCAATAATAATGTTTTGGCGGAGAGTTATATCTCCCGTTGGGACAATTTACAATTGTCTCACCCCCGTGGGATCCAATGTTTTTATGTGGACGCAGACAAAGAAGCAGAGACTCTTTTGCAGGAAAAAGGAAAGCAATAGCTTGGACAACAGTGAGATCTCAGGTGGAGACCCTGACTGTCAAGTCATAAAGTTAGAAAGTCCTATGTGTCGTCTCTGTACTCTCGGGTCCTAGGAGTAGTGTTTTGATGGATCGGTTTGAGATTTTGGCTTAAAGCCTCGAAGGTTTAATACTACCTGTGTACAGTTAAGATAGAGTAGTTGATGTTTGTATTCCTCGAGAAGCAAAAATACATGAGATGTATATATATGAACCATGATGTAAAGTTTTACTTTGGTTCTGAATGAAAGAGTTTTCCTATGAATGGATCTCTTTGCAAAAAGTTTTAAATTTTTAGTGATTTTTGGTAATCCGCTGTTAATGATTGCTTCCGCTTAGTTAATAACGTTTGTCCGATCGATGTTGTTACAGCCAGAGTGAACAATTTTACAAGGGTTAGATGCAATAATGGAGGCCTTGCCATTTTTTTTTGTTGGAGGCCAAATGCACCTAAGATGTCACAACATATTGAATGATCCTGAAATATCTTGATTCTATGGATTGTGGAGTAGCATGTTTAGAACTCTATAAAAGTTACTCATACTTAGATGAAGAGATGGTGACATATGTATTGTCTGATCCTTAGGAAGGATGGACAGCCCTAGAGAAACGACTGTGCCATAGGGATGACCATTCTTTCGATAACATTTCTCATCTAGGTAGAAAAACTTATTGCAGAAAGTGCATTTTGGTGTTGGAGGACATCCATGGCCACTTCCAAGAGCAATGTGAACAATATCCAATTTTTATTTTGGTGGACTGGAAGAAAAGAGTTGTACAATAGATGAATGGAGACAAGGGATGAAATCCACTAGAGTGGGAAAGTTATCACATGCCAAGATGATGATGTGCACTAGAGCATAGGTCAGATGAAGTCCTTTCAGAAATTTGATTGTGACAAGATTGACCCACTCTTTTATTTGATGCGTAGTGATGAGGAACAACGTCCCATGACTCCTTTGTAGTTTGCAATTTTTGTACTTATAGGCAATAAAAGGTTCCATGTTAATTCATAGCCAGATTTTGACTTGTTTTCTCCCCCATATCCATTCTGGAATATCCTCAGCATGTTTTTTTATAGATTTGATCTTAATCCTACATTCTATAATTGTTTTGATAAAATTTATCCAGATTAGGTAATTACCTCCATTCAATTTGATTATGGCGATAGAAGTATTGCCACCATAATCAGTGGTATGAGGTGAATCTGTGTTGTCGGTCTTGCCTTGAGACATGATTAAATTTCACACCAATAGGATAATGGTGAGATAGATATAAAACTTGTCACACCAGTAGAACAACGATGGAGAAGGATATCATATTAGTCAAATCAGAAAAATAATGATGCATATGTGCCATTATTGGTAAAATGCACCGTGAAAGGAATGAAAGGAAGTTGGAAAGAACATAACTAAAGCAATATCATATGAATAATGTAATATTACAAGAAATAAATAATAGATCCCAGACATTTTATGACACTCACCTATATACATAGGGATAAAATATTGCGAGCAAATAAAGTCAGAGTACCGGCTGAGATTGTTACAACCTTTTTATACAAATAGATCCCTAACGTGCCATGATCAACACAACATTAATCAGATCTGGTGGATGATGGATAACAGGTGGACAACTAGTCAAACTCTTATAGATGTTTCTCTATCATAATATCGCCAATCCACGAGTCACATTGCAACTTCAAAGGGGATGATGACCTATGATCCCCCTACATTTATAGGTGAAGCATGATGGAGAAGAGAATCCTTCAAAAAGAAGTAGCATGGGACAAAGTGCGGTGCACAAATTCCCAGTTAGAGCCAGAGGATTGACACTTTCCCAAACAACTGGGTGACAGTGGGTCGCTGGTGTGCGGCTACCTACCTCTTGCGGGTTGCGCCTATAGGTCGTTGTGCACAGAGAAGAGGAGGGACACAAGGGGGGTGTGTGGAGAGTAGTGTGGTGGGAAGAAGAAGAAAGGATGATGATGAAGTGGAAGAAAGAGAATAATAATAAGAAGAAGATGATGATGAAGAAGAAGACAACACTAGGAGAGAAGGATAGGGTATGTGGGCCTTTTCTATGGAAACTCTAGAATTTGGACAACTTTTCTTGATATCATGTGACAATAAATCTTATTACAACTGAATCAAGATTATAGAAAACCATAAATATAGCCTTGTTTTAAGGTACTATGTATGTGTGTCACAACATATGTAAACTAGACCAGGGCTAATGGGCCTAAGTAGAGGGAACCCAATCAGTTAAAATAAGAGATATTAATTAATAGAAAATACCACCAAAAATTTGGTTACTATGATAAAGTAATGTGGTGTGAAGGATATATATTATGAATCACTAGTTAGGCCAACTTTATGAACGTTCTAGAAACTCCTATTCTCATCACGTTCTTATCTAAAATTTCATAGAGTGTGAGATGACCGGTAGTGTCTTAGTGCTAGAGAAAAGACTTGAAACTTTATCCTTCATGTGTTTACTCACTAATAAAAAAAGGACATCAATAGAAAATCATAGGTAGTGGTGTGTTTCATCATTAGTAGACGGCCAACTGATCTTTCAAAGGTGACTAACTCATAAGACAAAAGATCAATATGTTGTAGGAAGCCAGAGTCCTTGTTTGATGATTTGTGTTGAGGAAAAGATATATAGTTCATTATTGCAGTTGGTCTAAATCATATAGGAACTATGATTGAGAAAAGAATGGTGCAGACCAACTTATTGATAACAACATCTACATAACCAATGCTGATAGAAAGTGAAGAAACTGGGAGAAGGTTTTCATACATTGTTGACAAAGTTTGAGTAGATTTCTTCCATTTTTTTTATTAATAGAACGATGATGACTTAAGCTTTGAAGGTAATTAAATACCAAATAACATGATAAATTTAGACAATATAGCGCTAACTTGATTGACTATCTGATGTATATGTACTGTCTTACCATAATACAGAAGAGTCATTGAAGTCAGTTACTGAATGTTGGATTTTTGGTCCTCGTTTACTTCAAAAAACTATTTCTACTCACAATTAGAGTAATTGGCTTATTGCTTGCCACAATTTAAGGTTAACAATAATCAAAGCAAAATTGAAATGAGTTCAATTTGATGGCTCTTTTTAATCACAAAAGAATCACAATTACAGTACAAAATATCAATATTTATTAAAAATTTATGTAATCCTTTATCACAATTGCAAACTATTTTCAGATGAAATACAAAATGGCATTCCATCAATTTGAACTACGTTTTGCATCTCTCCTTGTTCAAATACCTGTAGAACTTGGATAATGGGGCCTAATGATTCCTATCATTCAGTCCTTCCAAGGATAAATGCCGCAAGAATTGACCCCACATGAGAGAAGATCTTTTGCTCAATGATTTCTGGTAACAATGACTAAAACAAAGATATATATATTTTGCAACTATGTTTTATAGAACTATACAACAAGTTGAGCTTTAAGCCATTGCACCAATCCATCTGAACAAAAATGAATAGAGAATATCCCATCTCCAATCAACAATCTTTTGGTTTGTGGAGGAACGAGATCCCAGGTCCCATTCTCATGCAACACTATCATTTCCTTGAGCATCATAGATTTCAAACCAAAGTGTTGAAGAACCTCACAACAATTTAGGAGAATTTGGATAGAGTCTGGTTATTCAGTAATTGATTTTATAGTTTGGGAAATTTTGTATAGGAAACATGTATGATATATAGGATGATAAAGAGTTAAAAGGATGATAAAGAGTTAAAGAGTGGATACATTTTTGGAAAGCCATGAGGCATGCTAGATCCTCAGGCATAAACATTAGTAATGGGTCATATGGCGGTGGAGAAGGAATAACAGGAGGATGGGTTCATGAACTATTGGGTCAGAAAGATCAAGCTCAATAAATTCAGCTTGATGTTGAGGTTGAGGTGGAGAAGATGACGACATAGAATAAAGAAAAACATATCTAGATCTTTGAACATATACCCACATAGACAGGATTTTAAGAAATTCTTAGACTATGACAACAATAACATTTTATGGATGGTAGAATAATCAACAAAAATAATATGGATAGAGTGAGGATCATGTTTATCTGAGGATCATGTTTATCTACTTTGGCTTAAAGCTGAACACAAAAGAAATACACCCACATATAGGTGGATGAAAAGCCATTTTTGCAAACCAAATTGAAAAAGGGATCCTGTCATGGAGAATAGATAAAAATTATGAGTTGATAAGGTAGCAAGTTGTGAAACCGTCTCTAACCGTTAGGGATTAGGAAATATACCCTAAATCATAAGATCACGAGTGATGTAAAGAAAATAACAATTTTTATGTTATGCCAACTAAGCTTATTGTGGGGCGTGAGTGTAAGAATGACAGTGGATTCAACCAGTTTAAGAGCAAAATACACACTTGTGCTGAATCATACTCAATAGAATTAATTGATCCATAAATTTAATAGATTTGCTAAATTGTGAGTTTTGGTTAGATCATTTTTTGAAAATTTAAAAAAAAGCCATCATCTCATCATTGGATTTTGACAAATATACCCAAATCATGCTTAAAAATAAAATAAAGGAAATAAAATAAGCGAATCTACTAAAACTAATAGCTTGAAAAGGACTACAAATGTCACCATAAATACCATCAAAGATTTCATTAGAACATAGATAATTTTTCTAGGACAAAAAACTCTTATGATGCTTCCCAAAATCATACGAGTCTAGATAATAAAGGATCTAGGTTCTTCAACTTTTCAAGAAATGAATGAATGTGATGTTCGTGAAGCTAAAAAGGTGTGCTCACAAGGAGGGAAAATGAAGGAACACTATTACCAAAGAAATAAAGGTTAGAAGCTATAGAACCCTATCAAATTATCTAGCAAGTCTGTGAAAGTATGAATCACAAAACCATGGTTACCAAAGGTAAAGTTTCATATAAAGGCATCAAGTAACTGAGCAATGAACACTAAAGTAAAAGGAAATTGAGGAATATAGTGAATTGGTTGAGTTTAGGACCAAGTGAGATATAAACACTCCAACATTGCTCAATAATTTTAACATACTCATATGCCAAAATGATAAATGTAGTACGAATATGCGATTAAGTGAAAGAAAGGAGGTGTCTCATACTAGTTATGTACTAAATGACAAGTATAGTACATATATAACAAAAAAGGATCATGGATCATCAAGATCGCACCCAAGAAATGTCACTAATAGCTTGTATCATTCACTAAAATAATAAAAATAATTTTAACATTGGGTTTGATTACATTGATTGTCATATATATATTTCTTTCACAAACTTACAACAAAGAACATTATACACGATATAGCTAGTAAACTAGTCAAACCTCCTTGGATCTTTATAGATGTCACCCTATCATGTCTTGAACTCATACATACTTCATCCTCTTGAAATATTTCCCATGTTTTGAACAACCTATGTGCATCCACACATAACCTTGCATTTGAAAAATCGATTGTAAGTGGTTGGGTTTTGATAAATATATGAAAATAATCTAAAGAAAGTTTAAAATAGATATGAACTTGCAAAAACATTAATTATGGCTTCAGGATGCATTCTTAACTTGGTTAAGAATTCTTATTAGGGAAAATACTAAATGTACTTTATATGATCTCATTTCACAACACCCATGAGGTGTGCAAGCTTTTGAACACACTGAAAAAGAGCACAATTGGGCTTGAACCCAATAAACTTAACATCAATGGACACACTAAAAGTGAACACGATTGGGCTTGACCCCATAAATTAAAGGGGTATCATGAGGCACCAATCCTCCATTAAAATGTTCATGCATAGGACCTAACTATTTGTTCTTAATCTGATATAATCTGGTCTTCTCATACTTATGGTTTTTATCCATAATTTCATTACTGATATGAAACATGTAATGTTATATTCTTTTAGTTGATCTAATCTTAACTTGAATGTTAATGTAGTAATCCTAATAAAATGTGAATATGATAAATTCCTCTTAAAACATATAAGTGCTCACATGATGAAATATATAATATGAACTTTAAACATGATTATGCCAGCAAAACTGAATGATGTAGTACAACAAAACCCAAGGCATGGACCACATACCTAATCCAGTAGGAACAATAATTCCTAAAATCCTAACCTCAAGACTTTAATTTTCCTATCGTTATAACAAAAAAACCTAGTTAGTATCTCATAAACCATAATTCAGTTAAACCTTGAAAACTAGAGAAACTACAATTAGAATCATGACTCCTAACCTCACCCATTGGTTACATCTTCAAAACATGATCAAAAACCATATATTACTCAACCCCATAGGACATACCACTACAAAGATATTAATTGTCTTGGAATATCCAATCAAGGTATAGATAAATCATTTATGTTAATAAGGGATTCATATAGATAAAAATCAAAAGCATAAAAAGGCCCTTTGTTTAAAACTCAAACATTGAGCGTGATAGGGGGTGTATCAGTTATCTTCATCTGACATCACACATTGCATAACAAAAGAAACCTATGAACTAAGTCTAACTATATTCATCATGAGACATTAAATTGACATACAAAAAGTAGAATATAGGAACATTAGTGTACCTTTCTCCCTTACCCCGACTCTTGGTTTTGTTGTAGTCATTTGTGGCATGTGAGAACCCAATCTGCTTGGAACCACAATTCCTTTTTATGGAAATAGAATGACAAAGGATCTCCTTGGACCTCATTAAGCTCGGAGACCCATGGGTGAGGCGCCATGACGCCCTGGAGACCATACTCACCATCACAATAGTAGTGGGGGTGATGAGGCAACAAGTCACACTGACCCTATGCAAAACAACACACAAAGCCTAAACTATGGACTATGATCCCCTCAACCCCCTTCGGTTAGACTCATTGGATCCCAAGGGGAAAAGAGTTGGATGTATGGATGAAGAGAGCCTTAGAAAGCGACAGTTATCGACGTCTAAATAAAACAAAGCAACCTAACTCCGAACTTGAAACCTCTCTCACATTCACGAAAACACAAACCGAAGGAAGAAATCATTTTGAGGATGTTTCCAAAGGCAACCAAAGGAAGACCCAAGTGAAAACACTTATAGAGTGATCTGATCACCACCACCATCTTTGGTCATGAATGGAGTTTTTTGACCCAACAATAGGATAATCCTCATTGTCCCTGAACACAAAGGAAAGGGAGATATAGGTTCCATGAAGCTTAATTAATTTAACTATGATGATCACAACCACTACTATATGTTCGTTGATGCAGAGTTCAGAAAGGGGTTGATGAAGTCAACCGCATACGTCTCACCTTAAATTGACCTACTCCACGAACACACTAGTTTATGGAGAAGGTCTTGGTATTCATCCTTGACGTAGCGAGGATGGGAATTCTCACCTGCATATGGTGGTGGGGAAGGAGAAGAATGTTCTGTTGGGTGTTTTGTGGAGTTAGAGAGCTAGGGTTAAATCTAGATATGTATAGGCGAAGATTGATGCCATAAAGCCATTGGTAAACAGATCCCAATCCAACCTAGATTGGATATGACACAACTCGTGAGATCTTTGGGGGTGTCCTAGACTCATAGAGTCCAATGGTTGAAGACAACCATTGTACAATACCTATTGGGAGCACCCCACTTAACCCTCATCTAGCAGCTGAGAGCCAGTATATTTATAGGATACAACTGTGTGACATTTTAATCAACCACAAACATAGGTGTGACATGCCATATCAAAACATTTTGAAACAAAACCATACAATTTCCTTCTTTCCTCAAAAAGCCTAGTGAAGGTTATCCAAATTAGGTCAAATTTTGACTAGGGTTTAGAATTTTGTATAGATCATTATCATAGCCTTGGATTCTAAAAAAGTATGACTCAAATACCCTAAATCAAATATTTAGGTTTAAACTTCCATAATTCATAATTAAATATAGGAATGTCATTATTATGCCAAAATTGTCCATAAAGTATATGTCGTTATGATATTTAACTAAAACAATTTGTTTAATAACTTATTGCACTCCCATGAGACATAAATTAATGCATTAATCATTCTTATCTTAATAAAGGTTATAAAGTATGTAACACTTCCTTTAACAAAAAATTTAACCAAATAGTGGTTTACATTACAGTAGGTGACAGGCGGGCAACAAGCTACACTGCTAGTCCTTTTTGTATGGCAAAGCCAATCCTCTAAAATACTAAATTCATACACTTAGGGGACATACCATTATGATTCATTACTTTATGAACCCTTTTCAAAAGAGCAACAACGTCTGGTGCTAAGAAACCAAAAGTGTCAAACCCAAAAGGAACAAAGACATGCTGATTTTTAGTACATGCTTTGTCATGTTTGGCAACTTTCGCTGAGGCAGCTTTAGGAGCAGCATGTCCAACTATAAAATTACCGCTCCATAATGCCACAAGTGGAGAAGCTCCAGTTAGATCTACACATGCATGTTTTCCTCTAGTCCATCCAAAAATCAGAACGTTTGTAGGTCTAATTGTCGATCTCCATTCTTGTGGATCTGTTAAAAAGTTAACAGGGTCCTCTTTTTTAGCAGCAACTCCTGATTTCTTGAGGACATCACATAGAACATCTCTAACATGGTCATGTCTATATTTGAAGCCAGGAAGCTCCCTACGGTGAACAGTGTGTTCCTCGAAAGTGTCTAAACAAGCCTTTCGGCAAACTAGACATATCTCATCAGTAGGAAAAAGAGGAATCATGAAATAATATTTGAGTATCGTATGATATTCCACTAGGGACATGTGCAAACGAAACCCATCAATAGGGGTAGCAAGAAGAAAATCTTGAGCATGATGAACTTGTAAACATCCAAAAGCAGCCTTTTGTCTAACGATCATATCATACTTAACTTCCATGTCCTCAAATATTTTTCTAAAAAGAGCACTCACGAAAGCATTTTGGGCTTTTGTGGGGATGGTGTCTTTGTTAGAAAAATAATTAAAGTCAAAAGATGGAAGCATGAGACGAAGATGATTAAAGGCGCAATCAAAGTCAGTGTCCATACCATAAATATCACTATCTCACAAAATATGGTCCTAAAGCTTCCAAGATTGGACTCTAGATGCAATAAAAGTGTGTGAAGAAGCCTCAATTGCAAAA
Organism: Alisma plantago-aquatica; assembly: GCA_963693085.1. Lineage (NCBI taxonomy): Eukaryota > Viridiplantae > Streptophyta > Magnoliopsida > Alismatales > Alismataceae > Alisma > Alisma plantago-aquatica. Next base: position 695,792,075 of record OY856409.1, read on the forward strand.
TATAATCCCAAACATCCAAGACGAATGGGCAATGAAGCCACTTTCCATTGGAGGTCTCCAAAGAATGGACCTCCACAAACAACAATGTCCTCAATAGACTCTCAAAACCCTCTATCAAAACACAAGGCTACCTGCTTCATGTGTGTGGGCTGGCAAGTATGCAATCCAAATAAGAGTTTGGTGATACCCATACAAGAACGAAGCAAAAGGAGTTCACTCTGTGGATCACCCAACTGAGGAAGATGATGCATTAAATCAACATCTTTGACAGCCCTCTTCATAGCCAAATCCTCGATAAAACTTTTATCTCTACTAATAGCACCACCAAGAAGCTTCACCTCTAGAATAGGCCTCCCTATGTCTGCTGGAAAAAAATCCTCCCTACCAACACTGGTAGACCAAACAATCTCTATTTTATGAATATTCAAAACAAGACCTAAACCTGGTCCATCCCGTTGAATGATATCCAGTGCCTTGGCCACCTCGTCAGTCTCACCAATGATACTACCATCATCAAGATACTAGGCATGAAGCAAAAGCTTGCATTTATCCCTGATTTTATGTATAAGTGGATGCAATACAAGAGAGAAAAGAAGTGGGCCCAAGGGGTCACCTTGTTGCACACCCATGGATGACCAAATATGACCATCCCTGAGACACAACCTAATTGTGTGACCGTATAAGAACTCAACCCGTAGAGAAATAGATGGACACCTTATCCTGACCTCATAAAGTAAAGTTGTCCTATCTATCAGATTGAAAGCATTGGAGAAATCCACTGTTAACATGGACAAAGAGCTATCATCGTGCCGCTCACTTAACACCCTGTTGACACTATGCAAGATTGCTTCTGCCCCACCAGAAACACCAACTCCGTACTGGAAGTCGTAAAGGTATTTGGTCATGTCTTTAGACACTTCCACCATGGAAACTTTGGACACAAGACGTCTCCAAATAGTACCGACTACGATAGGGCGTATACCATTGTCAGGCTTAAGCAACGGTGTAAGCGGTGCAGAAGCTATAAACTCTGTCAGACTCGAAGGGCACCTCCCTCCTAACCAAAGATTGACAACCAGAGTGATAGCATGTAGAAGTTCAGTGGCCACAATAGAACCCTCTCCACACATGCCATCAAAAAGGTGTTGAGCCCTCAAGCCGTCTCTGCCACAAGAAGTCCTTTTGGAAAGGACTTAATACAATGAAGAATAGTGTCGACCTCTGCAACCATGGGGGCTTCAGAAAATAGAATATCTGGAATAGAAGGAGGTGGCTTGTATGTGTGTTTTGCCTCTAAGATCTTAACAATGTCTTCATTGTAAGGGGCCACACCTAAAGAAGATAACACCTTGACTACGGCTGTAAAATGACCATCAACTACCTTACAAAGCCATTTTTAACGTTGGAATTCACCTTGAAGTCCACGTCCCTATCACTACTACCTTCGTGGTTGGTAGCCTCGTGAATAGGAGAGCAACAAATTATCCAACAACCGTGCAACTCCATCTTTTTCTCCCCACGTAGCACGTGAGCTCAAAATATAACATTGTTGCAAGGACTTTCTATTGCTGGACTTGCTATCCCATCTATTCTTAGGCCGAAACACCGACAAAGTACATTAAGGGAGGAGTAATAATTCCAGACAAGCAGCTATTGATCCTGGCACGACTATCACTTTGTAAAGAGATGTCTTCAAGGCTTGAGAAAAAGCCAGACGACAACTATGAGGAATACTTTACACTGTTGTGATTGGTGTTTTAAAATCACGATCAAGGATACAAGCATCTAGGACCAACTCATCAGTTGTAGAAGAGACCTCAGAGACCTTTGCAAGTGGCTTTAAGATGCCAACAATGTGGCTAGAAAACTCCCCTGTCTCGTTAGTGGCCCGGATAATGCCATCAGAATGGTGACATGCCCAACTAATGGCATGTATCTTCATACATCTCCAGCATAACCACTGTCTCAGAACCCTAAGAGTCTCATGTACATTACAGAACAAGTTAGAGTCACTTTGAATAGCATCTCGTAGACTATTACAACGTCCTTCGTCAAAGAAATTAAAGCTTTTGAGATGAGAAATGAAACGTGTGAAGCCTTTGCTCCCTTCTCTTCTGTCCAAGCAATAGTGAAAGTTACGAAATGGGAAATAAAGTGACCCCGTAGGCTGTAAACTCCTAGAATAAATGACAACCCCTGTAGTTGAATCTCCCATGAGTAAAGTGTGAAGCTGTCGACCAACAGAGGCACGATAAGCCTATTTTTGCTGGTTGGACACACGACGTACTGGTACAAATGGGATTTTGCCTTTCTCCAAGTCTGACATAATTGGAGGAAGGGAATAAATCCCAGCACTCCAGAATAGAGCCCAACCTACAACATCTGAGAAGATTTCACAGAAGCACAGAAGAAGTCCCAACAGAATTGGTAGGAGCCGACAAAAGAGGTGGACAGACGGGAAAAGAAGTGAAGACCCACACACCCAGTAGCAACAGAGAAAATTGGTTGTGATGGACTCCAAAAATATGATATTGCTAGGGGTCCAAGTTTCACAATTTGGGTTGGAGTCCCGACGATTTGGGCGATGGTGATCGCTGCATGGTGACCTGACAAATTTTAGAAAATTGGGAATGAGATAAGTTACGTGTGGGGATCCCAGAGTGAATAATTTTAGAAGGTTAGATGTAAGAATGGAGGCCTTGCCATTTTTTTGGTTGGAGGCTAGATGCACTTAAGATGTCACAACAGATTGCATGGTTCCAAAATCTCCATATTCTATGGATTTTGTAGTAGCCTGTTTAGAACTCTAAGGAAGTTAATCACACTTGGATGAAGAGATGGTGACATATGTATTGTCTGATCCTTGAGAAATATGGGAAACCTTGGAGAAAGGACTACATCCATAGGGAAGACCTTTCTTCTTATAGAACTTCTCCTCGAGGCAGCCAAAATTATTGTAGAAAGTACATTTTGGTGTTGGAGGAGGTCCATGGACACATCCACGAGCAATGCAAATAATATCCAAATGTGATTTTTGTGGACTGGAAGACAAGACTTGTAAAATAGATGGATGGAGACAAGGGATGAAATCTACTACGGTGGGAAAGTTATCACTTGCAAAGATGATGATGTGCACTGGAGCATAGGCTGTATGAATTCAGTTCAGAAATTTGACTTTGACAAGATTGACCCACTCTTTTATTTGATGTGTAGTGATGAGCAACAACATCCCACAACTCCTTTGTAGTTTGTAGTATTTGTACATATAGGAAATAAAAGGTTCCATGTTAATTCATAGCCAACTTTTGACTTGTCTGATTCCTCGTGTCCATTCTGGATTATCCTCAGCCGATTTTTGTATATATTTTGTCTTAATCCCACAATCTAGTATGGTGTGGATAAAATTTATCCTAAGTAGGTAAGTACCTCCATTCAATTTGATTATGGTGACAGGAGTATTGTCATTATAATCAGTGGTATGGGGTGAATCTTTGTTGTCAGCCTTTCCTTGAGACATGATTAAATGTCACACTAATAGGATAATGGTGAGATAGATATAAAAATTGTCACACCTATAGAACAATGGTCAAGAAGGATATCATTTTAGTCAAATCGTCAAAATAGTGATGCATATGTGCCATTATTGGTAAAATGCATTGTAAAAGGAATGAAAGGAAGTTTGAAAGAACATGACTAAAGCACTATCAAATGAATAAGGCAACATGTCAGGAAATAAATAATAGATCCCTGACATTTATAAACACTTACCCATGTAAGTAGGGATAAAATATGGGTAGAAAATAAAGTTAGAGCAGAGTATGAGGTTGTTACAACCTTGTTTTAGAAATAGATCTTATGCCATGATCAACACAAAATCAATCAGATCTGGTGGATGATGGATAATGGGTGGACTACCAGTTAGATTCTTATAGATGTTCTCTTTCATAATATTCCAATCCAGGAGCTGCGTGTGCAACTTCAAAGGGGACGATGACCTTTGACCCCCTATTGACATGTGAAGCGTGATGGAGAATAGAATCCTTCAGAAAGAAGCAGCATGGGATGAAGTGTGGTACACCGATGCCCAATTAGAGCCATAGGATTGATACTTTCCCAAACAATTGTCCAATGGTCGACGGTTGGTCGCTGGCGTGTGGCTACCTGCCTCTTCTTGGTTGCGCCTATAGGTCACTATGCACAAGGCAGAGGAGGGCCAGAAGGGGGGGTTGTGAAGAGTAGTGTGGGGGAAGAAGAAGAAAGAATGATGAAGAAGTGGAAGAAAGAGAATAATAATAATAATAATAATAATAAGAAGAAGATGATGATGATGATGAAGAAGACAACATGGGAGAGAAGGATAGGGTATGTGGGGCTTTTCTATAGAAACTCTGGAATTTAGACAACTTTTCTTGATATCCTGTGAAGATAAATCTAATTACAAGAAACCAAGATTATAGAAAACAATAAATATAGCCTTGTTTTAAGATACGATATTAATGTGACACAACATATGTAAACTAGACCAGGGCTAATGGCCCTAAGTAGAGGGAACCCAATTAGTTAAAATAAGAGATATTAATTAACAGAAAATACCCGCAACAATTTGGTTACTATGATAAAGTAATACGGTGTGAAGGATATATATTATGCATCACAAGTTAGGCCAGCTTTATGAACATTCCAGAAACTTCTATTCTCATTACGTTCTTGTCTAAATTTCATAGAGTGTGAGATGATTGGAAATGTCTTAGTGATAGACAAAAGACTTGAAACTTTATCCTTCTTGTGTGTACTCACTAATAAAAAAAGGACATCAATTGAAAATCATGGGTAGTAGTGTTTTTAGTCATCAGTAGACGGCCAACTGATCTTTCAAAGGTGACTTACTCATAAGACAAAAGATCAATATGTTGTAGGAAGCCAGAGTCCTTGTTTGATGATCTATGTTGAGGAAAAGAGAGATAATTCATTGTTGCAGTTATGTTTAAATCATATAGTAACTATGATTGAGAAAAGAATGGTGCAGACCAAGTTACTGATTTCAACATCTACATAACCAATGTTGATAGAAAGTGAAGAAACTAGGAGAAGGTTTTTATACATTGTTGACAAAGTTTGAGCAGATTTCTTCCTTTTTCTTGTTAATAGAACGAGGATGACTTAAGCTTTGAAGGTAATTGAATACCAAATAACATGATAAATATAGACAATATAGCGCTAACTTGACTGACTATCTGACGTATATGTACTGTCTTACCGTAATATAGAAGAGTCATCAAAGTCGGTTACTGAATGTTGGATTTTTGGTCCTTGTTTACTTCAAAAAACAGTTTCTACTCACAATTAGTTTAGTTGGCTTATCGTTTGCCACAATTTCAGCTTAACCGTAACCAAAACAAAATTGAAACGAGTTCAGTTTGATGTCACCGGGGTCCATAAGTTGTTTTTACATTAAGAAATCAAATCGTCCGAGACATGTCGCTTAACTTAGGATTTGAACGGATACGTACTTTTTCTTGCACATGCATGTATCTCATGTTAATCGGACGTAGATACTATAAATTGGTAAAGTGTGGAGCCTAAGTATGTGTAGTCATTCCTTCATACCAGAGAATAGGTTAACCCAATAACAAACTTCCAAATTATGCGTGCGTATATTGGCATCTTCATGAAAGATGCCTCTGCCTCCGGACAAAACAAGTTGTTTTATAACATTAAGACAAAATTTCGTAACTAGCAGGACGCTCTAGTCTAATGAATAGCCTATAGCATGAACCGTAAGAGCATTCACCCAGCCTAACATTGAGAAACGAAGATACAAATGCAGTCATATTATTTCATTAAAGACTGCTCATCTGCAAGCACCGCAGCCTTTAAATATCTTGACTCAATTGTATAAAAAATGACAATCTGCGATATCGTATATCATTACGTCTTTGTATATAACTCATATAATCTCGCGGCGCTGTCTGCATGGCATCTTTTGCATGTGAACTCTAGCTGATGACACCCACTTGGCCACTTGGTTGAAAACCTCAACTAGTTTAATATATGACGCTTACAATACACATGCAATAACGTTCATCTATAAATACTGGATCCAAATCGCTACTTTGCAACAACTCCAATCTGGCTAGTCTCCCTCCCTGAATCAGTAGCCATGGATAGCAAGCGACAGAATGTGCTTCTCGTCCTCTTCGCAGTAGCTATGGCTATTCAGACCCAGCAACTCCACGCTCAAAGTTTCGACTACCCAACCGCACCGGTACCTTCCCAATGGATCAACAGTCCAAGCATCTCCCACATCGTCAGCTACCCTGATGGCACCACCATTAAGGCTCTGCTCCTTAGGAGAGATCCTGCCAACCCTCTGGGTCCTAGCTACGCCGCTGGCTTCTACTGCAAGAGCAGCAACCCACTCGGTCCCCCGTGCCGATCCAACTTCCTATTTGGCGTCTTCTTGGTCACCACAAACAGCGCCGGCGGAATCGTCATCAACAACGGCATTCCTCAGTTAGTGTGGTCCGCAAACAGGGGCCGCCCTGTCGCAGAGAACGCAATCCTTGAACTAACCTCTGTCAGTGGCCTTGTCCTGAAGGATGCTGACGGCACCCAAGTCTGGTCCGCCGGAGTTAACCAAATGACCATGAGGGTCGTTTCCGAGTTGTCCCTCTTTGCCGACGGAAGCCTAAATTTGAACGGGCCACCTGGATCTGTGTGGACGTCATTTGACAGCCCTGCCGACGTGCTTGTATTGGAACAGAAGCTCCCGTTCTCGAAGATAATGAGATCCAACGTCTCGGCCGTCGAATATTCCCAACTGGGGATATATTACCTCTCTACAGGTAGTAGAGGGTTCGTTGCCTATTTCGACGCCAACCCTGGCCTACGCCCCTACTTCCAGCAGGAATTCACGCCTATCTACAACGGAGATGCGACTTACATGCAGTTCACAGACGGCAGCTTCGGCTTCTTCCAGAATGACGTTTTAGCCGGTGCTATTAGCCTTCCACGTCGAACTTCAGCACAGTTCCTACGCCTGGAATCTGACGGTCAGCTCAGGCTCTACCAGTGGAACGGGGGATGGAATGCCGTCGCCGATTTGCTCCCACGGAGATCATCCATATAAATGGGGCTTCAAATATTCTGGCGTGATGTGTCCCAAGGTATTATTAGACAAATAAAAGCTTAACCTGCAAAACCTTGTGGAATTTTCTGGTTCGACCAAGTACGCAATATAATAGCAAACGAGTGCTGTAGTAGTTTTGTATGATGAATTCTTATTCGTCTTTTAATAACTCACAACAACGGATAAGGAGACAGAACAATATAAGAAAAAAAGCGACAACCATAATTCAAATATCTGTAGCGGTATTATAACCTAGTAGAGATTTGGCTTTTAGGCCGCTAAGACCCGATAGGCATGTCGAATCTACATATTGAGCACAGATATGGGTACTATACAAACACAAAGGGAAGGAGACAGAAGAATGAGATTAAAAGGGTAGTTGAGAGAGACATGGGAGAAGTAAAAAGTATTAATTCTAACAGATGATCGTCCTCTCTTTTTAAAGTGATGCAATTATGAAGTGATGTTCGATGAACTTATAGTAGTTTTTGCATCTCTTTGCACTGGAAGACTTGTATAACTTGGACAAACGTGGGCCCTATGTTTTCTATTAGTCTATCCATCCCAATGTAAATGTTGCAAAAAGTGAAATCCCACATGACCACAAAATTTTATGCTGAACGATTGATGGAAAGAATGGCTTCAATAATATAATATATGTTGCAGTAACCATGTGTCATAGCACCAATCTTCCTAGTGTCATAGTAAACATTTACACTAGAAATTTGTTGTAATAACAATGTTTCATTAAACCAATCTTCATACATAGTCTCAGAATACACATTTACATTAGAAAGTTGCACTCTACAAGGAAGTGGCAATGAGACTCACTACTTTAATAGCATAACTGGAAATATTCATTCGTATTAATGTTTGCATCTGGATCCTAACCAACTGTCAAAGTTTTCGTTAATATGTAAATGGGGAAGCAGGGGTTTGCATGTGGGCTTATAGCATACCAAAGTTCAGTGACAACTATCCATTCTCCAATAATTGCCTTAAAAAGATGTTGACCATTATGCCAAAGCTTCTTCATCCTTATCAATAAGTTGGAATAGCCATAAAATAAATCTTAAGAAGGAGTCAAATCAAGATAATATTCATATCTGATGTACATAAATATTGCTAAGCATAAATTCCTTGAATAGATTTCCAACTCCTTAAAATGGTATCCCAAAGAACCATGACCTAAACCAACATCAACAAAAGGATGAGATAATGCATGAAAGGGCATTGGATGGTAACTACTGTAACATTTAAAAAAAAATTGTGATTCATTCATCACGCCGCCTGGGTTTGAACTCACGACCTCTCGGTCTTACATCATCACTTTTACCACTGGGGTGACACTTCATTGGCAACTACTGCAACATTTAAAGTTATCGAGAACATATTTCATTCTCCTTACATACAAGCATTGGATCTCTTCTTCTTGAATAAAAAAAGATATTACCATTAACATTATGTTTTACTATAATACTTCTTCCTACAATCGACATATTGTTTTCATCCTACTAAGCATATGTTTGTATTGAGTAAGGTATACATCGATTTAGTTTCCTTTCATAACACCCTTGATTAGAAAAAAACCTAGGTCTTTGATTTACTCTTCAATCTTTAACATAATAAGCACGACAGGGGGAAATCTCTGAACACACTTGTTGAACAACTCATTATAATATACTCTCTATCCCAACATCCCTTAGAGCATGTCTCTCAAAAATATAGAACTTTCCTTAACAAAACTAGAATACTTCTATAAAAACAAGTTGTCACGTGATAGAATTTTATTTCACAATATAAGAGAAGATATTCTTTTCTATAACATAGCTAATAAAATCATGTTATGTTCATCCATAATGATAAGGAACAATAAGAGTGATAGCATGTCTTCATGTTTGATTCAATTTTTGTTAATTATGGTTGATTTCTACTTGCTAGGACAACTAATGGACCCAACCCTACAAGTTAAAAACTCTAGGCCTAACACGTGGCAACATGATTCTCATTTGATGTTGAATAATCATGTACAACAATGATATGTGTGCATTGCACTAGAGATAGCTTTGACACATTCAAAAATCAACTTTTACCATTTTTTATCAAACAATTTCATCTCGACACCCACCATTGGGTATCCCATTAAGAAGTATCTAATCCTTTAGATGTTCCTAGCATATTCCATTCCTTTTAGGATTCTCCCAAAGTCATGTATACATGGAGCAGTTTGACCTTCAATGAGGGGTTGTCAACAATGCTTTTTTTAAAGAATACCAGTTAGGTGACATGATTACTACCAATTCATATGAAATCTCAGTGATAGAATCATAGGATACATTTAATAGGTCATTGAGTAGTCAAAAACTTGACCAATAGTCCATTATGAAAAACTTTGTCTGGCATCACTTCTAATAATCGACTAAAAGTGGATTTACTTCATTAGGGAGAGGATTTAATGATAACATCAGGAAGAACAACTGAGGAACAAATATTGTTCTATGTCAAATTTGTGGGAAAAGTAGACATGTTATACTACATTGTTAGCATCAATAATGTAATAATTATCATCCCAGAAACATGTTGAAGTCTTTCACTAAAGAAATAAAGGCTCTTTCAACCCATAGAATTATTGAACATGGTCTAAATAACTCTAGGACTAGCATATTAACACTAGATCTATAGATCATATTACTCAATATTAAGGTATTCTAAATAAAATTATTTCCTATAATGAGAATGGCATCACTATGACATGAAATGAAAATTTTCTATTCATTACTCATAGTGGTCATTCATTTTAATATTTGATGTATTAATTTTTCATTGAAACAAATCATTCTTATTCATACGATTTATAATAATATTATTTTTATCAAAGTTAGAGATGAATATGTGTGTTATTTTATCTTTCTTAATGATATGTTCTACGGAAAGTTTGTAGATGAGTTTAACATAGGCCAAGAGTCAACTCAAGGATAGTTTGTATGTCACCAATGCTACTACTATTGCATCGTTCTTCATGAGATTCACTTGATACTATCATAAAATAATAGGCCATCATTATGAACAAATGTTTTAGATATTAAATAATGAAGGTCACAAATGTATCACCAATAAAATAATTTCTTTCGAAAATAGTTGAAAGCCATAGATCACCTTCCAATAATACCCAAGAGAGACTTTTTTTTATTTTAATCTAGCATATGTTGATTTGTTGGGTTCGTTAGGTTGCCAATAATAGTATGACACAAATTTACCGTGCATAAAATGCAAGTGCACGCGTCAATGTAATATAGGCCTTTGTGAGGCCTGAGTCGAACTCAGGGAACAGATTTTCGATAGACTACTACTAACTGTTCGCAGTCAGCTAGACCGATTCAAATGATTTGAGAGTTGATTAAAAAGAAAATAAAAATAAAACAAAACAAAACAATCGATTAAATGTTTGGTTTAATCAATTAAAATGGAATCTTTAGGATTATAGTTTCACCGTGCGTTTTCATTGTATTAATTCCTACACAGTTATCCTAATTTGTCTCCTACTTCGGGTAATGGCCTGTAGTCAGAATTTATCACTTTCGTGATCAATTCACTACCTCAATCTAGGTCGGTTCCATGGTAGTAGTAACCTATACCCTAAATTAGGTGTATTAGAATCAACCTCTGGGTTTCCACCATTAACCGTACATCACCATGTTCAAGGAATTTATGAGTTAATGTGATTTTCGTCTCCTTTTAACTGTTAATTCTTCTTTCAAAGTAATTAAAGGCATTAGATTATCATTAAGGTGATCAATCATAATAATATAATGGAGAAAATGAAATCATACCACAGATTTAAGAGACAAATTATGAATTACTATGGTAAAATTGTCATACAACAATCACCCGGGCTACTCCCGGTCCTAAAGATAAAGGGGATTAGCCCCTCAAGGTTGACAATGGAGAACACATAGGAGTAGAGAAGAAAAATGTGGGAAACATGTAGAAAACTCATGTAACCCCTGATACGAAGGTGTTCATGGAGATCCTCCTCGAGAAATGTGTGTTTTGCAGTCTTTCGGCAGCAAAATCGGCAGTCGGAGGTGCCCGGATCGCTCGGTTGACGGCCTTTGGCTCTTGTCTCCTCCCTCTCTCCTTCTTGGATGTTGTGTAACACAATATGAGATCCCCCTTAGGGTTGTCCGTGCTCTCCTCAGGTCATAGCACCACTTTACGGCACCGAAAAAGCCTAACCATCAGATTAGAATACTCCGTTTTAGTGTTGAAAATTGCCAGATCCCGACGATGTCGATAGTATCGATCCCAGGTCGATGGTAATGACCATGATACAAGTATTTCCTTCCAAAATCACATTTCGGGATTGCTTTCTGATGAAATGTTGATACTATCGACACCAGGGTCGATAGGATCGACTCTGGACAATGCAAAAGTGCCTGAAAAAGTGCCGAAACATGTGTATAAGTTCGGAGATTATATAAAATCATATAAACATGATAAAAGAAGTATAATTGAATGCAAAAAGAGTTTAAAGGCCAACTATAGTGAATTATGCAAATATAATCAAGAAAATGAAAAATACATGCATAAAACAGATATAAAATAAGCCCATAAAAATGACTCAAAACCCATGCATCAAACTCCCCTAAGCTTAAGCCTTGCTCGTCCTCGAGCAACAAAACTTTAATCTTGTTTAGATAAGTCAGCATTAGGACATAATTATATGAAATGCATCAACATCATCCCCACTTTCTTTCCACAAATCGGCCCTCATTGACCACTGAACACTAACTGCCATCCAGGCGACCAAAGACCTTTGTAAAAGATGTCCATCCCTCAATCAATAAAACACTATCAATAAAATCAGTTGATATGATAAACTCATCCAGTCCATACTTGATGCATCTTGTGATCTCCTATCTACGTTGCTCGTTTCCTAACTACCATCTAAATGGAAGCGGATCTCCTGGTATTCATGAATGAGGAGAATATCATGGTTGGCCTACCGATTAGAGCAACGGGTGGATGGGATAGGTGGCTGTGGGAGAGATGAAAACACATAACAATCAAATATGTAGTACAAAAATTGATGACCTATCATGATGCAAAGAGCAAGTGAAAATGTCCTAATGCTACATTTTTGGTGGAATGATGCATGCACTATAATTCCGTCTCAAGGTGAGATGGAATATCTAAGAAAACTACACCATGTGCTTATTCTTCTTAGTACGTAAGTGAGAACAGGTTCTTTCTCCCTCTCATTCCTACTTACTTCTCAATTCTTTTTTTTCCTTTTTTTTTCTCTTTTTTCCAATTTTTTTTCAATTTTTTTTCAAGCCCTTATTTTCATAGATGACAATGAATTATTTGTCGGGCTCACTTCTTGTTACATAACTTATGCATTTAATGCATTCTATTCAGAGGGTATGGATAAAGTTCACTACCTTTAATGTTTTCAGAAGACATAAAACACATGATGTACAATATGCTCAAAAGATGTGAATGCAACTACAAAATGATAGTTATGCAATTAAATGTCACACACCTAAGGATAATGTGCATGTATAACTACTCTATCCTTTTTTTCCATTTTCATGCAAAAATATGTGAAACTAGCTATCATGCAAGACCTATCTACATGAGATGTAATCAAAAAAATGAAAGACAGTAATGTGCTCCCATTTCTTATGGTGGAGTGTGAATGAAATTGCGGTGGATCAGATCACAAGACTAATTGACAGAACCGTATGAAAATATCATATGTCCCTCTCTAAAGACATGTGTACAGGGTAACTGAAGGATTTCTCTCTTAAATTTAGCCTAAGGTCAGATTAGCATTTGGTCAGTTTGGGCTCAAACATCCTCGTCAATCACTTTTCCTTGGACAATAAAGACAGTCATTCGTGTCCCCACACTAGTACAGAAATGGGTTATAACGTCACTACCTGTAGGGTCAGTTTTTCCAAATAACCGACCTTATATGTCTAAACAAAATGCGGGCACCACTTAAGACCTCTTGGGTCGGTTTTCTTAAGAAAATCGACCTTGTAGTGTAACTCTATAGGGTCGGTTTTCCAAATAACCGACCTTATATGTCTATAAAAAATGCGAGCACCACTTAAGACCTCTTGGGTCACTTTTCTTAAAATAACCAACATTGTAGTGTATCTCTATAGGGTCGGTTTTCATAAAATAAGCGACCTTATAGACAATTGGATTACAAAGCCAATTACAATTTCCTGCGGTAAAAATTTGCTTGATTTTGGCTTCGCGCCTCGATCTATAGGGTCGGTTTTTCCAAATAACCGACCTTATATGTCTATAAAAAATGTGGGTAATTAGACATCTTGAATCCAGTTTGCCTTCACGCATGTATAAGCAACTCTAGCGTCAGTTTTTTCCAAATAATCGACCCTAGAAGTCCCTTTGGTCGACAATATTGTCGCCGAGATAAATCTTGGATCCAGTTAAGTTCATACATGTATAAGCACCTCTAGCGTCGGTTTTTTTTAAATAACCGACCCTAGAAGTCCCTTCGGTCGACAATATTGTCGACCAAGATAAATCTTGGATCCAGTTAAGTTCACGCATGTATAAGCACCTCTAGCGTCGGTTTTTTCCAAATAACCGACCCTAGAAGTCCCTTCGGTCGACAATATTGTTGACCGAGATAAATCTTGGATCCAGTTAAGTTCACACATGTATAAGCACCTCTAGCGTCAGTTTTTTCCAAATAACCAACCCTAGAAGTCCCTTCAATCGAATATTGTTGACCGAGATAAATCTTGGATCCAGTTAAGTTCACGCATGTATAAGCACCTCTAGCGTCAGTTTTTTTTCAAATAACCGACCCTAGAAGTCCCTTCGGTCGACAATACTGTCGACCGAGATAAATCTTGGATCCAGTTAAATTCACGCATGTATAAGCACCTCTAGCGTCAGTTTTTTCCAAATAACCGACCGTAGAAGTCCCTTCGGTCGACAATATTGTCGACCGAGATAAATCTTGGATCCAGTTAAGTTAACGCATGTATAAGCACCTCTAGCGTCGGTTTTTTCCAAATAACCGACCCTAGAAGTCCCTTCGGTCGACAATATTGTCGACCGAGATAAATCTTGGATCCAGTTAAGTTAACGCATGTATAAGCACCTCTAGCGTCGGTTTTTTCCAAATAACCGACCCTAGAAGTCCCTTCGATCGACAATATTGTCGACCGAGATAAACCTTGGATCCAGTTCAGTTCATGCATGTATAAGCACCTCTAGCGTCGGTTTTTTCCAAATAACTGACCCTAGAAGTCCCTTCAGTCGATAATATTGTCGACCGAGATAAATCTTGGATCCAGTTAAGTTCACGCATGTATAAGAACCTCTAGCGTCGGTTTTTTCCATATAACCGACCCCAGAAGTCCCTTCAGTCGACAATATTGTCGACCGAGATAAATCTTGGATCCAGTTAAGTTCACGCATGTATAAGTACCTCTAGCATCAGTTTTCTCCAAATAACCGACCCTAGAAGTCCCTTCGGTCGACAATATTGTCGACCGAGATAAATCTTGGATCCAGTTAAGTTCACGCATGTATAAGCATCTCTAGTGTCAGTTTTTTCCAAATAACTGACCCTAGAAGTCCCTTCGGTCGACAATATTGTCGACCGAGATAAATCTTGGATCCAGTCTAGTTCACGCATGTATAAGCACCTCTAGTGTCAGTTTTTTTCCAAATAACCGACCCTAGAAGTCCCTCGGTCGATGAATTTGCCGACCGATAACCTCTCAGTCAACAAATTTGTCGACCGAGAAGGATCCAGATTTCACCTCTAGGGTCGGTTTTTTCTTATAAACGACCCTAAAGGGCTCCTCGGTCGACAATATTATCGACCGACATGAATTTTAGATCCAGTTTAGTACTTTTCAAAACTTTATAAAGAATTGGGATCTCAATCCCTTGTCTCATTGTTGGGAATTCACATCCCTCAATACCACCATCATCACATTTGCTGAATCTGGGTATTCAAACCCTTAGTTCATCACTAAACATGGTTATCACTTATCAGGTAACTATACCTTCAGGTCATCTGACCAAGGTATTCAGGATATTTGTTACACAAGCATCTCACATGGTTAGTATACTTGATAACAACCGTATCAATTTCATATCAACATCATGCAATACAAAGATAACATAACTATTCCCTCATTAGGGTTAGAGTTTCCCATCTTTATCAATTAGGGTTTCACATAACATCATCCCATATTAAGGTTTCACATAACATTATCATATTTTGGGTTTACTCAACATCACCCTATATTAGGGTTTCACATAACATTATCCCATATTAGGGTTTCACATACCATTATCCCATATTAGGGTTTCACACGACATCACCCTATATTAGGGTTTCACATAACATCATCCCATATTAGTGTTTTATAAGCACCTTAGAGCTCCTCTGGTCGATGAATTTGTCGACCGATAACCTCTCGATCGACAAATTCATCGACCGAAAAGAGCCAGATTTTACGTGTATAAGCACCTCTAGGGTCGATTTTTTCCTTATAATCGACCCTAAAGTGCTCTTCGGTCGATAATATTGTAGACCGACATGAATTTGGGATTCAATTTAGTTCACGCATGTATAAGCACCTTTAGAGCTCTCGTCGGTCGACGAATTTGTCGACCGTTAACCTCTCGGTCGACAAATTCATCGACCGAGAAGGAGCCAGATTTCAAGTGTATAAGCACCTCTAGGGTCGGTTTTTTCTTATAACCGACCCTAAAGGACTTCTCGGTCGACGAATTTGTCGATCGACATGAATTTTGGATCCATTTTAGTTCACGCATGTATAAGCACCTCTAGTGTCGGTTTTTTACTTTTAACCGACTCTAGAGCTCCCCTCGGTCGACAAATTTGTCGACCAAAAATGTGTTCGAGTGTTTTTAAATAACCAAACACGGGCACCGCTTATCTTTAGCGTCAGTTTGTTTCTTTTAACTGACGCTACAGTTCGAGTCTCTCCTTTAAAATGGTCGAAACCTAGTCTTTCTCCCCCGCGAAACAAAATTTTCATTCGTTTTTTCTCTCCCGCGGCGCGGATACCTTTTTCGTCGTGAAGCCCTAACCACCTCTTTGTGCCGCCAAAGCCCTTGCCTCCTCTCTGCAAAAAGAGCTCGTCGTCGCCGCCTCTCCACACTTCCACGAAGGTCGCTGCCTCTCCATGAAGGTCGTCTCATCCTCTACGATGGTCGCCACTGTTTCCAAATAAGGTCGCTGCTGTTTCCAAGGAAGGTCACCGCCGTTTCCAAGTAAGGTTCCCGAGTTCGTTTCCGGGTTCGGATCCACCTTTCTTAGTCTTGGTAAGTGAGATCTGTCTCTTTTTCTTTGTTTTTCTGGTTGTTCTATCTTCCCCTCTCTTCTTCTTGACTGAATCCATGACGTTCCATGGTGGAGCTTGAGATATTGGTTGAAAACATCTTCCGCTCTCTTTTTCTTACCTTTTCAACATAGGGTTTGCTTCCTTTTTGGAAAAGGAACCATCTTGGTGAAGAGAAGTGCCCAAGCTAGGGTTTCTTCCTCATTTTTCTTCAATCTACCTTGCTATTTGGAGTTTCTACATCATCTCCAAGGTGAGTTATATAACTTTATCCATGATTATTGTTCACTCTTATGTTACATGTACATGATTTTGCCTTAAAAATATTGATCCAAGTAAAAAGATGTACCTTTACCTAGGGTGTGAGCTTGTATGATAGTTTTTTGTATCATCATAGATGAACCCTACATCTTGTGCATGATTTTTTTGAAGGAAGTGGTAATCATAGACTTTATTTGCATATGGATAGCTTTTAATCTCTAAAAAGATGTATATTTCTAGGATTTCAAACTAATTTTTCCTCCTTATATTTCAAGCAATCTATCATTTTGTAAATTATGATGTGATTATGAATCATTTTTGTCATGAATGTGTGGTTTTGAATGGTGACAGTTGAGCATCAATGCTCCTCTCTCCCAGAATATATGAATATTCATTTCTATTTCAGTTTGAATGTTTCCGTGTACCCCTCGGTCGAAAATTTTGTCGACCGAAATATTTTCAGACGAAAATTTTTCAACCGAGTGGTACACTGAAATGTTTATTTAAATTTTTAGCGTCGGTTATTAAAAAAAACCGACCTTGTAAACTCTCTCGATCGACGAATTTGTTGACCGATATCCAGTTAAGTTCACGCATGTATAAGCACCTCTAGCGTCAGTTTTTTCCAAATAACCGACCCTAGAAGTCCCTTTGGTCGACAATATTGTCGACCGAGATAAATCTTGGATCCAGTTAAGTTCACACATGCATAATCACCTCTAGCGTCAGTTTTTTCCAAATAACCGACCCTAGAAGTCCCTTCGGTCGACAATATTGTCGACCGAGATAATATAAGCACCTCTAGCGTCGGTTTTTTCTAAATAACCGACCCTAGAAGTCCCTTCGGTCGACAATATTGTCGACTGAGATAAATCTTGGATCCAGTTAAGTTCACGCATGTATAAGCACCTCTAGCGTTGGTTTTTTCCAAATAACCGACCCTAGAAGTCCCTCGGTCGATGAATTTGCCGACTGATAACCTCTCGGTCGACAAATTTATCGACCGAGAAGGAGCACTGAAGTGGTTATTCAATATTTAGCGTCAGTTATTCTAAAAAATCTGACGCTGTAAACTCTCTTGGTCGATAAAATTGTCGACCAAAAATGTGTTCGGTCGACAATATTCTCGATCGAGAGTGTTTACAGGGTCAATTTTTTTGGAATAACCCACCTTACATGCTCCTTTTTTCTCGCCTGGGTCAGATTTTTTACAACCTTTTACGTCGGTATTTACTCTGTAAGCTCGGTTTTTTCTTGTCAAATAAACCGACGCCATAGAGCAAAGTCTATAGCGACGACCACTTAGGCGTCAGTTAAAAAGTGACGCTGCTGGCTTGAAAAAACCGACGCTTCAGACCATTCCTGTACTAGTGCCATATCCTGAAGCTGATTCAACCAATCACTTCCTCAGTTATGCAACTCAATTACTCACAAGAATAAGCTCAAAAAAGTTTTCAAAATGCTCATTTTTTTCATGTTCACACAACCCAAGAGTAATACTCCCAATTGAAACCATACATTTTTTGCTCCACAGATTACACTAGATAGATGTGGATCCTACAAAAGCGGTAAATCTATAAATAAATGCAACTAATATTTCAAAAAGTAAAAGCAACATGAATAAGTAAGTAGAAACTAAGATAGAGGGCTGTTCCAACACCCCCCTAAGATTGAATATGACTATGGCCTCATAGTCAACATTCTCACTTAAGAGGTGGAACAGCGGTACCATTCACTTTGAAGTGTGGTGAAGAAGGATGGTTAGATTCTCAAGTGGACCAAGTGATGCTTGCTATCTCCCCCCTTTTTATGGCCCACTTTTATGTCTTAGTGGTTCTAAGATGTGACTCACTTCATCCTTCTTTGCTCTGCAAAAACCGGTGCGAAAAAACCTCGTTTCGACACATTTTACGACCTGTTTTATGTAGCTGTCCTACAGGTGTCGATACCATCGACACAAGGTCGATGGTATCGACCCAGGTTCAGTAGTTTGGTTGTATCGACACATCTAAAATCTTGGGAAATCAAAAGTGTCGATACTATCGACACTAGGGTCGATGGTATCGACTTTACTGATAAAAACTTTCTGCAAATCTTTAGGAATCTCGATACTATCGACACTAGGGTCGATAGTATCGACTCTTTCTCAGCATTTACTGCTCCAAACTCGATACTATCGACATGGGTGTTGATAGTATCGACCTTAAAATTCTGCACACTTCAAAACATGAGTTAGGGTACCATTTTTACAAAAACTATCAAAACCTAAACAAAAACTAAATATATAAACATAAAAGAACATAACCAAACATAAAATAAACCTAAAGTTGGGTTACCTTCCAACAAGCACCTTTGTTTAATGTCCAAGGCTTGATATAAGGATACCTTTAACATGGGTTGTCAAGGGATGTCTCTAATGATTTATTTGGCAGTTTGAATTTAACTCTATCATCACCAATCCCAAGTGTCAAGTAACTCCACCCAATGGCAGTGATTACATCAGAAGTAGCTTGGAACGGCCTTCCCAATAACATGTCACAATCTTCCAGCTCATGCATGTCCATGACCACAAAGTCAACCGAGAAGATGAATTTGTCGACCTTGACTAGCACGTCCTTGCATATACCTTGTGGCTTCACTATGGATCCATCCGCCAACTCGATTGTCATGGAAGTTTGTGTTTGCTTCTTCAATCCCAGCTTTTGAAAAGTGGCAAGTGGCATAAGATTAATGCTTGCCCCTGAGCCACACTGTACTTGTGGAAAATGTTGGCCACCTATGGAACATGGGATGTAGAAACATCCTAGATCTTTCCTCTTCTTTAGTAGCCGTCCTTGGATTATATACTCACTATTTCATCAACACACACAACATATGTGTCTTTTATCCTCCTTTTCTTGGTAATGATGTCCTTGATAAATTTTCCATACGCCAGAATCTTCTCTATTGCCTCCACTAGTGGAATGTTAATGTGGAGCTTCTGAAACATCTCCAAGAACTTCTTGTAGTGCCTATGCTCTTTCTTCGGCCTCAGACTATCCGGGAAAGGAACGTTTGGGTCCTTCACTCGCTTGTGTGGAGGCACATATGGGCTATTTTGGGTCTCCTCCCCTAATCTTTCTTCAATGTCACTGTTTGACGTAGGCTTTGGCATGTCGTTCACAGTTGGTGTGGCTCGTTGCTGCTCATCTTTCTCTGTGGTAGTAGCTCCACTGCGAAGTATGAATTTCACCTACTCCTCTTGCCTAGATGTGGGCACGGTTGTAATGGGTTCTTGGAGGGATTTTCTGAACGAGCGACATCCTCTTGGTAATCCATACAAGCTGCGGGGGCTAGGTACACTGGGTTTAGCCTCCGTGTCAAAATGCATTTTTCCCTTTTCATGGACCTCCACCACTAGGCGCTCTGTCTCCTTAATCACATATATGTACTTCACTTGATGATGTCCTTGAGCAGCCTCTACATTCCCAGTCGGTCTTTGTTGATTTGTATGCTTCATGGCCACCACTTCATTGGAAATTTGGGTCACAGTCGTCTCTAGTGCCCTCATCTACACTCCATGACTTTGTAACATCTTCCCAAATTGATTCAAAATCTCACCCTGGGACTGTAACTGTTTGTCGAACATTTTTTGTTTCACCACCGGGCTAAGCAATTCATTGTTCTTTTCCTCTAGGCTAGGTTGCGGCTTGTGAAAATTTTGTTCCTTCCTCCAATCATAATTGTTATTTCTATATCCCAATTGATGCATATACTTTGCATGTACTTCATCATTAGACCCATTGTCCTCTTTCTCTAGGAGCTTCTTGGCTATAAGATCCATCTTGTCATTAAGCGCTTTGATGGCCTTTTCTTCATGTGTCACGCCAACTTGCTCGGGTGAATCTCTTTCACCCCAGGATTGCTTGTTGGCCATGTTCTTTAAAATCTCCCAACACCCCATACCTTTGTTGTTCAAGAAGAACCCCGAGCATGCTGAATCCATATTGCTTTTGTCATGCTCATTGAGAGCAAAATAGAAAATTTTAACCTATTTTTCCTTATCTAGCCCGTGATGTGGCCACTTCCTCAACATGATCTGGAAGTGCTCCCATGTCTCAGAATAGGTCTCACTGGCCTTCTGGATGAAGTTGTGGATCTTTCGCACAAGATCATTTGTCTTCTCAGGCGGAAAGAACCTCTCAAAAAATACCTCAACCACGTGATCTCACGATTCCACATACTCATCATCAAGATTATGTAGCCATTCTTGTGCATTTCCCGCTAGAGAGCTGGGAAATAGCTTCAAATAAAGTGTCTCTTGTAGAAACCTGTCAATCTTCATCATATCATAATTTTCCACGAACGTGCTGATGTGGGTCACCGAATCTTCATTCTTCAGCCCATGGAATGCATTAGATTTGACTAAATTAATTAGCCCAGGATCAATTTGGTAGTTTGGAATGTTGATGGCCTGCCTTTTGATTGGTCCTTCTGACATAGAAGAGGAAGAAGCCTTGATCTTCTCCCATATTGTTTGTTCCTCTGCCATTGCTTTAGGTTCTTGTTCAAATTCCTCAGGTGGTGGATTTGTCAACTCAACTCCTTCGCTGACTGGCAAAATAACTAGTATTTCTACGTAGTCTATACTATGCGTACTTACCATCAACTAAAACCTAAAACCAGATGGAGAATATTTCAAAACAATACTTAAAATTGAATAAGTGATTAAAAAGATATGAAATTATGCTCAAAATAAAATTAAACAAAAAAATATGGCCTAGAGTGGCTGCTTGCAGCACTCGTAGTGCCAAAAATTGTTGTTCCCCGGAAACGGTGCCAAAAACTTGACACAAATTTACCGTGTGTAAAACGCAAGTGCACGCGTCAATGTAATATAGGCCTTTGTGAGGCCCGAGTCGAAGTCAGGGAACGGATTTTTGGTAGACTACTACTAACTGTTCGCAATCAGCTAGACTGATTAAAATGGTGTGAGAGTTGATTAAAAAAAAAATAAAAATAAAACAAGACAAAACAATGATTAAATATTTGGTTTAATAAATTAAAATGGAATCTTTAGGATTGTGGTTTCACTGCGGGTTTTCGTTGTATTAATTCCTACACAGTTATCCTAATTCGTCTCCTATTTCGGGTAATGGCCTGTAGTAAGAATTGCTCACTTTTGTGATACAATTCATTGCCTTAATCTAGGTCAGTTCCACGGTAGTAGTAAACTATACCCTAAATTAGGTGCATCAGAATCAACCTATGGGTTTCCACCATTAACCCTACATCACCGTGTTCAAGGAATTTATGAGTTAATGTGATTTTTGTCTCTTTTCAACTGTTAATTCTTCTTTCAAAGTAATTAAAGGTATTAGATTATCATTAAGGTGATCAATCATAATGATATAATGGAGAAAATGAAATCATACCATGGATTTAAAAGACAAATTATGATTTACTATGGTAAAATTGTCATACAACAATCACCCGGGCTACTCCCGGTCCTAAAGGTAAAGGGGATTAGCCCCACATGGTTGACAATGGAGAACACATAGGAGTAGAGAAGAAAAACTTGGGAACATTGTAGAAAACTCATGTAATCCCTGATACAAAGGTGTTCCTGGAGATCCTCCTCGAGAAACGTGCGTTTTGCAGTCTTCCGACAGCAAAATCGCCCGTCGGAGGTGCCCGGATCGCTCGGTTGACGGCCTTTGGCTCTTGTCTCCTCCCTCTCTCCTTCTTGGATGTTGTGCAACACAATATGAGATCCCCCTTAGGGTTGGCCGTGCTCTCCTCAGGTCATAACACCACTTTACGGTACCGAAAAAGCCCAACCATCGGATTAGAACACTCTGTTTTAGTGCTAAAAATTGTCAGATCCCGACGCTGTCGATAGTATCGACCCCAGGTCGATGGTATCGACCGTGATACATGTATTTCCTTCCAAAATTGTGTTTCGGGGTTGCTTTCTAATGAAATGTCGATACTATCGACACCAGAGTCGATAGTATCGACTCTGGACAATGCAAAAGTGCCTGAAAAAGTGCCGCAACATGTGTATAAGTCCGGAGATTATATAAAATCATATGAATATTATAAAGGAAGTATAATTTAATGAAAAAAGAGTTTAAAGGCCAACTATAGTGAATTATGCAAATATAATCAAGAAAATGACAAATATATGCATAAAACAGATATAAAATAAGCCCATAAAAGTGACTCAAAACCCATGCATCATAGTACATGGCGACAATTATCACACTTTACTTTTTGTTGATGGTACTGTCTATAAATAGTTCAATCCTTTGAAAAACAAATCAAACATCGTGTGCATTTTGTAGAATTGTTGATTCTCGGCTTGGTTTTGATCCCAAAGTTCTATAATCTAATTGTGGTGATGAGTTTATCAATCACACTCTCATAGAATTCTTCTGAATCAAGTAATTAGAGGACTTGGAATTCCCTCTATTATTTTTGATGTTTTAATTAAAAACTTATAAGCAAATGTAATCCTATACACAAATCGGTTCCTTACATCCATTCTTTTATTTCCTTATGCGACCAATACTAAAGTTTAAAGTGAAAAGGTTTAATACTATGGGGTAAATCAAGTGATCCCTCTAGATTAATATTAGCCAATTGTAAATCAATTGTTATAGTAATTATCACATAAAGCCTAATGAGAAGTTTAAACATATTTCAAGTTTGATTCATGTATATTAGTCCTATTTTGATTTAACTAAGCATAACATAAGGAGATAGTTAAGTGCATGATATTTTCATAATTGAAGGCCATCTTTCATCATAGTATGATAATGGTAATAAAAAACTCTCTATAGAATTTTAGATCAATTAAATTCATAGTTAAAATTACGAACATTTAAAGTTTTTATAAAGTTATGCATTTAATTGCGTGCACACCATACTAAACACTAATGGAAAACCATTCATCTTCATCCATCCATAATAAGCATGTGAATCAGGACCTCCTCAGGTTCCTTCTTATTGGTCCATCCTTGAGTGCATAGTTTGGGACTTAACCATATTTAGGAGTCATGGTGTAAATATGATTTCCAGCCGAACGAAGTCTTCATGTATTTGGGTTTTAGCCAACCCTTATAACACATCGTAACCCTTATTTGTTGGATAGACACCATCTCCGACAAGTGGCTATGGGGAGATGAGGACAAAGAATTGGGTAATAAAGAATAGATGTATGAGCATGGGAGAATAGATTTCAAGGTGTTCTCCCACTCTAGTAGGTTATGCTGTTCCCTTCTCTTTGTTGCACCGTCCAACATCTGCTAGCATGTAATTCTAGATTTGTCAGCATCGCGTGATGTAGTTGTAGTAGCAAAGAGAACAAGAGATGCCTTCAAGATTTTTGTTGGAATCAACTGTAGCATATTCAAACACATACATAGTTAGGTACCTCAAAGATGTATCGCCATAGATGACATTCCACATATTTGTACAATTCACATACATGACGCCTGCTGCACAACTATTTTTTTTTCATGCTTTCATCGAAAAAACATACGAGGATCTTACTCTACTGCTAGAACAAAAGTAGTTACATCATAACCAGTGAAAGAAGATACCAAACATCATAAAATGTTGAAGAAGGCATGTATGACATGCCAATAGGGCATTGACTTCCTAGTAAATGCCACTCCACAGATATAAGTTGTGATTTGGAGGTCTATACCATCAACTACCAAGGCCCTATACAGGATTTCCAATCCATATTTGCACATGAGATTCAAAGGAACCATTGAGTATGAGTTATGTCATCAGCTTAGATGTCAAATCAACTAGCTTACATAACTCCTCAAGATTTCCATATAACATTACCATATATATCAGCAACTACGATGTAGTTTTAGAATATAACTTATTGCTGCTTGTTCTGTAGATCAATAGAAACTTGTGTTTAGGAGGTCCTTTTTTCATCATATTTTGTTTCATCAAAAGTAGATAGAGATGTGCTAAGAAGCTAATCTTAGTGTGGGGTTCAGTTATTTTCAAACGACCATAAAGAGAAAGTCCACTTAGTGGAAAGTAGCCGCATAATAGAGTTCAGTCGTAAGGATGAGATAAGTAACTAGGGCAATAGTGCATATACTAAAAACACATAGGAAGAATGATGCTAGGATGAAGAAATTGAAAACAAGAGTAGAATGGGAGAGTCGATGGGTTATAACGGGTATTTATGACAATGAATCTCATTGCATCAAATTTTTTCAGTGGAGTTAGGTTTCCCTCATCATTAGGTAAAGACGTAGGTTATCTTGGGATACGACCATTACTCAGCCAAAAAAATCTTGAAGTGGTGGCAACTGGGGCACTTTCATATAATACATTTCCATAAGATACAAATGCCTCGAAATGACAATGAACTCACCAAATCAATGATGTAAGAAATAAGTGAATACACTCCACAACAGTTCTACTACACTATCTTATAATGTGAAAAATGACTTTTTCTCTCTGGAATCACATGACAACATTAAATACCAAAGGACGACTTGAGCTTCTACTGTGAACGTACTTGTCATTAGAGATGGAAAATGTCTTAGACATTGATCATGTTGGACCATCAGGTGCTAACGAGTTAGTGACTAAAGAATAAAATAATTGTTTAAGAATGTGCTATCATGATAGATAATATGAATTTAAAACCTTATACAACAAGTACAAGAGCTACCCAATGCAAGAAAATTGTATGTGTTCTATTTTATTACTTTATACGTGTCTTCTTATCAATTTTCTTCAAAATTTGCTACATATAATTTATCCTAAGAAAGATATATATACATTGAGTGTTATTAATGGAAAAATGTAAATCATGGTTTTTTTTTATCACTTGTCCTCTTTGTTTTGAATTCTTTCTATGCCATATATTTTAAGAATTGTTTACTTTTGGCTCAAATAGAAACACATTGTGAGTCTTTCTAATATATACATTTGAATATATATTCCCTATAGAATACTACACATTAACATGAGTTTTTGGTGTGTGTGTGTGTGAATAATAGAACAAAAACTATATTATTGAGATGTTCATTACTGTGTGGAACATTCATCACAACTTATTTTAATTCAGAAAAATAAATATAAAAAGTACCCAGTTAAACCTTCATTTATATGATTTCCCTAGAATATAATAAAAAACATAATTCTTTCTTATATTATTATAATGTTTTAACTAAATAGCATATAATGACCTGGTACATGCCAAACCCGATGTATAGATAATGGGTATGTTGTAGGACAACTATATTTCAACGAGATATGCTATTTTGTATGATGTATGCATATATGTTGATATATCCAGCAAGAAGTGGTTCAAGTAGTCAAGCATGGCGTCCCCTCATGAAGGGACCCGAGTTCAATTCATAGCTGCCGTCCTTGTGATTTGCCACATTCCGGGCATGAGGCCTCCGTTGCGGTTTGGAGGAAGGGGGAGAAAATCTTCTCTTTTAACCCAATAATAGTATATGCGGATATACACACTGATGTGTGAACTTGTATAAGTTTTTGATAATGTGAAGTTTATCCTCTTTATAACTTATTTTGATATTTGATATATTTATATGCATGAATAATGAAGTAGTTAAAGATTCATTGAAAGAACCACATTAATATTATGAAAGTGTACAATGGATTCTCCTTTTTCTAAACATATTGTATACAGCTATGTCATCTAAAAGTTTAGCTCTACATAATATTGTACTTTATATGTTTACATCATAATCCTTATGAATATTCTTTAAGATAAATAGATAACAGTTGATTTTGTACAAATTTACTAACATAATGCCAGTTCTTATACTCGCTTAATAGAATCTTTTGAAATTATTTACATTTTTTTTTAAAATGTAATGAATATCAACGATGTTGCAGATGCAACACCTCTCCATTTTGGCAAAGAGTTATATTTTCCAAATCACATATATAGTTTGCACCTATATAAGTATATCCAGAGTTTGAGAATGGGCCGCGGGAGAGACGGAAGTGGCACAAGGGGTCGCGGGAGGGGAGGCAACCCTAGGGGCGGCGCCATCTTGGATACGAGGATCCCATCACCAGAACCAGATTCGGTTCCTCCTGAATGCTCAAGCGTGGCACATGAAGTGCAAGGGATTCCATCATCTCAGGTTAGAGGCTGTTCAGAGGTGTCGACATCTTCAACTATACATGCAATTCCTTCTTCCTCGTCAACTCAATCGCCGAAGGAGAGTGGAGATTCTTCCGCTGGTAACAAGGAACTCGACTGGATTTCCGCCAGTAGACCCAAATTACCATGCGACGACATATCCACTGTCGACTTCATTGAGACGGAGGTCATTTTCGGAATCAAATGCTTCTCCGTCTCGAGCGAGGAAGAGCCTATTCCGTCGTGGTAGGAGTATGTGTCGATCATATTCACGAGGAGGAAGCCTTTGCAGAGTCAGCTTCATGGGTGGATCCGTCGCCAGTGGAGACCCAGTGATTCATTCGAGATCATTGCGGAGGAAACGGAGGGATTTGTTGTGAAGCTTCCAACGGTAAAGGAAAGGGGGAGGATTCTCAGTGAGGCACCCTAGATGATGGATGGCTTGCTAACTATTGTCCAGGTATGGGAACCAGGTTTTCTTCTCCAGCCTCTCTCCTTCCCCAAGCTTCCCGTATGGGTGAAACTTGAAAACCCAAGTTTACACTGGACATCGAGGAAACTAAGCGGTGTTGCGAGTCTCATTGGTAAGCCCCTGGATGTTGAAGAATCTAGTTTCTCTATTTACTGCTTGCGTGAAGCCACGATGTGTGTGGATCTCGCTTCCATCTCTGGCTTCCCGAGGTCAGTGAAAGTCAACATTGATGGGAAACTAAGAAACTTGAAGGTTAGCTACTTGGCGAAACCTCAAGTGTGTTACGACTGTTCTCAGTTTGGCCATCGGTTTCCTTCTTGTCCCAAGGTTGCAGAAAGCAAACCGATTCCAAGCCAGCTGCAGTTAAGGGTCGGGAAATACAACAACAGTCAAGGTGTTCGACGAACTGCCAGGATGAACATCTCCACTTGCGAAGATGAGTCTGGGGTCAACCTAGAAGTAGAGCAAAGAAAGGCTGTTGATCCTCACATAATACAGTCAGAACCTGACATGAAGAGCAGCTCACCAACAGAGATTGAGGGGGCTCTAAATTTGGATTGGGAAATTTCCCTGTCCAAAACTGCTACTACCCCTTCCTGTTTGAAACAACTAACACATGACACTGGAATTATCTTGGAATATCATCATAGGCCTGCTTGGAACTCAGATGAAGTTTCCTCGATTAGTTCCCATGATATAGATCAGGAGGTAACAGATGACTTCATTGTGAACAAGGATCCTAGATCCAAGAAGAAGAAGAAAAAACACAGAAGAAATGGTACTGAAGAGATTCCCATATTAGGATTTTCGGAATCCATATAGGACCTCAAAGGAGAATCTCTCAGTGGTGTGTGTGTTGGTTTCTATTCAGTCATTTGCTTAGGAGGTTGAAAGAGCTTCTTCATTATCTTCCCTTGATTGGATGTGGCGGGTCTTATATCTTGTCGTGTAACATATCTTGTGGGTGCTTTGATTTCCAGTGTTCCTGACTTGATGATGAATGGCTGTTGATGGTCATGGTGGACATGGATGGGTTCTTTTCCTCTGAATGATAATGTCTGGCTAGTTACCTGCTGGTGGTGGATTGAATCATGAAGTGGCAGTTCGTGCTCAGTCCAGGAAGGGTGCAAGGAGTGGCAGGTCATGCATCCCTTTTAGTCTTGTGTGTTTGTTCCCATGTTTCGGTTATTTCAAGCTTCCAAGTCGTAGACTTATCTTGGTGTTTAATCCTGAGTTGAGCAGCTAGGTTTTTCTCATGGATATCTTTGTGGGTAGGGTTTAATGCTTCCATGTAGCTTTCCTTATTCTTTACTTTAGTCCGATCTCCTTGCTAGTCTCCTTCTTACCCATACTTTTTGTTTACCTGGGGTGATTTTCTCATTTATGATCTGGTGTGTCATCCCTGTGTGGAGACACAGAGATCTTGGTTCCCTAAGATGCACTATGTACCTAAAGTTTTGGTTTTCCAGTAACACGTTTTTTTGCCGACCAAAAAAAAGTATATCCAGAGTCTCCAAAAATTGTAGTTTGGATACAACATCACTTTTATGAAACATAGATGAACTCTATTTTTTGTATGTGAAAAAACTACGATAAGGTTATGATAAAATTTTAAGTAAATTTAGGAACCAGTTTGAGAACTATTAGTAACTATAATCATAATGAGTTATGTCTATGGTTTCATACATTATCAAACAGTAAACATGAAAATATAGTGTGTATATGTATGTGTAAAAAAATGAATAAGCATATTGTTGAAGAAAAAATGATTGCATAATATTTAATAGTTTTGATTCTTAAAGACTCTGATTTCCTTATATGTTTTAATATTTTTTAATGAACATGTATTGCACGCTATTTTTAGTAATAACAAAAAATGTCTTACAACCTGTGACATACAATTTTGTTCATCGATATACATGACTAAATAATTAATTTTAATACATTATTCGAGCCTACTCACACTATGTAGGAAAAAACATTCATGGAATTTCATAACATAATATAATGTTTTAACATTCATTCAAGTAGGAAATAATATGAGAAGCATATATGCTTTAGAAGTATAGATTCGATAACAAATTTCCATGGTCACTTAGTTTTGCTTATCTTAAATATATTTGTAGAATTTGGAATAAAAAGACACTATAGGAGATAAGAATGAACCTCAACTAAAACAATTTGGTATTTCTTACAAATTCTATATTTAATTTGTTCAATTCCAGGATTTTGTGCCTTAGAAATAGAAGACTAATTTGTTGGTAACATTTTTGAGGTTATAAAAGATTTTGGCGATCATCATAAATATATATTTTTAAAGTATACCCAAGAAATATAGAGCTACAAATTGTTTTTGTACAAAATTTAAAGCATAAATAAAAATTATATATAAGTAAATTAGAAACTCAATTGATAATTAAAAAATTAAACACATATTAAATTGAATGATTTGATCATTTGAAAAGGACAAGATTCATTTATTATGATAGAATTAGAATAAATCAAATTATATCATCGCCTCATACAAAAGAACCATGTAATGAAGGATTGGGTATTAAGTGAGCAAGAACAACATAAAATGTAATCTTTTAATAACTCATTTTTGGTGTATATTATATAACATGTAACATTATGATGTTTATTTCTTAGCTATTCGATTGATCACATTTTCCATATTCATAAATAATAAACTTCTTAAAATCAAAGCAAAATTTTGAATATAGAATTCAACATTATATAATATAAGCTATATATAACAAATCCCAATAAAAATTTCTTTTAATGTTTTAATGATTTTCGTGTGATATACTGACACCAACATCTATTATTCAAATTTAAAGGAGTGATTTTTATAACATGTTTAGTTTGCATGTTATCACAATGTTAAAATCAAAGCTGACAAGTTTAAATCAAAATAGGTGAAATTGTTGGTTTGGACCAAAATATCTCCATTTTAAACATCAATGTGATGCAATGGAAAAAATCACAACATATTTTTGATAAAAAGAATCTCAGGTGAAATGTTGGTACAATTGAATAGGAATTATCATTAGAATCTCATAAAAATTAAAATTCCTCCAACCATCTAGGTAATACTTTTTCTCATCATGCCAATATTCAATGAAAAATGAAATATAATACTATAAAATGTTATGATTGCAATTATACGATAATAAGAAATTTGGTATTCAATTTTTGTCTTTTTTAGACATGAAAATAATCAATTGTTGTGTGTTCCCATGCTTATCTTTGTCTTAACTACTGAGCATGTCGATGAACACAATTTTCTCAAGTTTAAATCAACACAAAACAGGATAAAAGTATCATCTTGTTTACACTATAACCAAAATACCAATTATCACTAAATTTATTTCATACCATAGATATTAGTGTATATGCCATAAAATGTGATCCAAACTATTTGACTGGCATTACGTTTAAGAGATTCACTAAATGAAAATTAGAAATTAATTGTCCAACATGGATTCAACGAACACCAACAAAACCATTCTTCACAAACATGTTCCATGTCAACTCCAATTATATTTAACTTCAACGACCTCTCTTCCAATGCCCTTAGTAATCTTTTAATATATTTTACCTCTTCCTCATCCCAGCCATCAGTGGTGGAGCCATATGGCGTCTTGGGTGGGTACATGCCCTACCCATGTTTCATAATAACTTAAAAAATGTACTTTGATTTGATTTTAGAAAGAAAATTTGTGTAGTTTTCCACTTGCAACCAATAATAGAAATTTAAGATAAGAGGTGCCCTCCTTAGCTCGATTTCCTTGTTCCACCAATGCCACCCACATCATCATTTAAAAATACCATAACAAATTTGAGACACTAAATGATGTCCCAAGTATTAATGACTGGAATCCATAACTATTGAAATATTATATGTACACCAAGTCATGATGAATTTTATGAAAAAATATTATTTAATAAATAAATTATACATAAATCCATGTATGAAGAACATGCATAATCTAATATATATATATATATAAATATCTATATATATATATATATATATATATATATATATATATATATATATATATATATATATATATACTAGTGAATGTGCACGTGACATAAAATTTATTGGAATTGCAACAGAAAAAATACTATAATGTTAATATTTTTAAATAAAAAAAATTCAATTTAGAAATGTTTGTTCTATGTTGACAATTTGCTTTCATAAATAATAAATATATATTCATTTTGTAACTAAAAGTTCATTATGTGACAAAAATCTGTAGGTGATGTCAGGCGTCTATTTTCTCATCTAAAATTGAAGTTTAATGAGCTCATCCTCATATGAACAATCAAAGAGAGGTGGATACCTGATTGGAGAAGAAAATATGAGTTTAATAATTTGATAAGAAACATGAAATAAATAAATAATAAATATTATAGTATACTATCTCAATTTTTATCAATGCATGTGCTCACTTTCTGGTGATTTAATCCTAAAGATTTTATAATTTGATTTCGAGCCTTTGACATATGAAAAAATGATTAGTGTAAATATTCAGATAATTTAATAATATAATCGTATATGCAGTCAAAATACTTACAGTTCTAGTGATTATTTTGGCAAAATGTTGTGTTTCAACTGTAATTATTGATGATTTTGTATTTGTTCTCACACACAGCTTTGGAATGACTTTTTCTGTAAGTATATACAAATAACAATCATAAAAAGATTGTATCATAAAACACAACTGGAAATATAAATTATACGAAAAACAAAAGTACCAATTCAGATTTTAAGATAGATACAAAAGAAAACAAAAAATTAATGTTGTGTTCGATGTCAATTAAAAGACTCATATATTCTTTCTTAATATCTAAGGGAACTACATCTAAGACTTTAGCTGTTTGCTTCATTGTTGTTGGCATCCCTTGTGATTAAAAAAAAATGGTTGGGCATCTTGTGCTTTGACATGAAAAAATAATTGATTCTATGATGCCTTTGATAATATGATATCCACCATATCTTCACCATTTCCCTATATTATTATACCAATTTAATATTAATATAGATGCAAAGTTCATTAATATTCTACGTATATGTATAAAAATATGGAGTACTTGTGAGTGGATATTGTTTAGCTCTATAGCAGTATAACCAAGGAGATGATGAGTAGTTGAGTCAAATAATGTTAATTTAATAGAATCAAAAGCGTCCATGGCTTCAACTTTCATAATGTACCTATAATTAATTAAAAGATATATTAATTTACAAGAAAATAATAATATATAGATATATTACATAATAAAAGAAGGTACATTGCCTGAGGACACTATCTTTTGCTCCACATTTGGGGCAGACCTTGGCTTGACCATTTTCATCATATACTTTCTTTCTACACCTAACACATGCATTGTACCAAAGGGTTCGATCATGGTAAATCTGTACAATTACTACCTTAATTTCATAAATATGATCCTAAAAATATTCAACATGTTATTTTCATAGTATATATATTTAAGTATTTGTATAAGTTACAAACTACCATTACTTACTTTGTCTAGTGTCCCACTCTATAGGGATTCATGCAAGATGGAAAGATTGATCCTTATTGCCTCTATATTCTCTTTTTGCATGGGCACATTCGCAAGTGATGAAGAACCAACACCGCTTTCAGACAACGTCTTGCATTTACAAAATTCAATTTAGAAAGAAATATATATGAACTACCATTTGAATGTGTATGAAAATGACTACCTTGAATTCGTTTCCTCGATGCTGCAACCCCAGATATCACTATTGCTCTTGCTATGAAACCCATAGACCTTACTTTTTCTACCAATGCCTTGTATAGAAATGTCCTTCCAGTTCCACTAGGACCATCGACAAAGAATACCCCAGGCTGGTTTCCCATTATGTAGTTGAATATCTCGTTGAATGCATGTTGTTGGTCATTGTTTAGTGATGAAATGAATGATAGATCCTGTTCACTTACTTGTATATTCATCTCTTCAACAATTTCACGTGACATGTTTTGTCCAATAATTATTGAAAAATCATCATCAATAGTTTCCAAGTCATAATCCTCTATATCCTTCCCCATGCTCTCAAGAATAGATTTAATATTTTGTAGTACTCTCTGCTCTGACTAATGCTCATTGGTGATTCCAGACCTACAAAAATCTTCTAACATATCATTGAGGCTTGCATCCCACAAAGCTCTTACATTTGTTGGTTTCAATAAACTAATATTGTAACAAATAATCTCTGTAGAGAAACTGGGAATTCAAAATGTGTTGCCTCACTTAAACATTCTGAAATTGTATCATCACTCTCGATAAGACCCCGATGTTTGGCTGAAAGTTTGAATGTTGGTTGGATAACACCATTTACGGTCCTCAAATTCTCAAATGAAGTTGAACCCTTTACATGATTTAGTAATATTCTCGAATAATACCTCTCACCTTCAATAGGATTTACAGTAACGATATGACCAAAACATCTCTTTGCTTTCTTTTCTTCCAATATTTTCCAGAGAAATTCCACACATAATGATCAGGGAATTGTTTATAAAGACATTGATGAGATTTTTCATCATGCGAGTTTGTCACAAAATACTCAGTGAGCATTGTCCTTCAAACACCATCTCGTTCCATAACATTTTGCAAGTTATCATCTTTTAAGAATGTGACACTATGCATGTTAGGTAGATGCAATTGCAAGGAAACTACTAATGGTTGTATTTCACTAAGTTTTAACTCAAACATTCTCCACATTGCCTCCGGTGGAGATATCCATCAAGCATCTCTAAATTGATTCACCTCATTGACGGTCTAGTCTGCAATATCAGGAGCTTTGTTGACTGAAGCCTTATCATGACCCTTATATATATACTTGAAGAGGTATTTGACTACTTTGATCCTCGAACATACCTCTACGCTAATATGACACCTAATATCGGTAACAAATATAGATTATATGGCGCAAATTATATATGCCATTCCACATATTGCGCAAATTTTCATCTAGATGGATACCGTGTGATGTGAATGCAAAGTGACCATTGTAACTTCTAATGGACCTGAGAAACTCCATAGAATCTGGTGTTTGTGATGTGTACAAACCATATAGTTATGTTGGAACATGATTGTTAACTAAATGTACCTTTCCCTTCATACAACAAAAAGATGGTGGTTCAAATTGAAAGAATTTGGCACCACAAACTATGTGTGGAAAACTTATGTGGTTCATTGAGAATATTGCCAAAAATTGGATTGGAAATATCAACACCAGAAGAATCTTCAACATTTCGATACATGTTTGATATATAGAAGTCCTCCGTATCTTCCACGATACCTGCATCTAGTTTGTTATAACACAAGATGAGAAAAATAGTTAACTCATAGAATATTGCATGATGTTTTATAACTATTACCTTCACTACATGGGATTGCCAAATTAGCAACCTCATGGGGATTGTTACACAACTCAAAGACACAACAAACAAACCTATCAACATGATGTCCATTGGGAACAATGTCAGTCCGACAAGGATAGGAAGTGCTTGGTTGTTCCAATGAATTCGTTGCAACATCGTCCAACTCTTCTTGATATCATTTTAGGAATTGGATCAAGTATCTTTGTTTCCTAGCTCGCCTATGAATTATGCTGACAACATTATCCCCATGATGTTGGAAGATTTTATCGTTCGAGATAACATGCTAAAACAATGCTCTTTGACCAAGTGCAAAGTCCACACCTTCATTGAGAAGTTGAATAACTTCATAGACTCTGTCAAAATATGGGTGCATATGAATTCTTAAATTCATATAGGGTGGCAAACTGTTGTAAATTGTAGCATATCTTGCAATAAGTTCTCCACCACCTTCACATCTGGCACGCCTATGCATTCGTCTACTTCTAATAACCATTTGACGATGGTAACTACACATCTGTTGGGTGGACCTCAAATCATAACTATAAATATATCTTTGATATTGTTGAGATCTATGTGACTCTATTGATGTAAGACATGACGCAAGTGTGTCACAACTTTGAGATGTAGTGCTAGAAGATAGGCACAACTCCACCATAGTTTGCACAAATTCTTCATTTTGGAAAGTGAAAACAATGAGAGGGATTCTATATGCAGTGATATGACTCATTATTTTATAAGCTTAAATTCTCATACAACAAATCAAAATAAAAAGATGAATGTGGTCGATTCAGATAGTTTACAAATCATTTCAACATTTGGTGAGCAAGAATTCATATCAACGAAATTTTGGATAACTCTAATTAAAATTATCACAAGGCATACAGTTAGATTTAGGGCTAGTTTGGTTGGATGTAATGGGGTGTAGTTGCAAATTTGCAATGTAAAAATATACATCAAACACCAATTTTGTCATCCGATTGTAGCATACCAAACATGCCCTAAATATTGGAATATTATGCGGGTTTATTTTCACCGAACACGTACATTATTGTTAGAGCTAGCTCAGCTGGTTAAGCCTGTTGGTTGAGAAGCACATGTTGAGCCTTTTCCCAATACCAATATCGATTGGGGAGCATGCCATCCATTTCTTATGGTAAAAGTATATCTAAACACATTAATTTTTGAATTCGGCTAGGTAGACCCCATTTTTGAACCTATAACCAAGCACGGAGCAATCTCCACCACAACACATAATAAATAAAATATGTATTTTATATGTCACATGTCTTGTAATATGTGGTGGAGATTGCTCCGTGTTTGTTTATGGGTTTGAAAATAGGGTTGCATAACAAACCTCCTAAATTTTTATCGGTCAACTATTTTATCTTTGTCATCCTTCCATCAGGGAAGGACATTTGTCAAAACCCACCGGCAACATGTCGGGGATTCCTGACATGTGTCCCTTTTACCCTGTTGCAAGGCCAGAAATAATGCGCAGTCCACCGACCCCGGACCCCCCATTCCTCACTCCCAGACTGCCCAGACCCCTCAATCCCCAACCCTCTCACTCTCTGACCCCCTCTCTTCTTCGTTCCCTAATTGCAGCGGCGATTCCTTCTGCTCCAATCCCCTAACCCTAGCGTATATTCCTCCCTTCCGACAACACTACATCCCTCCCATTCCATTTCCTATTTCTAACAGCTGATCCAGACATCGTAGCACTGTCGGACCCCCTCTCTTCTTCGCGCCCTAACTGCAGCGGCGATTCCTTCTGCTCTGATCCCCTAACCCTAGTGTAGGATCCTCCCTTCCGACAATGCTTCATCCCTACGATTCCATTTCATGTTTTTGATAGTTGATCCTGACATCGTAGCACTCCCCGACCCCCTCTCTTCTTCGTACCATATAATTGATGTCCTAACCCGACAACAACTTCCACGTGTGGTGGCACTCAATCCTCCGTCGGTCCTCACCACGCTGTCGCCAGTTCTGGGCCACAAGAACGTCCCCTGTGGCTTGCATATCCTAAGCCCTCTCCTGTGTGCCGCCACCGTGAAGGTGGGCTTCCATGCGTACTTGTCCTTGTCTACCGCCGCGTTAGTGTCAGTGGTGGTTGGGATGGTTTCCATGGCGGCACCATCTGATTTTCTAATTCCACAGCTTCTACTGGTGCTATCTATGGAAACTTTCTTTGTGGTAGGATCCGAACTTGGAGTAGTGATGACGGGTTGGGAGTGGTTAAAGCATCCATCCGACATCTTATTGTCAGTAGTCTCTACTGTGGATGTACCATTGTTGTTAGCGTTCAATAGCTTTTCTTATTTCGTTGTACACTGCTGTGATAACGGAGTCCTCCGTTTAATACATCTACTTAAGTTTTCATTTTTTACGTTTTGATTTTGTGGTTTCAACACTCCTCAACCCCCAAGATCCTACAAGCCCTAATCGCAGTAGTGGTGATTTAACCTGCTCTGGTGATCTAACCCAAGAGCAGAATCATCCCTTTTCTCCCTCTAGTTCCATTCATGTTTCTAACAACAGATTCCTTCAGATCTCGTCAGATTTGTTGCATGCACAGACCTAGCCCTAATTATTTGATCATCTGGTTGGTTGATGCTCGCGTATCTACTGATGTTTTTGTAGGAAACGATCGATCGTTCAGAATAAAATGTTATGACCTTAAAAGTTTCTATGTTGACATGTATTTGGAATAATAATTTGTATGCTATCCAAATCCAACTCTATTCAGGATGAAGTGATCGATATTGACCCTAGCTGGAGAGGTTAATGACCCGTCGTTGATGACCATGATGGGGTAACAATACTACCTTTTTTATCTCGGGTCAGTAAATATATGTTACATATTTATAATACTCTTTTATTATATTACTTCTCTATTATTATTAAACTACTTGGATCATCTTTATAGGTCACACATCTAATTTATTTTACTGAAGACGGGATTAATTATATTATAGATCACATTCGAAATGATGGTATTGAAGTTATATAGGTTAAGAATTCAGTCAAACGATCTGATGTTGTTTTTGTAGAAAATGATCACGACCTTTGAGTCTCTATTGATAATTTCCTTGATGTATGATTATGCTTATGGGTCCTTTACATGGTGTGTTTACTTTTCAAGGTCTAGGCTATATTCTATTCATTGTAAGTAGTGTATACATCTAATAATTTCCATGAGATATGATTCTTCTTAGCGGACGTTTACATGGCGTGTTTAATTTTCAAGGTTCAAGTTCTGATTGATTGTTGATTATATTTAGTACCTGTGACCAAATACATCTAAAGGTCTCTACTGATATATTCCATTAGGTGTGCGTCGACTTTAGGAGTGCTTTATATGTTGTTTTTAATTTTAAAGGTTAAATTTCTTTATATATGGTTGCTGTATACATTAGGTATTATGGCCTCTATCTTGTTGCATACATATGTATGCCATGCGAGATCTAGCATCAGTGACTTGATCTGGGTTTGTCTACATTTTGCTGATCCTCATATCAACACTTTAATGAAGGTAACAACTATGGCCGACTATATTAATTTCATATGAATCTGATTGCGTGGGCATTTCCATATTGTTCTAGGTCTTATTTAAGTTTGCACTTAGTCTGCTCTATGACATTATGTATTGTTATGCTTTATTTGTAATCTCAATAGTGGTCTTGGACATTAAAATTTCTATTTGGTTGTTGAATACATTTGGAAACTGTGGTCTTATCGTGTTGCATACATATGTATGCTATGAGTTATCTAGCTTCAATGACTTGATCTGGGTTTGTCTCCATTTTCCTGATTGGCATATCATCAAATACAATTAAGGTAATTTAGATGATTGCATTCTAATACTTATAAGTAGTGTATACATCAGATTAGTGTGGACTCCCTATTGATGTAGGTAACAAGTCCATTCATATATATAATGTCAGGACGGACTTTGGGTCTCTATTGATAATTTCCATTAGGTATGATTCTACTTAGGGGTCCTTTACATGGTGTGTTTACTTTTCAAAGTTTAGATTCTACTTGGCCGTTGATTACATTTACTATTTGTAACCTCTCACCAGTAGTCTTTGACATTAAATTTTTTGAAGGTAACAACTTAATGAATATATAATCCTTTAATAATTTTTTTGGTAAAGGTCTCTACTAATAGATTCCATGAGGTATGTGTCGGTCTTAGGAGTGCTTTATATGTTGTGTTTACTTTTAAACTTTTAATTAATATATATGCGACATTTGGCTTCAGTGATTTTTTCTAAGGTTATCAACTGTGTTCTAATTGGCATATCAACAAATACATGAAGGTAATTTAGATGACCACATTCTATTTCCTATAAGTAGTGTATACATATGATTAGTGTTGACTCCCTATTGATGTAGGTAATGGGTCAATTCATATATATAATGTCAGGGCGGCCTGTGGGTCCATATTGATAACTTCTACGAGGTATGATTCTATTTATAGGTCCTTTACATGGTGTGTTTACTTTTCAAGGTTTACGTCACAATCTATTACTTATAAGTAGTGTATACATCTGATTAGTGTGGACTCCCTATTAGTGTAGGTAATGGGTCCATTCATATATATAATGTCAGGGCGGCCTTTGGGTCTCTATCGATAATTTCCATGAGGTATGATTCCGCCTATGGGTCCTTCACATGGTCTATTTACTTTTCAAGGTTTAGGCCACATTCTATTACTTATAAGTACTATACACATCAGATTAGTGTGGACTCCCTATTGATGTAGGTAATGGGTCCATTCATATATATAATGTCAGGGTGGCCTTTGGATCTCAATTGATAATTTGCACGAGGTATGATTCTGCTTATGGGTCCTTTACATGGTGTGTTTACTTTTTAAGGTTTATCTTCTACTTGGACATTGATTACATTTGGTACATGTGACCTCTATCTTGTTGTAGGTATACCATCATGTAGGGTAGCACATGTATGTTATGCGACATCTGCTTCAGTGAATTAATCTAAGATTATCAACTGTGTTCTGAATGACATATCAACAAATACATGAAGGTAATTTAGATGAACACATCCTAATACTTATAAGAAGTGTATATATATGATTAGTTTTCAGTCCCTATTGGTGTAGGTAATGGGTCCATCATATATATAATGTCAGGCGGCCTTTGGGTCTCTATCGATAATTTTCATGAGGTATGATTCTACTTATGGTTCCTTTACATGGTCTGTTTATTTTTTAATGTTTATGTTCTAATTGGAAGTTGATTACATTTGGTACCCATGGCCTCTATCTTGTTGCAGGTACAAATCCCCATCATTTATGGAAACACATGTATGTTATGCGACATCTACTTTAGTGAACTGCTCTAAGATTATCAAATGTGTTTTGATTGGCATATAAACAAATACATTAAGGTAATTTAGATGACCGCATTCTATTACTTATAACTAGTGTATACATCTGATTAGGTTGGACTCCCTATTTATGTAGATAATGGGTCCATTCATATATATAATGTCAGGGCATCCTGTGAGTCTCCATTGATAATTTCCATGAGGTATGATTCTGCTTATGGGTCCTTTACATGGTGTGTTTACTTTTCAAGGTTTAGACTGCATTCTATTACTTATAAGTAGTGTATACAAATGATGAGTGTGGATTCCCTATTGATGTAGATAATGGGTCCATTCATATATATAATGTCAGGGCGGCCTTTGGGTCTCTATTGATAATTTGCATGAAGTATGATTCTGCTTATGGGTCCTTTACATGGTGTGTTTACTTTTCAATTTTAATGTTCTACTTGGATGTTGATTACATTTGGTACATGTGCCCTCTATCTTGTTGCATGTATACCCTCATGTAGGGCAGCACATGTATGCTATGCGACATCTGCTTCAATGAATTGATCTAAGATTATCAATTGTGTTCTGAATGGCATATCAACAAATACATGAAGGTGATTTATATGACCACATCCTATTACTTATAAATAGTGTATACATCTGATTAGTGTTCACCCCATATTGATGTAGGTAATGGGTCCATTCATATATATAATGTCAGGGTGGCCTTTAGGTCTCTATCGATAATTTTCATGAGGTATGATTCTGCTTATGGGTCCTTTACATGGTTTGTTTACTTTTTAAGGTTTAGGGCACATTCTATTACTTATAAGTAGTGTACACATCTTATTAGTGTGGAATCCCTATTGACGTAGGTAATGGGTCCATTCATAGATATAATGTCAGGGCCACCTTTGGGTCTCTATTGATAATTTGCATGAGGTATGATTCTTCTTAGGTTTCCTTTACATGGTGTGTTTACGTTTTAAGGTTTAGGTTCTACTTGGTCATTGATTACATATGGTACATGTGGCCTCTATATTGTTGTAGGTATAAGTCCCATCATGTAGGGAACACATGTATGTTATTCGACATCTGCTTCAGTGAATTGATCTAAGATTATCAACTATGTTCTGAAGGTAATTTAGATGACCGCATTCTATTATTTATAATTAGTGTATACATCTGATTAGTGTTCACCCCCTATTAGCTATATCATCAACTTCTTATTTTCCATAATGTATCTTCCTTGTGACATGTGAATGTTGAAAAGGCTGAAAAGGGAGATATACCACAGTGATTGTTGAAAAGGCTAAAAAGGGAGATATACCTAGTTGTGAAGAAAGATTAGTCCTATTTCATCAAACTCATCTGGCCAATTTGGTGTTTTGGTATTTTGACTTGGCTATATCATCAACTACTTATTTTCCTTAATGTATCTTCCTTGTGATAGGTGAATGTTGAAAAGTCTAAAAAGGGAGATATACCAAGGTGATTGTGGAAAAGGCTGAAAAGGGAGATACACCAAGTTGCAAAGAAAGATAAGTCCCTATTTCAACAAACTCATATGGCTAATTTGGTGTTTTGGTATTTTGAATTGGCTATATCATCAACTACTTATTTTCCTTAATGTATCTTCCTTATCATAGGTGAATGTTGAAAATGCTGAACAGAGAGATATGCCAAGGTGATTGTTGAAAAGGCTAAAAAGGGAGATATACCAAGTTGCAAATAAAGATAAGTCTTATTTCAACAAACGCATCTTATATATTGTTTACAACTCATTAGTACCTGATAGCGTAGTTTATTTTGACGTGGTTGACTATTTTGTGCTATATGTTTCTCAGACCTTATGTTTGACACGTTAATTCTGTATATGAAATATATAAGACTTTTGTAGTCTTCTCTTAGTTAATATCATGTTAATATCTATATTTGAAATTTATCTCATGAACCAATCTACAAGTACTCGTTGATTTATTGTGTTCTTTTGGTTTTGAGGTGCTGCTTGTGCTTATCTGAATATTGTGGCATCAAATATACATGCATATATTACATACTATCATATGCTTGAATGAAAAATGGGGTGTTTTTTGTGTATTTTCCTGTAGACTATTATATCTTAAATATGGTTTAGAACTAATGAGAACCTAACTGCGCAGTTTAGGTTGGCTATTTTTCTATGTTTCTCAGATCTCATGTTTGATGCCTTAATTCTGTCTATGAAATATATATGACATTTATAGTCTTCTCTTGGTTAATATCATGTAAATATGTACCGCTTAATACAGATGTATTATATGAGCATATTGGAGTCTATGTTTGATAAAGTTGTGTGCAGTAAAATCATAATTTGCATCATCATGTTCTTAAATGATAGTATATATAAATGAAAATAGAAAGCTATGGCTTTTTGCAAGAATGTCCATAAGTAGAATCATACCTCATGGAAATTATCAATCGAGACCCAAATCCCACCTTGACAATATATATATATGAATGGACCCATCACCTACATCAATAGGGAGTCCACACTAATATGATGTATACACTACTTATAAGTAATAGAATGCTGGCTACTATTTGGTTGACTATTTTGTGCTATGTTTCTCAGACCTCATTTTTGACACCTTAATTGTTTCTATGAAATGTATAAGACCTTTACAATGTTCTATTGGTTGATATAATGTAAATATATACCGCTTAATACGGATGTATTATA
The DNA here is from genome assembly GCA_963693085.1 of Alisma plantago-aquatica. Classification (NCBI taxonomy): domain Eukaryota; kingdom Viridiplantae; phylum Streptophyta; class Magnoliopsida; order Alismatales; family Alismataceae; genus Alisma; species Alisma plantago-aquatica. Next base: position 695,834,947 of record OY856409.1, read on the forward strand.
TAACCATATTTGAATCTATGTTTGGTAAAGCTGTGTGCAGTAAAATAGAAACCTATGGCTCATGGGAACCTGATGGTGTAGTTTATGTTGACCTTGTTGATTGTGGCATTAGATCTACATGCATATATTACATACTACCGTATGCTTGAATGAAAAATGGGGTATTTTTTGTGTATTTTCCTGTAGACCATGGAAATTATCAATAGAGACCCAAAGGCCGCCCTGACATTATATATATGAATGGACACATTACCTACATCAATAGGGAGTCCAAACTAATCACATGTATACTCTACTTATAAGGAATAGAATGCGTCCTACTATTTTGTTGACCTTGTGACTATTTTGTGCTATGTTTTTCAGAACTCACATTTGACACCTTAATTCTGTCTATGAAATATATAAGACCTTTACAGTCCTCTATTGATTATTATCATGTAAACATATACTACTTAATACGGATGTATTATATAAGCATATTTGAATCTATGTTTGGTAAAGCTGTGTGTAGTAAAATAGAAAGCTATGTCTCATGAGAACCTAATGGCGTAGTTTATGGTGTCCTTGTTGACTATTTTTTGATATGTTTCTTAGACATCGTGTTAGATTCCTTAACTCTGTCTATGGAATATGTAAGACTTTAACAGTCTTCTCTTGGTTAATATCATGTTAATTTCTATATTTGAAATTGATCTCATGAACCAATCTGCAAGTACTCTATCTATCGTTTTAGTGTGTTCGTTTTCATTTTTAGGCGAATCAGATCTACATGCATATTTTGACACCTTATTTCTGTCTATGAAATATATAAGACCTTTACAGTGTTCTCTTAGTTAATATCATGTAAATATATTTTTCTTAATACAGATGTATTATATAAGCATATGGGAAGTCATGTTTGGTAAAGTTGTAAGTAGTAAAATCATAATTTGCATCATCATGTTCTTAAATGATAATAAAATAGAAAGCTATAGATTTTTGCAAGAATATGAAATCAAATGCTTTGTAAATAGAGTAAACTGATTTGTTGAATAAAATCAAACATGGAAGTGTTTCCTCTGTAGTAGGCTCTTGAAGAGCAGCCACAAAAAGATAATCGAATCCAACGGCTGATATAGATTGTTGTTGACCGTGAATCCCACAGATGAAAATGGTCGTCGACTATATGAATCCACTATGGTTGTATCTACTGTTTAGGTCACTGCATTAGGTTTGAAAAAGTTAGAACTTTAATATACATTATGTTTGAAGAGTATTGAGAAAAAATTATTAGTTAATACTAAATCTCACCTCGAATTCTTTTTTCTTCTAAATGTTGCCTTTTTGGATTGTAGTACGGCTATATGAATCCGATGTGGTTGTATCTTATCTTTAGGTCACTGCATTAGGTTTCCATGATAATGTTAGAACTCTAATATATATTATGTCTGAAGAGTATTGACGAAATATATTAGTTAATACTAAATGTCACCTCGATCTTTTTTTCTTCTAAAAGTTTCCTTTCTGGATTGCAATTGTGAATCTAAATCTCTACATTAAAACCACAATAGCAACTCTTTACATGCGATGCTATCTTAATTATTTACATTATTGCTTAAGAAATAAGGAGGTGATAAACACATGGATTAAATGGTAGGAGCTCCTAATTAGGCCTATGACTATTCTAGGAGATGGTATGCATACTAATAATAATGATAACAAAATATCTCACCTGCTGGTGTTTGGTTCTGGATGCAGTGAGGTAAACCTAGTCAAACATGCTGAGAACTCGACGAGCAACAGGCTATCTGCCGACTGCGTAAGAAATCAAGAAGTGAGAAACACATGGAGTAAATGGTAGGATCTCCTGGTAGGAGTAAATGGCTATCTGACATTCAGTTGTTTGTTTCTGGATATAGTGACCTAAAGTGTGGCATTTTCTTCAGGAAGCAGTGACCACTAGTACATAACCAACCTTTGGTGTCAGTTATTTAAGGCCTTTGGTGACAATTAAAACGCGACACATATGTGGGCGACGCTAAAAGGAGAACCCTTGGGCATCGATTTTCAAACTGACGCCAGAACCCTTCGCGCCACAAAAAACACGCCAGCAGGGGCACTATAGGCATCCATTATTTGTGGAGAAACGGACTCCAGAATGCTTCACGTCATAAAAAGAGCGCCAATAAGGGCACTATAGGCGTCAGTTATTAGTAGGGAAACTGACGCCCGAACCCTTCGTGCCACAAAAAGGACGCCATCTAGGACACCATCGACGTCGGTTTCTTAGTACTAACCGACGCCATAACACCTGCCACCACGGTCGTGTTGTCTGGCCACATTTAGCGGAGGTTTTTTGTTATTAACTAACACCATAACACCTTCCGCCACAGCCGTACTGGCCAGCACGACCGTGTTGTCTGGCCACATTAGGTGGCATTTTTTTTCTATTAACCGACGTTGTAAGACTATGTTGTCAATTTTCGACTAATAATTGACACCTATGTTTTGATTTTTTTTTCTTATCATTTTATAGGCCTGGTGTGGCTGGTCAGCGGGATGGAGAAACCTACAATTCAGTTCTAAACTGTAGGTTTACGAAATCCATTGATATCAGCCAACAACACGCCACAAACCTACAAAATTAACAAGATTCATTTTCACACATTTAGCAACCTGCGGTTCCATTCAATTTTCACATTCACACATGTAGAAACATTCATGTAGCAACCTACAGTTCCTATCATTTTCACATTCACACATGTAGAAACATTCAGACACATGTAGAAACATTCATGTATCAACCTGCAGTTCTTTTCATTTTCACATTCACACATGTAGAAACATTCAGACACATGTAGAAACATTCACGTAGCAACTGAAAAACCACTAGAGGGGGGGTGAATAGGGTTTTATGTAGATTTTAAAAATAATCTAATCAATGAAAGCAACCACAAAAATATATTGGACAAGGGGACAAGGATTTAGAGTGGTTCCACCCTTAGCAAATACTAAGGGAGTCAGTCCACTACCTGGTTGCTTACCCAACTGGGATTTTGAAAGCACTTGTATTTTATTACCTCGCAAGGATGTTACACAAAATACAACTACCTTCACCAAACCCTTTGGACAGCCTTCACCTAGAAGTAGTCTCACCAACCTCAAAGCAGCCTTCCTTGAAGTAACCTCAAGCTCCCCTTGAAGTAGCCTTCCTCTTGAAGTAGCTTCCCATTGAGACAGCCTTCTTGAAGTAGTCGAAAGTCCACCTTCTCCACCGAGAAGACCCTTCTCCACCTGAGAAGTCAAACCCTCTCCAATCCGCAGCCTCCAACCCTAGAAGTAGCAAGGAGAGTACAAACAATATAAAGGAACAAGAAGGAAAATGGAAATTACAATACTGTTGTAGCACAAGGCTTGATTTCCTATATCAAGCATTTTGATCTCCTAACCATTGATTGTGGAAGTGTAAGTGTAGTGGGTAGTAGATTCTAGCCTATATGACATGAATTTAGAGCAATGGGAATGAGTAGCAGATATTGAAGTTGCTCAATTGCTCACAAGAATAGATTACCAATTGCAAGTATTATGCTCAAGTGTTGCACAAGTGTGTGTAGGGTGTCCTAAGGCTTGTCCTATTTATAGGAATGGCCTATGAATGCTTAAGGATGTTCTAGACACTTTCTAGGGGGTTCTAAGTGCTCAACTAGCCGTTAGGTATCCACTAATTACTTTTACAACTGCTAGTTTATTAACTCTGAAAAGTGCAGACAGAACTCTTCTCGGTTGAGAAATTGTCGACTGAGGGACGTCCTGGAGCATGTGTATATAATATTAGTTTTAGCTCCCAATTACCTAATCCACAAAGTCTAACGGCTATCTAATGGCTATGCAACCTGCTAGAAAATCATTTCTCGGTCGAATAAAAGTTCAACCGAGCCTTCTATTGTGATGATTTTGAGCAGGTTATGCAAAGTGATCGTTCGATAGACTTGGGGGTTTCTCGGTCGAGAAAGTGGTCGAACGAGAGTATATCGGTCGAGAAATATGTCGACCGAGATTGACTCTGTCTCAAGACTTTAACTCGTGTGCTAAGTGTAAGAGCTGAGTGTGCAAGTGTGATCTTTACTTAGGGATGGCCTATCTAAGTGGTTTGTGTGGATAGGGAAGATCTAAACGCTTGATTTACATGATGTCTAAGTACTTGTACATTATAAATTTGTACAAGTTTTTACATTTATTACAATCATGAAAATAAAGCAATTCAAGCATATAAATCTCCCAAAGCGTTGTCATGCACCTTATTCCTGAAACACTCAAGTAGCACGTTAGATCCACAAGAATGAAATGTTTGTCATCATCAAAACAAAGGGATTATGATAATGTCCAATTTAGCCAACAATCTCCCCCCTTTTGAAGATGACAAACATTTCCTAAATATAAAATAAGGAAATATAAATCATATGAGTTTCATACCTGAAGTTTATCTTTTGTGGCCATTCTTGTGTTTGCAAGTGTGTGTTGGCCCTAGATTTATGAAACTCATTTATCTTTATATTTTTGATTTTATATTATTTCTCCCCCTTTCTCACTTCAAAAAGATATCCAAGATAATCATTTAAAATGAATTTTATTTCTCCCACAATTTGTTTCTCAATCATTTGCAAAGGATGTTAAGCCTTGAAATGATATGAGATCCTTTTAGATCCATGGCATATGTATTTTTATTTCTCATCCATTTTACACAGGATGTTAAGCCCTGAAAATATGTTAAGCCCTAAAATGATTTGAGATTCTTTTAAGCTTTATAATGAATGTATCTCTAACAAAATGCATAGGATGTTAAGCCCTGATTTGTTTAGAGAATTCTATTAAGAACAAGATATATATCATATTCATGAATATTGTAGATTCCTCCATATCAAAGATTACCTTAAGGATACTATGGTCATTGCATGTTTCAATTTCTCTTTAAGTTTTTGTGAACTCCCCCTTAATCTTATAATTAAGATAATTTAAGGATTCTAAGGTCATAATAGTCATTAGATCATCATGCATTGAAGTCTTATTTACAATATACTAATATTGATTGCTATAAAATGATTTACAAATAAGCATTTTGTCATGCTTATTTTAGGTCGACTTTGACTTCGACCAAAACGCCCCTTGGTTAAACTTGATTTCAACCAAGAGGCAATTTCTGCAGATTTCCAATTTAAGCATTTTTAATGATATACTTAATTGAACATAGCTTTCATAGTATTAATCATGTACAACGAGAATGTCATTTTCCATAGGCAAAGCACAAGATAATCATTTAACTAATATGTCAAGATGCATTTGTGCCATAGAGATTTATCATAATGAAAATTTCATTTTCAATGACAATATCATCTTGTATGGTTTATATAAAGATCATTTTAGGTGAACCAAGTAAACACAATGATCACAGTAAAGACATTTCCATAATTATAATGATCATGGCCATTTAAAGGAAAATTTTAAGACACATAATTTTTATATAGATAAACCAAGGAATACTTAGGACAGATTATGTGAATTATTGTAAAATAGTAATTTTCAACATGGTTCATAATTTTTAGTGTTAAGAGAAACCATGTAAGAGACTATAGCAATGATCTTGCAATCTACGCAATATCTGTATTAATTTATTTTTGCAAGAAGGCTTGTCCAATTCATGTTTAAAAGAATCAATCATTAATAGAAAATTTGATAGCTAACTGAATCAATAAAGCAGGTTCAACAAAACTTGATTCGGTCGACGACTTCTCGACCGACAATGTTCTCAGTCAAACATTTTCTCGACCGAGAGAGTTTCTGTATTGTTTTTCAGTAATTTTATGTAAGCAAATGGTAATACAATTTTGCAAAAATATAGAAGTTGAAGCTCAATTTTGTTGAGATAAGACATTTGAATATAAAAGAAACATTTAGGTCAAATCTCAACAAATCAATATTCAAATCTCTAAGTTTTAGGAACCCACACTAGATCATCAATTCTTGTATGGGCATGAAAAAGAGTAGTGTCCAAGATGCAAGCAATAATGACAACTAATAGTGTCAATCTCATTTCTCTTTCTAGGAATTGAGTTATTCTTGGGTACATACATAATCTTGGTCTTGGGTGCTTGTGTTCTTCTAGATTTAGGTTGATAGGATTTCCCTTTTGAAACATATCCTAAACCTTTCCTTCCATTATAGCTAGAAGAAATTTTCATAATTTTATCAAGAACATCATTATTTCTCAAACTATTAATTTCTCTTTGTAACTTGATAATCTCATCCATCTTCTTTTTGATATCTAACTTTGCTTGATCTAGATCAGATGATAAAGCATCTTTTTATTTAAGAATAGCATCATAATCTAGATGATTATATAGGATAGGTTGAGTCTGAAAATTATGCAGTTTTGCAAGCAAGTCAACCTTTTCTTGAGAAAGAAGATCATGATTTGTTTCTAAAGTAAGCAGCTTCATATTACAATCATTTAAAGATGATTTCAAAGTCAAATTTTCAGAAGTAATATTGTCTTTTTCAAAAGAAATATCATTCAATCTAGCATATAGATTGTCATTAATTCTAGTAGCCTTCTTTAGTTTCTTTTTGCAATCAACATATTTCTCATGTGCATCTTGAAGACTAGCAATTAGATCTTCTTTTGGTAAATAAAAAAGGCTTACCTCTTCTTCTTCCTCTTCATTTGTTGTAGCAATAAGACATTCAACTTCATTTTCTCCATCTCCACTATCATCACTTGAATCATCCCATGCAACTTTATATGCTCTTTCTTTCTTCTTATGAGATGATTTCTTCCCTTTCTTAAGTTTTGGACAATCACCTTTCAAGTGTCCCTTTTTTCCACATTCAAAGCACCTGGAAGAAGAAACACTAGACGTTTTGTTAGTTTTAAAACTTTTATACTGCTTACCATTTACAATGAGAGTTTCTTCTTCACTATCATCTTCACTTGAGTCATGACTATTCTTGTTTGATGCTTTGAATGCAATGTCCTTTCCTTTCTCCTTCTTGTTTTCAGCCGCCAATCTTTGTCCTTCCTCCAAGGTTGGCTCATGTGCTTCTAGGTTGCCAATGAGTTGCTCCATCCTTAGTCGACTGAGGTCATTGGCTTCTTCTATTATAGTCACTTTTGGTTTGTACTTTGGAGGTAAACATATAAGGATTTTAGACACTTGATCCTCTTCACTTATTGTTTTACCTAAAGCATTTAAACCATTAACAATAGAAGAAAACTTTGCATACATTTCACTAATAGACTCATTTTGATCCATACAGAACTGTTCAAATTTTTGTTTAAGCATTCCAATTTTGGAGTTCTTAACTTAAACAGTTCCTTCATAGGTTATAGCTAGCATATGCCAAATCTCATATGCTATTTCACAATTTGATATTCTATTAAATTCTTCAATAGAAATTGAACAATAGAGTATACTTACAGCTTTTACATTCATTTGGGCTGATCTTACCGTATTAGCATCCCAAGTTGTATAATCTATTTGAGGAAATTCATATGGATTTGATACCATCTTCCATAGATCCCAGCTAATTCCTTGGAAATAGAATTGCATCCTCCTTTTCCAATAGGTGTAGTTGGTGCCATCAAAAGGTGGAGGTCTAGCCACATGTGTCACTTCCAAGTTGAGGTTGTTGAGTACCCCATCACCCATTCTTTAAGACTTTGTTAAAGTTCCTTGAATCCCTACTCTGATACCAATTGAAAAACCACTAGAGGGGGGGTGAATAGGATTTTATGGAGATTTTAAAAATAATTTAACCAAAGCAAGAAACCACAAAAAGATATTGGACAAGGGGACAAGGATTTAGAGTGGTCCTTAGCAAATACTAAGGGAGTCAGTCCACTACCCGGTTGCTTACCCAACCGGGATTTTGAAAGCACTTGTATTTTATTACCTCGCAAGGATGTTACACAAAATACAATGACCTTCACCAAACCCTTTGGACAACCTTCACCTAGAAGTAGTCTCACCAACCTCGAAGAAGCCTTCCTTGAAGTAACCTCAAGCACCACTTGAAGTAGCCTTCCTCTTGAAGTAGCTTCCCGTTGAGACAACCTTCTTGAAGTAGTCCAAAGTCCACCTAATCCACCGAGAAGACCCTTCTCCACCTGAGAAGTCAAACCCTCTCCAATCCCCAACCTCTAACCCTCGGAGTAGTAAGGAGAGTACAAACAATATAAAGGAACAAGAAGGAAAATAGAAATTACAATAACGTTGTAGCATAAGGTTTGATTTCCTATATCAAGCATTTTGATCTCCTAACCAATGTATGTGGAAGTGTAAGTGTAGTGGGTAGGAGATTCTAGCCTATAGGACACGAGTTTAGAGCAATGGAAATGAGTAGCAAATGTTGAAGTTGCTCAATTTCTCACAAGAATAGATTACCAATTACAAGTGTTATGCTCAAGTTTTGCACAAGTGTGTGTAGGTGTCCTAAGGCTTGTCCTATTTATAGGAATGGCCTATGAATGCTTAAGGAAATTCTAGATACTTTTTAGGGGGTTCTAAGTGCTCAACTGGCCGTTAGGTATCCACTAATTGCTTTTACAACGACTAGTTTATTAACTCTGACAAGTGCAGACAGAACTCTTCTCGGTCGAAAATTTGTCGACCGAGAGTCCTTCTCGGTCGAGAAATTGTCGACCGAGCGATGTCCTGGAGCATGTGTATATAACATTTGTTTTTGCTCCCAACTACCTAATCCACAGAGTTTAACGGCTATCTAACGGCTATTGAACCTACTAGAAAATCATTTCTCAGTCGAAGAAAAGCTCGTCCGAGCTTTCTACTATGATGATTTTGAGCAGGTTATGCAAAGTGATCATTCATTAGACTTGGGGGTTTCTCGGTCAAGAAAGTGGTCGACCGAGAGTATATTGGTCGAGAAATATGTCGACCGAGACTGACTCTGTCTCAAGACTTTAACTCGTGTGCTAAGTGTAAGAGCTGAGTGTGCAAGTATGATCTTTACATAGGGATGGACTATCTAAGTGTTTTGTGTGGATAGGGAAGATATAAACGCTTGATTTATATGATGTCAAAGTACTTGTACATTATAAATTTGTACAATTTTTTACATTGATTACAATCATGAAAATAAAACAATTCAAGCATATAGATCTCCCAAAGTGTTGTCATCCACCTTATTCCTGAAACACTCAAGTAGCACGTTAGATCCACAAGAATGAAATGTTTGTCATCATCAAAACAAAGGGATTATGATAATGACCAATTTAGCCAACAACAACTTGTAGTTCCATTCATTTTTACATTCACACATATATAAACATTCTTTAGTCATTATCGCTATCAGTATCCCAATTATATTTTAAAACCCCCACTACTTGTATGGCTTTTTCCCATTCTTCTCTTACATCATTTAATTCTTCCGTCGTATAGGAAGCATGTACATCTGATAAGGCCTTACCTGTAGTGGGGTCATTTTTATACAAAATGATGTATATATATAATTAATAATATATAAATAAGATTGATATATTTCATATTATCTAATGGAACTATATATAATACCTCATGTATGGTATTGATGTCTATTGCGGCATGTTTGATAATTATATGCATAAATCACATCACATAGTATGCATATGGCCTACCATTGTCTTGTGTAGCACACTATAAGTTGAAACAAACAAAATATTAAAAAATACAACTAAGCACAGTTCACATAAATAATATATACATTGGAGTCGGGAACTTACTTACACATTCTCCCAAATTATTGGATGGTTCTTTTTCATGGGGACCTTTCCTCCAGCCTTTTTGAACTCATGTAAACCCCTACATGTTAATGTGACATAGTAAATTGCATAATTAAATAGTAATGTGATAACAGATGTTAACATATATAAAAATGAAATATCTCTCATCGGAATAATGCCATTTTCATTACGTGTCCATATGTTGGATTCAATTTAGTCCCCTTAGAATCTAGATAATAGATGATAAACGTCTCGGGGACAATACCTAGTAACTCCCAATGCGTACCACTAGAGGTAAAAAAGTTAAAAATTAATAACTCGAAATCTACAATAAAAATGTAATTTTTTTAAGTCCAAATTATATGCAAAGTAAACTTACTCTGCATTTAATGGAGCTTATCACCAACTTCTTATTTTGAACAAAATTTATAAAAGCATCACAGTAGTATTGTTGAACTAAGGAAGGGTCTTTAGCTACTAGACTAATCAAGGATGGAATAAAAAATCCAACATGTTCAAATGAAAAATCTGCACATATCTTGTCTAAGTAGCTGCAAAACATGTATTACGTATGCATTAATAAATAAGAAACCAGATCACCGGATCCTAAATAATGTATATGGATGTATAAACCAGATCACACCTTATCCATAGCTCTATGATCGATGTATTCAGCCAATCACAGCCAAACAACTCTAAAAGATCTTATATAAATAGTTTATTTTCGTATGATTGACCTCCAACATCTGCATCTATACAAATAGTTATAGGGATATTTATATCATGTTCGCCTAACCATACTGCCTTACCCCTACAATTAGGACCTAACGGGGCAGGTAGGTCCTGTGGAACCCAACTTGGTAATGTAGGAGGTGGAGGTGGAGCCCTAGATGCTCTGCATGTCTTCATTTTAACATATATATATAATTTCAGATCATTTGACCTCATATATACACACTAACAATTTAACGTAATGAAAATTTACCATACAATTTTAGTATAGAAGACTTACACTTTCAGCCAAAATATCACTCTACCTTCTACCTCACCAAGCATTTCACAATCTGGGTGGGAATATGGCAATGGAAGATCAATCCAATGGGGAATATATTTAGCGGGCTCACACGAACCCAACTATCTGGTAATGGAGACCCATGAAATATTTCTCCTGGAAGGGATGGGTAAGCCGACGCCTCTGCAACGAAATATTCTTTACTTTTTAGACGGTATGTCTACAACCCCAACAAATTTATGTAAAGAATGTTATATACATATATACATATCATCTTGAAAATATATCATCTTGAAAAGACTAGCTATTATGTCATAAAAATACTTACAACGGATGTGCTAGGTGGTGGGTCTATAGGATTACTCCCAACCTTTGGAGTAGGAGTAGAGCAGGACGCCATAGGTACTATCTGAGTGGCAGTCAAAGATGCCTGATCGAGCTAAAGCTTGGGAATGGGAGGAACAACAAAGTGCATCGGTATTAGGGTTCCCTACCAGTAGTGTGGCTTTGTGAGTTAGAAGGAGTGGGTTGTAATGTTGGGCCTCATGTTTTACGTTGCTTTAGACGTGGTGTTGGAAGTAGTTGTTGTAACAAACTCAATTTTGTATTAAATTATCTGTAAAGATATTTTAATTCATTGCAACAAACTGATGTATTTGAATTATCTGTGACTGAAAATATGTTTTTCGTTTGAATTATCTAATAAAACGATTTTGCATTGGCAAGAATTGTGTTTGACCGATGGGTAAGGGGGAGAGAGAGAAGGGTGTGTGAAATTCAAATTCAAATGTCAGACAGTTCAAAAAGAGTGAGCTCCGGAAAAGTAAAAAAAATAAAAAAATGTGAGAGCAGATTGAGTGAAGGAGAGTGCAACGTTGGCAAAATGGTGTTGTGTGATTGGTCACGATGAGTTTGGGTGGGTGTATTTGAACTATTTGGAGAACTCACAATTTTTATAGTAGTGTATATATGTGTATATATATATATATATATATATATATATATATATATATATATATATATATAAAGTTAAGCTGGAATACACTGGAGTGTACTGGAGGCCTTATACACCTCAATCATTATCCATCATACAACAATTGTTTTTAAAATCTAAACCGTTGATCTTCCTTAGGATCTTAAGAACACATTTGGACACTTATAGGTCATGCATCTAAAGAAGGTAAAAATTTTGCATTTCAATTTAGTTTTGTGCATTGATTTTGTTGTCCTTGGATGGGTGACTTACTCTGATCCAAATGGGCTAAATTTTTTTATGTAGCCTATTATTATTATAGCAATGAAGCTCAATGGATTAGATTTTGTAAAAATATGGTATATATAGGTAAATACTATTGGGGTGTACGGCGTGATCTGTACACTCAAGTGTATTCTAGCCTTACTCTCTATGGCTCTCTCTCTCTCTCTCTCTCTCTCTCTATATATATATATATATATATATATATATATATATATATATATATATATCAACTTGTCACATTAAATTTCTACAGTGAAGACCTAGCCAACATAATGTATCACACACCCACATAATACATCGATCTAAGGTTCATAACTCTAGGGTCAGCCTCAACCTATAGCCATCTATGGAATTTTCCCATTCAACACCCTCTCTACCCAACCCTTTTATTGACTCTCTCTTCAATCTTTCTCACATACCAAAAACCTCAAGATTTACTTTCTCTCCCAAACCTAGCCCCATCATGGATAATTTGGTGGCAACCATTGCCTTATCTGCCAAGGATGGGGCTCTTTACCTTACTCTGTCACACTCTAGAGAGAATAAGTCCCAAAGTGCTAGTATATGACTCTGAGTATACTACACATACAACATGTATACTTATTAGTTCGATTTGTTTCATGATTGCTTTATATCATATATGGTAGAAAGAAGTAATGAGTTTGGAAATTCAAGCTCTAAGCAAAACACACTCTTGATCTTTACTACCTAGACTGTCTAACATTAGTGTAGCAAGGTTGTGCTGAGTTTAAGAAACATATTGAATTTTGATGGAGTTGTGAACTTTTTAAAGAAAGGCATATTTTTAAACCTAAAATTATCTATATTAAACTAAACATTCACTCTTATTGTTAGGATACCTACAATTTAAATTTTACAAATTGTAGCAGAAAAATTGGCTAGCAATTATGGAAAATTGACATTTATAATGCCTTTATAAATAGAGATCATACTAAATAAATTTTTAAGGAAGAAATCCCTAGATTAAAGTATGATAAGTTTCACACTTAGGTATGGCAGATACATAAGGCCTTATATGGCCTCAAATAGGCACCACATTGCTGATTTAACAAGCTTAGTGACTTTCTTTTCTATGTATTTTTTGTCCATTCCAACTAATCCATCATTTTTTTGCTAAAGCACTTCTAATATATATATATATATATTATAAATAAATAAATATATATATATATATATATATATATATATATATATATATATATATATATTTATATTTTTATATATAGTCAGGCTAGAATACCCTCGAGTGTATTCAGAGCTGAATACACTCAAGTAGTTTTTTGTGATGCAATATTTTTTCAAAAATCTAATCCATTGATCTTCTTAATCATCTTGTGAATAGCTCATACACAAAATGTGATCACATTTGGACATTTATAGGTCATGTTATAAAGACTGCAAAAATTATGCATTTCAAATTATTTTTGTGCGTTGATTTTGTTGCTCTTGGATGAGTGACTTACACTCATCCAAATGGGCTCAAAATTTGTATGTATCCTGGTTATAGTATTACGGTGAAGATCAATAGTTTACATTTTGCAAAAAATAGTCTTGATTTGCAAACACACTTGAGTGTATTAATTCATGAGATCTTTACACTCAAGTGTATTCTAGCCTGACTCTCTCTCTCTCTCTCTCTCTCTATATATATATATATATATATATATGTGTGTGTGTGTGTGTGTGTGTGTGTTTGTGTATCTTATTACATGTCGAGGATATTTGACTGGAAATAATTCTTATATCTTAAGCACTTCAATCACCACATTAAGAAATACATTTAGTCTTTAAGATTTTGGTTATGCTTATCACTTTATGGTAATTCAATGGTCTCAAATTAATATCACATCGATATCTTATGCATCATGAAAATTATATCATTAATGTTCTAAATTAGGGCCAAATGTTGGACTCAACCTCATTTCTACACTTATACCAAAGAACTTCAAAAAATATTCCAATGATGAGATTTAATATATTCCATGTAAATATCAATATTTTTTTAATATTTACATAATATCTTACTATAGTGGGACATGATATTACATATGATGTGCACACAACATGTTAGTTCATGAAAAATTCCATTACTTAGAATTTATGTCTTATATTTTGGTATCTCAAAGGTACATTGCATTTAGGTGTTTATATACAATGTTTCAATCAAATAACTCATACTACTTCTTATGACTCTAATTAGGTAGGTTTCCCATTACTAATACAACCCACAATTGGATTTCTTGTGTTTCTTGTAATATATTACCTAGAATGTGAAAAAACAATCAAAATTTCTCATTCAAGTGCCTATGTCGAGTATAGACCGCTTGTATCTATAATTTCTAGAAATACCTAACTTGTTCATTGGGATCAGACAATAAATTGTTTCACAAAAACACTCCTTTTTTATGGTTGTATGAGTTAAATTCAATTGATTGTGAATCACATTTTCCATGCCATAACTAAACATACTGGAAATTATTATCACATAATGCATAAAAAAATGCACTTAAGCAACGAGTAATCTCATATGTTGCAATTAAGGATCAGGTTGCAGATGTTCTTATCAGACCTTTCTCCAAGCTCTTTTATAAACACCTTTAGATATAAATTAGGTCTTCACAATTGCTAGATCAGTATGAGTGAAGGTATTGGCTAATGAAGACAATGGAAAATGGAAATGCATACTTCTATATTAAGGATTGTGGTTAGATATTGGCTAATGAAGGCAATGCAAAGCAGAAATGCATACTTATATATAAAGGATTGTGGTCTTAAAGATAAAAATTTGAACTGAATGTCACAGCTTGAATCATTGAATTAATAGAAATAGCAAGTGCTCTCTTCCGCCTCTCTGTCTCCCTCTCCCAAATCAGTTATCTTATTTTCCATGTTCTTTGAACCCTAATTCACCTTGTTATAGAATTAGGTCTTGTACCATGGGGATAGAAAATGATTTTTATTTTCATTACATAAAATGACTTGGTGTCAGCTACATCTATATTATATAGGAAAGCACGTGGAATGGGCTGGATGTAATTTTCTCCATTTTTTGAAATTACATATTGGTCCCTGTGTGTTTAAGCCACACTTTTGTCTTTAAGTTTTAAAATTATATTAAATATTAGGAGACACATATACACTATATAGGAAAGCTCGTGGAGGGGGTTGGATACAATTTTCTCAATTATTTTTTGAAATTACATATTTGTCTTTATGTGTGTAAACCACACTTTTGTTTTTTATTTTTAAAATAATATATTATATTAGGAGACACAACTAAACTATATATGAAAGCCTGTGAAGGGGGTTGGATGCAATTTTCTCCATTATTTTTTAGAAGTTACATATTGGTCCTTGTGTGTGTACACCACACTTTTGTTTTTAATTTTTAAATTATATATTATATTAGGGGACACATCAATACTATATAAGAAACGCTCGTGGAAGGGGCTGGATGTAATTTCCTCTATTATTTTTTAAAATTTTGTATTGGTCCCTATTTGTATACACCACACTTTTGTCTTCAATTTTTAAATTATATATTATATTAGAAGACACATCTATACTATATAGGAAAGCCATGGGAGGAGGCTAGATGAAATTTTCTCTATTATTTTTTGAAAATACGTATTGATCCCTGTGTGTACACCACACTTTTGTATTTAATTTTTTAAATTATATATTATACTAGGAGACACATCTATACAATGTAGTACGTCTTGTGGAGGCGTCTGGATGCAATTTTCTCCAGTATTTTTGAAATTAGGTATTGGTGTGTGTGTGTTTGTACACCACACTTTTGTCTTCAATTTTTTAAATTATTTAATATATTAGGAGACACATCTATACTATATAGAAAAGCCTGTCGAAGGGGCTGGATGCAATTTTCTCTATTATCTTTTAAAATTGTGCATTAGTCTCTGTGTGTATGAGAAGTCCTAATATTTTTTAAAGTTATTTTTGTAAATTATTGATTGTAGTCTATTAAGGCACACGTGCATAGTACGTGTTTATGCCTAGTATACAACAACAAACCGTATGATAATATCGTATAGGTATACTGTTTTATTTGAATTGGCGGGGAGCGGGATGATATGTACGTATTAGTTGTTTAACCACGATAAGATACCTTTCAAACTTTGCCGAAATATATGATTTGCATTGCCACGTTCGTTTTCACGAATCTTGTAAATTGTGGATCCAATGAGTTCTGCGGACACGCCGAAAACCCGAGGCCTTATTTCAGATCTAGACAAACTGGGTCAAATCACCTTGTAAAAGACTGTTCATCTGGATGCATGCCTTCACTATTCGGCTTCAATGAATATGAAATGACCCAGCATTAGGTCTTTCCTTGTATATACTAGACGTATATAAGCTCGTGGCGCATCTGCATGGCATCTCTTGCACGTGAATGCTGATGGGACCGTACTTGCTCGAAACCTTATCTGATCAATAATTACTGAACACATAAGCACTAAGCTGACCTATAAGGCTATAAATATGTGGATCCAAAGACCTATTTTTCCCGATGGATCAATGGTCCAAATATTCCTCACACAGTCACCTATCCTGATGGCACCACTATTAAGGCTCTGCTCCTTCGCAGCAATCCTTCCAATCCTCTCTCGGTCCAAGCTATGCCGCCGGCTTCTATTGCAAGAGCAGCGACCCATTGGGTCATATTCTTTGTCACAACTAACAGCGCCGGCGGCATCGTCATTAATCAGGGCATTCCTCAGCTGGTTAGGTCCCCAAACAGGAACCGCCCCGTTGGAGAGAACGCAATCCTCGAGTTGACAGCCACCCGTGGCCTTGTGCTGAATGATTCTGACGGCTCCTTCATCTGGTCCTCCAATAACGACGAAACTATCTTGTGGAACCTCACCGGGGTGGTCCACAACCTCGATGGAGGCCTATGGTCGGTTGGGTCGGTGCGGTGGACGTCCTTAGACTCCCCTACCGACGTGCTCTTAGGGTGGCAGAAGCTCCTGTCATCTTACAGCATTGGATCCAACTTCTCTGCGGCCGAGTACTGGAAATACGGCAATAAATTCCTTTTCGCTACTAACACCGGGTTTTACCTATAGCCTTCCTCATTATCTCACCTACTACGAGCACAAATTCTCGACGACGGGCCAAGGCAGTTCAGCTTACATGAGGTTCACAGGCGACAGCTTCGGCTTCTTCAACGGTATGGACGAATTAGTCGGAACTATAAGCCTTCCACTTGCGCCTTATGCCCAGTTCCTACGCCTGGAATCCGACGGCCAACTCAGGCTTTACCATTACGAGAGGGGCTGGAAGGCCGTCGCCGAACTGCTCCCTCTCAAAACATCCACCCAAGCGGTACTATAAAATATCGAACTCGTTGCCCCTGTTTGGTTCGGGACTGGCTTTATGCAAGCCTGCCTGGCTTGGACGGGTTTAGGCCTGCTGGAGTCTGATTCTGTTTGGCAAACCAGTCTGATTCTGTTTGGCAAACCAGTCTCATTTTGGGGGGCTGAACTCGTTTCAGACTCGTTTCAAGCTGATTCTGTTTCGCTGTGCAGGCTGAGTTTAGTCTGATTCTGTTTGGCAAATGTAGACATGATTAGCTGAATCTGTCCTATTCTCGCAGAACGTGTTGTTAGAAATGTGGCCTTGTGACGCCGTTTAAACAGAAGTTTTTTAAAAAAAGTAACTTAAAAATAACTTAATTGTTATCTATATCACTTTGGTTTAAGAACTCTCATTTTATTGTTGAGATGTGAGTCAGCCGTGTTACCCTTTCATTGAGGTTGAATATGCCTAACATGCTATGTTTAATACCCCAACATATGAGGTAACTCCGTCAGACCAAGAAACACGTTTTTAGCCGATATACATTTTGAATATGAGTGGCTAGTAAGCTATCATGATACATGTTCTACTTTATATGTGTTCGTTGTAGAAGTACACGTATACTTCTATGCTTATGCTAACTATATGATGAACCACATCAAGGGTTGTGATTAACCCGAGATAAATGCAACCACATATACGTAACCAATTAGGATAAGCTCCTCTAAAAAAAACAGACATGAAGAACAACAAAATCATAAAAACTATAATGATGTATTGTGGGGCATCATTAAAAGTAATCCAACTAAATTAAAAAATTCAAGATTTAACAAGTCAAACATGAAAATCATTTTTAAAGTAAAACAGATTCAGCTACAGCTACATTCGATAAATATAAATTGTCTTAGTGGGCAGGCACCCATAACAAGCCTGTAATGTTATATAAACAAAATAAAGACAATACACAAAACAAAAAACTGATAATTGTTTGTTGATGCAACATATTCAACATTACTTGATGAAGAAGAATCCCCAATAGGGACATTCACATCATTTTCTTCATCACTAGAGGAGATTAAGATTGGTGGTTGGTGGCAGTCTCTGACAAACAGGGCATCAGCCGAGTCTGAAGTAGATGATATATAACCCTCTGGTCTCGGGTAAATATACCTAAGCAATTCAGAGTTGTCCCCATCACCACAAATCCACAAATAAAAGCTTGTAGGGCGAGTGTCGTCCTTGGGTTTTGGTTGTAGGGTGACGGTCCATTCAGGTTTGGCTTTTAGTTTGTCCAACATTTCAGCCCAACCTTCATCGATGATTAAATATTTACCTTTCTTATTCCACATTCTTTCTTCATGTGTAGACCACCTGATCTGTACATCAAAGTAGATTCTGCCTACCCCCACCATAGCATAGGTAGGAGTTATCTTAAATGGCTCGCACATCCAGGTTAGGGGAAGGGAGACGCGTCTCATAAACTCCCTGTTTGAGAGATCATACTCCTTTACAGGGAAACGAGATCCCATGTTACCTGTAATAAACAAGAAGAACAAGAATAACAAGAAGATAAGAAGAAGAACAGAAGAAGAAAAATAACAAGAATATAAGAAGAACAAAAATAACAAGAAGATAAGAAGAACAAAAATAACAAGAAGAACAATAATAACTCTTATGTTCACCTAAGTTCACTACTATCATGTATTAGGTTTATTATCATTCTATGATTTTGCCTCCATCCAAGCCTCTGTCATATACACTCCATCAACACACCTTTCAAAATCATATTGGGTTCTCATCCTACCTCTGAGATCCATATCATGCTCCGAACACCACACAAAATGAGGAGGCGTCAAATGACTAAGCATATTAGTTAATATGTAAGTTCCAAACAACAGAGCATGGCATATTCGTTATCAAAAAACAATCAACAACACTTAACACGGGAACTTCCAAACAACAAAAATAAAATGGAAAACCGATGACGCGAATGAAAGGTATGGTCGCCATTCGACGTTACGGCGTCATCGGGGGTGAAGGAGTGTCCAACAGAAGCCTACATTGTTCCTCCAGTTCTTCTACGTAGCGTTCTAGATACTCATGCTCATACTTTTTGTTGGTGTAAACATCATGGTGGTTGTGATGAATTTCAACAAAATCTTTCAAGTTCATTGTCTGACCCCACAATGACTTGCACTCGAGCGTGAGTAACGCAATCTCAGCTTTCAGAGAATCAATTGTAGGACTGAGATCGATTGCCCAGCGAAAGTATCTGCATCGATCTTTTCCCTAAAAAATATTATGAAGTTTACGTAAATGACAATGAATGTGTAACGTACACAGTGGCTACATAATATGTGTGTTTGTACAAGCGCACCTCGCGAGAAGGACATATGTAATACATTTCACCTGGTCTTTCACTGAGAATTCCAAAGTCATACAACCCTGCATCGTCAGTGTTAAGTCGCAAGCCTGCGTCTAACCCACAGTCACACCGCACAACTTCAGTTGTATTAATAGACATCTACACCATGCATTTGAATCAGTCAACCGATTTATGGTAATGAAGTTAGATTGAAAATCAAAACAATAACATACAAGACAGGCCCCATTGTTTGTTAAATCTATTACAGATAAACTTATGTTATGAATGTTGGACAGACATCAATGATGTTATACATCTATGATGTATTGTAACCGTCCTCATTGGAAGTGTTGTCGTCGCTAGTTATGTGAAGACGTTGGCGAAGATATTGGGACCGCGATCGTAGATCTGTAATTTCTACTTGTAGCCTATCAGTGTCTGCTCTGCTGGAACAGACAAAGGCACACTGGGAAGACCATAGTTGACGTTCACTGCGTGCATATGCAAGTTGTGAAAGCATTGCAGCCCTAACGGCGGTTAGTGTGGCAATTGTGGGTACAACCCGTTGCGCGGGCAACCTCATATGACATCTATTTTGATTTTGAACCCTACCGCACGTAAAATATGGCATGTGTGGGTTCTTGTCTTCAAAACATCCGTTTTGTGCATCCTTGGCATCCATATATACACGTACAGTGGATTGAAGGCCGCATTGACAACGAGGCATTCCGTTCTCCATTTGAAGACAACCTATATTGACACAATGTGACATTTCTGATCAGGTTCGAAATAAACAATTCGGGAATCAATCTATTACATATACTCTACTAACGAGTTTCCCAAATGAGATTAGCAATGGATTCACGTAACACTTCGCCCTCCCTTGAATCGGCCTGAGTTGAACCTTGCCCTGAACTCGGGGGAACGGCGGCTGGGGGAATGGCAGACGATGAATTCTCATCTGGGAGTTCATCCATTATGGTGTCTCCATCATTTTTCCGTCGGATGAAATTGTGTAGGATACAACAAGCAAGTACGATGCGACACTGCGAATGAATAGGATATGTCGGCCCCTTCTTAAGGTATGCAAACCGTCTCTTCAGCACCCCAAATGCTCTTTCTACAATATTACGTAGTTGAGCATGTCTGTGGTTGAACATCTCTTTCTTGCTGGTGTAGGCATGTCTATTTCCTCGGTACTCAGCAATATGGTATGCTGTGTTGCGATAGGGTGCAACAAATTCATGAGTGTTGGCATACCCTGCATCTACTAGGTAAAACTTCCCCGGCGGAACAATAAATCCGCTATGGGTCCTTGCCGATTGCAGGACCCTTTGGTCGGCAGCCGACCCCTCCCACCCAGTGAGGACATATGTAAACTCCATGGAGAAGTCTACTACAGCCATGACATTGAGAGAGACATTTCCTTTTCTGTCATGGTATCGATTTTGTTTGTCTCTGTTGACCAAGACAGGGATGTGTGTTCCATCAATAGCCCCTATGGCATTCTATAAACCAAAATAATGTTGTAAACATACAGAATGTTTGAAAATTAATTAAATTTATTAGGGGGTTAACTATTACCTTGAAGTATGGGTAGAACCTTGCATTATGTAAAATGTGAGTATGTGTTGTTGTGCATGTAGTTGCGGTTTGCATGTCAATGTAGTCATGGGTCAACGCACAAACAACGTCCAAGACTTCGTTGAACTTTCTGCTAATGGTCTCACCGGATTGAATGTAGTCCTCTGCCAAAGCACGATTTGTGTGTCCATGGCCAACCATCTGTAGGAAATAGCATACTGCCTCAACTGAGGTGACGCCTCTAGTACCTCACAACAAGCCACGACTCTCAAGCTTGTCGACAAAGGTCATTATAGTTTGTGGACGCATCCGGTATAGGTCATAAGCCCTTTGTTCGTGACCGGTCAATATTTCTAAGACCTTTATGTGGCCACTCCTGATGCTAACTGACCTAGGGATATGAGGTGGTGTGGAGGCATCAACGTCTACTGCGTCCATGATTGAGTATGCAATAGAGTCGGCAATTAAATCACCAACATGAATCACTGGCCACAACAAGGTATCTAATAAAAGGTTGTTGAGCATGTCTTGTGTTTGCGGTTGGTCATCGGCAGACATGATGCCTACATGTACAATGAAAACAACTACATAATAATTGCTACAACATAAGACAATCCAATTAACGTGCGAAAAATAAATTACTACAACACTGAATCAAATGAAATTGTATGGATATGTAATGTGTGTGCGGAAAGTAAATTATTACAACAGTCAATGAAATTTAAATGTTTGGACGGAAAATAATTAACATCAAATGCATACGAAATAAACCATGCAATTATGTTCCCGATGGGCCAGCATCACTGGATGAAGGAAACCACATCGGTGGCACGCCTGGGAAGTTGGGTGGCGGGATAAATGGTGGCTGAGACGATGTGCCTGGGAAGTTGGGTGAAGAGGAAGACGATATAAATGGTGGGTGAGACGACGTGCTGTTGAAGTTGGGTGAAGGGAATGGCGGCACAAATGATTGTTGAGATGACGTGCTGTTGAAGTTGGGTGAAGGGAATGGTTGCGGAGACGGGAAATAAAATGAAGGCATTGGAGGTACAGATGTGGCAAAACCGAATTGTGACCTTTCACAAAGGTCGTTTAACCACAATGTTATCTTTGCAGGGGTGTTTTTGAGGCTAAGGTAGATGTTGCGGTTTGTAGAGTCCTTGATGGCATTGACAAGTGTAGTAAAAACAGCGGTGGAGGCATCGGGGAAATTGTCATTAAAATGTTGTAAAATGTTTTCCAACTCTTCTTTTTCATAGGCTTTGGTCATCATGGATGTGCCTAACTCGTGAACCTTTGTGTAAACCTATGTGAACTCAGCCAGAACTTCATTGGAAAGACTACATCGCTCTTGCGGCGTTGATTGGCATTTCCTGCGCGTATGGGTAGAAGGACTCCTGCCCCCAACTGACGGGTTATCTGTTCCCCCAGGCGGCGCGCTTTCACCCTCACTTTGCCCGGTAGGTGTGGGTACGCTACGCTCGTCTGGTATGCTACGCTCGTCTGTTGCCGAGTGTGTGTACATGGGTGTATCAGGCGCGCCTAGGTCGACACTTACATCATCCTCAGACACAACATCTGTAGGAATCTGACTGTCCGCCGAAGACATTGCATGGTTTCCTCTAGCAATGTTCCTCCCCACCATTAGCTCTATGTCGTAGTAGTGGTGAAACAGGCGCCTAAGCAACCTAGTGAGGTCCCTGTCTGCCTACGCTTTAAAAAAATGTGTATTAAGATAATCATGTTTACATGTACAGTTACAATTTGTTAGGATAAAAGTTATGTATAGTGTGCATACCGCAATGGCCTCTTTCCACTCAGGGGTGTCCGGTACAATGGGCTTGTGCCTTTCTTCATCCCATCCAACGCCACTCTTGTTGGTCAAACCCTTCAAATGGACGTAGTCCTTTTTAAGGTTCTTCCAGCGACATCTTATTTGGTCTAACTTAAACACGTCGGCAACCCTATTATTGACATCAGAAGTTATTTCCCTCCAAGAGTCCCTAGTAAAATTACCATCAATACACCTGCCTAGGTCATATTGTCTACGCAATGCTGACACCACAACGGCATCAGACTCTCTTGTCCATACCATACGGTGGTTAGGGTCGACAGGAGGCATACTCGTGTAGTTGCTGCAATATTTGATGACAAAATCAGTGTAAATGTTTAATACAATTCAGTCACAACAGAAACCATTTATGTGTGTTCCTTCAATATTGATTCAATCAGCATATACACAAGCTTCATTGATTAACACCAAAAAAAAATATAGTAGTCCCAACGAGCATATATGCAAGTTACAAATATACACATGTATGTGAACCGGTACAGACCTGGTACCACATGTATGTGAATCTTGTTTGTTGATATATACTGTTTATAAAATGAATCTGGTCAGTTCCAAATGTAAATGAATCTTGTTTGTTGATATATATTGTTTATAAAATGAATCTGGTCAGTCCCTGATTTATGAATGAATGAGAATGGACCTGGTACCACATGTATGTGAACCGGTACAGACCAAAACCTTGCTACGGTTCTAGTACTTATTCAGTTGAAGTCATAGAAGGAAATAGAGAAATAAATTAACTGAAGCATGAACAATCTGAAATTATCTGAATGACATAAATCACAAGGACTATAGAAACACACTAAGTAATTAAAGGAACTGAACCAAGCTACTAAACATGAAGTGGACCAAGCTACATAACATGAACGACCATGATCCTTGTTTGGTGGTTATGTCGGCAAGTCCAAACATATGTTTTTTACAACATTCTTCATAGTCTGTTGTATGGATAACACACATATTCATACCGTTGACATCTATTTGTTTAGGAATAGGTTAAACCATGGTTATGTCGGCAAGTCCAAACATATGAAATTAGGTCAATGTATAATCATGATTTGTAGAAAACAACTAGGCTATAACTGAACTAGACCTACATAATTTCATCATGATTGAATGTTCAGGATGATGAGATCAAACTAACCCAAATTAAGAAAAGTGTGGCATGTAACAAAGTGGTGGTTCAAATCCATGGGAAAAAGCATCATAGTCCAATCAAGAAACAAAAAAAAACACAATTAAAGTTGAGCATGGGAAAAGTTAGTAAAGCTTAAGTTGAAAGTGCTACTGAAATCTTGTATAAAATATCATATGAAAATATTTTGTCATCAACCTGAAATGATTTGAAGTAACAAGGAAAACACGCTTGAAATGTGTGAGAAAGTCATGCATGGATGGACTCGAGGTGTGCTTGAACTAAATATGGCCAATCATAAGGAATGTAGGTTTAAATTTGGTTAGGGAAAGCCTCCTATTCAGTTGAAGTCATAGAAGGAAATAGATCAATAAATGAACTGAAGGATGAACAATCATGATTTGCAAAATAAGTGTAGACTTGTAATACAATTATCCTCTGCTTATGTAGGGTTACATTTTGAGTGATAATACATGTTGAAGTAAAAATAGGGAGATGAATACATTGGGCACAAGTGACTGATAGGGGCCACATTATGATGTAGGTTAGAGGTCCATGAATACGAAGGAATGCATACTAATTAAAATTATTATTGGCCCCAAGTCAACTGGTTGCCATCCCACAAAAAATTAAGGCCAGATGGAGAGGGACATGTGATTCAGGTCAGATTAACACAAAAATTATCAAATGCATTGGAAACATGTCCATGAATATGAACGAATGCATACAAATCAATGACAAACCTTTCTCCAAAGAGTAGCCTACTAAAATTTGGACAAATACTTAGGACATGGGTCCATGTATTTGGGTTACTTTTACTTAACTTTAAGATCCACACATTTCTCAAATGTTACTAACCCTAGGTCAAATACAAGTGGCACCAAAGATTAAAGAAATGTATCATGAAATTAAGTGGTGGTTCAAATCCATGAGAACAATCATCACAATCTAATCCAGAAATGAAAACATCAAAGTGCAATCTAGAAACCAAAAAACAGTTTAACGTATGCTTCATACTTCATTTTGTACTAAAAAACAATTGCAAGGGAAAAAATAAATTCAAACCATTTGGAAAATTAGATACAAGTCTATACAATTTCGTAGTATTTACTTCAAAAGGGTACCCATCATATAGAAAGCAAACTACTATTCTATAACAGAAAACTGAACACATATTAGTATATTTCATATTGAAAAAGCAACCTACTATTGAGACATCCAACCAGACAGACTGAAATACCTACAGAACGGTTTACTGAATTGTCATTTTGGTTGTTACATAGAGATGGTCCAAAAAGGCACTAATATTAGTGTAATTTAATAAGTGTGATATAACTAGTTGTTATGTGTTGTATCTATTTAGTTATTATTATAGATGCACCATTTCCATATTCAAGGAATATATTCAACTAGTTGTTATGTCAATTGTATTCTATATTTGTGTCCAGCATTTCACTTATCCTTAATCAACGCACAAAATCAACTTAGTTTTCTGAATAACACAAATTCTAAAAGATCAATCATTGATATTCTGTAATTTAACACATACTATAATGTCACACCTGCACCACACAAAATTTAAATATATGAATGAAAAAAATATTGAACTGAATTAGCTAGATGTGTGTGATAGCCATAGTGTGTTGACTTTTGTATTTGGTAACTGAAACATGATAAAAAATCATACATAATGATGCACCCTCAAACTAAATGAAAACCCATCACCTTCTCAATCATTTTTTGTAGCATATAGTATGCATGCAATCACAATTAAAGTTCTATGGCTTGTTTCATACTAAATATCAAGGTATGAAAATGGTTAATGGAATCCTATGTGTGGAGAAGAAACAACAATAGAGGTGGCACAAGCAACAAAAACAAAATAGAGAGTGATTGAAGAAGGAAAAGTATCAAGACATGTGACGGAAGAAAATTAAGGAGGTGGTAGTGATGGGAGGCATCTGTGATGTGAGCATAAAAAATAGGAATCACTATAAACAGGATGATGGAAACAGATTATTTTCTTAAAATCTAGTTGATAAATTGAATAGTCTATAGGAATCACTATAAAGTAAGAGAGTCACATTCTTCATAATGTTATCAATAGTGCATAGGAATCATTTTTTTTCCTATTGAAATCGTGCTTCTTAGACCAACATCAGTTCAGAGACCATGCTACAGACCACATCAGTTCAGAGACCATGCTCGTCTAGAGCATCAAACCAATAACAAATATGTTCTGTGCAGAGTAAACCACGGGAAAGGGAAAAGCATCAAACCAATAAAAAATATGTTATGTGCCCTAAAACCGTACATGTTTCCATAAAGAACATCATTTCACAAATGTTTTAATACTTAATTCGACATTGCCCTATTCCTCATTGTGCCCTAAAACCGAAATAACCCTATTCAACATTATGCCCTAAAACCGAAATAACCATCTACCCTACACAGAGACCAACCTGAGCATAATCTCTCCTTGGAGTGACGACGGAAGCGACGGAAGCTGGGCACAAGCGTCGACCTAGGCAGCGCCAGCAGACCACGAGCGAGCAGCAATGATCTTCTACGGAAGTCCATCACCTCGCAACACTTGGACGAAGAAGCTTGTGTAGAAGTCCAGCACCTCGCAACACCACACCGCCAATTTAAAGCCACAACACTGACTAGGGTTTCAGGTTCCTCTTCTGTGTCGCCTACTCCTTCCTCTGTAGACGACTTGACCAGGCATGGCAGACCATGCTTTTGACCGCCCTAGCTCGGCGGTGGCAGGTGGTCGGAAGCAGCTACGCCGAAGGTAGCTGCGTCGGGAGCAGATGCCTCGCATTTACTTCACGGGGTGCTTCGCCAGGAAGACGGCTGCGTCACCAGGAAGAGGGAGGGAAGACGTCGCGAGGGACGAAGTGAGTGACGCGAGACACGAGTCGGGGTAGGATCTCAAACCGGGTTTGAGATTCCAAACCTGCCTCTACCTGTACTGTGTCAAGCTCGAAAATGGGACTGACTAAACCCAAAACGGGGTCCGAACCAGTCTCATTGCCAAACGGAAACACAGCCCGAGCTGGACTGGTTTGGGCCTACGTGTCGCTACGCGACAGCGCCCAAACCCGGTCTAGGCCGTTTCCAAATAGGGGCGTTGTGTCAGGAGGCATCGTCACTAAAATATAGGAAAAAAAACTGAAATGGCACATTTGCCATTTTTTATTACCTAAATGGCATGTTTTGAACTTCTTGCCCAAAATTACACATTTCGGGAGCAATGTGTCCCCTGTTGGGACGCATTGCCCTCACGGGAGGCTATGCATCCCGGCGTCGGACGCATTGGCCCCACAAGAGGGCAAAGCTTCTCGGCAGCGGACGCATTGGCCCCACAGGATTGCAATGTGTCCCAAACTGGGACGCATTGCCCTCTGTGGGGCCAATGCGTCGCGCGGGGAGACGCCCCAACGGCTAGAAATGGTTAGAAAATGCTATGCGGGCAATGCGTCCGGGATGGGGACACATTGCTCCCTAGACCTGTGCAGCCCAACGACTATTTTGTTGTTGGGGCCGCGGCGCGGTGTTACGTGGGCGAAATGCGTCCCCAACCAGGACGCATTGCTCCCCTATATATATTGGCCGAAATCAACCCCCCAAACTCAACCATTCTTCGTTTCCTTACTTTTTGCTCTATTCTCCAATTGCTCGGGAGCTTTTGCTCGGATTTCTACTGCTTGGAGGCGGATTTCTAGCTTATTTCGGGCGATCTTAGAGCTGCTATCTTCTACTGCTTGGAGACGATCTTGGAGCTTCTTCTTTCTCTTCTTATATTCTTCGATTGTCAAGAGATAACTCTCCATTTGAGATATTTATTCTACCAAAATTTTAATTTCCAAAACTTGAACTTAACATTAGTACAAAATATTACAACCGAAATAATTGTATTGTTACTCCTTAATTCCACATTACTGAAATAATGATGTAGAAAATGACAATTGAAGGCTAATTAATACCTGAAAAATTATTGTTCGAAATTGTAAAATTGTTGTTCTAAAATGTTAGTGTTACTAAAAAACTAACAAAATTGTTGTTAAGAAATGTTAGTTAATTTTGCTGAAAAAATAGCAAAAATTGTTGTTCTGAATTATTGTTCACTGTTAATGTTATAGAAAAAGTAGTAAAATAAATTTAATTCCAAATTCAAAATTATTGTTCTAAAATCTTAACTATTCTTTTAAAAATGATGTCACTGCTCTAAAATATTAATTCATGTTAATATAATGTTATAAAATATGAATTTCTTTTGTGGATGTTAACATAAGATTCTAAAATATAGGAACATGGTATCTAGTTCAAATTCACGAATTGTGAAGATGCAATATGATGGGAAATTTTTCTCTGATGGGTCTTATTCTAGTCGATCTGTTAGACCCATAAACATTTCACTTATTAATACCCTATCTGAACTAAAATCATATATCTATACAACACTTGACATCAATCCCAACCACTTCTCTATCAAAATATCCTATCTTTTCCCTGGAGAAAATCATATGCTCGTACAAGTTGATGATGATGATGCATACAGAACCTTGTTATCACTTTCAGCTGATGCCTATATTGAAGTGTTTCTTGAAAAAAAATCTATCCATCAACAACCTTCTTTAATGAGTCTATTGAATCAATTTCAATCTCAATTCCCTCACAATAATTTATGGAGTCAACCACCTCATTTCTCTCAAAGTCATTTAACTACTGAATGGAGTCAACCACCTCAATCCAGTCTTAGCAATTTAACTGCTGAATGGAGTCAACCACCTGAATTTTCTCAAAATCTTACTACTGAGAATATTGGTGTTGAGGTTGAGGAGGGAGATAATGATATTGATCATGAAGGTGATAATGATAGTGATCACGAAGGTGATAACAATAGTGATATTGAAGGTGGTAATAATAGTGAACCACCTGAGGATGAGTCATTGACTGAAATCGATGATGAGCACACACATCCATTCCCTGACTCTATTGCAACATTGAGTTATATTCCATCCATATTTGACAACCAATGGCCCCAACATGAACACATTGATTCCAACTATGAAGCTTTTCAAGATGATGACTGGGTGGAAGATTTTCATCTTGAATTTCTTCTCAATTACAATCCTTCCAGTGTTGTTATATATGAGGGTGTTTTATTTGCATCCAAAGTTGTACTGGTTGAGACGCTAAAAAATGGCCGGTACAAAAGAATGTCCAGTACCGTACATTACGCTCAAATAATCGTCATCTTAAACTTGTTTGTATCCATGATCAATGATGTCCTTGGAGATTGACCACTTGCCAGTCCAAAAGAGCAGGTGGCATGTGGAAGATAAAACGTTGTAAAGTAGGCCACAATTGTGAATTAACTGTTATGAATCATGATCATCACCAAGTCACAACATCTTATATTGCTCGAATGATAATGCCAATCCTAGTATCACGATTGGATATGTCGACACGAGAAATTCGTGACAAGGTGAATGCTGAACTAAGGCTCAATATATCTTACAAGAAGGCATATCTAGCGAGGAGGAAGGCTGTTTGTAAAATATTTGGAGACTAGGAATCATCATATCATAATTTGTTACCGTTCATGATTTCTCAGATACAATATATTCCAAGAACTATATATGCCCACCTTATTGATGATTATACCCTTCAAACTGAAGCCACTCGTAGATTCAAGCGGGTGTTTGGGGCATTTGGTCCAGCTGTGAGGGGTTGGGCCTATTGTAGGCCTGTTCTTACTGTTGATGGAACATTTTTAACAGGAAAATATACTGGCATACTTCTCATTGCATGTGGCATAGATGCTGATAATGGTCTATTTCCACTTGCTTTTCTGTTGTCGAGAAAGAAAATAAGGACTCCTGGGAGTGGCTCTTTGGTTGTCTACAAACTTGTATTCCAATCCTTACACGACGCACAGACTTGTGTATTATTTCTGATCGAATGAGTGGGATTTTTCTAGAACTTGAATCAAAATTTGATTGGGCTCAACATCGTTATTGTCTTCGACATCTTCGGGAGAACTTCCATAAGAAGTTCAAGTCCAAGGAGTTGAGGGTGATTTTGTGGAAGGTGGGATCCACAACTGATACACATGAATTTGATCGTCATATGACAGTTATAGAAACCATAGAACCAGCAGTGAAGGCGTATTTATTAGGCCAAAATCCAGTACTTTGGGCTCTCGCATATGATAGAGGTTGCAGGTATGGGTCATTGACTACCAATCATGTTGAAGGGTGTAATGGAGTCTTAAAAGGTCTTAGAGGTTTGCCAATAAAAGCGTTAATTGTTGCCACATATTATCGCTTCATGACCATGTGGCTGCCTAGGCATAATCTCACAAATAAATGTGCACAAGATGGACTGAAATGGTCCTTTAGGGTTCATGATAAGCTTATAATGTTCGAGAGGATGCAAAAAAATTGACAATACACATCCGTGTGAATAATGATGAATGCTTGTTGGTGACATGGATGGATATAAATTTCAAGTAATAGTGCGTCCAAATGGTGGCAGCCAATGCAGTTGTGGTTTTCCACAACAATGGCATTATCCATGTTCTCATGTTTGGGTGGCTGCAGACTCTGTCAATTGGGATCTTAATGCACTTGTGAGTGCATATTATACAAATGAGGCTTATCAAAATGCATACAAAACTGACTTTCGTGGTATTCCCGACAAGAGGTATTGGCCTCAATTTGATGAAACTAGAGGTATTTATCCCTTATTACCCCCTAGGAAACGAAGGCAAGCTGGAAGACCAAAGAAAATGAGAAGGCATTCAACTATGGATGTTGATCCAAATCAGTATACATATCACTGTCATAAGTGTGGCAGAAAGGGCCATAATAGACGCACTTGTCCTAATGTCATATGATGTCTGGTCATGTAATGTTTGCAATTTCAATTTACTCAAGTCATGTAATGTTTGCAATTTGAATTTATTCAAGTCATGTAATGTTTGAAATTTTAATTTACTCAAGTCATGTAACGTTTGCAATTTCACTAAAACAATGAATTTATAATGGTTTTTTATAGATGGCTCATCGAAGGACATGGACATTTCACATGCCTACAGGGAAAAATGGCTCATCAAACTCTATTGGGTGATGATTGGAATGACATACCAGATTTGTTGTACAACAAGTTAGGATTTATAGTGACAAAAGAACAAGAAAAATTTCATTGGCAAATTTTAAAGAAAATGTTTCACATGTATGAAGAACTTCTTGAGCTACCTGGTTGGTATTGGGATCACATAAAAAAGAAAGTAATGCCAATCAATGAACAAGTTCAAAACTAGTTAGCTATATCACATCCAGAGATACATCGAGTTGTATATCAAATGTGGCCATTTTATGAACCTCTAGATGAGATATTGAATCAAATGCAGTAACTAATTATTGTAGTATTTCTCTTTTAGTAGTTCATGTTGTATTTTTATATTGTTTGGTAGTTCACGTATTTGAATTAATTTCATCTTATCTAACGAAGAATCTTGACAAACTTAAATGTTGTACAATATTTGACTTTTCATTTAATGTAATATTTGCACTTTTCATTTAATGTAATATTTGCACTTTTCATAGATATGGCTCCTAGACAAGCAACCTACCGACTCTCCCAGCACCACATCATGTTGGCACAATGGCCTATTACTGACCCAGATGTTTTAGAAAATATTTCCATGGCTGGTTTTGGGCTTGTTCGTAGGCTACCCACTATCCACCTTGACCCCACTTTAATAACTGCATTAGTTAACAGGTGGGACAACTCTAGCAATAATTTTAGGTTTCCCCCTTTTGAGATGAGTGTAACCCTTCAGGATGTTGTAGTTCTTTTAGGCCTAAGGATTGATGGCCCACCGATTATAGATCCATATCCTTTAGGTGTAGGTGAGGGGCAATTTTCTTCATGGTCTCACCTTTGTGAGAATTTCTTAGGAGATGCACCAGATGGGATGTCTAAGGGGCATATCTCCTTGATTTGGCTGCGTGAGACCTTTAAGGATATGGATCTGACCGCGGGTGATGAAGAGCAACAATTAAAACTTAGGACAAGGTACACTAGGGCATATCTCTTATACTATTTAGGTAGTTACCTTATCCCAGATAGTATCGAGGATAGAGTGCATGTTAGGTACCTCCCTCTTCTGTTCGATTTTGCACATTGTGGCAATCTATCTTGGGGTGTTACAACTCTAGCTTTCTTATATAGGGAGTTGTATAAGGCAACAACCCGATCCAGGATAACTGCCCATCTGTCAGGTTGTGTCTGCCTATTACAGCTGTGGTGTTGGGAGAGGTTGGGAATTGGACACCCAGGTAGAATTGCAATGCGCTGGGATGATTGGCCAGAAGATGTTCCCTTGGGTTACAGGTTAAAGATCTACACAATTAATTTTTATATTTGTCCAAACATTATGTAGTGTTTATCTAAATTTAGTTTGTCAATTTAATAGGTGGCCTACCTTTGTTTAAAGGAGTCAAACTATCAGGGGAACAATCCAGTTTTACGATTCAGCATTTGACCAGATTTTGCCCTCACATGTTTAACTTACTTACCTCTACTAACATGTTGTATGTTATATATTTTATTTATTTGCAATTTACTCTGTTTTATATGATACACGTTGTCTATATGAATAACAGATAGAGTTGACTCCTTATACTGCTGCTATTCTCGAGAGATTGTCTGCCATTTGTAGAGATGGTAGTGATATTTGGTTGGCACGAGTGCCTCTGTTATGCTACACAATAGTGGAGTGGCACTTCCCTGACAGAGTCCTTGGACAGTTCGGCTTTGTTCAAGTACAACCTACTCTTGAGCTGCCGCAGCTTAGCCGGATAGATGGGAGGGGTCATGCGGCTGAGGATTGGATGATTCATCATAGGCGGGAGGTGCAGATGTGGAACAACAGACATGAGAGCTTAGTTCCCACTCCACCAGCTGATACATTCTTCATTTCTCAGGTTCACTATGCATGGTATCATCCACAATACATCGTGCCCCCTCCAGCTATGCCTCCAAGCATATACTACCCGCAAAGTTATCGCCAGCAGGAATTTGTGAGTATCATTATTATTTATTTTACAAACTGTTATTATTTATCTTTGTTAATTGTAATATATGTAATTGGTCTTTATTATGTGTACATACTTTGTTTTACAGGTACAAACACAGGTGGCAATCCGAGCGGCAGTAGAGAACGCCCCTACACAGGTTAGAGACAACATCTATAACATCCAGAGGAGTTATTGATAGTCTTTGCGACTATGCTCGGCTGTGGGATCCCATACCCACTCATACCACAACCTCTGAGCCCACTCCTACTCCTACTCCTACTGTTGAGCCCACTCCTAATCCTACTCCTACTGCTGAGCCCACTCCCACTCCCACTTCTCAGTTCATGTCATGGGGACCGACAAGACCATATTTTTCAGGAGCTGCTTCATATTCCTCATTCATCACCCCACCTCAACCAACATCATACTATGGAGCAAGTTATTCTTCTATTCCATACACTCCATTCCCACCACCAATTATTCCTGAGAGCCGACCACCACCTTATGTCACATATTCACCTACTCCGTTTGATTTCTCAAGATGCACCCCACCTGATGCATCCTATCCTTGTTTTCAGAGACCCCTCACCCCACCTCCACCTTTTCATTTCTTCCCTGATGCTCGCCAACAGCCTCCTACGCAGTTGTCCCCAGTTCAGCTGTCTCCAGATGACATCGGTACAGAGGATCCAGATGTAGAGGGAGGTGGGCGAGGATGACGTACTTAGTTTTTATATATTGTACAGTTTTGTATGTATATCTTTGTGAAGACATATATTGTATGTGGATCAATCATATTATGATATCACATTGGTTCATTTTAGATCTATCATATTGTTCTGTTGTGTATTATGCCTTTGTGAAGACATCTATTGTATGTGGATCTGTCATATTATGATATCACATTGGTTCATTTTGGATCTATCATATTGTTCTGTTGTGTATTATTTTCTCGTCATGTTGGTTCATGTTTTAACCTTGTTTTTAATTACTATCTGATTTTTTTTGATTAAGTTCTTATTATATAATCAATTAGGAACCAACTGATGTTGGTTGCAATACACTTATATATTTCATATGCATGTTACGAGCTATTGAAATTGACAAATTTATAATAATTGGGTATATTATAGACATCCAAATACAAGTGAACAAATTGTAAATGTACAATTATAATCAATATTATTAATATACATATCAATAATCATGAAACAATATTAGTGACTGCAAAAATATGATTAAAAAATGCAATGCGTCCTATATGGGGACGCATTGTTGCAATCCGTTCTGCATGGGGACGCATTGGTACAATGCATCCTGCATGGGGACGCATTGGTCTCACATGAGTGCAATGTGTCCCGGACGCATTTCCCTCCTGTGTGGGCAATGTGTCCCGGTGCATTGGCGCCGCGAGGGCAATGCGTCCCAACAGGGGACACATTGCTCCCGAAATGTGCCGTTTTGGGCAATAAGTTCAAGAACGTGCCATTTAGGTAATAAAAAATGGCAAATGTGCGATTTCGCTTTTTTTTCCTAAAATAAAAGCTTAAATTGCAAAATTGGTGAAGTTTCTGCTTATGTCAAGTATGTGGTATACTAGCAACAAAATGGTCGTCTTTCAAAAGCTGAATACTGGATAAGGAGGCTATACAGCGTAAGTAAGAAGAGGCAACCATTAACGAAGTATCTGCATGCCGTTTTAAATATTGTAGAGGTTGGACTTTATCCTGCTAGATTCGAATAACTCTTAAGTACTGTACCGTAGTTTCTTCCTTTCACCTCATTAGTCACCTTTCAACAATTTTTTTAGCCACAAGTGATCATTCTGAATGAGGATCATATTAAATTTGCACACCCTCAGTAACAGAAAGACACAAAACTCTCAAGATCTCATACAATAATTTTGGTTGGAAGAGTTAAAAAATGGGAGATCTTCAGTTTAGGTATTTGCAAGTGGGCCGGCCCTTTTATCAACACAACTGGGACATAATACGGAGCCTGATGCAGAAAGCTTTTAATTCTCTTTTTGAGGAGGATCCAAGTATCAACCTAATCGTTGTAAATCAAGAACATATTGAGCCTATAAAGAAGGTTGACAACCCTACAAGTATTAGTCAATTCATATCAGATTATATCTAATGTTTTAATCCTAGGAATGAAAAATCATATGAATCATATCATCCGAACAAACTACCTTAAAAAGCCGTTGAAATCAAGATGTTTATATCATGACAATAAAAATATAAATTCATAATATATAATGACATGTAATTCAAATTAGATTTTACGTGTTTGAAGCTATGATCATGGTATTTTTATAGAACCAAAAGTCTTCATCGTGGTTGTCATGTAATTAGTGACGCCACTCAAAAATTAAGCTACAACACAAATAATTGATGGCATTATAAATCCTACATTTGTTAATCTGAACCCATCAACCACACAATAGGAATAACTGAACATATGTATGCAACAATCAATTAATATATAGTAAAAATTATGAAATATGTACTTTCCATATATAATGAGGTATTCAGACTCATTATATCCAATGTTCTATTTCTGAAGTATTCAACCAATTATAACAAAGTAGTTGTAAAACATTTGTCAACATTATAACAATGTCACAGTCTGTACCTACGACCTCCTCCTGAAGGGAGATCACTATGATATGTAATGGATTTGTATGTTCTAGAAATAGTGTTGATGCCTTGCAATTAGAGCCTAAGGAGTTGAACAACTCTTGTGAAATAGAATTTGAGGCAGAGTCCTCAGAGCCATAGGAGGTTTGGTAGTTATGGGATTCTTAGTTGTTGTGATATGCATACATGTATTCTCATATGAGCTTTTGATTATACATAAATTCAATTTACATTTGTTATACCTCAAGAAACACAATGAGCTGTTTGGGCCACACATTGTAGCTGCCTTCTAACTCCTGATTGGGGTGGCATCTAGGTGCTCGTATGAGAGTGGTGTTTCTTTTCATGTTGAAAAGACATGTATGAAGGACACACAAGCATGACCAGCGGGAAGGGGAACACCATGAACCATATCAGTATGTGGAGAAACCTCACCATCTGCCACGATGTTGTATGATGAAACATTGATGGTAAGACAATGTTTTTTGACCACCTATAGTTTTATAAAACACAACATTTATAATGACACCCTCCCCCGGTTATCGCCAATAAAGTTGTATCGAGAGGGCAATTTCCATTATCATATTTATAGGATCGGGGTTAAACAATTAGCCTAAATGAATTATAAATTTTATTGAATGGAAATGAGTTTGATACAATATTATTGATAAACTCTTCCTTAAAGAGTTACATTATATGGAAATATATTGTTTATAACTTAGAATAAAAAAACTATCTAACTAAATCTTCCATAATAACATTAATCAACCTTCCTTTTGGTGTCTTATTTTCAGGATAACCAATTTGTAGATTAATAGCAGTTTAACACAAAACAATGATTTGTACATCAAGATATAGTGGTATATGGGGGGAATAAATTATTCACATGTAGGTGTAACAATGTAATTAGCCGTAGAAAAATTTATGATTACAAAATTGAACATGAATTTTCTTATTTTAAGCTTGCCACATTTATCCTCATTTCCTCGATGGTGTACACTCTCTTTAGTGGAGTCTCATTGTGGGTAATTCTATCATTTGGGTTTGGTCCCTACAGTAGACATTCATAAGATTTCCTCACTTGGGCTTGGTTCCATTCCAAGCTTGGCCTGAGGTGATCTTCCATTGCAGACTTGATCGCCACTCATTCCCATAATGACTTTATTCACCCTAAGCTCTTTAACTCACCAAAGATGATTCAGGGTTTGAGCAAGTTACAATTGTATAAGATGAAATCCATAGTGACTCTATTGATTGTCGGAAGTAAATAAACATGCAAGAAATTAATTACAATCCAAATCAAAAAAACTCTTAGAAACCATGGAAGTCATTTATGATGAATAGTCATAGGAATAACCACATACCTTTCTCAGGGATGATCAAAAGTATAAGTAAACAAGTGCAATTGAAACTGAATAAGCAATCACCTTAAAATTATGCATGACATCCAAGTACTATTATTTTATTCATAATCTAAGAATAAGGATGACTTGGATTTCTTGTTAGGTTCTAGGGTCAAATTAGAAATTCTTTATGATTTTGTCTTTCCAAACCCTAATCATCACATTTAATACTTTTTATCTTACAAATCGTAATATTGATGTTATCTGTGTTCTTAATATCCAATTAAGTCAAAGATGTTCTTTTTATCTAGAAAGATTAAACATTATCCATCAATGTCATGTAAGTATGTTATGATCATTAAAACTAAGAAATTAAAGTTTTAATGCTTTTAATACATTAAAGCTAGTAACTTTGGGCACTTCTAGAACTTGAGACAGAGTTAGGTCTTAAAATTACTTTTGTTGAATTTGTTCTATTTTTTTGAACAATTTTCATATATTACTTGCCATATTTCGATAATATGGTAATTTACTATGATTTATAGAAGTTAAATCATTTTCTAGCCAATTATAGGTCGCCACCTCAGTGGAAAACTAGGTAAAGCCAACACTGTGCGGATCCAGGACCAAGCTAATCAGCTTGTATTGAGTCAAAACTTGTGCCCATTTGGCTAAGGAAAAGGTGTGCGAAAAAGAAAAGGGGGAAGACACAAAAGCACTAACCTGAGAGAAGACAGTTTAGGGGTAGGTGGAACCTTTCGCCCATTGTTGTCTTCAACCTTGCTGCATCATGAGTTGCTTGGGTGAGTCAATGATGGAGGTTGACTTTGAGGTCCTGACCTATTGAGTGAAGGCCGTGGTTCCAATACCTTCATCTCGCTTCTACAAACACACTGAGGGCTTCAATTTCCCTGGAGATGATTAAAGCCAATTGGACGGCGAAGAGATGTCTCTAACGTTGCTTTAGAGAGGGATACATGTGGAGGATGGGTTTAGGAGAAGAGTTAGATGAAAGGGAAACATTTGGGGAGTCAAGCACGGTCTCATGAATGTGGTGGTGATCTAACAAGGGGATCACATGTGTTATATAGTCTTGATTATGCTAGTAGAGTTACCTTTCCATTACAAATTGGGCAAATCCATAATTTTCTCCCAATGTAGGTGAAACCTAGGGTAGGTCGACTTGAAATATCCTCCCAAACATATTGATTAGGTTTCCATATATGCTTGAGCATTGATGAGGGAGAGAAGAGAAGAAGGATTTTCCATATAACTATTCTGGCTTTCTTTTCTTGCTTGAGCTTGAAGATGACTCAATCATCATAGGATCTCGATCCAATGGCAGTCATGCCCGTGAATAATTAAAGGTTGGGTAGAGTTTCCTATTTAGATTAGAATTGTGGCATTTAATTCTTATTCCTTTTTTAAATAATCACTTTAGAGAAAACCATTTAAGTCATTTCTCTCTCTCCTTGTATGCTTTTAAACCCAAATTTTAAAGGAAGTCTTAAACACTTTTATCTAAGTGTGGGAGATATTTGAGTCCAAATTATAAAAATTGAAAGTGCTTTTCTTTATCTCCAAGTCTCCCTATTATTTCATTTATTTAATGCATCAATTTAATTCTTTTCTCTCCCCAACTTGGTTATATTTCTTATTTTGATAACTTATGTTATTAAAAATAAGATGGAAACACAAACAAACCATTAATTTCCTTCAACATCACTTTTCTAGAAAACTCCACATTATTCCATATGTAGGTTATTAATTATCCACTACCTTTAGTAATTCATTTATTATGGGATTTTTTTTCTTTTTTTTCCCCATATCTATTATTAGATTATTTAAATCAGTGGAATCACAAAACTCATTGTAAAGAAGAAATTTGATCCATACTTTAAAACAAAGCATACCAAGATTTCTAACATATCTTTAACTATTGAATATTTACATTTTTTTATTGCCGGGAGAAACCCACCCCCCTAGGAGGAGGCCTAGATAGCAGGGATGGTAAACCTGGGAGACCCATGCGCCGCACACCGATATCTCAATAAGTCGCATCAAAGGCCGACTGATGCTATGGGAAATTCATTTCTGAGTAGTGCCTCTAGCGAGAGTTGAACCCGAGACCCTTCGTGAGGGGCCCCGAGCTATGACCAACTAGGCTACTGCTCGTCGGCCAAATATGAAAATAAATGTAAAAAATCATGTTATACTATCATCTCCTTGTTATAGGAATTATGTCCTCAAAAGTCAACTAGTCATACAAAAAGTTCAAGATAAGAATTTTTCATGTCCGTCTTCTGCTTCCATGTGGCTTCATCCTCACCATTGTGCTTCTAAAGAACCTTTACCATCTCTATATTTTTATTCTTGAACTCTTTCATCTTAGAGTCTATTATCTTCATAGGAGATTCAATGTATGTAAATCTCCCTTGGAGTTCTATAGGCTCAATCTTCAACACATGGACAAGATCCCTCAAATAGTGCTTCATCTTGGACACATGGAACACATCATGCATCATACTATATTGTAGAGGTAAATATAGATGATAATAAACCTCACCAATCTTTTCTAGAACCTCAAAAGGACCTACATATTGGGGACTCAATTTTTCTCTATTCTTAGCTATAGCTCAAAGGGGTTAGATTTTCATAAACACATTGTAACATCCCTGACCTGGGTTATGTTTTAACCCTAGGTGTTTTGATTAATAAAAATGATTATATGCTTAATCTTATATTGTGAAAAGTAATTAGGGCTCGTGAGAAACTTATGTTTCAATTTTGGTCCTGTTTGAACAATGTTGAAGCAATGTTTGCTTATTTTGGACTAAAATGCAAATGACCCAAGTTGAGGGGTTAGATTACAAATGTTGCATGATAAGATGTTCCTATTGTGTTGAATCATCATGAGAATGAAGATGATGTAGAGGTATGGATTTTGGTAGCTTGAGTACCAAGGAAGAGCTGATAAAGTAATGGTTGTGCATTAAAACCTAGTTTGGTGTAAAGTGCAATTTACCCAAAACCTAGGGTTCAATATGCAAATTACCACTTCAATAAGGTCCCTAATGTTTCTTGGCATAATGTATAGCGAAGAAAATGAGAGGGGTGCCTCGTTTAAATTAAGTTGGAGGAGAGAGAATCTTGATATTAAAATAATCAAGATTTAATCCTAATTGAAACCCTAACTCAATTTAGGGTGAAAATAAATGTATTAATTAAAGGGCCTTCAAACAAAATTAAAATGGTTGGATTAAACTATGTGTGGACATACTTAAGCCTTGTAAAGGCAGGAGCATATCCTAAGGAGGTGAAATTCCACTCCCCATTATTATAAGAAAAAGAATTTCCACTAAAAAAATGTATATTCTTATTATAAGGGTTATGGTGCTTAATTTCTTTTCCCTTTATTCTTGGATAATGGAAGGGAGATCGGTGGGGATAGAGATGACTTTGCATACAAGAAACCAAAGGGGAGAGGGTGGCAACAATTTTGTAATTAAAAGAATTTTATAAAGCATTTTCTCTCTCATAAATTTTCTTATAAAAGTACCCTTTCCAAGCCCAAACAAAGGCTTTTTCGACCCCACTTCTTCTCCTTGCTTGGAAACCGACCAAGGGAGCTAGGGAGGACTAGGAGGACGACCTCCAACCTGTTGGTAATGTTCTTGACCCTTTTTACCGTGGTTCCATGGTGGAAATTAAGAATAAACCATTGATTTCTTCTTATTTCGATCTCCTCTTCAACCCTAGCTAACCTTTTCAATCAAAAGCTTGAGGAAGAGCCTAGGGGGAGTTGCAAAAGCTTCATCTACCATTGTTTCCGTGAGCTTTGAGCTTTGGATCTCAATTGGAGGCGTTTTTTATTACTTGAACCCTTAATATTGTTATTTCAATCAATTCCTTATCACTTGGTGATCCTTTTTACATTCCCAAAATTTGTTTTGGTTGATTGATGCAATCACCATGTAAACCACAGCAGGTTTCGTGATTTCAAAGCTTGAAGATGATAAGCACACATCTCTCCAAAATATCCAAGGCAAACGGTTTACTTTTGTTGCTCAAACGGTTTCCCAAACCGTTTGGGAGCAAACAGTTTCAAACCGTTTAGAAGCAAACGATTTCACCAAACCGCATGAGACAAAATGGTTTCAGACCGTTTGGTGGTGTTGACTAGGGTTGACCATTTGGAGACCTGTTGAAAATGATCTAGGTTAATGACCCATCAATTATGATTGATTAGTTCCAATGGGTTCATGAGTTGAAGGTCCATCAATCACCAAAACCCTAATCGGGTTAAGTGCTGATTTGTAATTTGATTAATTTGGAAACTTGGGTTGATTGACCCAAACGGTTTCAAAACCATTTGGGGATCACCCAAACGGTCTCAAGACCGTTTGATGATCACCCAAGACCGTTTGTAGGTCTAGG
Organism: Alisma plantago-aquatica; assembly: GCA_963693085.1. Lineage (NCBI taxonomy): Eukaryota > Viridiplantae > Streptophyta > Magnoliopsida > Alismatales > Alismataceae > Alisma > Alisma plantago-aquatica. The sequence continues at coordinate 695,876,767 of OY856409.1, forward strand.
GTTAATTATGGTTGAGCAATTGAAGGTCCAAAGATATTAAGTTGATGTACAATCAATTATTGATTTGGTGACCAATGCTAGGATCCAAACCTTAATTGAATGACAAGGTTGATGATGATGTGATGGGAAAATGGTCTCAAGACCATTTATAGGTCATCCAAATGATCCAAAGACTGTTTGGGGGTCATCCAAGACCGTTTGGAGGTCTAGGGTTGACTATGGTTAGGTGTTTGAAGATCTATAGATAATAAGTTGAAGTGCAATCAAATGCTGGTTTGGTGATCAATCCAATGATCCAAACCCTAATTGGATGACATGGATTTGAGTTATGAGATGGGAAACCAGTCTCAAGACCGTTTGGAGGTCATCTAAACGACCTCAAGACCATTTGGGGTCAGGTCATGTTCAATTTGGATGATGGTCCAATAGTTTTAAAGTAACTAGTCACACATTGATTAATGTTGAAGGATCATCGATTCCAAACCTTAATCCAATTGATTCAAACCATAATTGATGACCAATTGAGGGTCAATTGAGAGTCAAATCAGTTGAAGGATGACCTACTTAACTCAATCAAAATATGGTGATAGATCAATTGATGATTAGTTACATGAATACAAAGGTTGATGGAATCAACATTGAGAACCCTAAACCAATTGGAGTAGTTGAGACCATCTTTGGTCCATGCGGTTTTGAGGAGGTTTGGACCAAACGGTCTCAAGACCGTTGGGACCAAATGATCCCAAACCGTTTGAGTTCATGCGGTTTCAAAAAGGTACTTTAGCAAACGATCTTGAAGGTGACCTTTACCAAACGGTTTCAAACTATTTAAATTTTGAAAGACCAAGACCGTTTGGGGCCCAAGTAATCAAAATTGTTTGAGAATCAATATGGTTAATCCTTTTAGATACCTAATGTAATTGAGGACTCAATTGGTTAATCCACTTGGATACCTATTGTAATAGAAGATCCAATTGGTCAATTCATTTGGATACCTCATGTAATGGAGGTCCAATGTGATTTAATCTCTTGAGAATTATGATGATGATTGATCCATTATTCCAATAATGATTGTTAAGGTTATGTACAAAGGTTAAAAACCCTAAAGTACCTAGATGATCAATACCTTTAGATTAATTAACCCTAAAAGGTTATGAGAATAATATCTTAGCACACTTGGTTAACCATAGTTGTTTGTATTTGATTGAAGGGTTGATGTGACCTAATCAAGTTGGGAAGATGATAGAAAGGAATTCATATATGAGTATTGATCATGTGATGAATAGGTTATGATCCTTAATAATGAGATCATAAAACCCTAATCCGGAAGGTTAATGAACCTTAACCCTAGTTCAGGGTAATATAACGTAAAACCCTAATTATGGGAATAAAGAGTAAAACCCTAGTTGGGATGAGTATCTCCAATTGATAGGAAAGGAGAAACCCTAATTGAGGGTGATGCTGTGAGAAACCCTAATTAAGGGTGATGCCATGAGAAACTCTAATTGAGGGTGATTTCATGAGAAACCCTAATTAAGGGTAATGCCATGAGAAACCCTAATTGAGGGTGATGCCATGAGAAACCCTAATTTAGGATAATGCCATGAGAAACCCTAATTAAGGGTGATGCCATGAGAAACCCTAATTAAGGGTGATGCCATGAGAAACCCTAATTGAGGGTGATGCTATGAGAAACCCTAATTAAGGTTGATGCCATGAGAAACCCTAATTGAGGGTGATGTCATGAGAAACCCTAATTGAGGGTGATGTCATGAGAAACCCTAGTTGGGATGAATAGTAAGTAAAAAACCCAAAGCCATAATAAAGGGTAAAGGTAGGTGAAATTATAAACAGAGTTATAATATTTAAGCACTAACCTTGTGCAATATGATGACGAACCAGAACCCTGATAATAAAGTAGTGGGTGAAACCTTATAAAGGTGAAATACCTTAAATGATTGAGTGTAGGCAATGCCTTAACCTGATATGAGTCCTTACCATTAAGGATAGTTAGACCATTCTTGTGTGTGACCTATGCACTTCATGATGAGAGTGATAGGTTAATGGATGGAAAGTACCTTAATACAAGATAAGCTGATAACTCAAGGAAGTTAAAGGTGATGAGGAAAGTGTTATACCTTGATGCATTTCAAATCCAATCTATTTGGGTAAGAAGCATATGAAGTGTGTTATGTAATTGTTACAATAAAATGTAATGAGTTTGATATACCTTGACAAGCATAGACTAATATACCTTGAGAATAAGGGTAAGCCAAACTAATATGATGTAATCATACCATGATAAGGATGAGGAATGAACTCATACCTGGTACTGAGAATCATTTAATGATAAAGGTTAAGAATAATGAACATGACTGAATTCTAAAGATTTGTAATGTCCTTATGAGCCATATGGTTAAATGTTGTCTAGTGATAGGTGACAAGGTGTTTTATGGGCCTTATGAGTTATGAGGATGGATGTTGCCTAGTGAGAGGTAACAAAATGTTTTAAAGGTTACACATGATTGATATAGCTCAATACCTGGAATAATAACACAAGATTGCTTAAATCCCAATACCTGGAATAATAACATAGGATTGGTTAAATCCCAATACCTGGAATAATAACATAGGATTGGCTAAATTCCAATACCTAGAATAATGTCACATGATTGACTTAGTTCAATACCTGGAATGATAAACGCAGGATTGGTTAAATCCCAATACCTGGAATAATAACACACGATTGGCTAAATTCCAATAGCTGGAATAATGTCACAGGATTGACTTAGTTCAATACCTGGAATAATAACACAGGATTGGTTCAATCCCAATACCTGGAATAATAACACAGGACTGGTTAAATCCCAATACATGGAATAATAACACATGATTAGCTAAATTCTAATACTTGGAATAATGTCACAAGATTGATTTAGTTCAATACCTGGAATGATAAACACATGATTGGTTAAATCCCAATACCTGGAATAATAACACATGATTGGTAATAACCCAATACCTGGAATAGTTGTATAGGATTGGCATAGATCAAAACCTAGAATAGTTGCACATGATTGGCATAGATCAATACCTGGAATAGTTGCACAAGATTGGCATAGATCAATACCTGGAATAGTTGTACATGATTGGCATAGGTCAATACCTAGAATAGTTGCACATGATTGGCATAGTTCAATACTTGGAATGGTTATATAGGATTGACATAGTTCAATACGTGGAATGGATACACAGGAATAATATAAGTCTAATGCTTGTATTAGTTGCACAGGATTGGTGTAACCCAATCCCTATAATATTTACATATGATTGGTATAGACCAATTCCTGAATAAGACATGATGAAGTACACTCTCATGTTCAATATAACCAAAATCTGTTTAGCAGATTGGCTAAGGCCAATAAGTTGAAACAAGAATGTTTCATGGGTGACATATCAAAAGAATGAGTGTCACAAGAGAAGTTTGACATGATGGTATAATATGAAGGATAAATGATATACATGTTCTTCCTATTCCTTATTAAGAGAATAGTTGATCTATTATTTCCATCATAAATAGTTACTATGCTTTAAGATAAGAATGCTTTAAACTGCATATCCTCTGTCCAGGTTTATACATTTAACTGCAGTAATAATGTTTTGGCGGAGAGTTTTATCTCCCGCTGAGACAATTTACAATTGTCTCACCCCCGTGGGATCCAATATTTTTAGGTGGACGTGGACAAGGAGGTAGGAAAACTTTAGCAGAGAAAGAACAGCAGTAGCATCGAGGACAGTAGTAATATCTCAGGTGGAGATACTGCATGTCTAGTCTTATAGTTAGAAAGTCCTATCTGTCATCTTTGTACTCTCAGGTCCTCAGAGTCAGTAGTCAGTGTTTTTATTTAATCAATCAGAGATTTTGGCTTGATGCCTTGAGGTTTTTATGATGTCTGTATATAACATTGAATAGGACAGCTGATGTTTTAATCCTCAAGAAGAGATAGTACATGTTGTGTACTTATGGAAAAGAATGTAAATACTATACTTTGGTTTTTGAAGAAAAAGATTTCCCATGTGTGGATTTCATTGCATTTTTTTTAATTTTTAGTGATTTTTAGCAATCTGCTGCAAATGATTCGCTTCCGCTTAGTTAATCTCGTATTTTATAAGTTGGATGCCACAATTTAGTGGTATCATAGCTCTAGGTTTGCTGAGTCTATAGAGACATAGGACTAAGATATCGAGTCTGTTCTAAGTGTACCTCAGTATATCTTATAATGTCTTCTGCTTATGCAGAAGAAGATATATAACTTAAAGATGTCTAAAGGACATGAAGAATACGTTGGTGAGAGCAATGTTGTTGCACCAGTGGGAGGTGCAAGGGATCAGGAAAGGGAGGAACCAGTGCCTGAAAATCCTCATGTTGATGAAATCATGAAAGGAAACCCAAATGTTCATAATCTTTTTGAGCAACTCATGACTACAATGAGGTATATAGCAGGCCGTATGCTAGCACCGGCACCTAGGGAGCCAGTTCCCAATGAGGGATATGGGTCTGGTAAGACCTTTGAACGACTACGTCATGTAGGAGCCATAGAATATGCTGGAACATCTGACCCAGTAGATACTGATCTCTGGATCACTGAGTTAGAAAAAGCCTTTAAGACCTTAGTATCCCAGAGGCTGACAAAGTTAAACATGCGGTGTACCTTTTGAATGGTAGTGCAGGACACTAGTGGGCTATAGAAGAAATAAAAAGGAATGATGAAGATGTTGGATGCGAGGAATTCCATCGAGAATTCATCAATAAGTATTTTCCAAAGACTTATTTAGATGAAAAGATCTCACAGTTTGAGAAAATATGACAGGGAGCCATGTCAATAAATGAATATGAGGTTAAGTTCATGGAACTTTTATGATTTAGCCCCCAGATGGCTGCTACTAAGGAGGAAAAGATTCGACATTTTGAGAAAGGATTGAATGTTGAGATGTCCATTCTGGCATCTGGCCTAGAAAGTAGGGAGAGGTTTGCCACAGTTGTGGAGTCTATACAGAGGATAGAAAGATCTACGATTAAGAAACATGATACAAACCTCAAAATAATGTTTACACAGTCACAGGGACTAATGAGTAGTGACAGCAGACAATCAAAATCTTCACCAGTCCAACCACAATATAGTGCATCTAGCAGGGGTCATCAAGTTGGGGTCAAGCTTGTCATAAATGTGGACAACTAGGACATTTTAGACAACAATGTCAAAGGAGAAATAGTGAGATGACCCAACAATCATGGTATAATCTACAAAACCCACAAGTACCTCAGTCTAGTGGAGCATATGGTGGAGGACGAAGACAAGTGTCATAGTTTGGTCCATCTAGTTCTGGTAGTAGAGGACAAAGGCAATAATAAATAACAACTAAGTTCATGTTTTGGGTCAGATAAGATGCTAGTTATCTTATTAAAGGTAGACTTGTCAAGATAAAACTTTCTATTTTGAGCTACCTTCTGTTTCCTACTATAAGAAAAGTAGTTGTTGCTTAGATCATCTGTATAGTCCTTTAAGGATATGAGGAAGAGATAAGAAGGATGAAAACTTATGTTCAGTTTGATATTCTCTTATATGTTGAAAATTTCTCTTTACATGCAGAAAGGGAAAAGATGTAAAAACTGAGATACCTAGTAATGAAAACTTAAGAGATGTTTAGGATATGAAATATAATATAAAACAAATACATACTACCTAATTTCATTTCTTGAATACCCTGGCCAGGTATTCATTTATTGAAGGTAAGGTAAGTATTACATATCTAGATTGTTATATTTTTGACTACCCTGATCAAGTAGTCATTCTGAAACAATCTCCAGAGTATAAAGAAGAAGGAGATGTGGCATGGATATTTCTACCACATTCTAATTGATATATGAAGGAAATTGATTTACTCATAAATCAACTTATAAAGGAAAATGAAGATGTAATCTGTTACCAACACATGTGTAAATACCAAGGGAAGGAATTCTGGTATCTGAGAAATATCATGCTATTTTATGATGGTTGCCTGAAAGGGGTAACGGTGAAATCAGTCCAGTTATCTAATGTAGTATGAACATCACATGTTAGGGGTTTATGCTATGCATAAACATAACAATTGAAGATATCTTTGAGATAAGTTCTTGGTTGATAAGTAACCCTTCTTTATGGTAAGAGAATGTATAACTAATGAGATAATTAGTGCAAGTGATAAGGTAAGCTTATGTTGTGTCATCGAGTAAGATGACACAATAAAAGTATGAAAAGACTTATAGTTCAAATGAATGTCAGAATATAATTGTGATCTTGAAAAAGAAATGTTTAATTAACTAAGGAACATGGGAGTATATGTCCCATGTGAATCATTCCATGATAAACTTGTATGTAATAAATTTGTATTGATCAAAACTCTATGGTGTCTCCATAATAATGAGGAGTTATGTGAGGACATGATGATATGATGCATGGATAATATATGTTTCCCTTTACCAGGGATTTCGGGGACGAAATCCTTGTTAGGGGTTTATAATTTGTAACATCGCTGACCTGGGTTATGTTTTAACCCTAGGTGTTTTGATTAAGAAAAATTATTATATGCTTAATATTATCTTGTGAAAAGTAATTAGGGCTCGTGAGAAACTTATGTTTCAATTTTGGTCCTGTTTGAACAATGTTGAAGCAATGTTTGCTTATTTTGGACTAAAATGCAAATTACCCAAGTTGAGGGGTTAGATTGCAAATTTTGCATGATAAGATGTTCCTTAAGTGTTTAAGCATTATGAGAATGAAGACGAGTGTTGGTTATTAATTATATATTACATATAGCAACTTTTAATATGGGATTTTTTGTCTTTCTTTTCCCAATATCTATTATTGGATTATTGAAATCAGTAAAATCACAAAAACCATTATAAAGGAGAAATTTGCATTGGAAACCCATACTTTGAAACAAAGCATACCAAGATTTCTAGCATATCCTTAACAAACTATTATTTGCATTTTCAAACATGTAAATACATGTGAAAAGCCATGTTATAACAACATTTAAGTTTGCACTCACATATATTGACTAGAGGGATTACTTTATCACAATTTATAAACACAACATACAAAATTGACTTAAATTGAATCATACCTCGAGTGTGCCACATGGGTTCTAGTGAGTACTCCCAATACCCTCCTTGGGCGTGTGACATTATACATGATCCTTGTTATTGGAGGATCTTGCGCCACTTGTGAAGCCTTAAACTCCTCCCAAGGTTGTATCTATTTACCTTTATTCATCCTCTTAGTCAATTCCTATTTTCATTGAAGATTTTCACTTTTGTTGGGATGAGACAAAACAATATTTTATGTTGAACTCATCTCCAATAGTCCTAACACAACTAGGATGATCTTTTTTCCCTATGGAAACTATCAATTCATTGTGTGTTTGCTAAGGGGTGAATATAACATAAATAAACAACCAACATTTCAATTGTTTGATCCTCGAGAAAAACTCAGAAAATGCCGACAAATTAATGTGGGTAGTCTTAGGCATGACCGCATACCTTGGTGAGCCATGCAAATTATGTAATTTTACTTCAAGCATATCATCCAGTAAGCAAGCAAACCAAGCAATCAACTTTAGTATGCATGTTTGTAAATCTTAAAGTGACAATATCACATTAATTAGATTTAACCCTATTCAATCCTATTCTAGGGTTTAGGTTTTCTTGACAACAAGTCATCGTTAGCTTAATGTTTGATACTCAAGTTCACATTTTAATCATTTTAATGACTTAATAGTCTTTATCCATATTAGGTGTTTTAGTGATGATGACATCCATCATATTATCAAATTATGAATACTAGATTCAAATATGTTCTCAACGACCCATCAAGTTATGATCTTCAACCTAAATCTTCTTGTGCATTATTATAAACATTAGCAACTACAAATATGGTCATAATCACACAAAATCATCATAGATTCCTATTATTTTCAAGAATGATAGATAACAACATAAAAGAAAGGCTATTAAAATTTCCAACATTTTCAAATTTGAATCTAGGGTTTCGATGCATAATTCAAAACTTAAACACGTATTAGCCTTACTTTAGGAATTTAAAGAATAATTAGGGTTTAAATATATTTTATTTATGTTCTTGTCATTCTCCAAATCATTTTGATATATGATATTTTTTATTTTCGGGCACTCCTAGAATTTTTTATGAATTAAGCAAGATCCAAATTGATACGTTAATGTCACACCACATGGAGATTAGTTATTCAGTAGCACCAGTGCTACATGTGCAAGTTCAGTGTCGTTCAATTCTTCGTTTGTCTCTAGGTTGGGCATTAGGCTCCTATTCACCACTGTTCAATCATCAGTGTTACTTGGAACTAGACCGACCCATCTTCTCTCTTGTTCCACGAAGGGCATGAGTCCTAGGAGCATATCAATCTACCCCCTGGCGGAAGCCTTTCATTCTCCAACTGGTTGCACCATGGGAGACCAACATGTTCTTCTTGCCCACTTTGTACAATCCTCCACCTCTACAAATTGTCCTACTACTAGTGTACCTTCCTTCGATTCTCTCTCTCTCGTGTTGTAGCACTGTTCGCAACTCTCCAGGTTGCAAATGACACTTCCTGATGTTACAACTGGCTAGAGGGTGCTCATCCTCATGTTCCTCCTCGTGTCACCTTATGTTCATGACTCTCCATGTCACTATCATGGACACACATCATCCTTTATTTTTTTCATCCTCAAAGCTTATTTAAGGCCTAGGCACAATATCTTCTCACTAACATCTAACAAGATAGACTAGGTTTCAAGTCATCCTCTGCCAACCCCTGGGCACCATGAACCCAAGGTGGTCAATAGTCCTGTGCACTCGCAGTTGCATCCCTATCCAGATGATCATTATCCTCCAATCCCCAGAATAGGCTTCAACCTTGAAGATTCCTCATGATAAGGAATCTCATGCTTAAGCAAGAGGGCAAACTGAACATTGACCTAGGCCTTACAGTGCAACCCCTCAAACTGCTACCCATCATCTCTAGGATCTGCACCAATACTCTAATGTAGGCCTTCCCCCGGTCATAAAGGTGAGTCAACTACATCCCACGATCGTGAAGGAAAGAGACTAACCAACAACACCTAGACTCTCTGGTGCAAGTTGGCACCCCACCCTTCTTGGATCAAAAGGTCAACCACCATCACTCATGGAGAGCCATTCCATACTAATACATAAGGGGAATAAATCACCATGCTATGGGAGGGATCGGCTACACACCACTAAGAGAGGGTGTTCTACCATGAAAGAGGAGGATATTGTAGTCCATTTCCATTGAGACTCCCATATAAGTAGTACTATGGTCATGGATGGATTGCTTTGGAAAGGTATCACGTAAGGAAAGCACCATTATATCCCTTTTCCTTTCCATTATCCTATCTAGAAATCTACAAGTTAACCTTTAAGGAAATGATCAAACTATGATGTCCATGGAACATAACTCCTTAACTTTCTCTCTCTTTTGTTTCTTTACTACATTTTTGAACCAATCGACTGTATTTTTCAGTGACACATAAAAGGAAAGCATAAAATTCATGGAACTTAATTGGCTAATTTTAATGTTCGTTGTATTTCTCTTTAGTATATTCCTTAAATAAAATATAGAAACACAATAATGTTATCCCAATGTAAATCTAATATTGTGGGATTCATTGGGACATCAGGTGTATGCAAAAATTTAACACTTTTTTAAATATAGTTATTAATGCCTCATTGAATGTCCTTGTTCTCCCACTTTTCTAGAATTCTCCTCTTTTCCTTGTTAATTTTAAGCATTCCAAAAGTTACTTCAAAATAATACTCATTGTTGCCTCAAACATTGTTTTGCCAAACTGGCTAGATAATTTTTCTTTTAATTATACAAAACATCACATTCCTTATTTACTTTTGGAAACTTGACAATTATTTCATTTATCATATCAAGAAGTCATTATCGTTTATTCATGTATGAATTCTTTTTATTTATTTATATTTTGTGACAAGCACTCATGCCACAAAGGTGACTAACATTATCTTTCCACCAAATTCATGACTTATATTTAATAAACTCTAATGTCACAAAATTGAGGATATTACAATCTTAGAGAATATGAAATAAATCTAAGTATGTATCTATAGGTTTTCCTTACTTTTGATGATTTTACCATAATAGGGCACTTTGTTAAGATCTTAGAGAACTTGATTACTATCTTGTGTATCATATCTAAAAATATATAGTTGTAAATGTCTATAATATATTTAATAACATGAAAATAAATTCCTTTCTTTATATATTATACATACATGAAACCATAATCGTTATGAAATTTGAAAAATATTAATGTTGAAGAAGTGAATCCACTTTTGTTTTAGATGTTTCGAGAATTTGTATCGCGATGTTATTAGAATATGTACAATTCTAAAATATGAATCATGTTTTTGAGAATATATCATGTAACCATAGAAACTAAACTTCATGCGTTCATTCTTAAGTAGCATGATTATCAATATATGAACCTAATTTGTTTAATTTTATTTCATCATGAATTTCTTTCTACAAATGTTAGTTATTTTTTTGTAACATGAGTCGTTCAATCTTAAAAGGGGCAATACATGAACGTAATCAATAAAATTGTATATTTATTGAAATTGGTGTCAGGAAACCACTAGCTTATTCCATAGTATGTACTAGATAAGAATAATAAATATCCTTGTGGTAGTCTTTGTAGACAATGAGAAGGCTTTTAAACTGTGTTTATATGTTTTAATAGACTTAGTCATAAGAATTTAAGTTTGACTCATGTTAAGAAGCTTCCCTAAATTCTTATGTGGTTTCTAAGTCTACTATGGCATCCCAATCCATGATCAACCCCCAAGTAACCCCAACAATGATGAAATTTTCAATGAGAAAACCAAGACAAAAATGATGAAGTGATCTCAATTACCATCACTCAACCAAGCATGAAAGAAGAAGATCAATGAAAATTCCAAACCATATTAACATTTGCAAATATAAACAAAGGCCTACCTTTTCCACATACTAATATGTAATTATACATTGTTCATCTGAAGTGACTATGTGAATGACAATTTACACAAAAGGTATACATATTCACATTTACAATTGTATAATGGATACAATACATGTATCTAAAAATTGTGTCATAGACACATCATCATGTGAGAAAACCTAAGGGATAGATGCTCACCCACTATAAAGATGGATATTCCTTACCATAAAACCCCAAGGTAAGTGTTGAGAATAAAAATAAGGTAAACTATGAGATTGAAATCAATGTCCCAATAAGATATAAAACATATTAAGAGTAATAGAAGTATGCATGATGAATATAATGCATTGAATTAGTAACTTATTTATAAAATAATATCATCTACAATATAGGTATGCACAATAGAAACATTATATATGTGTAAAGTAACAATAGTGTAAATGTAAGGTTAGTTTTAATGTTTAAGATGATACTATTAAGCCCTATGTATTTTACAATGCAAGGGACTACAAAGTTCATTATCCCAACATAGATGATATTTAGATAACCTAGTCCTAGTACGATCTTTACACGTCTACTTGAGTGTTGGTATTAGAATAGCAGCTCATCATCATGCATCCTACATAACACGAGGTTTGTATTGGGAACGTAGGTAACAACAACTATTATACATCAAAAATATGATATCACAAACACATATTCTTATTCACATCAGGTAAGATTCTCATATCAAAAGAAGATCTACGATCCCATATACTCTCACAAAAAGGGGAATATATATGGTATCTAAGGAGCCATAACTCATATGGAGTCTAGGTAAACCATGTATGCTCACAAGCATGTGAATCCTTGTATGTTATTACGGTTCTAAGATTACTAAAAGGGTAATTAGTAGTTTTAGACACTATTAATGTAATATTTTGAAAATTATATGATTAGTACAAAATAGTTAAATATTCCAATTACTCTTGTTTAACAATGAGAAGATATCCTCCAAACATCCTACTAGTATGTGAGCATACCAAAATTAGATATTCTTAAATTTCTAGTAAACTCATACATATGACATATCATCCAAGGGGCTCAAAATTCATTATAAAGTATATATTTTATTCTAATAAATATGTGGAATTAAATCAAAAAGTTTGAATTAATAATTCCATCGTAGGACCTTTATATGAGTTAGCCCTAAAAAGTGACCAAATTGACAATTCAAGATAAGATAAATGGAACAATCATATATTTCATCTATATGATCAATCCCCTCCACCTCCACCTTTAATTTTGAATACTTTTAGCATGTATATTTTTGTGTAGGTCAACATAGTTTCATACTTAATTTATATTGTTATGGACTTTGCGCATCACACTTTCACTCATCTATGACTAAATTATGTAGATTTTATAGACAAACAATACAATTATATTTAATATTTGAAGTGAGAAATCGTAGAATGACACATATAAAAAATATGTACAAGTACGTATAACACTTACACAAGCACTACGTTTGTTAATTGTGATGCAATTACATACTATCATGATACTTTCTTCATGATATGCAAATTGCTCAACTTGTCTTTCATTTTAATTACCAATGACTTGGTCATGAAAACATTTGGCCTTCCCATTAGAGATCAATTACACAATAATACTTCTACTTCCAAGTTTTACAAATGTTCTTTCTCTAGGGTATAAATATTACTTTCTTGTTGCAGTCCAAGATAGTAATTTCGATATTTTCTTATTTTTTGCTCGACAAAGAAATAAAAATATTTTTATTTAAAACAACACATTAGTATAATTAATATATATTTATTAATTATGACAGACTTTTTTATATATCTAACAATACAATCACTATATTATTCAACTTTGAATTACTATTCTTTTCCTCTCAGCTTGTCACATGGTGCTAAATATGCAAAAAAAATGTTAAACTCTTTGATACATTTTGATAGCTAGATTTGTCAAACTCATCACAAAATAAAATGCTTTCTTGATCCTAAAACAAATACTATTCCACACAATCAGTTTTTACCATGAAATTTATGTGTTTTCTTGGATGACCTATATTTCCATACAACTAGCTTAAAGGAGGAGAATGTTTTGTACATTAGTAAGTTATATCTTTTTATAAAACTAATTCTATATGGAACATGTCTTAATTCTATGTGGGATGTTATCAAGTACATCTTCCAAGGAAAGAATACATATATAGGAGTATCCTTATCAAAACCAAACACTAGGTATTCCATAATTTGGGGACTACGTCTCTTAAATATTTTATTAGTGTAAAATCCATTTATTCTCCTACTTGAATACAAGTAAACATGCCAATAACATGAATTTGAGACATGTCATCCCGATATTTTTATCATGTTAATAATTGTAGCCCAGATAATATGAACATCATTTAGATACTTCACGCTATTTTTTCGGTGCCCCCATCATAAATGATTGGCTCTGCCAATGTGTATGATATTAAAAAGTATTCATCAATGAAAACCAATGTATCATTGAGAAAATAAAATCTTTAAGTCCTATATGTTTTACTAAAAACCACTATAAAAACATATCTTTAGCCAATTAATCATGTATTAATGTAGTTTGGAGATAAATTATGGGAATTGTACCAATGATTACTTGATTGAAGGTAAATAATTCACCTCAGGTGAAGAACAACTCTCTATCAAGTTCATTCATGAAACCCTAGATCTAGTTCCCACCACACAACTTCACACATTCACTATTGTTGTATGGAGTGAGGCCTGAGAGGGGATCCACTCCCTACTAAAAATTTGAAGAATAAAATATCCAGTCTAAACACACCTAAGAGGTAGGTTGGAATCTGTATAAAATATTCAAATGATATTAATGGTATTCAAAACAACAAATGTATAGAAGCAGAATAAAAATATTGACTATATTCAATTTAACACAAGGTTACAAAAGAACATCATATTCTCCCACAAGAGAGTTTACATGTAAAATACAACATATGGATCTAAGTATAGGGAAATCTAGACCATAACAAGATTGTCTCCCAACTTTATCTCCTTAAGCTAAGTCCAAGTCTTCATGCCATGTCATCCAAGTCCTTCACCTAGGGTTGGAAGCATACCCCAACAAGAAGAGAAAAATAGAAAACATCAACAAATAGTTGGTATGTGCATACTAAAAAGAAATTGAGCAACATAGAGGAACAAAGGACAACAAGAATAAAGGCTTCCCATAAAATAATATTTTTGATTCATTGTGGAACAATAAGTAAAGATCAAAGGACCAGAGAGGGAGTAAAGAATCCTTTCCATAGAGATCTCTCAATCGAACAAAATAGAGAACATAAAAACATATCAAAGCAATGGATAACCTCACAATTATACATGGGGGTGACAATAAGGAATAAGACAAGGTTGAAAGAACATCTTGCCAAGATCAGGAGGCAACCAAAGAGGTCAGATGATGATAGCTGACGACAGCAACGAGACCAATTTTAAGGGTGGAAACAAACTAGAGAAACCCACAGTCAACCGAGTATCATACGTTGTTCTTGTAAGTATAGAGATGGTGTGTGCATCTGATTGGGTAAGCAGGTCGAGATCGAGAAGCTACAAGAAGAAGATGGATTTGTGTGGGTATGTACATGGTAGATTCGGAACAATTGGAGGTAGAGGAGGTAAGAGGGTCTTCAGTGTTTTTGGAACCAACATATATAAGGTTGCTCTAGGTTTGGGACTTCTATACCAAACTCATAGAGAAGGGTGTTTTTCCTATTTTGGGCATCTTCTCATTTTAGGAAACTAAGGTTTAAGACATGGCTTAAATAATTTGGAATTCACTCACAAACCCAAAGCATAAAAAATAAAAAGGAACAGCGGACTGAGGTGCGAGAAAAGCTAGCTAGAAATCTTGCAGTCACTATACAAAATGAGTCAGTCTCCTAAATATGGTAGGATTTGACTTCTATGTCATCAGATTTGGGATCGAACGATCGAGGTAAGTCATGAAATCCAAAAACACATGATAGGGAAATTAAATGAAAACCTTATCCAAATCGAATTTGATTGAAGTGAAATATTTACATTATTTCCATTTCTTTCTTTCTTCAATTAGGGTCCAAACACCATCCAATTAATATAAAAATTTGCAACTAGACAAATTAAGGCATGTATAATCTGAATATTGCATTACTTTTTAAATTTTGAGACGTTGAATATTTTATTTAATTCTTTTAAAGAAAACCATATTTTCTCTTTCCTAATATATTTAAGCCATCTAGATTTACTCAATTAGCGTGAGTCTTCACCATTTAGAAAAACCCTAATACATGGAAAATGTTTTTGCCTTTAATTTCATATCTTGAGATTATTTATCATATTATTTAATATTTTGGGCTTTATTTACACTTTCTCTTTCCTAAACACATTAGAACATTTAGGATTGTCCAAGTTAGTGAAAAATTCACACATAGGTTTATTTTAATGTGTAGATTTTAAATCCAAGATTATTTGCCACTTTTGGAGATATAAAATATTTTATTTTATATTTTGGAGGAAAAACACATTTTATTTTATAAAAGAAATTAGGATGATTATCATTTGTCCAAATAAGGTGAAATTTGAATCCCAACCTAAATGGGACCAAAGGATCATGATTTCCACATTAGGTTTCACTTTTGAGATTTCCTTTCATTAGTTATGCATTATTAATATATGTGGCCAATTACTATACTATTTCATCATTATCTCAATTATCCCTCCAATTATGTTCCATATTTTCATATTATCACCAAAGGATTTATGTAAGATTATTTTGCATGAGTTATTATGAAATCTTCAATTATCTCATGTGACATATTTATGTGTCCATTATTGGCCTAAGACTATTGTGAAAACATTAGGTTGCATTAGGTTGATTTATACATGCATTAGCTCATTAGGTTTATACCAAACATCTTTTTAGGTGTAACCTCAACCTTATTTGGCTAAACCAAAAGAACCAAGCTAACCATCATCCAAGTCATATGACCAGGGTCAAGACATTAGATTTTGATTCGTTACATCTATATGGACAAGCTCCAACTATATTAAAGATTGAGAAAATGATAGATTTTAGGTAAGGTAGAGTACTTGTACATATGAACATGTAGAAATAGATCCAAAATTATGTATCAAAATGAAAAAAATGTAACAAAAATTGAAGATTTTTATAAAAAATTAATCTCTACATATTATAGATGTTTAAATTGATCTTTGGGCTTCAAGAATCATAAAAGTCACTAAAATGCAGAAGATTTTCCTCCAAACTGCCCTATTCTTTCTCTGACATATTCTCTGTGTCTCTAAGACGATGTAGCAACTTCACTGGTCGAAGGGGTCTCTATATAGTCATGTTTGTATGAAATATACATGAATCCATTAAACAATTTATTGAATTCATAACTAGCCCTATTTGGATATTCCTCTAGTTTGAATGACCCTACAACTTTCCACATTGATCGACTCTAGAATGTATCGACCCTCTCATGGATGACATCAACCTAAGTTAGCTACATAGACTTGATTTGGGCATGCATCAACAACCAACTATAGTCAAAGGGACATGATCAAATCTTTCTTCATCCCAGCCCGGACACACAATAACCACACTCAATGGTAAAATCGCATGAACCCTTTTGCTTTAACTGAAACATTATTGTAAAAGTAGTCTTACCTGAGCCCCCTCCAAGATTGTTTACCATCTCCCATTTAATGCATCATCCCATCAATTAATAAAACCCATAAAATTTATTTGTTTTGTCCAAAATATTGCAAATGAACCAAATTTTGACCTTTGTTTGTCTACATCATTAAAGTATGCATGTGAATTCACATGTAACCTGATTATTGTAATCAATTTGTATAAATAATACATTAATGACATCATTAGAGGAAATAAAATCAAATTTAGGTTGAACAGGAGCTATTTTTTCACAAATATAGGCTAACCAAGTTAAGAGACTATGTTGTGCATATAACTATTTACTTGGACTACCAGGATATGTGACTATTTAATTGTGTCACATGCCTCATTTATCTACAATGGATACTTCTAGTACCCAAACTTAATAGTTATGATGAGGACTTTTTAGTTGAGTGTCTTAATACTCCTACCTTAAAATTTTCTAGAAAATTCAAGGTGGACTAGGATTTTTTTCTCAACATTGAGTAGATGAATGAGACATAATATTATGATAGCAAGTCATTTGCAAAAGAATTAGTTTGAATTGTTTTCTGGTCCAGGTACAATTCAAATAGATTCTATTGATTGTATTATTAATCTATCACTATATGAAATGATGTTAAATGTAGAACTTGTCCTACCTACATGTTTTTAAAATAATATGTGAATATATATTAAATTACAAATTACATGTTCAACATGCTTATATATTTATATGAAAAAATATCTTATCACTTGTGATCTTTCACTCACTTAGGGAAAACCTAATACCTTTCTTTGATTTGAAATATTCCTTGTCAGTTCTACTAGTACTAAGATACCATGGACATGTGTAGTTCACAATTTTCTCAATTTTAAGATGAAATATGGCTTAGATTATTGTGATATACTATCCTTGTAAATAAGTTTTTAAGGTTTGTGAGGCATTTGTATGTGTCATCAATGTGATATACTTTTGTTTATATATATGAAGATATTATGTTTTTATTGTTGAATATATAATATTAAAAATTTAAAAGATGTATTTTCTATTTCTCTAGGTTGTTACTTGTGAATGGAATTATATTTTCCTGATATCACTTCGAAATAATAAGATCATGTGATTTTTTGTCATTTGTAATGACCATGTTTTTACTTTGTCAACTAATATGGTTCACTTTTTTTATAATTGCCTAAACAATTTCCCAATGTAATACCATGACATGTGTTTGCTAATTATATAAGTAGTGGGAACCGATCTCTGTCTATGAGGTGAAGACATTTTACATGAATCTACCTTGACGTGAAGGCACAATTGATGTGTTCAACACTATGACATAGTGTAAGAAACCTCACCATTTCTGGTGTTAGCCAAGATAGCAGTTGTGATAACTAAGATATTGGATGTAAAAGCATATCTAATTTCCAATGGAAATAAATTGGAACATCATCAATTCTAGGAGAAGTAAATAAAAATATGAGAAGATTTTATCAAGTTGATAACATCTAAATACATTTATTCATAACTTTTTCCTTCTTCTTTATTCATCATTCTTGAGATTCCAATTATATTTATCTTAATAATTTCAATGTTGCTTCAGTTGCAGTCTGATAGATAGTGAACGTTTCCCAACTTACATATGCAATTTCCAGCTAATTGTTGTGAATGAATCTCTATGTTGGTTGGGCTTTGATTTTATATTTCTATTTTTCTTTATGATTATTTCCTCATTGGTCTCTGTATATTTTCATTTTCCATCTTCCCAATACAGTCATTCAGTTTGCACTTGACCTTACTAAAGCAACACACTTCATATTGGAACATCTCTGCTTGTTGGTAAATGTGTTCATTATTAGTTTATCACTTAATAGTAAAAGACAACTTTGAGGTAGGTGTTATGAGATCATGTTTGTATTAGTTCTTTTATTCCTATATATTTATTCCAAGTTGTTAATGGATATGATATACTATGTTAAGACATGGAGATAACCTACAGTCAAGATGTGATTGTAAACATGTGTTAGACGTCATCAACTCATATAGTATAATATGTTTATTATTGAATAATCGTTTATGCCTTGCATCAAAACTTAGTTTTTCATTTATAACTGAAATCTTGGTAAAACATTTCTTGATAGATGAACCAAGTTATTTGTTTAATAACACAAAAAATATATTTGTAACCTATCATGACCAATTAATCCAAAGTGTACTAAAAAGCATATTATAGTGCATCAATTATCATTATTGTACTTATTATACGAAAGAAAACCTTATTCTCGCCCACCTATCCTTGTGAGCAGGAAGAGGGAATCCACACATCAACTTTGCTCAATTTACCTAGATATCATAACATAGCTATAGAGAATAAATATTGGCTAACAAAGAAAATCAAAGATAAGAATATGGACTTTTAGTAATTGAAGTAATGGGCCTTGTAAAATTAGAGATCCATCTAGTAAAAAGAAATCTCATATTTTTACTTATGAACAAAGGATTGGGATCACAAATATAGCTTTGAACTAAATGTTACATTCAATACCATTCAGTTAATCCTGCGTTTCTCTCTCTCTAAAACTAGTTCTCTTTCATTTCTTATTATTTGAGCCTAAATTAAACTTCCTCTAGAATTATCTTAGTCCACAATATAAGATATTATATCCTACAAATTTCTCTTTAACTTGTTTCATCCCACTATGTGACTCCTGCTTCTTAGTCCCTCTAGTCTAATTGTCATTGCCTAAATATATGAAGCAGAGTCCATATGGAACCCAGAGGAAACTGAATGATGCTCTAAATCTGCTTCCTGCTATACAGTTTCCATATTTACATGTATTGAATGTGGCAAATTTCATCTTACCATTCAAAATAAGAAAAGTTACTTGTAATGGAAAGTACGAATCAAAGCCTTGATTTAGAGCAATGCATTCACAACCTTCATAAAGAGAAATAAACTAGCAACTAAGAAAACTTTGATGGATGATGAAGGTAATGTGAATCCTAACCCAAAATTTTCCTAGATCTGTACTAATCATCCTATGAAGGGGTAGATCATGAGAATCTCAAAGAGGAGGTTCATGATGTTATTATCAACCCTTCTAGTTTGAATGAGACTCGAAAGATCTAGAAAATAATTTTTGTGATTCAACTCAATAAAATAGGCTTTAAGATAATGGTGAGGATAAAAATGATTCAAAAAGGAAATCAGTATGTGTCAAAGCTACTTTGAGAGTTCAAATCGATCTTTGATCAACTGCAAGCTGTAATAAACTAGTGTTTGATGTTTAGTTCTCTTACTTCTTGCTCAATTGAATAGGTCCTGACTATGAGAATTTCAAAGTTTCTATAATTCCTTGCCCTCTCCCTTCTTTATGAGGACTCTTCTCTTCTAGAGGATCATATAGTGAGAAAACCTCCATTGAATCCTCAATGCAACTACATATATTGACTTTTTTGGACAATGTTACGTTGGAAGATGATACAATCAATGAGATATATATGGAGGAAGATCTTTTTGTGGGGACACACATCTTGTAAATTATCTCCACAAAACTCTAGATAAGGAATCATAGGAAGTACACCTAGTGTATTTATTTCACAAGGGAGAGAATATAACCCTAGAATCTAACAAAATGGTTAAGGAAGGAAGATTATTCTATGTTAGATATTTTGGATAAGGGAAATGGTGAATTACAATGATGGCATAAATATTTCAATTGTTACAAACACACAAAATTTTAAAGACTTTCAATGAAGAAAGAAAGTCCATCGCAACCCTGAGAATTTCTAATTAAGGTCTTAATCACTAATGATCAACATGTCGATATTGGAACAATACATCATATTTCCCACAATCCATTTGTTCTAACTAAGATTGTTTTCTATAACCAAATGGTTTTGTTATGGTAGGAAATGGAAATTTATATTGATTATTCAAAGTGGAGATGCATTTAATAATAGACATACTCCTATTCCAATGAAACAAATCCTTCTAGTTCCTAAACTTAATAACATTTATTTATTGTTTCAAAACTCATTAGTCAATATCTCTATTTTTATTTTTCTTAATGATATGATCTAGATAAAGCAGTTGGAGATGCATTCAAAGTTGTCCTAGGGTCAAGTTAAGGACGATTTGTATGTAAAACTATTGGTGTTTCATTCTTCCTCACAGGAGGAATGCAAAAAAGAATCAACTAATAACAACACATGGAAGAATAGGCCAATACTGTGGGCAAGTTGTATATATTCCTTGTATAACATTGAAACTACACATATACATCCTATGCTTACAAGGGCATGTGATGGTATTATAAATACCAATTGAAAGTATGTTATGCGTACAAAATGTATACTTATGACTCTGAGTACTGTCATGATTACCTTATAACGTCCATGGTAGTAAGAGGCAATGGATGTAGAAATTCATGCTCTAAGCAAACCACTCACTTGATCATTAGTACCTAGGCTATCTAATATCAGTGAAGCAGATTTGAGGTGAGTTTAAGAAATAATATGCAATTTTATTGAGTTTTGATCTTCCTAAAGCAAGGCATATTTGTCAACCAAAATTTTGCTTAAATATAACCAAACATTCTTTCTTATTGTTTGGATACCTCCAATAAATTTTTTACTAACTGTAGTCGTAAAATTTGTTAGCAATTGTGGAAAATTGACATTTGTAATACCTTTCTATATAGAGATTTAACTAAATAAATGTATAAGGAGTAAATCCCAAAGTGGACAACCACTTGCTCTACTTGAGACTTTGTTTAGTCCACCTCCATTTACTATCGTCGCCGAAGCTAATGACCTAGTTGTAGATTCCATTTAATTTCTTATCATATTCTCTTTATCACACCTCCTACCCCAAGTCTAGATAATAATATTAATGATCAATGAAAGTTTCTTTCACATTTTAATAATCTATTTGGAACGTTCTGCTACAGTTCACCATTTGATGCTATAACAGTATAATTTTCTCTGCAATATTGTGTTTGTATGATGCAAATCTATAAATTTTGATTCTACAATATTGACTATCAAAACAACAGAAAGTGCAATAAGTACAACAAGGACACTATTTTAAATCATACACATAGACATTTTTACAAAAAAAGATTAAATCACCCAATCATATAAAATTAGATCAGGAATGCATGATACATTAAGATGGCATATGTGTTACCTTTGTTGGAGAAGCTTCTCCACAACTAGATTATCAAGAACATCATTTGCTATGACAGGTGATTTGCCTTTATTTTTTCTTTGGATGTTTTATCTTTCTATGAAGCTTGCTTTGGAAGTAGTGTTAGGTGGGTTGATACTTAGGATTCTGAATAGAAGAAGAATTAATATGTAAATAACAAATCATGAGAGCAACCTCTTTGAGAACTAGAACTATTAACCTTGCATAAAAAATCATATGGGTTCTAATACAAGACAACTGCATGAAAAACCAACACCAACCCAAATCACATGTTGCATTTCTATGGGATAATGTTATACTCACATTCATAAGAGATTCAACAATAAAAATAATCCAATACTATTTTTGTTAGTGAACTTGTATACACCGCTACTATGTAGTGCTAGCTGGAGTGTGAGACATGATCTATATTGACATTTGTGAATATAGCCTTGCAATGTTGTCTTGGTTTCAAAGAACATACTGAATAGAGTGGTATGGTGACTTTCTCCGTCTTTAATGCACTGCCTCTGCTTGGAATGTGATTTGTAAAACTCCATCCCATTGGGAGGGTAACAAGGAAAATAATCAAGAAAATGACATTCATTACCATGTGGGTCCTTATGGTAAATTCATTACCATGTGGGTCCTTATGGAAGAAACATTAAGTCCAAAGTAGACAATGCGCAATTAACAAAGTTTTACCACATTATATCACTATATTTCTGGAGTAATCAGCTGTATGATAGAGATCTTGGCCCAGAACCAGACGTATGAAGTGTTGGAGTAATCTTATATATCTTAGCCATGTTAGCCAAATTGACATTCAAAAGAAGGAGAAACTAAATACTGAACTCAATAGACAATCAAGTCAAAAGTGGGCCATTAGAAGCACAACACAATTAAGACAAGAAAAAAAAGCATTAAGACATACATCATGATTGGTATTATATTACCTAAAGAAAGTAGACATTTCTTTGTCTTATGCATGAGGTGTCTCTTTATTTTTCCCCTCCTTGTGAAGCTCTATGTTCAACCTCCAACCATTCCTTGCGTAGTAACACCTTATATCTATAGAAGTCAAGACATATATAGTAACTCTAAAATAAGCATTGCAATAGCAATGGAAATAACCTTATAGTAAATTGTACCTATTGTCGAATTCATAAGCCAGCTGCCAAGACTTTTCAATGAGTGCTCCCTGAACTTAATAAGTTATCCAACAGAGTAGATGCTTGCTAATTACTTACTATGTTGGCTAAATTGGATATTATTAAACCCTTTGTTTTGATGATGAATCTAACGTGCTACTTGAGTATTTCCAGAACAAGAATTCATGGTGGTGGATATCTAAGCTTGGAAGATCTATATGTTCAAATTGCCTTATGTTTTCATGATTGTAAGCAAATATAAACTTGTACAAATATATAATGTACAAGTACATAGATATCATGTAAATCAAGCGTTTAGATCTTCCATATCCATTCACAACGCTTAGATAGGTCACCCCCTATGATAGCTTCACAATGGAACATTGATACATACACTTAGTACATGTCTAGATACACTAAAATAGGGACTCCCTCGGTCGAACTACTTCTCGACCAAGACACTCTCAGTTGACTATCTTCATGATCGGGAATCACCAGAATCTATTCCTCGAGTAGGTTATATAGCTGTTAGACTTGGTGGAAAAAATTAGTTGGGAGTTGAGTTGAACGTTGTAATAAACTATCTCTAGACTTTCCCTCGGTCAAAAAAGTTCTCGACCGAGAGACACTCGGTCGACAAACTTCTCGATCGAGAAATGTTCTGACTGCACTTTTTAGAATTAATCAACTACCCATTACAAACGTAATTAGTGGATACCTAATGGCTAGTTGAGCACTAAGAACATCCTAGAAAGTGTCTAGAACATCCCTAAACACTAGTAGGCCATTCCTATAAATAGGACATGCCTTAGGACACCCAAACTCACTTGAGTACACATACTTGCAATTGAGAATCAACTCTTGTGAGTAATTGAGCAATTCTTCACTTGCAGATCATTTCCATAAGCTTAGATTTCGTGTCCTATAGGCTAGCATCTCCTACCCACTACACTTTCACGTTCATACACATTGGATAGGAGATCAAAATGTTTGATACGGGGATTCAAGCCTTGTGCTAAAGTGGTAAAGTGTATTTTTTCCTTCTTCCTTTCTTGTTCCTTTTATTACTTGTTTTTTCCTTTGCTACTCCTAGGTTGGAGGTTGTGGAAAGGAGGTTGTAGGAGCTTCTTCTGGTGGATAAGGTAGCTCGGCGGACTTTGGACTACTTCTAGAAGTTCTCAACGTGAAGCTACTTGAAGGAGGAAGGTTACTTTAAGGGGGAGCTTGAAGTTACTTCAAGTGAAGGTTGCATCAAGGTTGGTGAGACGACTTCTGGGTGAAGGGTTTCCAAATGGTTTGTGAAGGTACTTGTATTTTTTGTAACATTCTCAAAATAAGGTAATAAAATACAAGTGCTTTGAAAATCCCAATTGGAAACAATTTGGTAGTGAACTGATTCCCTTAGTTTTTTCTAAGGGTGGAACCACTCTAAACGCATGTGTCTCCTTCTCCAATCTTTTGTGGTTGTTTTCTTAGACAATTTTTAAAATAATTATAAAACCCTATTCACCCACCTCTAGTGTTTTTCAATTGGTATCAGAGTAGGCTTCAAGGAACTCTAATCAAGTCTTGAAGAAGATGGGTGATGGAGTACTAAACAACCTCAATTTGAAAGGAACACTTATAGCTAGACCTCCACCATTTGATGTCACCAACTACAACTATTGGAAGAGGAATATGCAATTCTACTTTCAAGGGATCAGCTGGAATCTCTGGAGGATGGTTTCAAATGCCTACACTCTTCCTCAAATGGAGTATGCTACATGACATGCTAACACGATAAAATTAGCCCAATTAAATGCAAAAGCTGTAAGTATCCTTTTTTGTTCAATTTTTATAGGTGATTTCAATAGAATATCAAATTTTGAAACTACATACGAAATATTGCATAGACTTTCTATCACTTATGAAGGATTTGTTCAAGTAAAGAACTCCAAAATTGGTATGCTTAAACAAAAGTTGGAACAGTTTCGTATAGAACCTAATGAGTCTATTAGTGAAATGTATGCAAAGTTTTATTCTATTGTTAATGGTTTGAATGCATTAGGTAAAGACATTAGTGAAGAGGATCAAGTGTCTAAAATTCTTAGGTCTCTTCCTCCTAAGTACAAGCCTAAGGTCACTGCAATTGAAGAAGCCATTGACCTCACCCGACTAAGGATGGAGCAACTCATTGGCAACTTAGAAGCACATGAAACAACCTTGCAGGAGGAAGAAAGATGGGAGCGTGAACTTCAACAAGGAACAAATAAAGGCATAGCTCTAAAGGATACAAAGGTCATCACTCAAGAAAGTGATGAGACAAGTGATGGAGATGAGGGAGAAGAATATCTAATTGTAAATGGTAAGAAATATAGATGATTTAAATCTAACAAATTTATTGGTTCCTTTTTTTCTTCCTCTTCTAGGTGTTTTGAATGTGCAAAGAAGGGACATCTAAAGAATGAATGTCATAAGCCATGAAAGGGAATAAAAGCTCATCCAAGAAGAAGGGAGAAAAAGCATACAAAGCTGCATGGGATGAGTCAAGTGATAGTGAGAGTAGAGTGGAGAATGTGGAGTGTCTCATGGCCAAAGAAGATGATAGTGATGATTCTCAAGAGGTAAGGCTTTTTTATTTGCCAAAAGAAGATCTAATTGCTAGTCTACAAGATACACCTGACAAATATGTTGATAGCAAAAAGAAACTAAAGAAAGTTACTAAAACTAATGAGGATTTGTATGCTAAATTAAATAATCTTTCTTTTAAAAAGGACAATATTATTTCTAAAAACTTTACCTTGAAATCATATTTAAATGATTGCAATATGAAGTTGCTTACTTTATAAACAAACTATGATCTTCTTTCTCAAGAAAAGGTTGAATTGCTTGCAAAACTAAATAATTTTCAGACTCAACCTAACCTATGTACTCATCTAGATTATGATTCTATTGTTAAAGAAAGTGATGCTTTATCATATGATCTGGATCAAGCAAAGTTAGATATCAAAAAGAAGATGGATGAGTTTGCTAAGTTACACAAAGAAGTTAGTAGCTTGAGAAATAATGGTATTCTTGATAAAATCCTAAGGAATTCTTCTGGTTATAGTGGAAAATGAGGTTTAGGATATGTTCTAAAAGAAAACTCTTATCAACCTAAACCTTGGACAAATCAAGCACCCAAGAACAAGATCATATTTCTACCCAAGAACACAACTCAAAATCCTAGAAAGAGAAATGAAATTGACTCCATTTTTTGTCACTACTGCTTACATCTTGGACATTATTCCTTCTCATGCCCTTATAAGAAAAAGGATGTTGAGTTAGTATCGGTTCTAAGACCCCAAACTTCACAAATTTAATATGATTAAGTTGAGATTTAACCTAAAAACTCATATGAATATCTTAATGTCTTATCTCAACTAAATAGAATGGTACCTCAACATAGCACAACGATTTAAGCTCAAACTGACATAAACAAATTGCTAAAAACAAACAGAAACAACCTCGATCGACAAATAGTTCAACAGAGACACTGCTCGGTCGAGAAAGTATTCGATCGAGGGAATACCAGTATCAAATATGAAATTTGTTGTAAAAATAGTAACAATTCTGGTCGAGTAAATCTTCGATCGAGACAACATCGGTCGAGAAAATTGTCAACCAAGAAATCTCCTGTTTAAACAAGTAAAATAGCAACACTCTCGGTCGACAAAATGTTCAACCGATACGCTCTTCGGTCGAAGTATTTGTTGACCGAATGAAGTTCTGAACATCTTAAAACATTCATTGTTCAATTATGTAATCATATTACATTTTGTTATTAAATGACTCTAACCATAGAGGACCATCACATGGTTACCAAAATCTATCTCTTTTGCAGGATTGGGTGATTGATAATTGATGTTCTAAGCATATGACCGACAACAAAAAGGCCTTTCAAACATTTGAAGAAAAGAAAAGTGAAACAGTCACTTTTGGAGACAATGGAAAAGGAAAGATTGTTGGAATAGGTAACATTTGTACAAACCTTCAAATAAAAAACTGTTTTACTTGTTGATTGCCTGCATCATAATTTAATTAGTGTTAGTCAACTATGTGATAGTGGTTATGATGTCTTATTCAATAAAAAATACTGTAAACTATTGATTGAAAACACTAATGAAATCGTTTACGAAGGAAAAAGAATAGGAAATTTATATATACTTAGCCCTAATTCTTTGCAAGCTATTATTGGAAAATGTCTTCTTGCAAAAGACGAATCTCTACAACTATGGCATAGAAAATTAGGTTTGCCAGTTCCCATGTTATCAAAAAGTTGATTAAATAGGATCTTGTACACGGTTTGCCTAAAATATCTTTTGATAAACCTAAAAATTGTGAACCTTGTACTCTAGGAAAGCAAAGAAAAACTTCTTTCAAAACGAAAACAATGCTTAGCACTGCTAGATCATTAGAACTTATTCACATGCATTTGTTTGGTCCTATGAGAACTCAATCTATTGGTGGAAAAAGATATTGCTTTGTTATTGTTGATGACTTTAGTAGATATACATGGGTTCATTTCTGGAAAATAAAGATGATACTATTCAAATGCTCATACAATTTTGCTTAAAGATTGAAAATCAACTACAAAATAAATATGTACAATCAGGAGTGATCATGGTGGAGAATTTGGGAATCATACATTTGAAGAATGCTACACATCTTAAGGTTATACTAACAATTTTTTAGCTCCACACACTCCACAACACAATGGCATTGTTGAAAGACATAATAGATCCTTACAAGAAATTGCTAGGACTACGATGCTTGAACATAATACATCTAAAACCTTCTGGGTTGAAGTCGTAAACACATCTTGTTATGTGCTAAATAGAGTAATCATACACTCTTATTTGAAGAAAACACCATATAAACTCATTTTTAATAAGAAACCAAGGGTTGATTATTTTCACACTTTTGGCTCAACTTGCTATATCTTAAACACAAAGGATGATAGAGACAAATTTGACTCTAAATTACACAAAACCTTTTACTTGGATATTCAACTTCTAGAAAAGCATTTAGAATATACAACACCATCTCTAGAAAAGTTGAAGAATCAATTCACATTACTTTTCATGAAGAACTAAAACAAAATACCGAAGATAATGACATAGTTGAAATTACTTATCAAATTGAAGATCTTAACATATCAACTAAAGACGATCAAAATGCTGAAAATGATCAAAAAATTGAGACACAACAACCCATTCCTAGACTAATTAAAGATCATCCTCAAGAACTAATCATTGGGAATCCTAATGATAAAGTAAAAACCTATTTCTCTTTTAGAGATGTTGCAAATATTGCATTTATATCTATAATTGAACCCAAAAAGGTAACTGAAGCTCCAAAAGATGATTATTGGACAATGGCCATGCAAGAAGAATTAAATCAATTTACTAAGAATGATGTATGTGACTTAGTTTCTATACCTCAAGATAAAACCATTATTGGAACTAAGTGGGTTTTTCGTAACAAATTGAATGAAGCTGGGGAAGTAGTGAGAAATAAAGCTAGGTTGATAGCACAACGGTACAATCAACAAGAAGGAATAGACTTTGATGAAACTTATGCACCTATAGCAAGACATGAAGCCATTAGAATGCTACTAGCTATAGCTGCCCACAAAGACATCAAACTATTCCAAATGGATGTAAAAAGTGCATTTCTAAATGGAATAATACAAGAGGAAGTATATGTTTCCCAACCACCTAGTTATGAAATTCTTGGTAAATATGATCATGTATATAAACTTAAGAAAGCACTTTATGGGTTAAAACAAGCACCTAGAAATTGGTATGAAAGGCTCAAAAATTATCTCTTTGATAATAGATTTTCAACTAGAAATTCAAATTCGACTTTATTTTTTAAAACATATGAATCTTACTTTCTAGTTGTTCAAATTTATGTTGATGATATTAATTTTGGTGCATCAAATGAATTCTTATGTAAACAATTTAGTGATATTATGAAAAAAGAACTTGAAATGAGTCGCATGGGAGAATTGACTTTCTTTCTTGGTTTTCAAATAAAGCAAACGCCTGTTGGGATTTTTATAAGCCATGAGAAGTATAAAAATAAACTTTTAAAATATTTTGGAATGGAGCATTGCAAACATGCTACCACACCAATGGCATCTTCTACTAAAATTGACAAAGATGAAAATGGGGAACACATTGATGATTCTTTGTATAGGGCCATAATTAGTAGTTTGCTTTACTTAACCACTTCTAGACCGGATATCATATTTTCTGTTAGACTTTGTGCTAGATTTAAATCAAAACCCATGCAAACTCATTTTCAAGCTGTCAAAAGGATTCTAAGATACTTAACCGGCACTACAAACTATGGTTTATGGTATCCTAAAAGACAATCTTTGGATTTGACAGCTTATACTGATGTCGACTATGCTGGTTGTCAACTTGATCTAAAGAGAACAAGTGGAAGTTGTTTCTTATTAGGGAGAGCCTTAGTATCATGGTTTAGTAAGAAACAAAACAAGGTTGCCCTTTCTACCACTGAAGCTGAATATATGGTAGTCGGGTCTTATTGTGCTCAAGTGCTTTATATGCAACAAGTTTTAAATGATTATGGTTTTACATTTTCATCTACACCCATCTATTGTGATAACACTAATGCTATAAACTTGGCACATAATCCTATTTTACTTAGCCGAGCCAAACATATTGAAATCTGTCATCATTTTCTAAGGGATCGTATTTCCAAAAAACATATATCCCTTCATCATGTTGATACGGAAGATCAATTAGATGATATTTTCACAAAACCACTTCCACTTGATCAATTTCAATATATTAGAAAGTAGTTACTTATTACTCCCCTAGATGATGTCTTCTTTGATATATGTGCCCTACACTTTTAGAATTATATAGTCTCATACTTGCTTTTCATAACTATTATTAAAAACAAGCTCAAACACCCTTCACATTAATCACTCACAATAGATCCATCAGTCTGCAAAAACCTCGACCGATACAAACTCACTCGACAAGTTTGTTGACCGAGAATCCCTCAGTTTGTCCCCTTTCTCGACTGACACTCACTCAATATATTTTGAACATTCTAACTCAGAAATAGCCTCGGTCGACAAAATGTTTGAATGAGAACATCTTAGTGGACCCCCCATTTGACTGATTTTAAAAAGCAATTTTTGATATAAAAAAAACCAAAGGCTATTTTTTAAATTCTCGACTGAAACAACCGTTGCACGATCGAGAGGAGTTTCTGTAGACTCGACTGTTGTGGCTCTCGATCGACAAATTCATCGACCGAGAAGGATTCTGCTTTCCTATAAATAGAGCCCAAAACGGCCTCATTCTTCACAAATTCACAATCTCACTTCTCTAGCTCCCCTCTAGTGCTTTCTTGTGCAAATTTTTAGCTATTCTCCACAACAATCTTTCCTTTCTTCTTCTCCATCTCATATCTTCAAGATGGCTTCCTCATCTTTACGTGGAAAGAAACAAGTTGCGGTAAGGGAAGGAAGGACGGTCTCTCCAGCACTGGCGATCATCAATGACATTCCATTCAATGACGCTGCTGTCGGAGATCGCTATCTAAAGTTCTCCTCAAAGACTCCTCTTCCTCGACAGGCGGTGGACGTAAATGACTTCATCAACATCATTTATATATAAGAACTCTTTGAGGTGCAACATCTTTCTAAATTCCTAATTCCATCCTTCTGTTCCTACTCCTCCCAAGCCGTAAATGAATTATATGCCAATCTAGCCACACATCCTGACCATGCTCATTCTTTCCCTTCTATGGTTAGTGGGTATGGTTTTCACTTTTATAAGGAATATGCTACACATTGATGTAGAAGAATATAAGTGGTTTATTGACTTAATAACTGGAACTCCTCTTAATAAGCTCTCACAAGATGACACCACCACTAGTTTGAGTGACATTAAGAGAGCCATTTTTCAACCCAATACATCTTTCCAGGAAGAAAGGGGTACCTATTATGCCATTAATTCAAAACCCAAAGCTAGGATATTTAACCTAATTATTTCAACCAACATTTATCCTAGAGAAAACAAATCAGAGGTACCTACCTTTCGCATGTATCTCATTTATGCCATTCTAAATAGCATACCCATCAACTTTATTCGCCTTATTCTTAAGAACATGGTTGAGTTTTTTGGCAATCCTCCCTATGTCGACTTTGTTTGCCAAATTACCCAACACTGTCTTAAGAAAAGTATTGAGGACCTAGATTTTAAATGTGATAGGAAACCCTAAAAGATCACTAGAAATACAGTCGAGAAGATGGGTATTGATTTTGGACATAAGAGGGCTAGGACTGAAGGGGAGCCATCTACCCAAGATATTCCCCCACCCCCTTCTACTCCTAGACAACCCATTGATGCTGTATCCAATAACATTACCTACCTAACTGGGGCTACCTATCACTTAGCAAGACAAATGGACTACACTCATCATGCTATGACCTACATCAACAAAAGAATGCAAGCCCTCACTCCAAATGACCCTAACAACTATCCTTATTCCCGCTATCTAGGTGCTCTCCACCCTTATAATCCAACTCACAACTACACTCAAGTTCCACCCCCACCATCACTTGACTTCTCCCACACCTAATTCTCACCAATGCAACTTTAAGATATTGTTGTCCACTTTTGTTTTGATCATGTACCCACCTTCTTGGAAGCTTATTCCCTCACCAAGACATGTGCACTTGACTGGCAGTCATTGGTGAAGTACTATGGTGTTGCTCTTTTCTTTGTAAAGGATCCTGAGGTTGATGACATTCTGCGATCTTTTCAGTGAGGTGTAATCATGTAGTGAGATGATTGTAATCACTTTGTAATGGACTATCTTTTTTATGTACTTGAGCTTGTTGTCATCATGATAATAAAAAGTGATTACTTTGTGGCTAGAATTGGACTTATCTTACCATTTTTTTTCACATTTGAGTATCATATTGAGGGCGAGCATCACATTCAGGGGGAGTAATAATAATAATAGTCTTAATTATAATGACTGGCTATCTTTTTGAAATGACAAAGGGGGAGAAGTAATATAAATCAAAAACAAAATTATAACTCAAAATTAAATGAGTTTCATAATCACTTGGCTACACATAAAATGTTTCTATATTCCTTAAATAGTTGGATACAATGTTCCACATCTCTTTGGGAATAACTAGCACACACTCCATGAATAAACAAGCAAAAGACTACATCAGGTAAATCTTAGGTATGAAACTTATGTCATTTAAATTCCCTTCATTTATATTTTAGAAATGTTTGTCATCTTCAAAAAGGGGGAGATTTTTGGCTAAATTGAACATTATTAAACCCTTTGTTTTGATGATGACAAACATTTCATTCTTATGGATCTAACATTCTACTTGAGTATTTCAGGAACAAGAATTCAAGGTGGTGGATAGCTAAGCTTGGAAGTACTATATGGTCAAATTGCCTTATGTTTTCATGATTGTAATCAAATGTAAACTTGTACAAATATATAATGTACAAGTACTTAGATATCATGTAAATCAAGTATTTAGATCTTCCGTGCCTACTCATAACACTTAGATAGGTAATCCCCAATGACAACATCACAATGGCACTTTGATACATACACTTAGTACATGTCTAGATACAATAAAATAGGGACTCCCTCGGTCGAACTACTTCTCGACCAAGACACTCTCGATCGACTATCTTCTCGACCGAGAATCACCAGAGTATATTCCTCGAGTAGGTTCTATAGCCGTTAGACTTAGTGGGAAAAAGTAGTTGGGAGTTGAGTTGAATGTTACAATACAATTTCTCTAGACTTTCCCTCAATCGACAAAGTTCCCGTTCAAGAGACACTCCGTCGACAAACTTCTCGACCGAGAAAAGTTCTGACTGCACTTTTCAGAATTAATCAACTCGCTGTAACAAATGCAATTAGTGGATAACTAACATCTAGTTGAGCACTAAGAACATTCTATAAAGTTTCTAGAACATTCCTATAAATATGACACGATTTAGGACACCCAAACTCACTTGAGTACACATACTTGCAATTGAGAATCAACTCTTGTGAGCAATTGAGCAATTCTTCACTTGCAGATCATTTCGATAAGCTGAGACTTTGTGTCCTATAGTGTGGCATCCAACTTATAAAACACAAGATTAACTAAGCGGAAGCGAATCATTTGCAGCGGATTACTGAAAATCACTAAAAATTAAAACTTTTTGCAAAGAGATCTACACGTAAGAAATTTTTTTCTTCAAAAACCAACGTATATCATTTACATTCTGATTTCAAAGTACATGTCTTGCACTATCTACTGACTCCGAGGACCTGAGAGTACAGAGAAGACACATAGGACTTTCTAACTATACAACACTTGGCAGCCAGTGCCTCCATCTGAGTTATCACTGCTGTCCCTGCTGTTGCTTTCCTTTTTCTGCAAAAGAGTCTCTGGTTCTTTGTCCGCGTCCACCTAAAAATGTTGGATCCCACGGGGGTGAGACAATTGAAAATTGCCCCAGCGGGAGATATAACTCTCTGCCAAAACATTGTTATTACAGTTTATTGGAAATAAACTGAACAGTGGAATCATATGTAATCAACAGCAGATAACTCAATATCTATGCAGTTTAGAGCAACATTCTTATGCAAGTATATCAGTTATAACTTGATTAAGCAACATGTCACTATTCAATAAAGAATTGAATAATACAGATACCATTTATACTTCTAGAACATGCTAAGCAGGATAACATCAACCGGTGATTCTCGTATTTCAAACTTATGCAAATACGCTACTCGACTGATTACATTTTACAAACACAACTTAAGCTATGAGGAGATGAGGTATACCCCTCATACTCCAATCCATCACTTTTAGGAGTAGAAATCGGTACCATACAAGGTCTAGGAAAGAGTCGGATTCCCATGACCTCACTACCTCCCGGTCAGCGTGAGAGAACCTGCAGGACATCTCGTGTCTCTGCTAAAATAGCCTGCCAGGGTATAGTGGCATCTAGCTATAGAGTTATAGCCCATAGCATATACTCTCTTCAGGGTTATGGCCCGTAGCCAATGCCTGGTATTTTATTGTAGAGTCATGGCCCGTAGCCATACTCATACTGGGGTATGGTCTGTAACCAATCCCGTACATAGGGTATGGCCCATAGCCAATCCTATGGGGCATAAGGATATGTTTGCCCATTACCCCCACATATTCAAAAATATGTGATCCGGGTTTTTGCTGCAGAGCAACCCGTTTCACCATCACCTATTCATGACGATGATGGATCTATGGTCAGAGCACTACATGAATAGATTTCACTTGATTAATTAAGTACATTGTCATGTTCGTTTAGCAACAATCAAGTTCTCAAACATATTTTATTCATACAAATAATATAAAGGAACATGTACTATTTCCACCAATCACTTTCTCAGTCCTTATAGGACATTGGGATCTCAGTCCCTCACCCACATCAATATCATGCTTATCAAATCTGGGTATTTAAAACCCTTAGTTCAACACTGAACATTGTTACCACTTGATAGGTACTATTACCTCTGGGCCCTCAGTCCAAGGTATTCATGATTCTTGTTACACAAGTATCCCACATGGCTCTCAAAGCCTATTAAACGTTTTGTCACCTTTCACTAGGCAACAACAACTTATTCACATGACTCACAAGGCCATTGACATCTTGTCACCTCTCACTAGGTAACAACTTAAAACAAAGGCTTACAAGCCCATACTAATCTTGTTACTTCTGTCTAAGTAACAAAAACATAATGGCACATATGGCCAATCAACTCTTATCAAATGAACATCATAGCTCATACCTGGCTATGATCATCACCTCATGAGACTTGCATGATTGTTACACATGATAATGGGCTTATCAAGTTTACAACACATCATGCAATACAGGATAACACCACTATTCCCTTATCAAGATTATGGTTTACCACCCAATAGGGCTTTTCACTCCCTTTACCCAAGATTAGGGTTAGGGTTTTCAAATAGACATTACTTAGGGTTTTATGCTCATGTAGCTAGATCAACCCTAATGTATTGCTCCATACTTCTAGGAACATTCAAAGATATCATAAGTGTATGCTTATGATCACCATTCTCATCATATATCATTAATGATCATCAATTCAAGGTATAAGTTCACTTGCCATCAACTCTAAGTCAAGTATAGAGTGCCACGACCATGTAACCAAGAACGGCCGTGCAAAGGGAAGCCACCACGGCCGTGCCACCTTGCACGGTTGTGCAAATTGGAACTACCACGGCCGTGTAACCAAGAACGGTCGTGCAAAGGAAAGATACCACGGCCGTGCTACCTAACACGGTCGTGCTACAGGAGTTCACCTCATGGATCATATTCAAGTATGAATTCTATTCTTTCATTAGGGATTAGGGTTTCACATACCATCTCCCTTCTTTAGAATAGAGATTGTATATAGCATCACCCTTCATTAGGGATTTCATATCATATTGCCCATAATTAGGGTTTACTAATCATTCCCAATTAGGGTTTCTCATGAAATCACCCTCAATTAGGATTTCACATGGATACACCCTCAATTAGGGTTTCACTTGGATACACCCTCAACTAGGGTTTCACATGGATACATCCTCAACTAGGGTTTACTATTCATCCTAATTAGTGATTTCATATATAGACAACCTCTTATTAGGTTATACATTGAATCAACCTCAATTAGGGTTTACATCATGTATTGGATCTATGCATTTGTTATGCATTATTGATTAGTACCATTAAGGGTATCTCCCACCTAATTACATTAGGTTTCCAAATAGGTTTGATCCATTGGACCTTCAAAAACATAAGGTTTCCAATTGAATTAGGGTTTTCAATGTTGATTCCTTCAATCATTGAATTCATGGAACCAATCATCAATTGGACCTATACCCATACTTCAATTGAGTTATATAGGTCAACCTTCAACTGATTTGACCCTCAATTGACCCTCAATTGATCATCAATTAGGGTTTGATTCAATTGAATTAGGGCTTGGAATCAATGGTCCTTCAACACTCATCAATGTAGAACTAGTTGCATTGAAACCATTGAACCATCACTCAAATTGGGTATGACCTGACCCCAAACGGTCTTGAGGTCGTTTGGATGACCTCCAAACGGTCTTGAGACTGTTTTCCCATCATATCACTCAAAACCAAGCCATCCAAGTAGAGTTTGGATCATTGAAGTGCTCACCGATTCACACTACTACAGAAACAACATTCAGTGTCGCTTTTCTGGGCGTCGGTTATTTAGGAAAACCGACGCCTATAACATTCAACGTCGGTCATCTAGGTCATCCGACGTCTGTAGCCAAGACACGGGTACCGCTTGTATTAAGCGTCGGTTTTTTTGGTAAAAAACCGACGCCTAAAACTGCCGCGAAATCCAATTTTCGAGCAAAAAAAATATGTCACATACGGCATCGGTTATTTACCTAAAGCCCGACGCCTATATAAGATGAAAATTTGCGCGAAAATTTACAGCTTAGGTGTCGGTTATCCTTAGATAACCGACGCCTATAGTGGTTCCCGCCAATTTATTTGGGGCAAATTTTATCTAATTGGACGTCGGTTTTGTAATAGGAACCGACGCTGAAGACCTTAGGCGTCGGCTTTGTTAGATACCCGACGCCCTTTACGAACTTATTAGACGCATGATCGATCGACTTTAGGTCCCCTTTCCTGTTTCATCGTCTTCATCGCCCGACCCTCCGCTGCTCACCGACGCCGCTGCCCGCCACCCTCCGCTACCGTCGCCCGACCCTCCGCTGCTGCTGTTGCTTGTGCGCCGCCGCCGCTTCCTGCTCCTTCTGCTGCCGGTGTCGCCACCGCCTGCCTGCTCCTTCTCCGCCGCCTTCCTGCCCGCCGCCGCCTGCCGCTCCCTGCTGCCGGTGTCGCCTTCCTGCTCCTTCTCCGCCTGACGACCCCCGCGTCTCCGCCGCTGCTGCCACTGCCCTACGCCGCTGCCGCCTCCACTGCCTACATCGCCGCCTCCACTGCTCATCGTCGCCGCCTCCACTGCTCTTCTTCCTTAACGGAGCTCGCTACCGACAGAGCTACTCCTCTTCTTCCTCCACGAGCTCGCTACTTACAGGTACGATTTTATACCTAGTTACACAGCTCATTTTTGCTTCAATCATATTCATCATGTTGTTGTTTTTTATTGCAATTTTATGTAGATATTCTCCTTTAAATCCTAAGAAAATTATACACCCTTTAATTACAAACCCTAATTCACCTCTAGTCACTCACTTCTATCGATTATCCAAATGTAAATTGCCCCTTACTATGTCACCATTCATTCCAATGCAAAACTGGACCTTCCTACGCCACCATTTACTCAAAAGGTAGTTTTCATTTGATATCTAATTATTACATTAAGGATACTGAAAAAACTATATGAGTTACACCTTCATAGGAATGCATACAACTTCTATCTGAAAGAGATCTAAACATGATAAAAAATAATCTAAGATACAACTTTCTTCATTTAGGACTAGTCCAAGTATCTACAAAATCCTTAACTAGAAAAGGTATAAATTATTCCTTACTTCTATCCCTTAGAGACTGTAAGCATCTAAAATTCTCAGATTCCCTTCTTAGACTTCTAGAATCAACACTACAT
This sequence comes from Alisma plantago-aquatica, assembly GCA_963693085.1. Taxonomy (NCBI): domain Eukaryota; kingdom Viridiplantae; phylum Streptophyta; class Magnoliopsida; order Alismatales; family Alismataceae; genus Alisma; species Alisma plantago-aquatica. The sequence continues at coordinate 695,914,610 of OY856409.1, forward strand.
GAAGAATATGTTTCCTTCGATAATATGTTATAACATAGTATGATCTTAATCTGATCTGGATGTTCATAATAATGTAGTATGTTAAATATGATGATTAGGGATACATATAATGTCTAGTAAAGATTCCTAGACCTTTTGTTTGAAACTATTGATTTCTTGATTTATTATTTAATAATGCTCTGTTGATTAGGATTAACCATGTTGCATGTAGTTTATAGACAATTATTATATATAAGAATGCAACACATGTATTTGTTGGCCTAGAAACCCGTCCAAGATTTACTCATTAGGAGTAAATCTTGGATAGTCCCCGGTTTGGGACTGTTCTTGAACACCTAATCTCACTTAGGATGTAAGTGTATAATGTGTATTGGGTTTTTGAGAAACTTTCAGTAGCATTTCCCTGTTTGTTCTCTAAGTACATATGTACTTAGAGAACAGCGGGGAAATGCTTCCGAAATTTTCTTGAAAACCAATTACGCATTATACACTTACTAGTGAGATTAGGTGTTCAAGGATGGGATAGGTGGTACACATTTATTATATATAAGAATGACATCAAATGTGTTTGTTGGCCTAGAAACCCGTCCAAGATTGACTCATTAGGAGTAAATCTTGGATAGTCCCCGGTTTGGGACTGTTCTTGAACACCTAATCTCACTTAGGATGTAAGTGTATAATGTTTATTGGGTTTTCGAGAAAATTTTGGTAGCATTTCCCCGTTTGTTCTCTAAGTACATATGTACTTAGAGAACAGCGGGGAAATGCTGCCGAAATTTTCTCGAAAACCCAATACACATTATACACTTACTAGTGAGATTAGGTGTTCAAGGATGGGATAGGTGGTACACATTTATTATATATAAGAATGACATCACATGTGTTTGTTGGCCTAGAATGTGAACAATCATTGTTTTTTATATTACTTGTACATTGGTATAAATTAGAATGAACAATCACTAAATTATATACTGTTTGTATGGAATCCGGCTTCATTGTAGATATCTATTATTGTTGGCCTAGAAACCCATCCAAGATTGACTCATTAGGAGTAAATCTTGGATAGTCCCCGGTTTGGGACTGTTCTTGAACACCTAATCTCACTTAGGATGTAAGTGTATAATGTGTATTGGGTTTTCGAGAAAATTTTGGTAGCATTTCCCCGTTTGTTCTCTAAGTACATATGTACTTAGAGAACAGCGGGGAAATGCTGCCGAAATTTTCTCGAAAACCCAATACACATTATACACTTACTAGTGAGATTAGGTGTCCAAGGATGGGATAGGTGGTACACATTTATTATATACTAGGGAAATGTTGCCTAATCTTTTCCTAATATATACTTGTTTTCTCTTATCATAGAATGGATAGATCATGGATGTCCATTCGTAATCGTTGCACCCCAGAGTTTATATCTGGTCTTGATCAGTTTATTAGATTTGCCGAGGAACATAGGAAAAAACCTACAGATAGGTTCTACTGTCCATGTAGGCATTGCGGTAACAACTTGAAAGTCAACACTGGTGAGGAAATCAAAAGTCATGTCATGTGCAACGGGATTGTACAAGGCTATACAGAATGGCACTGGCATGGAGAGATTTCAAAATCGAAACCAGTAGATGTCGATAGCAGTGCTTGGGTGGAAGAAGAAATTGCCTCTGATGACGTAAATGTGAACGAACCAGTTCCAGCAGACATCGTTGATGCGATGTTGGATAGTTGTAGGGTAGAGCACACCGATCAACCTCCTATCTTTACAAACATTGTGCATGATGCTGAGATACTGTTATACACAGGTTGTGCTAAGTTTACGAAGCTTAGCGCTGTCTTGAGATTGTATAAGTTGAAAGCTAACAATAGATGGAGCGACAAAAGCTTCACTTCATTGTTGACTTTGTTGAAAGAAATGCTTCCTGAAGGAAACGAGCTTCCAATCTCAACATACCAGGTAAAGAAAATGTTGTGCCCAATGGGAATGGAGGCCAAGAAGATACACGCATGCCCGAATGATTGTGTATTATTTCAAAAGGACTATGTAGATTTGAAAGATTGTCCAAAATGTGGTGCGTCACGGTATAAATTGACGACTTCGGGGGAGTCCAAAACTTGTTCTCCTGCCAAGGTGTTGTGGTATCTACCTATAATATCACGGTTTCAACGCTTGTTTGCAAATCCGAAAGATGCGAAGAATTTGAGGTGGCATGCAGATGTTAAGAAAAATAATGATGGGATCCTACGACATGCGTCTGATTCCCCACAGTGGAAGAAGATTGATCTATTGTACCCTAAATTTGGTGAAGAAGATAGGAATCTAAGACTTGGGCTTTGTACAGATGGGATGAATCCGTACGGGACATTGAGCAGCCAACATAGCACTTGGCCAGTCATGCTTGTTATATACAATCTTCCTCCCTGGATGTGTATGAAAAATAAGTACGTTATGTTGTCATTGTTGATATCGGGTCCTAAACAACCCGGAAATGATATCGATGTTTATCTTGAACCTTTGATTGATGACTTAAAGAAACTTTGGGCTGAAGGTGTGATGACCTATGATGCTTCAGCAAGAGAGACATTTCGTTTGCATGCTATGTTGTTTTGCACTATTAATGACTTTCCAGCATATGGGAATTTGTCTGGATATAGTGTCAAAGGAGCTAAAGCGTGTCCTATATGTGAAGAAAACACTGATTCAATAAGACTAAAACATGGCAGCAAGACTGTATATCTTGGTCATCGAAGGTTTCTTTCAAAATTCCATCCGTATCGTAGGAAGCGCAAAGCATTCAATGGATGGAATGATGAACGAAGTGCACCTAAACCTATACCAGGGGATGTTGTTTATGAAAGAGTAAAAGACATTGTCAATGAATTTGGTAAGAAATCACAATGTAGTATGGCCACACGGAGTGACAATTCTTCATTCAAGAAGAAGTCAATATTTTGGGATCTTCCTTATTGGAGTTCTTTGACAGTCAGGCATTGTATCGATGTAATGCACGTTGAGAAAAATGTATGTGATAGCATCATTGGTACTCTATTAAATATACCAGGTAAGACTAAAGATGGGATAAAATCCAGACTGGACCTACGTGAAATGGGAATAAGGTCAGAATTAACAGAATTACGTGAAATGGGTAATAAAAGAACATACTTACCTCCCGCTTGTTACACGTTGTCTAGAAAGGAGAAGAAAACTTTTTGTGAATGCTTGGTAAATGTTAAGGTGCCACATGGTTACTCATCCAACATCCGTAGATTGGTATCAATGAAAGATCTGAAATTGATAGGTCTTAAATCTCATGATTGTCACACTCTAATGCAACAAATATTGCCCGTGGCAATTCGATCTATATTGCCGAAGCATGTAAGGTTTGCAATTACCAGACTTTGTTTCTTTTTCAACAGTCTATGCAGCAAAGTTATTGACCCTGATACTCTCGATAATTTGCAAAGAGAAGTGGTTGTTACCCTATGTCAGCTTGAGATGTATTTCCCTCCTTCGTTCTTTGATATCATGGTACATCTTGTTGTCCACTTGACTAGGGAAGTGAAAATGTTGGGACCAGTTTTCTTGCATTGGATGTATCCCTTTGAACGATACATGAGCGTTTTTAAAGGTGATGTTCGAAACCGTTATCGGCCTGAAGGGAGTATTATTAAAGGTTATGTGGCGAGAGAGGTTATGGATTTTTGCAATGACTTTCTCAGTGGTAATGACACTCCTGATAATGACAAGAATATTGAGGAGGGCAAAGGAATTTTGGGATCACGGGTGAAAGTAATCAGCCGTGAGCAGTTGGAACAAGCTCACTTGTATATTTTACACAATATGGATGAAGTGAGTGTTTATATCGAGGAACATACCAATTTCATAAAGAGACAACATCCTCGAGCAAGTTCAATGTGGCTTGCTAGAGAGCATAATAAGACTTTTACTAAGTGGTTTGAAGATAAAGTCTTATATCAACTATCTCAAACACCACATGATATTACAGAAACTATCAAATGCCTCGCCTTTAAACCAAAACCGAATGTTATGTCTTATGAAGGGTTTGACATTAATGGATTCACATATTACACAAAGCGCCAAGATGATAAGAGTGTCGTCCAAAATAGTGGGGTCACTCTTCAAGCGTCGACTATGTACTTTGCAAGTGCAAAGGATAAGAGTCCACGTGAAGCTAAAATGTCATATTACGGTGTCATTGAGGACATTTGGGAGTTTGACTACATAGATTTCAAAATTACGCTCTTTAAATGTAATTGGGTTGATAACACCAAAGGAGTTATAGTGGATGAATTGGGTTTCACTTTGGTGAACTTTGAAAAGATTGGCGAGAAGGGTGAACCATTCATATTGGCATCACAGGCGAAACAAATATTCTATATCGATGATCCTGCAAATGATAAATGGTTGGTTGTTCTTCATGGTAAAAGACAGTTCATTGAAGATCCTATAGATGAAGAAGAGTACTATGATAAGTATGATGACTCCAGTCCATTCTCAGTTGGGTTGCCAACTCCACAAAATATTGAAGCTAATGATGACTTATATGTGCGCGGAGATCACAATGAAGGATTGTTAATTGATAAAAGATCACAATTTTAGAGACATGTATGTTTATACAAATGCTAAATGTTTGCCTTTTTCTAGTTAATACAAATGCTAAATGTTTGCCTTTTTCTAGTTAATACAAATGCTAAATGTTTGCCTTTTTCTAGTTAATAGAAATGCTAAATGTTTGCCTTTTTAATGACATTTTCAGATGGCTGACCATGATGAGCATGATGTCCATGATGAGCATGAAGTTCATGATGAGCATGCTGTCCATGACGAGCATGGCGAGGATACTAATGTAAGTTCTAAAAACATATCCTGTATTTCTATAAAATTCATTATCTTCTAGTTATGTCATATATCCTATATTTCTATATTGGGCTAAGTTAGTGTGTTTTATTTTTGTCAAATTTTAGGTTGATGCACCTGTACCCACTGAAGCACTGGAGCAACTTGATGCGCAACACCAGACACTTAACAAGAAAAGGGGCATCACTCTGTTGAAGAAGTTATTAGCGCTAAGTGGTAGTGGATCTAAATTGGTGGTGGAGTTTGATAATGGAGGAAATCCAATTGGAGTGAACCGCAATAATTTTGTGAACTATCTTGGGTGTACCACTCGGAGCCATTGTGGTGTTAAGTATGACAATTGGCATAAAGTTCCTCAAGGGAAAAAAGACTTGATATGGAAGGATTTATGCGTGAGTTATTATTATTTGCAATTCTATTTTGTAGATTACAAATTCTATTATTTGCAATTCTATTTTGGATACTAGTTAATAACATTTCTATTTTACAGAATCTGTTTGCATTGGATGAGAAGTTGCATCGTAAAAATGTGATGCAACGCGCTGGAAAGATGCTTAGGAATTATAGGACAAATCTGAACAGAGAATACATAAAAGAGGGTGATAAGAAGAAGAAGTCAGCCCTTGAACAATGGAACTTCTTGGACAAAGAAGATTGGGACAATTTTGTTGCTTCAAGAAAATCTGAAGAATTCAAGGTATTAGGTGTCACTCCTAATTTAATTAATATACATTGTATTCACCTGTTTCAAGATTAGCATTTAGTGCTACTAACCAAATCATTAATGTGCATACTAACTAGGCCCTCAGTGACGCACAAAAAGCAAGGCGTGCACTGAATGTGCATGACCACACTATGGGTCCAAAAGGCTATGCAAGCGTTCGCCAAAGACTACAGGCGGAGTCTGCGGCTACTCAGGAGTCTGCTCCTACTCAGGAGTCTGCCACACCCATGCCTCGCCATGATATCTGGATAGCTGGCAGGCAAAACAAGAAGGGTGAAATAAAGAAGCCTGTAACTACTGAGGCGGCTGCAAAAATGGTAAAATACAACTCTTAGAGAAATCGTTTGAATATTGATTATTTGTGGTGTTAACTTACCAATTTCTGTTTATGGTGATTAGCGGGAGCTGCACGAGCAGAGGAAACAAGGCACGTTCATCCCTCAGGGCACAAGGGATGAATTGACAGTTGCTCTGGGTAACCCAGAGCATCCTGGACGTGTTAGAGGTGCCGGCGCTGGTGTTGGCATCAAAGCATTCTTTGGGCCATCCCAGCGCAAACCCAGAGCGGGACTTTCTCAAGAAGAGGTAACCTATTCTTTTTTTAGAATGTTACTGCAAAAGGAAATTCATTAATAAGAAGCTAATGTTTCTTTTATCCATGTATAGGAGAATAAGAGAGTTGAGGATTTAGTTGCTAAGAAGATCAACGATGTAGTTGCTGAGAAGGTCAAGGAAGAATTGCTGCGGTGGCAGGCATCTCAGGCTTCCAATACGCCTATGGCGACCCACTCTTCTCCTGATGCACAGACTGCGAGTAATCCTGGAGACCCATCGCCTAGCACGTCTGCTGTAAGTATTGTTTATGACATTGTAGTTAGTCTTTTCAAGTTGTTATGTTTTCAAGATGATATGTATATATGTATAATATTCTTTACGTAAATTTGTAGGCATTGAAGCCATGCCGCTTAAGAATGCAAGACTACGTTGTTGCAGAGGCGCAGGCTTACCCGTCCCTTCCTGGGGCAATGTTTCACGGGACTCCAATGCCACAGGGCTACGTTCGTGTGAGCCCGATACGTGTGTTACCTGATTGGAGAGAAGCTACATTGCCATATCCCCACCCGGATATTGATAGACTTGCTGATGCAGAAGGCGGGGTGATATTGTGGCCCAAAGCAGATGTCGTCTACACGACTGAAATTGTAAGATAAATTTACATTGATTTAGACTGTTAATGTGTATATATGATGTCAACTGATCTGAAATTATATGTACAGGTTAAAAAGAAGACACCAGGAGCACCTAGGCCTCCACTTCCACTTCCCGCATTACCCGATTGGGTTCCAACTGACCTAACATACCCGTTAGGTCCTGCTTGTAGGGGAATGGCATGTTGGCTACGGGCACATAATGTACATTGCCCTATAATTATTTCTTTAGATGCAGATTATGCAGGTCAATCATACGATAGCTCTTTATTTATACAAGATATTATTGAGCTGTTTATGTATGATTGGCTGAATACATCAATGATAGAGACATGGATAAGGTGAGATCTTGTTTATACATCCATATACCTTGTGTAAGATCCGGTGATCTGGTTTCTTATATATTAATGCATACGCCTATATGTTTTGCAGCTACCTAGTCGAAGATCATTGCAAACAATTTGCATTTGATCATGTGGGATTTTTGATTCCATCATTGATTAGTTTGGTAGCTAAAGACCCTGATAATGTTCAACAATACTGTATAGATGCTTTTACAATTTTTGGTCAGCAAAAGAAGACGATAATAATAGCTCCATTCAATGTCAAGTAAGTTTACTTTATTTATAATTTGGACTTAAGAAAATTCCATTTTTATTTTGCATTTTGAGTTATTAATTGTTAACTTCTTACTTCTAGCGGTAGACATTGGGAGTTACTAGTTATTGTCCCCGGGACATTCACTGTTTATTATCTAGATCCTGCGGGGAGTACATTGAACACTAAAATTGGACACGTAATGAGAATGCCATTATTCTGGTGAGAAATATTTCATTTTTATATCCGTTAACATCTTTTATTACATTACTATTTACTTATGCAATTTATTGTGTTATATTAACATGTAGGGGTTTAGATGCATTCAAAAAGGCTGGAGGAACGGTCCCAAGGAAAAAGAACCAGCCAATAAATTGGCAGAACGTACAAGTAAGTTCCCGACTCAAATATATATATTATTGATGTGAATTGTGCTTAGTTGTATTATTTTGTATGTTTCAATTTATAGTGTGCTACACAAGACAATGGATGGGCATGCGCATACTATGTGATGCGATTTATGCAGATGATTATCAAATATGCCGCATTGGACATCGATACCATACATGAGGTATTATATATATTCTCATTAGTTAGTATGCAATATATCAATCTTATATTATTTTTATATTATTACTTATATATATACATCATTCTCTTTGCAGGTGTTTAAAACTGACAACACTACAGCTAAACGTTTAAAAAATATACATGCTCCATATACGATGGAAGCATTAAATGAAGTAAGAGAAGAATGGGCAAAAGCCATACAAGCAGTGGCAACTGTAAGATATAATTGGGATGTTGATAGCGATAATGAATGATACTATGTAAATGAATATTTCTGAATGTTAATACATGTATTTGAATGTTTCTATATGTGTGTGAATGTGAGAATTGAATTGATGTCTGAATGTATGTACTTGTGTAGAATTTTGCTTGTGACTTTTGCAGGTTTGCGGCCTGTTTGTAGGCTGATATCAATGGATGTCGTAAACCTGCAGTTCAGAAAACTGAACTGCAGGTTCTCATCCTGCTGACCAGCCACAGCAGGCCTGCAAACTGATATGAAAAAAAAAAAATATAAATAGGCGTCGGTTATTTATAGAAAACCGTCAGGAAAGACCTACAGCGTCGGTTTTTTCAATAAACCGACGCCTGATGTGGCCAAAGCAGTCCTGGAAATGGCGTCGGATATTCATATCAAACCGACGCCTATTTAACATATAGGCGTCGGTCGTTTAGTATATAACCGACGCCAAAAGTGTTCGCGCCACAAAAAATGGCGTCATCTAGGGCACTTTATGCGTCGGTCATCTACTAAAAGACCGACGCTATATTCCATAGTGGCGTCGGTTATTTACTAAAACACCGACGCAGAAAGTGCCCTAGATGATGCCGTTTTCTGTGGCGCGAACCCTTTTGGCGTCGGTTCTCTACTAAACGACCGACGCCTATAGATTAAATAGGCGTCGGTTAAAAAACCGACGCCGAATTGTTCGACCTTTAGCGGCGCCCACATAGGCGTCGGTCGGAAACCGACGCCAAATGGGGTTAAACGACCGACGCCAAAGGCCGTTTCTGTAGTAGTGTCAGCAATTTATTGCAGATCAACTTGGTACCTTTAGGCCTTCAAACACCTTACCATACTCAACCCTAGACCTCCAAACGGTCTTGGGTGCCCACCAAACGGTCTTGAGACCGTTTGGATGAGCTCCAAATGGTCTTGAGACCGTTTGCCCATCCAACCTTTGGATTCTAGTGAAAACTCATCATGGATTGGTCTATCGAGTTGATCAATCAATCAGCACTTACTTGCAATATGATTTGGTGACTTTGGACCTTCAATTGGTCAACTATACTTGACCCCAGACCTAAAAACGGTCTTGGGGTGATCCCCAAACGGTCTTGAGACCGTTTGGATGATCCCCAAACGGTCTTGAACCCGTTTGGGCTAATCAACCCAAAATCTCAACTTAACTCATTGGAATTTCAGCACTGTTTTCAATTAGGGGTTGCCTAATGGAATAGCCTTCAACTCACGATTCCTTGGGAGTTAACCCCTAAAATTTGGAGTATAATTATTTCACATAATTAGGAACAGTAATCATAAATGGTCAACGCTTGGTCAACTCACTCAAACGGTCTTGAACCCGTTTTCCCAAAAAGGTCGAGTTAATCAGATTGAAAATCAGCACTTAATCCAATTAGGTCTTCCTAATTGATTACCCTTCAACCTATGATTCCTTTGGAGTTAACCCCTCAAATTTGGAGAGTTATCAACCAACATCATTATGAACAGTAATCTTAAACGGTCAATGCTTGGTCAACCATCTCAAACGGTCTTGAACCCGTTTGCCCAAACAGGTCAAGTTATTCAGGTTGAAAATCAGCACTTAATTCAATTCGATTTGTCTAATTGATTGGCCTTCAAATCCTGATTCCTTTGGAGTTAACCCCTCAAAATTGGAGGGTCATTATCCTACATAATTAGGAACGAGATTCCCAAACGGTCAATGCTAGGTCAACTCCTTCAAACGGTCTTGAACCCGTTTGCCACCAAACGGTTTGCAACCCGTTTGGTCACCAAACGGTTTTGGTGAAACCGTTTGGTCCCAAACTTTGAGATTGTTTGCTCCCAAGATATTTGGTGAGGTGCTTTCTTATGATGATGTCATCATCACGTTCCTTCGTGCACCCAAGAAAAGTAACCGTTCTTGATGGAAATTGCAGCAAAGAATCAAGTATGTATCAAATTGAAGAAATCAATCAACAAAGCATAGAGAATTGATGCAATAGCAATGATTAAGGGTTTGAGTTATAAAACCCGCCTCCAATTGAGCTCCAAAGATCCAGTATCACGCCATTAATGGTGGATGAAGCTCTAGCAACTCCCTCTAGGCTCGTCCTCAAGCTTTTGATTGCAAAAGTTGGCTAGGGTTGAAGAGGAGATCGAAATAAGAAGGAATCCATAATTTATTTTCGATTTCCACCATGAAATCAAGGAGAACGAAGGCCAAGGTCTTACCAACAGGTTGGGGCTCGTCCTTCTGTTTCTCCTAAGCTCCTTGTTCAGTTTTGCAAGCAAGGAAAAGAAGAAAATCCGAAATAGCCTTTCATTTGGCTTGAAAAAGGCACTTTTATAAGGATATTGATGAGAGAGAAAATGCATTATTAAAATGCATTAAATTCCAAAAATATGGCCGCCTCTTCCCCCTCAAATCCCTTAAGGACGAGGCAGCTTCCTTTGAATTTAATTCTCCTTCATTATCCTTAATTTAAAGAAAAGCAAATTAAGCACCTTGGTGTTTATTATATTAATATTCCATATGTGAGTGGAAATCACTTTTCTTTATAATAAGGTGAGTGGAATTTTACCTCCTTAGGATATTTTCGTTCCTTCTCTTGACAAAAGAACGTCCATAATTATTCAAAATCAACCCAAAACATTTTGGTTGAAAGCCCTTCAATTATTTTTATTCATTTTTGCCCTAAATCGAATTAGGGTTTCAATTAGGCATTATTCTTGATTATTTTAATGTCAAGATTCTCTCTCCTCCAACTTAATTCAAATGAGATGCCCCTCTCATTTTATTTTCTCTACATGATGCTAAGAAACATTAAGGACCTTATTGAAGTGGTAATTTTCATATTGAACCCTAGATTTTGGGTAAATTGCACTTTACTCCAAAACTAGGTTTTAATGCACAACATTATCCAACAAGCTCTATCTTGGTGTCCAGGCTTGGGAAAACCATACCACTAGATCATATTCATCCTTATGATGTCTCAACATCAGAGGAACATCTTATCATGTGCAATTTGCAAGTTTACCCCTCAAATTGGGTAATTTGCACTTTAGTCCAAAATAAGCAAACATTGCTTCAACATTGCTCAAACAGGACCAAAATTTGAAACATAGGTTCCTCTTGATCCCTAAACACTTTTCAAAAGATAAGGTTAAGCATATAATCATCTTTCTTAATCAAAACACCTAGGGTTAAAGCATAACCCAGGTCAGGGATGTTACAAATTATAAACCCCTAACAAGGATTTCATCCCCGAAATCCCAGATAAAAGGGAACAGATGTTATTCATTCATCATATTATCATGTCTCTTCATAACACCTCATTGTTATGGAGACATCATAGAACTTTGATCAACACAAAGTTCCTTTACACAAGATTCTTATAGAGTCAATTGAGAACTTATCTTAAAGATATATTTAGTTGTTATGTTTATGCAAAGCATAAACCCCTAACATATGATGTTCATATCATTTTATATCATCAGACTAATTTCATAGTTGACCATTCCAGGTAGCCAACCTAAACCATCTGATAATTCTGAGATACCAAAATCTTTCACTTTGGTATCTATCACATGTGTTGGAAATACATCATATTCTCATCTTTCTTTTATCATACTTACAACTTTATTGAATAGGGATCACCTCCCCTGTTCTCTTTCTCATCATATGAGGGTCATACTTTTACTTCCTCATATACACATACTAATCTGAATTCATATCAGATCCCACTTTCTTGTACTTAAGGTATGATACATTTATTCATTTCATATTTCTTATTTCATGATACTCATTAGCTTGTATCAGAATGATTGCTTGATCAGGGCAATCAAAATGATATCAATCTAAGAGTTTCCATACTCACTTTATCATCAATAGTTGTATACCTTATCAGGGTTTACAAGTACTGAGACCAAGTAGTATGCACTTTCATTCTATCATATTTCTTGCTTTTCATATTATCATAACATAAGATTTCACATCCCTGGATTTTATCCAGGCATCTCTTCTATACCTCTTCCTCTTTCATAAAGGTAAGATCAATATAGAGCATTTAAAAGAATACTGAACAGAATTCAAATTCTAGTTCTCATCATTTCTTCCCTATATAACAACTAATAGGGAAAACAAAATCAACAATCCTCCTTTTTATAACAAAAAGGGGTTTAGTGTACTCAGCATGTACACATTAATAACATACCTTGTCCTCATATCATGGTCTTACTAGTCTTATTACTGAAGCAAAAACTAAGCCATGAAATCTTATAGGTGAAAGGTTAATACCTTTACACTTACTTAGTGGCTACTGCCCTGGTACACTAGGCATTTATTGCACTATTTGTACCTAAAACTTTGGCTTTTTAAAACCATTAGGCAAATGTCTCTAAAATTATAGAGATCATCACCTACTTTTCAGCTTATTGCCCCTTCTTGGGCACTACCATCACAGATAAATATCTGTCTAAACTCATGGCAGAGTCCACTTTCTTGCCATTAATTAATCTTTTCCACTTTTTCCCTTGTTCCAACATGACTAAGTCATTTAGGAACTTGTTTAAAGCTCCAGCTTTCGGTATTAAGGACTGATAACCTAGGTTGTAAGGCTAATATCCAGTCCACTTATATGCATTATTGTTGCCCTAATCTGCCCAACAAGAGCATGATCATAGGATTCTCTATCCTGATCAGGTCTTAATGGGGATTCTCAGGTACTCATTCTATTATTGTATGATCCCTTGCACCTCTTCTTGGTGCAACAACATTGCCCTAAGCAATGTGTTCCTTGTGCTCTCCAGTCATTTTAAACTTTACCCTTTCTCTGCACAAGTAGAAATCATTATAGGGTACACTGGAGGACACTAACACAGACTCGATACCTTAGTCCTATGTCTCTGTAGACTCAGCGAACCTAGAGCTCTGAAACCAACAATTGTGGCATCCAACTTATAAAACACAAGATTAACTAAGAGGAAGCGAATCATTTGCAGCGGATTACTGAAAATCACTAAAAATTAAAACTTTTTGCAAAGAGATCTACACATAAGAAATCTTTTTCTTCAAAAACCAACGTATATCATTTACATTCTGATTTCAAAGTACATGTCATGCACTATCTACTGACTCTGAGGACCTGAGAGTACAGAGACGACACATAGGACTTTCTAACTATACAACACTTGGCGGCCAATGCCTCCATCTGAGTTATCACTACTGTCCCTGCTGTTGCTTTCCTTTTTCTGCAAAAGAGTCTCTGGTTCTTTTTCCACGTCCACCTAAAAATGTTGGATCCCACGGGGGTGAGACTATTGAAAAGTGTCCCAGCGGGAGATATAACTCTCTGCCAAAACATTGTTATTGCAGTTTATTTGAAATAAACTGAACAGTGGAATCATATGTAATCAATAGCAGATAACTCAATATCTATGCAGTTTAGAGCAACATTCTTATGCAAGTATATCAGTTATAACTTGATTAAGCAGCATGTCACTATTCAATAAAGAATTGAATAATACAGAGAACATTTATACTTCTAGAACATGCTAAGCAGGATAACATCAACCGGTGATTCTCGTATTTCAAACTTATGCAAATACGCTACTCGGCTGATTACGTTTTACAAACATAACTTAAGCTCTGAGGAGATGAGGTATACCCCTCATACTCCAACCGATCACTTTTAGGAGTCGAAATCAGTACCATACAAGGTCTAGGAAAGAGTCGGATTCCCATGACCTCACTACCTCCCGGTCAGTGCGAGAGAACCTGCAGGACATCTCATGTCTCTGCTAAAATAGCCTGCCAGGGTATAGTGGCATCTAGCTATAGAGTTATAGCCCGTAGCATATACTCTCTTCAGGGTTATGTCCCGTAGCCAATGTCTGGTATTTTATTGTGGAGTCATGGCCCGTAGCCATACTCATACTGTGGTATGGTCCGTAACCAATCCCGTACATAGGGTATGGCCCATAGCAAATCCTATGGGGCATAAGGATATGTTTGCCCATTACCCCCACATATTCAAAAATATGTGATTCGGGTTTTCGCTGCAGAGCAACCCGTTTCACCATCACCTATTCCTGACGATGATGGATCTATGGTCAGAGCACTACATGAATAGATTTCACTTGATTAATTAAGTACATTGTCATGTTCTTTTAGCAACAATCAAGTTCTCAAACATATTTTATTCATACAAATAATATAAAGGAACATGTACTATTTCCACCAATCACTTTCTCAGTCCTTATAGGACATTGGGATCTCAGTCCCTCACCCACATCATTATCATGCTTATCAAATCTGGGTATTTAAAACCCTTAGTTCAACACTGAACATTGTTACCACTTGATAGGTACTATTACCTCTGGGCCCTCAGTCCAAGGTATTCATGATTCTTGTTACACAAGTATCCCACATGGCTCTCAAAGCCTATTAAACGTTTTGTCACCTTTCACTAGGCAACAACAACTTATTCAAATGACTCACAAGGACATTGACATCTTGTCACCTCTCACTAGGTAACAACTTAAAACAAAGGCTTACAAGCCCATACTAATCTTGTTACTTCTGTCTAAGTAACAAAAACATAATGGCACATATGGCCAATCAACTCTTATTAAATGAACATCATAGCTCATACCTGGCTATGATCATCACCTCATGAGACCTGCATGATTGTTACACATGATAATGGGCTTATCAAGTTTACAACACATCATGAAATACAGGATAACACCACTATTCCCTTATCAAGATTATGGTTTACCACCCAATAGGGATTTTCACTCCCTTTACCCAAGATTAGGGTTAGGGTTTTCAAATAGGCTTTTCTGAAAGGCACAGACATCACGCATCATATCCGCCTTGCAAAGGAGATTTCGCATGATATTAATCAAGGACAAGACTCTCCGAATGTGATTGTGAAATTCGATATGTCGAGAGCCTATGACAAAGTTGTTTGGAACGTGTTAGAAAAGTGTCTTTGTGCCTTCGGTTTCCTACAAGACGCCATTGATATTTGCATGAGCTTCTTTAAAAATACATGGACTACGGTCACAGTGGGTGATGAAACCGCAGGTTTTTTGAAGATAGAGAAGGGCCGGAAGCAAGGTAACGCGATCTCTCCATTTATGTTTATAATCTTTGAAGAATTATTGAGTAAAAGAATTAGAGAGATGACGGCTGGACAGCAAATCAAGAGTTTTCACACTAGAGGCAACACTATAGCTCCAACCCTCCTCCTATATGCTGACGACATTGTTATGTTCTTCAATGCGTCTTCTAGCTCAATTTTTGTTGTGAAGGAGGTGTTTGAGTCGTATGAGAAAGCTACAGGGCAGATGATAAATAGAAGTAAATCAGTTTGTGTAGTAGGTGGATCAGATTCATATGTTGCAGATGATATTGCAAGATCTTTAGACATTGATGGATCAGTGAAGTCGTTCGTATATCTTGGAGTCCCAATATCGAAGGGTAAATTGAGACTCAATGACTTTGACTTCTTAGTTAAGAAGGTGAACACGAAGATAGCCAATTGGAAGTCAAAACTGTTATCTTTCGTGAGCAGAAGACTCCTCATTGCTTAGGTTCTGGCGTCAATAACTGTGTATACTGCTGCGGAAATTGGGATGCCTGCTGAGATCATGGACAGATTGGAAAGAAAGTTCTCTAATTTCTTGTGGGCAGACAGAAAGAACAATGATCATAGAGCATGGATTAATTGGAGCAAGGTGGCGACACCCAAGGAGGAAGGAGGCCTGGACATTGTTCCTCTAAGAAGGTTGAATGAATTGTTCCTAGCTAAAGCCTGCTGGGAAGTGGTCAATAGTGGATCACTCTGGTCGACATACTGTAGAGCGAAGTATTCCAACTCACATACAGGTAGGTCTGAATTTTATCCTCAGAATCTTAAGATAAGCAGTACACCTTCACCATTCTGGAATAAGATGTGGGATGTATTCCCTAAGATCTTCCCACACTTTAGATGGTCGGTTGGTAGAGGGGAGGTCAGTTTCTGGGATGTGAAGTGGTGTGAAGAAAGACTAGCAAGTCATGCCATTTATGCGAGTGATCGAAGACAACCGTTCATGGTTTATGATTTCTGGGAGGAGGAACATGGCTGGGACTGGGATTCTTTAAGTCAGATTGTGAATGACAGAGGTATGGAGCTCATCAAGGAATTAGGGGCTTGGATAGATAATACGGATGACCACATTGTGTGGGGTCCGGATAGAAGAGGCACATTTTCTCTAAGATCAGTTAAGAAGGTTCTGCAACCCACGAGAATAGAAGATTGGAGAGAGTTGGGGAAGATATGGAAGCTCGATTTTCCTAGAGCATGTGCACTGGTTTGGAAGATGGCGAGAAGAGCCATTTCTACTGATGATAGTATCAAACTTCAATGTTGTATTCCTCTAGCATCTCGTTGTGTATGTTGTGAGGACCACCGAGAAGAAGATACTAAGCACTTGTTTTTTGATAGCCAGACTGCTAGAAGTCTATGGTCGAAATTCACTGAGACAACTGGTTTGGATCCTCCGGTGGACATAGTATCGCTTGTCAAGCTATGTATCTTGGGGTTGAACAATAGTTTGGACATGTGTCTTGCAGGTTACATTGCGGTTCAGATACCTTTGTGCATCTGGAGGATTCGATGTGCACCTCGCTTTGATGATAAAAAAAGAGAGATCACAGTTGAATGGAAACACGTGATCACTGCAGTTAATAACAAGACGAAGAAGAAAGTTTTCTCTTTTATCTGAGGTAGTGATATTTATGAAAGGATGGAGTTGGAAGGAATTATACAGCCTAAGGTAAGAATGAAGGAGGTCAAGCTTCTCAAATGGTCGAGACCTGATCTTTTCAACTTGAAGATGAACCTGACCATTGGAAGAAACGTCTGTGAGGATGGGGGTAGAAGAAAATGGACCGCAGGTCTGGTGAGAAATCATAACGCAGATATATGTATGATTTTCCTTACATGGTTGAATGCTAGTGATTAAAGTATGGCGTATCTACAAGCTGTCCTTGTTGGATTGAAGATAGCGAGAGACCATTTGATCAGGATTTCGTGCTTTGAGTTTGATGATCTTGATACTTACAACATCTTATGGAAGAACAGTAAGGAACCTTGGAGGATGAGTGCTCAAGTTAGAGCTGTAAGATCTGAGTTGAAAAGGGCGGAGGTTTCTGGATTAGTGGTTCATAAGGTTATCAACTCTATCCCGACAGTAGTGGGACATTGGGGAAGAAGGTCTTCAGAGGTGATTGTCACCACAGACATCAGTAGAATGCCCAGAAAGATAAGAGGTATGGCAATTCTAGAAAAGATAGGAGTGCCCTATATCCATATGCAGCATAAGAGGATCGACGCTTGATGAATCATGGATGTTTTTTTTAGTTGTTTCTTTGTCTGGGTTGTGAGGTTTTTTATCTGGTCTTCGGGGGGAACAAACCTGCGGACACATAAGCAGGAGATGTATTTTGTTGATGGTTTCGCCCACAAGAGAGGGGTGGGATGAATAGAGAACCCTCTGGCTTAATTAAAAAAAAAATAGACATTACTTAGGGTTTTATGCTCATGTAGGTAGATCAACCCTAATGTATTGCTCCATACTTCTAGGAACATTCAAAGATATCATAAGTGTATGCTTATGATCACCATTCTCATCATATATCATTAATGATCATCAATTCAAGGTATAAGTTCACTTGCCATCAACTCTAAGTCAAGTATAGAGTACCACGGCCGTGTAACCAAGAACGGTCGTGCAAAGGGAAGCCACCATGGCCGTGCTACCTTGCACGGTCGTGCAAAGTGGAACTACCACGGCCGTGTAACCAAGAACGGTCGTGCAAAGGAAAGATACCACGGCCGTGTTACCAAACACGGTCGTGCTACAGGAGTTCACCTCATGGATCATATTCAAGTATGAATTCTGTTCTTTCATTAGGGAATAGAGTTTCACATACCATCTCCCTTCTTTAGAATAGAGATTGCATATAGCATCACCCTTCATTAGGGATTTCATATCACATTGCCCATAATTAGGGTTTACTAATCATTCCCAATTAGGGTTTCTCATGAAATCACCCTCAATTAGGATTTCACATGGATACACCCTCAATTAGGGTTTCACTTGGATACACCCTCAACTAGGGTTTCACATGGATACATCCTCAACTAGGGTTTACTATTCATCCTAATTAGTGATTTCATATATAGACAACCTCTTATTAGGTTATACATGGAATCAACCTCAATTAGGGTTTACATCATGTATTGGATCTATGCATTTGCTATGCATTATTGATTAGTACCATTAAGGGTATCTCCCACCTAATTACATTAGGTTTCCAAATAGGTTTGATCCATTGGACCTTCAAAAACATAAGGTTTCCAATTGAATTAGGGTTTTCAATGTTGATTCCTTCAATCATTGAATTCATGGAACCAATCATCAATTGGACCTATACCCATACTTCAATTGAGTTTAATAGGTCAACCTTCAACTGATTGGACCCTCAATTGACCCATTGATCATCAATTAGGGTTTGATTCAATTGAATTAGGGCTTGGAATCAATGGTCCTTCAACACTCATCAATGCAGAACTAGTTGCATTGAAACCATTGAACCATCACTCAAATTGGGTATGACCTGACCCCAAACGGTCTTGAGGTCATTTGGATGAGCTCCAAACGGTCTTGAGACCGTTTGCCCATCATATCACTCAAAACCAAGCCATCCAAGTAGAGTTTGGATCATTGAAGTGCTCACCGATTCATCAATTTATTGCAGATCAACTTGGTACCTTTAGGCCTTCAAACATCTAACCATACTCAACCCTAGACGCGGTCTTGGGTTCCCACCAAACGGTCTTGAGACCATTTGGATGAGCTCCAAACGGTCTTGAGACCGTTTGCCCATCCAACCTTTGGATTCTAGTGAAAACTCATCATGGATTGGTCTATCGAGTTGATCAATCAATCAGCACTTACTTGCAAAATGATTTGGTAACTTTGGACCTTCAATTGGTCAACTATACTTGACCCCAGACCTCCAAACGGTCTTGGGGTGATCCCCAAACGGTCTTGAGACCGTTTGGATGATCCCCAAATGGTCTTGAACCCGTTTGGGCTAATCAACCCAAAATCTCAACTTAACTCATTGGAATTTCAGCACTGTTTTCAATTAGGGGTTGCCTAATTGAATAGCCTTCAACTCACGATTCCTTGGGAGTTAACCCATCAAGTTTGGAGTATAATTAGTCCACATCATTGGGAACAGTAATCCCTAACGGTCAACGCTTGGTAAACTCACTCAAACGGTCTTGAACCCGTTTTCCCAAAAAGGTCGAGTTAATCAGATTGAAAATCAGCACTTAATCCAATTAGGTCTTCCTAATTGATTACCCTTAAACCTATGATTCCTTTGGAGTTAACCCCTCAAATTTGGAGGGTTATCCACCAACATCATTATGAACAGTAATCCCAAACGGTAAACGCTTGGTCAACCATCTCAAATGGTCTTGAACCCGTTTTCCCAAACAGGTCAAGTTATTCAGGTTGAAAATCAGCACTTAATGGAATTCGATTTGTCTATTTGATTGGTCTTCAACTCCCGATTCCTATGGAGTTAACCCCTCAAATTTGGAGGGTCATTATCATACATAATTAGGAACGAGATTCCCAAACGGTAAATGCTTGGTCAACTCCTTCAAATGGTCTTGAACCCGTTTTCCACCAAACGGTTTACAACCCGTTTGGTCACCAAACGGTTTTGGTGAAACCGTTTGGTCCCAACCTTTGAGATCGTTTTCTCCCAAGATATTTGGTGAGGTGCTTTCTTATGATGATGTTATCATCACCTTCCTTCGTTAGCCCAATAACAGCAACCGTTCTTGATGTAAATTGCAGAAAAGAATCAAGTATTTATCAAATTGAAGAAATCAATCAACAAAGCATAGAGAATTGATGCAATAGCAATGATTAAGGGTTTGAGTTATAAAACCCGCCTCCAATTGAGCTCCTAAGCTCCAAGATCACGCCATTAATGGTGGATGAAGCTCTAGAAACTCCCCCTAGGCTCGTCCTCAAGCTTTTGATTGCAAAAGTTGGCTAGGGTTGAAGAGGAGATCTAAATAAGAAGGAATCCATAATTTATTTTCGATTTCCACCATGAAATCAAGGAGAACGAAGGCCAACGGCTTACCAACAGGTTGGGGCTCGTCCTCCTGTTTCTCCTAAGCTCCTTGGTCGGTTTTTCAAGCAAGGAAAAGAAGAAAATCCAAAATAGCCTTTCATTTGGCTTGAAAAAGACACTTTTATAAGGAAATTGATGAGAGAGAAAATGCATTATTAAAATGCATTAAATTCCAAAAATATGGCCACCTCTTCCCCCTCAAATCCCTTAAGGACGAGGCACCTTCCTTTTACATTAATTCTCCTTCATTATCCTTAATTTAATGAAAAGCAAATTAAGCACCTTAGTGTTTATTATATTAATATTCCATATGTGAGTGGAAATTACTTTTCTTTATAATAAGGTGAGTGGAATTTCACCTCCTTAGGATATTTTCGTTCCTTATCTTGACAAAAGAACGTCCATCCTTATTCAAAATCAACCCAAAACATTTTGGTTGAAAGCCCTTCAATTATTTTTATTCATTTTTTCCCTAAATCGAATTAGGGTTTCAATTAGGCATTATTCTTGATTATTTTAATGTCAAGATTCTCTCTCCTCCAACTAAATTCAAATGAGATGCCCCTCTCATTTTATTTGCTATACATGATGCTAAGAAACATTAAGGACCTTTTTGAAGTGGTAATTTTCATATTGAACCCTAGATTTTGGGTAAATTGCACTTTACTCCAAAACAAGTTTTAATGCACAACATTGTCCAACAAGCTCTATCTTGGTGTCCAAGCTTGGGAAAACCATACCACTACATCATATTCATCCTTATGATGTATCAACATCAGAGGAACATCTTATCATGTGCAATTCGCAAGTTTACCCCTCAAATTGGGTAATTCGCACTTTAGTCCAAAATAAGCAAACATTGCTTCAACATTGCTCAAACATGACCAAAATTTGAAACATAGGTTCCTCTTGATCCCTAAACACTTTTCAAAAGATAAGATTAAGCATATAATCATCATTCTTAATCAAAACACCTAGGGTTAAAGCGTAACCCAGGTCAGGGATGTTACATATAGTGTAACATCTCCTACACACTACACTTTCACATTCATACACATTGGATAGGAGATCAAAATGCATGATATAGGATTCAAACCTTGTGCTAAAGTGGTAAAGTGTATTTTTTTCCTTCTTCCTTTCTTGTTCCTTTTATTGCCTATTTTCTCCTTTTCTACTTCTAGGTTGGAGGATATGAAAAGGAGGTTGTATGAGCTTCTTCAGGTGGAGAAGGTAGCCAGGAGGACTTTGGACTACTTCTAGAAGGTCTCAACAAGAAGCTACTTCATGGGGGAAGGTGTAACACCCCTGACCTGGGTTATACCTTAACCCTAGGTGTTTTGATTAAGAAAGATGATTAAATGCTTAATCTCATCTTGTGAAAGGTAATTATGGTTCAAGAGGAACTTATATTACAATTCTTATCCTTTTTGAACATTGTTGAAATCAATATTTTGCCTGTTTTGGACTAAAGTGCAAATTACCCAAGTTGAGGGGTTTAAGTGCAAATTGTGCATGATAATATGTTCCTCATGTGTTGAAGCATCATGAGAGTAAAGATGATGCTGAGGTATGGCTTATGGAAGCCTAAATACCAAGAAAGAGCTGATAAAGCAATGTATGTGCATGAAAACCTAGTTTTGGTGTAATGTGCAATTTACCCAAAACCCAGGGTGTAATATGTAAATTACCACTTCAATAAGGTCCCTAATGTTTCTTGGCATCAATTAGAGAAAATAAAATGAGAGGGGCGCCTCATTTGAATTAAGTTGGAGGAGAGAGAATCTTGATATTAAAATAATCAAGATTTAATCCTAATTGAAACCCTAATTCTACTTAGTGAACAAATATAATAATTGAAGGGCCTTCAACCAAAAACGAGATGGTTGAATTTGCTCAAGTGTGAACACATTTGTGACTTTGCTAGGCCACGAAAATATCTCAAGCAAGTGGATAACCCACTCACCATTATTATAAAGAAAAGCAATATCCACTCAAATTGGAATATTATTATAATATGATCTAAGGTGCTTAATTTGCTTTTCTTTAAATTGATGGATAATGAAGAGGAATAATAGGCAATGAAGATAGCCTCGTCCTTAAGGATTTTGAGGGGAATTTGAGGGGGAAGAGGCGGCCATATTTTTGGAATTTAATGCATTTTAATAATGCATTTTCTCTCTCATCAAGTTTCTTATAAAAGTACCTTTACCAAGCCAAAACAAAGGCTATTTCGGATTCTTTTCTTTACCCTTTCTTGGAAAACGACTAAGGAGCTGTGGAGGAGCAGGAGGACGACCCCAACCTGTTGGTAAGGTCCTTGACCTTCGTTCTCCTTGATTCCATGGTGGAAATAAAAAATAAATCATTGATTTCTTCTTATTTGGATCTCCTCTTCAACCCTAGCCAACTTTTTCATCCAAAAGCTTTAGGACGAGCTTAGGGGGAGTTGCTAGAGCTTCTTCCACCATTAATGGCGTGAGCTTGAAGCTTTGGAGCTCACTTGGAGGCGGGGTTTATAACTCAAACCCTTAATCATTGCTATTGCATCAATCAATTATGCTTTGTTGATTGTTTTCTTCAATTTGATACATACTTGTTTCCTTGCTGCAATTTCCATCAAGAACAGTTGCTGTTCTTGGTTTTTCGAAGGAAGGGGATGATGACATCATCCTATATGCTTATCCAAAGAAAAGTACCAAGCCAAATGGTCTTGATATCTATTCCAAATCATTTTAAATTGATTGGCTATGCAGTTTTAGAAAACTGTTTTAGGGAAAACGGTTTCAAGACCGTTTGATATGGTTGAACAAGCGTTGACCGTTTGTGAATCTTGTTCCTAATTATGTAGGATAATGACCCTCCAAATTTTAGGGGTTAACTCCAAGGAATCGTGAGTTGAAGCCTAATCAATTAGGGAAACCTAATTGAATTAAGTGCTGATTTTCAATCTGATTTAATTGACCTTTTTGAGTAAACGGTCTCAAGACCGTTTGAATGCATTGACCAAGGGTTGAATGTTTGGGATTACTGTTCCTAATGATGTGGTCTAATGACTCACCAAATTTGAGGGATTAACTCCCAAGGAATCGTGAGTTGAAGGCTATTCAATTAAGCAAACCCTAATTGTTTATGGAAGCAATAACTCAGTATACTATGTCAAACATAGTTGTTTGTATTTGATCATATGGTTGATGTAACCAAATCAAGTGGAGAGAATGATAGAAATGAATTCATACATGAGTATGATTCATATGGTGATTTAGGGTAGGATCCTTAGTAAAGAGATCAAGAAACCCTAATTGAGAAGGTTAACAAACCCTAACCCTGATTTAGGGAAATTTTGAGTAAAACCCTAATCTAGGGTAATAGTGTAACCCTAATTAAGGGTAATAGTGTAACCCTAATTAAGGGTAATGACTTGGGTAACTCTAATTTAAGGTAATGAAATACCAAACCCTAATTAGAGGAATAATGAATCCCTAATTTATGGGTAATTGAATGAAACCCTAATTGGGATGATTAGTGAAACCCTAATTGAGGGTGATTCCCTGAGAAACTCTAATTGAGGATGATTCCATGTGAAACCCTAATTGAGGGCGATGTCATATGAAACCTTAAACCTAACACAGAGTAAAGCTATGTAAAACCCTAAATTTGGGCTATAGTGCATGGAATTCTAATCATGGGCAATATGATGATAAATCATAACCCTAATGTCTGGGTAATGATATGAGTAAACCTTAATGATGAAATAATGAGTAATACCCTATAATGATGAAATATCTTAAGTGGTTGACTATAGGAAACCTTATAACAAGCAATGCCTTAATTTGAGATGAGTCCATATCATTGAAGATAGTTGGACAATCCTTGTGTGTGATCTATGCACATCATGGTAAAGGTGATAGGTTGGTGGATGAAAGTATTAAGATGTGAAATTCCTTATTATAAGATAAGTTAATAAACTCATGTAAGATAGAAGTTATGAGGGAAGTGATACATTGAGACATGATAGATATCACATTTAGCATTTCAGGGTTGATATACCTTGATGCATCTCAAATCCAATATTTTTAGATAAGATACACAAGGAGAGTGTTATGTAAATTGTCACAATGAAATGTAATGAGTTTAACATACTTGATAAGTAAGCTAAAATGAGTATGATGTAATCATACCATGATAATGATGAGAGATAAACTCATACCTTGTGTTGATTATCATTTAATGATAAATGATAAGAATATTAAATACTTGGAATGTCGATGGATGCTCCTAGATGTATGGAACAATATATTAGGGTTGTATTGATAAAATAAACATGAAACCCTAATTGATGTGAATAGTAAACCCTAACCCTGTGGAGGAAATAGTGGTGTTACTATTATATTACATGAGTTAATATGTTATTGTTGCCTAGTGAGAGGTGACAAGATGTTTAATGGCCTTGTGAGCCATATGGTTAGATGTTACCTGGTAAGAAGTAACAAGATGTTTCATGGGCATGATTGAGCCCTGAATGAGGTGTATTCCTCTTATGTTGATAAGGGTTGATACCCTGTGCTATTGTGAAAAGGATTTATATCCTGTGATAATATGATAATTGGTGTAATCTAATGAATGGCAAGTGAATATTACCATGTGATGAAGAGATGAGAAATTATGTTTCATATGTTTTATATCTTTTCAGGTTTTGATATTTATATGCTTGCTAGAAATGAATTAGGGTTTGTATGTCCACTTGTTTGATGCAGCCTTAATTCACCTAATTGGCATAACTAATTAAGTGCAACTCTAATCATGTAGTGCCCTGTGCCGTAGAACCATCTTCAGTGTCAGAACTTGTTGGATGGTGAAACGAGTATTCCTAAGGGAAACTCAGAGCGCATATTGTTGAATATGCGGGGGTGGCAGGTTGAGGATATATATATACTTGTCATCCACAATTGCAGGTTACAGAAGATGGCTATGGTCATGCCTCAAATATTTGATGTGATTGAGGACAACTGCGGTTGTACCTCGGATTAGAGGGTTTTGTATACCCTGTTTTCTAGTGTCGTAACTTGTACCAAGTACGGACTAGTTGTTATCAGTTGACTATATGTCACTGTTGGCAGTTTGACTGGTATGTCACTGCAGTTTACTCGTACTGACTGAGGGGAAGAGATCTTAGGATGTCGGTACTCCTAGATCTTGTACGGAACCGAATAGCCCTTCGCAGGGGTCGGTTGGACTTTGAATGGTACAATTCAAATTCCCCAGGGCATAATAAAAGATGTAATACAGCCGTATAGCATATCTGTTTAGGGTTATACATGACGCTTCACATTGAATGGAAACCCATGTTTGTTCTCTTTACATAAAGATGATGCTTAGTGCAACTAAGAGATAGTAATTATACTTATGTTGTGGATATGCATAAGACTGTAATTGTGTACATACAATGGTCATGCTTATGTTGATATCTTACTGCTACTGTTGATTATAATCATGATGCTAGATATCTCATGTTGATAGTTATGTTTCACATGCTATCCATGCCTCTATAATGAGAAATACCTGACAGAGGCTTAATGCCTGTAATTAGGTTTGGTTAAAGTCCAATGCCTGGATGTGTAATCAGGATTGGTATAGTCCAATGCCTGAAACATTTATACCTGATTGATATAGTTTAATGCTTGAATAATACATGATGATTTATATAATCACATGTCTGGCATAAGTGAATATTTGTTTAGCAGATTGGCTAAGGCCAACAAATAGAAACAAGAATGAATCATGGGTGACACATCAGAATAATGAATGACATGAGCAAATCTTGAGATGTTGAAAATGTATGGTAGATGAATGTTATACATGTTCTTTCTATTTCTTATAAAGAGAATAGATGAATTACTGTTCAATCATAGATATGTGTAATACTTTAAAAGATGAGAATGATCTAAACTGCTTATCCTCTACTCAGTTTTATATTAATTAAACTACAATAATGATGTTTCTAGCAGAGAGTTATATCTCTCGCTGGGGCAATTTTCAATTGTCTCACCCCCGTGGGAACCAACATTTTTAGGTGGACGAGTGTGAAAGAGACTGATAATATCTTTCGGATGAAGAACATCAACAGCTACAAGGACAGCAGTGACAACTCAGGTTGAGTGTGTTGTCTATCGTGTTTGGTAGATAGAAGTCCTATGTGTCGTCTCTGTACTCTCAGGTCCTCGGAGTTAGTACTTAGTGCTTTTAATGTATCGTTTTGAGATTTTGGCTTGATGCCTCGAGGTTATTATGTTGTCTGTGTTTAGCTTTTAATAAGGCAGTTGATGTTGTAACCCTTGAAAAGAGATGGTATAAGATATATACTTATGAACCATGATGTAAATGTAATACATTGGTTCTTGTTGAAAGAGTTTTCCTATGATTGGGTCTCTTTGAAAAAGGTTTTAAATTTTTAGTGATCTTCTATAATCCGCTTCTTAGTGAACGCTTCCGCATTAGTTAATTATGTTTTTGTTAGTTGGATGCTACAGAAGGCTACTTCAAGGGGGAGCTTGATGTTACTTCAAGTGAAGGCTACTTCAAGGTTGGTCAGACAACTTCAGGGTGAAGGTTATCCAAAGGGTCTGTGAAGGTAGTTGTATTTTATGTAACATCCTCAAAATAAGGTAATAAAATACAAATGCTTTCAAAATCTCAATTGGAAACAATTGGGTAGTGGACTGACTCCCTTAATTTTTGCTAAGGGTGGAACCACTCTAAACTCTTGTGTCTCCTTCTCCAATCTTTTGTTTTTGT
The DNA here is from genome assembly GCA_963693085.1 of Alisma plantago-aquatica. NCBI lineage: Eukaryota > Viridiplantae > Streptophyta > Magnoliopsida > Alismatales > Alismataceae > Alisma > Alisma plantago-aquatica. The sequence goes on from OY856409.1 coordinate 695,941,814, forward strand.
TTTCTTAGACAATTTTTAAAATAATTATTAAACCCTATTCACACCCCCTCTTGTGGTTTTTCATACTAAACATAAACTATTGTAAAGTGGCCACCGATAGTTTCTAAAAAAGTTCGACAAAAGCCTACATCTGTTGTACTAGATTTTTTTAAACAACAAATATTTTTTACAACATATATAGACATATACCTATAAAAATTTCATCCTATATTTGTGTAACGACACTTTCCATCGTTAAGATAACAAGTGCCATTAACAATAATAAAACATGCGGAAGCAAATCATCAAGCAGCGGATTACTGAAAATCACTAAAAATTAAAACTTTTTGCAAAGAGATCCATTCACAGGAAAACTCTTTCATTCAGAACCAAAGTAAAACTTTACATCCTGGTTCACAAGTACACGACCTATACAATTCCTTTTCAAGGATTACAACATTGACTGTCATGCTAACAAATATACACAGGCAGTATATAAACTTTGAGGCACTATGCCAAAACTCCGATTGAATCATTTAAAACTCTGAGGACCTGAGGGTACAGAGACGACACATAGGACTACTATCTATATGACTTGACAGACAATATCTCCACCTCAGATCTGATTTCTATCCCTGTTGTTGTTGCTGCTGCTCTTTTTCTGATCTTAGGGATTTCCTGCCTTGCCTCCCATGCATACCTAAAAATGTTTCCCACGGGGGTGAGACAATTGAAAATTGCCCCAGCGAGAGATATAACTCTCCGCCAAAACATTGTTATTGCAGTTTATTAAATTAAAACTGAGCAGGGGTTACTTTTACCATATCAGGCAGAATCATTCATCATAGAACAGAATAAGATAATCTCCTATTCTCAAGGAGAGCATTGCATCTACCCATGGTAGATAAGTAATTCATCTGTCTACTTTGCAGAGAATATAAAGAGACATAAATAACATTTATCTGCTAAGGAATGCACAAAGAAATGCAACATCACCCAATGAATCTCCGTATTCAATCCTTAAGCAAACATGCTATACGGCTGATTACATTTTACAATCATATTTAAGCTCTGAGGAGATGAGGTATACCACTCATACTCCAACCGGCCATTGCGAATTCGAAACCGGTACCATACATAGGTCTATGGAAGAGCCAGACTCCATGACCTCATCCGTCTCGGTCAGTGCGAGACAAAACACAAGACATCTCGTGTCTCTTCTAACGTAGCTTTCCAGGGTATACTGGCAACTTCGCTACAAAGTTACAACGTCAACTGCACTCTCGTCGGCAATCAAGAGATTTCATGTTTATCTCCGTCGACCCGACAAAAACATTGGGAGATGGGTACATCATCTGGCCCAAATCATCGGGAGATTAGTGATACATCTATCCCGACCTATTCATGAAGGATTTGAGAGGTTTCTTGTTTACCTCCTCACAATCACTTCAAGAGGACGTAAGGATATTTTCGCTCATTGACCCCCGTATATTCAAAATATACGAAATCCAGGATATGCCGTGGAGCAACCTGTTTCACCATCACCTATTCCTGACGATGATGGATCTATGGTCAGAGCACTACATGAATAGATTTCACTTGATTAATTAAGTACATTATCATATTCTTTTAGCATCAGTCAAGTTCTCAAACATATTTTATTCAGATAAATGCTATAAAGAGACATGTACCACTTTCATCAGATACTTATTCACATGGCTCAGAAGCCATTCACATCTTGTCACCTCTCACTAGGCAACAACTTTATTCACATGGCTCACAAGGCCATTGACATCTTGTCACCTCTCACTAGGCAACAACATTATTCACATGGCTCACAAGGCCATTAACATCTTGTCACCTCTCACTAGGCAACAACTTTATTCGCATGGCTCACAAGGCCATTGACATCTTGTCACCTCTCACTAGGCAACAACTTTAAAACAAAGGCTTACAAGCCCATACTAATCTTGTTACTTCTTTCTAAGTAACAAAAACATAATGGCACATATGGCCAATGAACTCTTGTCAAATAAACATCATATCTCATACCTGGCTATGATCCTCACCTCATGAGACCTGCATGATTGTCACACATGATAATATACTTATCAAGTTCACAACACATCATGCAAAATAGGGTAACACCACTATTCCCTTACTAGGGTTAGGGTTTAACAACAATTAGGGTATTTCATCCTTTTACCCAAAGCTAGGGTTAGGATTTTCCTTTCTTATCAATTAGGGTTTCATATTTGTATTATCACTCCAACCCTAATTTATTGCTACACTCCTCTTAGAGCATTCACTGATATCATAAGTATTCATTCATACTTAATACATTCATCATGTATCATTAAATGATTATCATCACAAGGTATGAGTCTCTCTCTCATCCTTAAGTTGGGAATTAACACAACGACCATGTTAGGTCACTTTCAATTTAGCTCTTAGTCAAGCATAGAGCACCACGGCCGTGCAACCAGGAATGGCCGTGCAAAGGGAAGCCACCATGGCCATGCTACCATACACGGTCGTGCACAATGAACTACCACGGCCGTGCTACCTTGCACGGTCGTGCCACAGGAGTTCAACTCATAAATCATGTTCAAGTATGAATTTTATTCTTTCATTAGGGATTATGGTTTTACATACCATCTCCCATCTTTAGAATAGAGATTGCATATAGCATCACCCTTCATTAGGGTTTCATATCACATTGCCCATAATTAGGGTTTACTAATCATTCCCAATTAGGGTTTCTCATGAAATCTCCCTCAATTAGGGTTTCACATGGATACACCCTTAGTTAGGGTTTCACATGGATACACCCTTAGTTAGGGTTTCACATGGATACACCCTAATCTAGGGATTCACATGGATGCACCCTCAACTAGGGTTTACTCTTCATCCTAATTAGTGATTTCACATGTAGACAACCTCTTATTAGGGTTATACATGGAATCAACCTCAATTAGGGTTTACATCATGTATTAGATCCATGCATTTGTTATGCATTATTGATTAGTAACATTAAGGGTATCTCTCACCTATTTACATTAGATTTCCAACAAGGTTTGATCCATTGGACCTTCAAAAACATAAGGTTTCCAATTGAATTAGGGTTTTCAATGTTGATTCCTTCAATCATTGAATTCATGGAACCAATCATCAATTGGACCTATACCCATACTTAAATTGAGTTTAATAGGTCAACCTCCAACTGAATTGACCCTCAATTGACCCTAAATTGATCATCAATTAGGGTTTGATTCAATTGAATTAGGGCTTGGAATCGATGATCCTTCAACACTAATCAATGCAGAACTAGTTGCATTGAAACCATTGAACCATCACTCAAATTGGGTATGAACTGACCCCAAACGGTCTTGAGGAAGTTTGGATGATCTCCAAATGGTCTTGAGACCGTTTTCCCATCATATCACTCAAAACCAAGCCATCCATAAAGAGTTTGGTTCATTGAAGTGCTCACTAAATCAGTAGTTTATTGCAAATCAACATGGTACCTTTAGGCCTTAAAACACCTAACCATACTCAACCCTAGACCTACAAACGGTCTTGGGTGACCACCAAACGGTCTTGAGACCGTTTGGATGAGCTACAAACGGTCTTGAGACCGTTTTCCCATCCAACCTTTGGATTTTAGTGAAACATCATCAAGGATTGATCTATCGAGTTGATCAACAAATCAGCATTTAGTTGCAGTATGATTTGGTACCTTTGGACCTTCAATTGGTCAACTATACTTGACCCCAGACCTCCAAACGGTCTTGGGGTGATCCCCAAACGGTCTTGAGACCGTTTGGGTGATCCCCAAATGGTATTGAAACCGTTTGGGCTAATCAACCCAAAATCTCAACTTAACTCATTGGAATTTCAGCACTGTTTTCAATTAGGGTTTTCCTAATTGATTAGCCTTCAACTCATGATCCATTTGGAGTTAACCCCTCAAATTTGTAGGGTCATTAACCAACATCATTAGGAACAGGAATATCAAACGGTCAATGCTTGGTCAACTCAACCAAACGGTTTTGAAACCGTTTGCCCAAAAAGTTCAATTAAAACAGATTGAAAATCAGCACTTAATCCAATAAGGTTTCCCTAATTAATTAGGCTTCAACTCACGATTCCTTGGGAGTTAATCCCTCAAATTTGGAGGTTCATTACCCAACATCATTATGAACCGTAATCCCAAATGGTCAACACTTGTTCAACGCATTCAAACGGTCTTGAAACCGTTTGCCCAAGAAGGTCAAGTTAATCAGGTTGAAAATCAGCACTTAATTCAATTCGATTTTCCTAATTGATTGGGCTTCAACTCACGATTCCTTTGGATTTAACCCCTCAAATTTGGAGGGTCATTATACTACATAATTAGGAACAAGATTCCCAAATGGACAACGCTTTGTCAACTCAACCAAACGGTCTTGAAACCGTTTGCCCCCAAACGGTTGGCAAACCGTTTGATCACCAAACGGTTTTGATGAAACCGTTTGGTTCCCACCTTTAGAAACCGTTTTCTCCCAAGATTTTTGGTGAGGTGCTAGCTTATGATGATTTAATCATCACCTTCCTTCGTGCACCCAAGAACAGCAACCGTTCTTGATGGAAATTGCAGCGAAGAAACAAGTATGTATCAAATTGAAGAAAACAATCAACAAAGCATAGATGATTGATGCAATAGAAATGATTAAGGGTTTGAGTTATAAAACCCACCTCCAATTGAGCTCCAAAGCTCCAATCTCACGCCATTAATGGTGTATGAAGCTCTAGCAACTCCCCCTAGGCTCGTCCTCAAGCTTTTGATTGCAAAAGTTGGTTAGGGTTGAAGAGGAGATCGAAATAAGAAGGAATCCATAATTTATTTTCGATTTCCACCATGAAATCATGAAGAACGAGGGTCAAGATGCTTACCAACAGGTTGGGGCTCGTCCTCCTGTTCCTCCTAAGTCCCCTTGAGCTCATCCCAAGCAAAGGAAGAAGAAAGGGCCGAAAAAGCCTTTCAATTCATTTGGAAAAGGCACTTTTATAAGGAAATTGATGAGAGAGAAAATGCCTTATAAAAATCCAATTAATCCAAAAATATGGCCGCCTCTTCCCCCTAAAATCCCTTAAGGACGAGGAACCTTCCTTTGCCTTTAATTCTCCTTCATTATCCTCAATTTAAAGAAAAGAAAATTAAGCACCTTAATGCTTATTATATTAATATTCCATATGTGAGTGGAAATTACTTTTCTTTATAATAAGGTGAGTGGAATTTCACCTACTTAAGATATTTTCGTTCCTTATCTTGGAAAAGGAACGTCCATGCTTAATCAAAATCAACCCAAAACATTTTGGTTGAAAGCCCTTCAATTATTTTTATTCATTTTTGCCCTAAATCGAATTAGGGTTTCAATTAGGCATTATTCTTGATTATTTTAATGTCAAGATTCTTTCTCCTCCAACTTAATTCAAATGAGATGCCCCTCTCAAACATATTTTAATGTCAAGATTCTTTTAGCATCAGTCAAGTTCTCAAACATATTTTATTCAGACAAATGCTATAAAGAGACATGTACCATTTTCATCAGATACTTATTCACATGGCTCAGAAGCCATTCACATCTTGTCACCTCTCACTAGGCAACAACTTTATTCACATGGCTCACAAGGACATTGACATCTTGTCACCTCTCACTAGGCAACAACTTTATTCACATGGCTCACAAGGCCATTGACATCTTGTCACCTCTCACTAGGCAACAACTTTATTCGCATGGCTCACAAGGCCATTGACATCTTGTCACCTCTCACTAGGCAACAACTTTAAAACAAAGGCTTACAAGCCCATACTAATCTTGTTACTTCTTTCTAAGTAACAAAAACATAATGGCACATATGGCCAATGAACTCTTGTCAAATAAACATCATAGCTCATACCTGGCTATGATCCTCACCTCATGAGACCTGCATGATTGTCACACATGATAATATACTTATCAAGTTCACAACACATCATGCAAAATAGGGTAACACCACTATTCCCTTACTAGGGTTAGGGTTTACCAACAATTAGGGTATTTCATCCTTTTACCCAAAGCTAGGGTTAGGATTTTCCTTTCTTATCAATTAGGGTTTCATATTTGTATTATCACTCCAACCCTAATTTATTGCTACACTCCTCTTAGAGCATTCATTTATATCATAAGTATTCATTCATACTTAATACATTCATCATGTATCATTAAATGATTATCATCACAAGGTATGAGTCTCTCTCTCATCCTTAAGTTGGGAATTAACAAAACGACCATGTTAGGTCACTTTCAATTTAGCTCTTAGTCAAGCATAGAGCACCACGGCCATGCAACCAGGAACGGCCATGCAAAGGGAAGCCACCACGGCCATGCTACCATACACGGTCGTGCACAATGAACTACCACGGTCGTGCTACCTTGCACGGTCGTGCCACAGGAGTTCAACTCATAAATCATGTTCAAGTATGAATTTTATTCTTTCATTAGGGATTATGGTTTTACATACCATCTCCCATCTTTAGAATAGAGATTGCATATAGCATCACCCTTCATTAGTGTTTCATATCACATTGCCCATAATTAGGGTTTACTAATCATTTCCAATTAGGGTTTCTCATGAAATCTCCCTCAATTAGGGTTTCACATGGATACACCCTTAGTTAGGGTTTCACATGGATACACCCTTAGTTAGGGTTTCACATGGATACACCCTAATCTAGGGTTTCACATGGATGCACCCTCAACTCGGGTTTACTATTCATCCTAATTAGCGATTTCACATGTAGACAACCTCTTATTAGGGTTATACATGGAATCAACCTCAATTAGGGTTTACATCATGTATTAGATCCATACATTTGTTATGCATTATTGATTAGTACCATTAAGGGTATCTCTCACCTATTTACATTAGGTTTCCAACAAGGTTTGATCCATTGGACCTTCAAAAACATAAGGTTTCCAATTGAATTAGGGTTTTCAATGTTGATTCCTTCAATCATTGAATTCATGGAACCAATCATCAATTGGACCTATACCCATACTTAAATTGAGTTTAATAGGTCAACCTTCAACTTATTTGACCCTCAATTGACCCTCAATTGATCATCAATTAGGGTTTGATTCAATTGATATAGGGCTTGGAATAGATGATCCTTCAACACTAATCAATGCAGAACTAGTTGCATTGAAACCATTGAACCATCACTCAAATTGGGTATGACCTGACCCCAAACGGTCTTGAGGTCTTTTGGATGATCTCCAAATGGTCTTGAGACCGTTTGCCCATCATATCACTCAAAACCAAGCCATCCATAAAGAGTTTGGTTCATTGAAGTGCTCACTAAATCAGCAGTTTATTGCAAATCAACATGGTACCTTTAGGCCTTCAAACACCTAACCATACTCAACCCTAGACCTCCAAACGGTCTTGGGTGACCACCAAACGGTCTTGAGACCGTTTGGATAAGCTCCAAACGGTCTTGAGATCGTTTGCCCATCCAACCTTTGGATTTTAGTGAAAAATCATCAAGGATTGATCTATCGAGTTGATCAACAAATCAGCATTTAGTTGCAGTATGATGTGGTACCTTTGACCTTCTATTGGTCAACTATACTTGACCCCAGACCTACAAACGGTCTTGGGGTGATCCCCAAACGGTCTTGAGACCGTTTGGGTGATCCCCAAACAGTCTTGAAACCGTTTGGGCTAATCAACCCAAAATCTCAACTTAACTCATTGGAATTTCAGCACTGTTTTCAATTAGGGTTTGCCTAATTGATTAGCCTTCAACTCATGATACCTTTGGAGTTAACCCATAAAATTTGGAGGGTCATTAACCAACATCATTAGGAACAGGAATATCAAACGGTCAACGCTTGGTAAACTCAACCAAACGGTCTTGAAACCGTTTTCCCAAAAAGTTCAATTAAAACAGATTGAAAATCAGCACTTAATCCAATTAGGTTTCCCTAATTGATTAGGCTTCAACTCACGATTCCTTGGGAGTTAATCCCTAAACTTTGGAGGGTAATTACCCAACATCATTATGAACAGGAATCCCAAATGGTAAATGCTTGGTCAACGCACTCAAACGGTCTTGAAACCGTTTTCCCAAGAAGGTCAAGTTAATCAGGTTGAAAATCAGCACTTAATTCAATTCGATTTGCCTAATTGATTGGGTTTCAACTCACGATTCCTTTGGAGTTAACCCCTCAAATTTGAAGGGTCATTAGCCTACATAATTAGGAACAAGATTCCAAAACTTTCAACGCTTGTTCAACTCAAACAAACAGTTTTGAAACCGTTTTCCCCCAAACGGTTTGCAAACCGTTTGGTCACCAAACAGTTTTGATGAAACTGTTTGATCACCAAACAGTTTTGATGAAACCGTTTGGTTCCCACCTTTAGAAACCGTTTGCTCCCAAGATTTTTGGTGAGGTTCTAGCTTATGATGATGTCATCATCACCTTCCTTCGTGCACCCAAGAACAGCAACCGTTCTTGATGGAAATTGCAGCAAAGAAACAAGTATGTATCAAATTGAAGAAAACAATCAACAAAGCATAGATCATTGATGCAATAGCAATGATTAAGGGTTTGAGTTATAAAACCCGCCTCCAATTGAGCTCCAAAGCTCCAAGCTCACGCCATTAATGGTGTATGAAGCTCTAGCAACTCCCCCTAGGCTCGTCCTCAAGCTTTTGATTGCAAAAGTTGGCTAGGGTTGAAGAGGAGATCGAAATAAGAAGGAATCCATAATTTATTTTCGATTTCCACCATGAAATCATGAAGAACGAGGGTCAAGATGCTTACCAACATGTTGGGGCTCGTCCTCCTGTTCCTGCTAAGTCCCCTTGAGCTCATCCCAAGCAAAGGAAGAAGAAAGGGCCGAAAAAGCCTTTCAATTCATTTGGAAAAGGCACTTTTATAAGGAAATTGATGAGAGAGAAAATGCCTTATAAAAATCCAATTAATCCAAAAATATGGCCGCCTCTTCCCCCTCAAATCCCTTAAGGATGAGGCACCTTCCTTTGCCTTTAATTCTCCTTCATTATCCTCAATTTAAAGAAAAGCAAATTAAGCACCTTAATGCTTATTCTATTAATATTCCATATGTGAGTGGAAATTACTTTTCTTTATAATAAGGTGAGTGGAATTTCACCTACTTAAGATATTTTCGTTCCTTATCTTGGAAAAGGAACTTCCATCCTTATTCAAAATCAACCGAAAACATTTTGGTTGAAAGCCCTTCAATTATTTTTATTCATTTTTGCCCTAAATCGAATTAGGGTTTCAATTAGGCATTATTCTTGATTATTTTAATGTGAAGATTCTCTCTCCTCCAAATTAATTCAAATGAGATGCCCCTCTCATTTTCTTTGCTCTAAATGATTCCAAGAAACATTAAGGACCTTATTGAAGTGGTAATTTTCATATTGAACCCTAGATTTTGGGTAAATTGCACTTTACTCCAAAACTAGGTTTTAATGCACAAGGATTGCTTTACAAGCTTAATCTTGGTGTCCAAGCTTGTGGAAACCATACTACTACATCATATTCATCCTTATGATGTCTCAATATCATAGGAACATCTTATCATGCAACATTTGCAATTTAACCCCTCAATTTGGGTAATTTGCAATTTGGTCCAAAATAAGTAAACATTGCTTCAACATTGTTCAAACAGGACCAAGATTGAAACATAAGTTCCTCATGAGCCCTAATTACTTTTCCCAAGATTGGATTAAGAATCTAATCAAACTTATTAGGCAAAACATCTAGGGTTAATTCATAACCCAGGTCAGGGATGTTACAATTTGTAATTCTATTTGTCAAATAACATGAACACACCAATATCTATATAACAAAATAAACAAACGAGTCATTCTTGGTTCAAGTTTTACAATTAGAAACAAGTTTGATGGGAAAAACAAAAGGAAAAGTAGTTATTCTTTAAATAACAAGTAGTCCCATAAGAAATGGATAGTAGCCACACATGGCATCATCTGTGTTACAAACATAAACAAAATCATATGATGTGTAGTTCATCGCAAACTTGATGTCTAGTACTGTTGGCATTCTGGACTTCCTCACTGATCAAATCATCAACAACAACCTACAACATCCGAAAATCAATAGATAACCTTTCTTAGAAATGATTTAAGTGTGATAAGGGAAACTCTTTTAAAATAGAAATACATTTGTTAAAAAATAAGCTTCTAAGGTACTTACTTCTTCATTACACATTCTTGTTGTGTTTGCATCTCTTTCAACTTGATCATTAATCACTATGCCCCTCCTAGCAAGTGCATAGCTCATGCAACAAAGTTGGGCATGCATGTTTTAATAACCACTTTCCATGGAAGAAAATTTTGCATTAATATGTGTGGATTCCTCAACACAGTAATTCTTGCTCAAGTCATCTTTCAATCCAAATACATGACTTCTAGATACACCATGTCCATAACCAACCACAAGTTCATTATACTTTTCGTCATCATACATCATTTCCGTGAACATTGCATCTTCTTTTACAACTTTAGGCATTTTAGGTTTCTCAATGAGACGTTCACTTACCATCTGCTCAATAGTTTCCTATATCAAATTCATAATAACATTTGTCAATGTTCACATCACATTTATCAATAACCCTTTATGATTTTTATATCATATAATACTCCAAATAACAAGAAATGGCATAACAAACCACAAATTCTTGTGTATTTACATTTTTCACATAGCTTCCATCTTTTTTCCATGAGTAATCTTCCATGCTTCCAAGATACTAGGTTATCTTTTTTCAATAATTTCCTATACAATATACATAAAAAGAGTTTGACCAAACTATGATGAACTAATCAATATTATTCTCTAGAACACAAATGCTTAGTTGTTCACTTACAAATTCAAACTTCTTTTATGCAAAGCTCTTTGAACATGTAGTATGAAAATGAGCTTTTTGAGCATGTGATCTTTTTCCTATCTTTGAAAGGTTCTACAAACAATAACATATTCATTAATAAAATAAGATTATAAATTAAACAAATGTATGAACAAGTTTAAGTCAAAGAGCCCAACTTACCTTTCATGTGTCTAAAAACCAATAGTTCACTAAGCGTACCCACTGTTCTTTGATCAATTTATCTGGCATATTGCTTGCAATTTGTCATTCAGTCTTATTTGGATCACAGTAGAGTTTTTTCAAACTATGTCTATAAGTTTTCCATTTTCCATTCACATGTGAAAGAATCATCTCATCAATCTCCAAGTCAGAAGGAATATGAAACTTATACTAGATCACCATAAAAAAGGAATAATCCAAAATAAGAAATAGTTTATTGTTACATGTTTATACAATAGAATGCTATTTAGTATGTAAATAAAGACAAAACTACTTGCATAAAAAGGAGTTATATTTACTTACCCTAATGAACTTCAGAATCTCTATTTTATAGCAATCATTCATGTAACATCCCTGACCTGGGTTATGATTTAACCCTAGATGTTTTTCTTAATAAGGTTAAGTAGATTCTTAATCCTATCTTGGGAAAAGTAATTAGGGCTCATGAGAAACTTATGTTTCAATTTTGGTCCTGTTTGAACAATGTTGAAGCAATGTTTGCTTATTTTGGACTAAAGTGCAAATTACCCAAGTTGAGGGGTTAAATTGCAAATTTTGCATGATAATATGTTCCCCTGATGTTGAGACATCATAAGAATGAATATGATGTAGTGGTAAGGTTTCTACAAGTCTGGACACCAAGATAGAGCTTGTTGGACAATGTTGTGCATTAAAATCCAGTTTTGGTGTAAAGTGCAATTTACCCAAAACCTAGGGTTCAATATGCAAATTAACACTTCAATAAGGTCCCTAATGTTTCTTGGCATCATGTAGAGCAAATAAAATGAGAGGGGTGCCTCATTTGAATTAAGTTGCAGGACAGAGAATTTTGATATTAAAATAATTAAGATTTAATCATAAGTGAAACCCTAATTCAAATTAGGGCAAAAATGAATGTATTAATTAAAGGGCCTTCAACCAAAATGTTATTGGTTGATTTTGAATAAGGATGGACGTTCTTTTTCCAAGATAAGGAACGAAAATATCCTAAGTAGGTGAAATTCCACTCACCTTATTATAAGAAAAAGAAAACCCACTTACATATGGATATTAATATAATAAGCATTAAGGTGCTTAATTTGCTTTTCTTTAAATTGAGGATAATGAAGGAGAATTAAAGGAAAGGTAAGGTGCCTCGTCCTTAAGGGATTTGAGGGGGGAGAGGCGGCCATAGTTTTGGAATTTAATGCATTTTAAAAATGCATTTTCTCTCTCATCAATTTCCTTATAAAAGTGCCTTTTTCAAGCCAAATGAAAGGCTATTTCGGATTTTCTTCTTTCCCTTGTTTGCAAAACCAACCAAGGACCTAGGGAGGAGAAGGAGGACGCCTCCCAACCTGTTGGTAAGCTCTTGACCTTCGTTCTCCTTAATTTCGTGGTGGAAATCAAAAATAAATTATGGATTCCTTCTTATTTCGATCTCCTCTTCAACCCTAGCCAACTTTTGCAATCAAAACATGAGGACGAGCCTAGGGGGAGTTTCTAGAGCTTAATACACCATTAATGGCGTGAGCTTGGTGCTTTGGAGTGCAATTGGAGGTGGGTTTTATAACTCAAACCCTTAATCATTACTATTGTATCAATCATCTATGCTTTGTTGATTGATTTCTTCAATTTGATACATACTTGATTCTTTGCTGCAATTTCCATCAAGAAAGGTTGCTGTTCTTGGGTGCACGAAGGAATATGATGATTACATCATCATAAGAAAGCACCTCACCAAATATCTTGGCAGAAAATGATCTCAAAGGTTGGGACCAAACGGTTTCACCAAAACCGTTTGGTGACCAAATGGGTTGCAAACCGTTTGGTGGAAAACGGTTTCAAACCCGTTTGAAGGAGTTGACCAAGCATTAACCGTTTGGGAATCTCGTTCCTAATTATGTAGGATAATGACCCTCCAAATTTGAATGGTTAACTACAAAGGAATCATAGGTTGAAGGCCAATCAATTAGACAAATTGAATTGAATTAAGTGCTGATCTTCAATCTAATTAACTTGACCATTTTGGGAAAACGGGTTCAAGACCATTTGAGTGCGTTCACCAAGCATTGACCGTTTGGGATTACTGTTCCTAATGATGTTGGTTAATGACCCTCCAAATTTGAGAGGTTAACTCCAAAGGAATCGTCAGTTGAAGGCTAATCAATTAGGCAAACCCTAATTGAAAACAGTGCTGAAATTCCAATGAGTTAAGTTGAGATTTTGGGTTGATTAGCCCAAACGGTTTCAAGACCGTTTGGGGATCACCCAAACGGTCTCAAGACCATTTGGGGATCGCCCCAAGACCGTTTGGAGGTCTGGGGTCAAGTATAGTTGACCAATTGAAGGTCCAAAGGTACCAAATCATACTGTAACTAAATGCTGATTTGTTGATCAACTCGATAGATCAATCCTTGATGATTTTTCACTAAAATCCAAAGGTTGGATGGGCCAAACGGTCTCAAGACCGTTTGGATATCATCCAAATGGTCTCAAGACCGTTTGGTGGTCACCCAAGACCGTTTGGAGGTCTATGGTTGAGTATGGTTAGGTGTTTGAAGGTCTAAAGGTACTAAGCTATTATACAATGCAATGCTGATTTGGTGAACAATCCAATGAACCCAACCCCAATTGGATTGCTTAGATTTGAGTGATATGATGGGAAAATGGTCTCAAGACCGTTTGGAGGTCATCCAAACGACCTCAAGACTATTTGGGGTCAGGTCATACCCAATTTGGATGATGGTTCAATGGTTTCAATGCAACTAGTTCTGCATTGATTAGTGTTGAAGAATCATCAATTCCAAGCCCTAATTTAATTGAATCAAACTTTAATTGATGATCAATTGAGGTTCAAATAAGTTGAAGGTTGACCTATTAAACTCAATTGAAGCATGGGTATAGGTCCAATTTATGATTGGTTCCATGAATCCAATGATTGAAGGAATCAACATTGGAAACCCTAATTCAATTGGATACATTATGTAATGGAGGTCCAATGTGATTGAATTTTTGAGAATTAAGATGATGAATGCTCTATTGATCCAATGATGATTAGTAATGGTAATAAATGAAGGTACAAAGGTTGAAACCCTAATAGTACCTAAGTGATTAATTGCCAATTAAGGGATGAATCCCTAATTGCTTATATGATCAATGACTTGATACACTATGTTAATCATAGTTGTATGTACTCGACTGAAGAGTTGATATGACCTATTCAAGTTAAGAAGTTGATAGCATGAATTCATACATGAATATGATTCATGTGGTGATTAAGGGTTATGATCCTTAAGCAAAGAGATCATGAAACCCTAAATATGAACATAAACCCTAATTGACAGGGTTATTGAACTCAAACCCTAATTGAGGGTGCTTCCATGTGAAACCCTAGTTGAGGGTGCATCCATGTGAGACCCTAGTTGAGGAGGCATCCATATGAAACCCTAATTGAAGGTGTATCCATGTGAAGCCCTAATTGAGGGTGATTCTATGAGAAACCCTAATTGGGAATGAGTAATAAACCCTAATTCTGGGCAATGTGATATGAAACCCTAATGAAGGGTGATACTATATGCAATCCCTATTCTAATGAAGGGAAATGGTATGTGGAACTATAATTCCCTAATAAAAGAATAGAATGCATACTTGAATATGATTCAAGAAATGAACTCCTGTTGCACGACCGTGTTAGGCAGTACGGTCGTGGTATTTTTCCTTTGCACGACCGTGCAAGGTAGCACGGCCGTGGTAACTTCCCTTGGCACGGCCATTTTTGGTTGCACGGCCGTGGTATTATATGCTTGACTTAGAGTTTGTTTTGAAGAGAACCTATGATGGTCTTTTTGTTAATTCCTGACTTATGGATGAATCCATAGTATTGGCATTAGTTGTATATTCCAAGTGAGTGGCTAATGATCACTACTTTACATGATGAATGTGATGAACTGGTGCATAAAGTATTAGGATGGGTAATACCCTAATACTAGCTAAGTATATAGACTCAAGAAAGTTAATGGTGATGAGGTAAGTGATACATCAAGATATGATAGATATCATATCCAACACCCCAAATACTAGTATATCTTATCATGTTATAAATCCAATATAATTGGATGACTGATACATGAGATGTGTGATGGAAATCCTATTCCTGGTAAAGGATTAAGGGTAATACTGATACATGGGATGTGTGATGGAAATCCTATTCCTGGTAAAGGATTAAGGGTAATACTAACACATGAGATGTGTGATGGAAATCCTAATCCTGGTAAAGGATTAAGGGTAATATTGATACATGAGATGTGTGATGGAAATCCTAATCCTGGTAAAGGATTAAGGGTAATACTGATACATGAGATGTGTGATGGAAATCCTAATCCTGGTAAAGGATTAAGGGTAATACCCTTGAATTATCAATACATTGTTTTTGTATGATATTGATGGATAATGGATGTGCTGCTATCATATGTGCTAACCATGCAGGTATCATGAGATGATGAGCATAGCCAGGTATGAGCTATGATGTGTTATTAGTTTGAATTTGCTTATTACGCCTTGTGTGCCATAATATACCTTGTTGCCTGGTAAGAGGTAGCAAGAGAGTTAATGACCTCAAGTGTCATGATGGTTGCTTGTGTAACAAGTATCATGTTTATCTTGGTCAGATGACCTAAAGGTGTTAGTTACTTGAGAATGTGGTAACAATGCGCAGGTGATGAGCTAAGGGTTTGAATACCCATGATTTCATGGTTATGGTATTGAAATTGTGAAGGGATGAGAATTCCCAGTGTTGAAATGAGGGATTAAGATCCCATCACCTTGTGAAAAGAGTATGGCTACGGGCCATGACTCCACAATGATAATGATAGGCTTAAGATATTTGATCTAAGCCTGAAGAGAGTTAATGTAGTGGTAATGATTCTATAGTTTGAAGAAATGTTAAACTTGTTCTTCATATTCCTTAAAGGATAAATAATATGTTGATTCTATTTTAACTGCAATGCTTCTGATATAGAATGATGTTCTGATCTATTAGAAATTAAAGTATCTGCTGTCAAATAAATATGATTTCTCTGTTCATATTTATCTTCTTAAGTTGCAATAATAATGTTTCTGGCAGAGAGTTATATCTCTTGCTGGGACAATTTCTATAATTGTCTCACCCCTGTGGGAACCACATTTTTAGGTGGACGCGGACAAATAGACAGGAATCCTTCAGGAGGTGAAGGACAACAGCAGCAGTAGGGACAGTAGTGAAGTCTCAGGTGGAGACATTGGCTGTCATGTCATGTCCATATGTATATAGAGTCCTATGTGTCATCTCTGCACTCTCAGGTCCTTAGAGTAGTAGTAGTTAGTGATTTCGAGATTTTGGCTTAATGCCTCGAGGGTTTTATACTACCTGTGTACAGTTAAGACAGAGTAGTTAATGTTGTATTCCTCGAGAAGCAAAAGTACATGAGATGTATATATATGAACCAGGATGTAAAGTTTTACTTTCGTTCTGAATGAAAGGGTTTTCCTATGAAAGGATCTCTTTACAAAAAGTTTTAATTTTTAGTGATTTTCGCTATTCCGATGCTTGATGAATGCTTCCGCATTAGTTAATTATGTTTTTATGAGTTGTATGCCACAATTTAGTGGTATCAGAGCTCTAGGTTTGCTGAGTCTATAGAGACATAGGACTAAGGTTGTAGAGTCTGTTCTAAGTGTCTTCCAGTTTATTTGATAGTATCTTCTGCTCACATAGGAGAAGAAGAACTTGAAAATGACTAGAGAACACGAGGGACACATTGCTAAGGGCAATGTTGTTGCACCAGGAGAGGGTGCATGGGACCAGGAAAGAAGAGAACAAGTGCCTGAGAATTCCCGTCTTGACCTAATCAGGATAGAGAATCCTATGTTATGCTCTTGAAGGGCAGGTTAGGACAACAGTGGTGCATAAAGAAGACTGGATATTGGTGTTACAACCTAGGTCACCAGTCTTTAATGCATAAACTTTGGGATTTGAAAGGATTCCTGAAGGACATACTCATGTTGGAATAGTGGAAATGTGGGAAAGAATAATAAATGGCAAGAAAGTAGACTCTGCCATAAGTCTGGACAAACAGTATATCTGTGATGGTAATGCCCAAGGAGGGGCCATAAGCTGAGATTTAAGGTAAGGTCTCTACAATTTTAGAGACATTTGTTTGGATATTCAGAAAAAGCCTAAGTTTTTGGTGTCACCAGTGCAATAAATGCCTAGTGCACCAGGGCAGTAGCCACAGAGTAAAGGCAAAAGCAGTAATATGAGATAATTGGACACTGTGTGTTGAAATCAACCTAATGTGGTAGATGACCTTGAGGGGTAATACTTAGATGAAATATATTCATCCTGATACTTTATTTCATCTTTCTATGAGTTAACTTTTGAAAATAGTTATTTTTGAATTCTTTTGACTAGTCCTATAAGGACACAAGGGAGATGATAACTTATATCTTACGCAATGTTCCTTAAAATGTTTTATAATCTCTCTTATCTGTATGTCAAAAGATGAGATTTAGAAATGATGCTTGGAGGAAATATAGGAATGGAAAATCATATGAAAAGTGAGGAATGTGATAGCATGTAAGTGCATACTACTTGATCTCAGTATTTGTAAACCCTGGCCAGGTATACAACTATGGATGATAAAGTGAGTATGGAAACTCCTAGATTGATATCTTTTTGATTGCCCTGATCAAGCAGTCATTCTGATACAATCTAATGAGTATCATGAAATAAGAAATATGGAACCAACAAAAACGGAAGAGTTATGTGTCATTCCCAATCAAAAAGGGAAAGCTATGTGTCATCCCCAACAAAAAGGGAAGAGCTATGTGTCATTCTCAATCAAAAAGGGAAAGCTATGTGTCATCCCCAACAAAAAGGGAAGAGCTATGTGTCATTCCCAATCAAAAAGGGAAAGCTATGTGTCATTCCCAACAAAAAGGGAAGAGCTATGTGTCATTCCCAATCAAAAAGGGAAAGCTATGTGTCATCGCCAACAAAAAGGGAAGAGCTATGTGTCATTCCCAATCAAAAAGGGAAAGCTATGTGTCATCCCCAACAAAAAGGGAAGAGCTATGTGTCATTCCCAATCAAAAAGGGAAAGCTATGTGTCATCCCCAACAAAAAGGGAAGAGCTATGTGTCATTCCCAATCAAAAAGGATAAGCTATGTGTCATCCCCAACAAAAAGGGAAGAGCTATGTGTCATTCCCAATCAAAAAGGGAAAGCTATGTGTCATCCCCAATAAAAAGGGAAGAGCTATGTGTCATTCCCAATCAAAAAGGGAAAGCTATGTGTCATTCCCAACAAAAAGGGAAAAGCTATGTGGCATTCCAAACTAATAAGAAGAACTATGTCAACAATCCCAATTACATAGAGTTTGTTAAAGGATTACTGAGTAAATTATCTTTGTTAGATATATATGTTGTTCCTTTTAATAAATATTCTTGGGTGATGATAGAAGTATGTTCTTTTATGCTTCTTCTTTCCAATAATATGGACATCATATGTTAGGGGTTTATGCTCTGCATAAACATTGATGAGGTTGAATTAGTGAAAGGAGTCTTGTGTGGAATCACAGAATTCATGATATATCCATGATATTAAGATTATATGTGGAAACTTGAGGGCATGATTAATGAATAATCTGTTCCTCCTTTTTTTTGGGATTTCGAGGACGAAATCCTTGTTAGGGGTTTATAATTTGTAACATCCCTGACCTGGGTTATGATTTAACCCTAGATATTTTGCTTAATAAGGTTAAGTAGATTCTTAATCTTATCTTGGGAAAAGTAATTAGGGCTCATGAGAAACTTATGTTTCAATTTTGGTCATGTTTGAACAATGTTGAAGCAATGTTTGCTTATTTTGGACTAAAGTGCAAATTACCCAAGTTGAGGGGTTAAATTGCAAATGTTGCATGATAATATGTTCCCCTGATTTTGAGACATTATAAGAATGAATATGATGTAGTGGTAATGTTTCTACAAGTCTGGACACCAAGATAGAGCTTGTTGGACAATGTTGTGCATTAAAATCCAGTTTTGGTGTAAAGTGCAATTTACCCAAAACCTAGGGTTCAATATGCAAATTACCACTTCAATAAGGTCCCTAATGTTTCTTGGCATCATTTAGAGAAAATAAAATGAGAGGTGTGCCTCATTTGAATTAAGGTGGAGGAGAGAGAATCTTGATATTAAAATAATCAAGATTTAATCATAAGTGAAACCCTAATTCAAATTAGGGCAAAAATGAATGTATTAATTAAAGGGCCTTCAAACAAAATGTTATTGGTTGATTTTAAATAAGGATGGACGTTCTTTTTCCAAGATAAGGAACGAAAATATCCTAAGTAGGTGAAATTCCACTCACCTTATTATAAGAAAAAGAAAACCCACTTACATATGGATATTAATATAATAAGCATTAAGGTGCTTAATTTGCTTTTCTTTAAATTGAGGATAATGAAGGAGAATTAAAGGCAAAGGAAGGTGCCTCGTCCTTAAGGGATTTGAGGGGGGAGAGGAGGCTATATTTTTGGAATTTAATGCTTTTTAATAATGCATTTTCTCTCTCATCAATTTCCTTATAAAAGTGCCTTTTTCAAGCCAAATGAAAGGCTATTTCGGATTTTCTTCTTTCCCTTGCTTGCAAAACCGACCAAGGAGCTAGGGAGGATCAGGAGGACGCCTCCCAACCTGTTGGTAAGCTCTTGACCTTCGTTCTCCTTAATTTCTTGGTGGAAATCGAAAATAAATTATGGATTCCTTCTTATTTTGATCTCCTCTTCAACCCTAGCCAACTTTTGCAATCAAAAGCTTGAGGATGAGCCTAGGGGGAGTTTCTAGAGCTTCATCCACCATTAATGGCGTGAGCTTGGAGCTTTGGATCTCAATTGGAGGTGGGTTTTATAACTCAAACCCTTAATCATTACTATTGTATCAATCATCTATGCTTTGTTGATTGATTTCTTCAATTTGATACATATTTGATTCTTTGCTGCAATTTCCATCAAGAACGGTTGCTGTTATTGGGTGCACGAAGGAAGATGATGATGAAATCATCATAAGAAAGCACCTCACCAAATATCTTGGGAGCAAACAATCTCAAAGGTTGGGACCAAACGGTTTCACCAAAACCGTTTGGTGACCAAACGGGTTGCAAACCGTTTGGTGGCAAACGGTTTCAAACCCGTTTGAAGGAGTTGACCAAGCGTTGACCGTTTGGGAATATCGTTCCTAATTAAGTAGGATAATGACCCTCAAAATGTGAGGGGTTAACACCAAAGGAATCATAGGTTGAAGGTCAATCAATTAGACAAATCGAATTGAATTAAGTGCTGATCTTCAATCTAATTAACTTGACCATTTTGGGAAAACGGGTTCAATACCATTTGAGTGCGTTGACCAAGCGTTGAACGTTTGGGATTACTGTTCCTAATGATGTTGGTTAATGACCATACAAATTTGAGAGGTTAACACCAAAGGAATCGTGAGTTGAAGGCTAATCAATTAGGCAAACCCTAATTGAAAACAGTGCTGAAATTCCAATGAGTTAAGTTGAGATTTTGGGTTGATTAGCCCAAACGGTTTCAAGACCATTTTGGGATCACCCAAACGGTCTCAAGACCCTTTGGGGATCACCCGAAGACCGTTTGGAGGTCTGGGGTCAAGTATAGTTGACCAATTGAAGGTCCAAAGGTACCAAATCATACTGCGACTAAATGCTGATTTATTGATCAACTCGATAGATCAATCCTTGATGATTTTTCACTAAAATCCAAAGGTTGGATGGGCCAACTGGTCTCAAGACCGTTTGGAGATCATCCAAATGGTCTCAAGACCGTTTAGTGGTCACCCAAGACCGTTTGGAGGTCTAGGGTTGAGTATGGTTAGGTGTTTGAAGGTCTAAATGTACTAAGCTATTATACAATGCAATGCTGATTTGGTGATCAATCCAATGAACCAAACCCCAATTGGATTTCTTAGATTTGAGTGATATGATGGGCAAACGGTCTCAAGACCGTTTGGAGGTCATCCAAACGACCTCAAGACCGTTTGGGGTCAGGTCATACCCAATTTGGATGATGGTTCAATGGTTTCAATGCAACTTGTTCTGCATTGATTAGTGTTGAAGAATCATCAATTCCAAGCCCTAATTTAATTGAATCAAACTTTAATTGATGATCAATTGAGGGTCAAATCAGTTGAAGGTTGACCTATTAAACCCAATTGAAGCATGGGTATAGGTCCAATTGATGATTGGTTCCATGAATCCAATGATTAAAGGAATCAACATTGGAAACCCTAATTCAATTGGATACATTATGTAATGGAGGTCCAATGTGATTGAATTTTTTAGAATTAAGATGATGAATGTTCTATTGATCCAATGATGATTAGTAATGGTAATCAATGAAGTTACAAAGGTTGAAACCCTAATAGTACCTAAGTGATTAAGTGCCAATTAAGGGATGAATCCCTAATTGCTTATATGATCAATGACTTGATACACTATGTTAATCATAGTTGTATGTACTCGAATGAAGAGTTGATATGACCTAATCAAGTTAAGAAGTTGATAGCATGAATTCATACATGAATATGATTCATGTGGTGATTAAGGGTTATGATCCTTAAGCAAAGAGATCATGAAACCCTAAATATGAACATAAACCCTAATTGACAGGGTTATTGAACTCAAACCCTAATTGAGGGTGCTTCCATGTGAAACCCTAGTTGAGGGTGCATCCATGTGAGACCCTAGTTGAGGAGGCATCCATATGAAACCCTAATTGAAGGTGTATCCATGTGAAGCCCTAATTGAGGGTGATTCTATGAGAACCCCTAATTGGGAATGAGTAATAAACCCTAATTGTGGGCAATGTGATATGAAACCCTAATGAAGGGTGATACTATATGCAATCCCTATTCTAATGAAGGGAAATGGTATGTGGAACTATAATTCCCTAATAAAAGAATAGAATGCATACTTGAATATGATTCTAGAAATGAACTCATGTAGCACGACCGTGTTAGGCAGCACGGCCGTGGTATTTTTCCTTTGCACGACCGTGCAAGGTAGCACGGCCGTGGTAACTTCCCTTAGCACGGCCGTTTTTGGTTGCACGGCCGTGGTATTATATGCTTGACTTAGAGTTTGTTTTGAAGAGAACCTATGATGGTCTTTTTGTTAATTCCTGACTTATGGATGAATCCATAGTATTGGCATTAGTTGTATATTCCAAGTGAGTGACTAATGATCACTACTTTACATGATGAATGTGATGAACTAGTGCATAAAGTATTAGGATGGGTAATACCCTAATACTAGCTAAGTATATAGACTCAAGAAAGTTAATGGTGATGAGGGAAGTGATACATCAAGATATGATAGATATCATATCCAACACCCCAAATACTGGTATATCTTATTATGTTATAAATCCAATATAATTGGATGACTGATACATGAGATGTGTGATTGAAATCCTATTCCTGGTAAAGGATTAAGGGTAATACTGATACATGAGATGTGTGATGGAAATACTATTCCTGGTAAAGGATTAAGGGTAATATTGATACATGAGATGTGTGATGGAAATCCTAATTCTGGAAAGGATTAAGGGTAATACTGATACATGAGATGTATGATGGAAATCCTAATCCTGGTAAAGGATTAAGGGTAATACTAATACATGAGATGTGTGATGGAAATCCTAATCCTGGTAAAGGATTAAGGGTAATATCCTTGAATTATCAATACATTGTTTTTGCATGATATTGATGGATAATGGATGTGCTGCTATCATATGTGCTAACCATGCAGGTATCATGTGATGATGAGAATAGCCATGTATGAGCTATGATGTGTTATTAGTTTGAATTTTCTTATTAAGCCTTGTGTGCCATAATATACCTTGTTTCCTGGTAAGAGGATGCAAGAGAGTTAATGACCTCAAGTGTCATGATGGTTGCTTGTGTAACAAGTATCATGTTTATCTTGGTCAGATGACCTAAAGGTGTTAGTTACTTGAGAATGTGGTAACAATGATCAGGTGATGAGCTAAGGGTTTGAATACCCATGATTTCATGGTTATGGTATTGAAATTGTGAAGGGATGAGAATTCCCAGTGTTGAAATGAGGGATTAAGATCCCATCACCTTGTGAAAAGAGTATGGCTACGGGCCATGACTCCACAATGATAATGACAGGCTTAAGATATTTGATCTAAGCCTGAAGAGAGTTAATGCAGTGGTAATGATTCTATAGTTTGAAGAAATGTTAAACTTGTTCTTCATATTCCTTAAAGGATAAATGATATGTTGATTCTATTTTAACTGCAATGCTTCTGATATAGAATGATGTTCTGATCTGTTAGACATTAAAGTATTTGCTGTCAAATAAATATGATTTCTCTGTTCATATTTATCTTCTTAAGTTGCAATAACAATGTTTCTGGCAGAGAGTTATATCTCTCCCTGGGACAATTTCTATAATTGTCTCACCCCCGTGGGAACCACATTTTTAGGTGGACGCGGACGAAGAGACATGAATCCTTCAGGAGGTGAAGGACAATAGCAGCAGTAGGGACAGCTGTGAAGTCTCAGGTGGAGACATTGGCTGTCATGTCATGTTCAGATGTATATAGAGTCCTATGTGTCGTCTTTGTACTCTCAGGTCCTTGGAGTAGTAGTAGTTAGTGATTTCGAGATTTTGGCTTAATGCCTCAAAGGTTTTATACTACCTGTGTACAGCTAAGACAGAGTAGTTAATTTTGTATTCCTTGAGAAGCAAAAGTACATGAGATGTATATATATGAACCAGGATGTAAAGTTTTACTTTGGTTATGAATGAAAGGGTTTTCCTATGAAAGGATATCTTTGCAAAAAGTTTTAATTTTTAGTGATTTTCGCTAATCCGCTGCTTGATGAACGCTTCCGCATTAGTTAATTATGTTTTTATGAGTTGTATGCCACAATTCACCTTTCGCTAACTATCTTCACCAATTGGACACCGAACTCCCCATTTTGCCACCTCACCAAAAACCTCACTAAGACATGTCCTCCCTTCCTGATCGATTGCTTCAATTTATTGAACTTAACAATAATCTTCAGACCTGTCTGCATGACCCACACTTGAGATAAAGGAATCTGCCCTCTCTTTTTCACAATCTTTCCATCAGAATCTACAATCATAAAAAATAATACATGCATAAACATTTAATTCATGATAAAATAAATAAATAAAGACAAAATAATATCAATGATAATCACCTATTGTTTCTATGAGATCATCTTCATTGAAGGATATGTTGTCATTCCATCCCACGTCTTGAGAGTTTGTTGGAATTGGTTGTGACTCTTCCATATCATCCATACATGTTCCTTCATTTAATGGATGCCATGATGATAAGATGTAGATTGATTATGATCATCTGTAGTTGGCTCAGTACATCTGTGAGTTGTTGTAGTTCACTTGCTTTGCCACATTTTTTTGCCAAGCTAATGAACGAATATCTACAAATTAGGAAAATACAACAATTGTACTAAGTGTAATTCGACATCAAAGACTGTTGTTTCTACTTATCAAAATTGTATACAATAGAAAAATGAATGACTGGATCATAAGCCAAGAAAATACTTTAAGTAAATGATTCACAAGACATCTTGTCTCTTATTCATGCTCAGATAAAAGAATGTTTATCAGTACATCCATTAACTTTACATCATAACAGAAAAAGGAACTTCAGGAGCCAAAAACACTAAAGAAAATAAAGAAATAAGGCTTTAGAAGAAAGGCTCAAAACATACTAAAATAGTAAAGTGAGAAGAAAAGAAGATAGTAGTCAAAGACCGAGTTTCAAATTTTTAGATCATAAATGCATGTACAATCTAGCTGAAATCATTGAATGAGGTAAAGATAAGAAAATCCATAGAATATCAATAAATTCAAAAGTAGACCCAACTAGATATTAATCATAACACAAAACATGTTACCCAACTAAATCCTCATCATTACTCAAAAAATGTTAACAGAAATGAAGAAAAATATAGTTTTGACAAACATGATTCACCAGACATTCCCTATGATATGATTATGTGTCATTTCCATCATCTACCATTGTATGGATTACACCTACATCAAATGCATCTCTTGTCTTATACTCCACCACTTGTAACCAAGATTTTTCTATTTCATCCTCTATATAAAAAACTTGCTTAGCTTGAGATGAAAAAATAAAGGGATCATCCTTTAAGAATCTTCCTGTGTGGATAAACTTAGAGAAATTTACACAAGGATGATTTCTCACATTACATTTGAAAGACCTAGGTGAAGTTATATCTACCCAATCACATCTGAATAGCACTACTTTGTAGGTCCCGTAATAATCAAGTTCATAAAGATCTTTGAGTTTCCCATAGTAGGAATTCCCATCAGCTTCAACCATGACACCAGAATTTTGTGTCTTCTTATATCTTTCATGATCCATGGTATGAAACTTGCATCCATGGATTATAAACCATGTGAGCCTCTTTGCATAAGCATTCAATCCAAAAGCTAGAGCCATTTGCAACTCTCCTTCTCTGTGACTCACATCAATATTAGGTGCCTATACAAGTATAATTAATATTAGGTGTATTGGTTTTCTCTAAAAAAAATCTTGAAGTCAATGTCCAAATTTGTAGTACCTGAGAGTTCAAAAATTTAGAAAATTCTTGTACCATACATTTGTCTTCTACAGTTTGATCCATTCTTAAGCATTCTTCTCTCTTTGGATATATGAATTCTCTATAATAATTTTGTAGGTTAGCTCAATTTAATATATTATACATGAAGTGTCACAACAAGAATACATCTTACTGCTTGAAGTTCTTCATAATGTCTTCACAATGGAGTAGAACATATCGATGTGCTTGTGTCATGCTTCTTTCATCTAGATCGACAACTTTGACTGCCCCAAGATGGAGTCTACTAGAGTCAAACAAGAATATACCCTTATTGGAAACATTGTCATCATTTCTTTTCAGTTTATTAAATATTGTCTCACTACCTTCCATTTATCTTGAACAAAAAGTAATTGTCTCCTCCAAAATATATCCCTCTGCAATGGAACCATCTTGTTTAGCTCTATTTCTGACATAACCCTTCAATCGAGCTAAATACCTTTAAGAAATTATCAAGATTAAAAAATCAAAGTACACTCCTTTAAAATGTTGGTAAAAATATAAAAAGATTATAAATAAATCTCTAACCTTTCGATGGGATACATCCATCCATATTGAACCGGTCCACCATATTCAACTTGGTCAACCAAATTAACCAAGAGGTGAACCACAATAGTGAAGAAAGGAGGAAGAAATTCCATTTCCAGATGACAAAGTGTTTCAAAAATACTTGTCTGCAACTTGCAAAGAGTGCTCAAATCAATACCTGTAGAGCATAATGATTTGAAGAAAATGACAAATTGGACAACACGTCAAACACACGAGTTACTCCAGATTCTTGTAAAGCTATAGGAAATATATCTTGCATAAGAATGTGGTGATCACGACTCTTTAGGTTTTGTAGTTTCTTTTGTTTCACATTAACACATATAGAATGATTTGACGCATATCCATCTAGCACTTTAAGCTTGGATAAGACATATAAAAAGTGTTCCTTTTCTTTTGTAGACATAGAGTATGGAGCTAGGGGCATAAGAAAACCTACATCATGTTGAGGTTTAAGACAAATATGTTTCCTTATATTATTTTCCTCAAGAAACCTTCGTGCATCTTCATCGTCTTTGCATCTCCCCTCCACATTTAAAATATGTTTACTTGTGGATCCATTTATGAGTTTTCTTCTTCTCTTCTTAGTATGCCTCTTTGGACCTTTTCCATATTTAAAGCAAATACTTTGTTGTTCCCATAGAACATCACATCCAGATAAAGGAATTGGAGCACAATCATACTCCTTGGTCCCATCAAAAAAATTGCTTTGGAGTCTAAAAGGATGATTATCTAGTTACCACCTCGGATGACCACCAGAACATATATTTGAACCACATCGATATGAATGGGTAGATTCAGCACAACTAGGATATGAAAGATAACATTTAGTGCTCCAGCCTGATAACATTGCATAAGTAGGAAAGTAACTTATGGTTGACATCAAAGCTGCTCTAATCTTAAAGGGCTCTCCAGTTAAAGCATCAAAAACATCAACGCCATCCCATAATAATTTCAACTCATGTAACGAGGGTAGCATGTAGACATCAATATCATTACCTGGACTAGATTTTCCAGGAATAATAAAAGATAAAATCAAGGAATGTGGTTTCATACATAGCCATGGGGGTAAATTATTGACACTCAAAATAACCAACCAAGTACTATAGTTTGTGTTCTGCATCCCATAGGGATTGAAGCCATCACTGGCAAGGGTACTCCTCACACTGCGAGGGTTTAAAGAAAATTTTGGATACCTCACATCAAACTCTTTCCATTTCTTTGCATCTGCTGGATGTCTTAGTTTTCCATCTTTAACTCGAATTTTCTCATGCCAAATCATATATTTTGCTATCTTAGATGACATATACATCCTTTTCAATCTTGGTATTAGAGGAAAGTACTTCAGAACTTTAGTTGGAGTTCCTTTCGAGCTAGAACTATCATCATTTTGACTATCACCCACACTACTTTTTGTCTTCCACCTAGGAGTTTCACACACACTACAATGAGTCTTATTTAAATTTACAACCCAATACAACATGCAGTCATTTGGACATGCATGGATATTTTCATATCCAAGGCCTAACTCTTTAATCAGTTTCCTCACTTCATTATAAAGAACATGGGGATGAGGTTAGTTGTGGAAAGGCATCAGATAGAAGCTCCAACAATTGGCCAATGACACATATATTTATGATTGAAAAGACGTAAGAGAAATGAGAGTGTTGAAAATCTTGTGCTACTAGGATAAAGATCTTCATTAGAAAGGTCTACCATCTTTTTATATTTCACATTGTCTTTAGAAATATGAGAACTACCACTTTGATGATAATCAATATCATCGCATGTGTCTTTTTCATGACCTTCATTGGACAATATATCACCCATATTAGCATCATTTACTCCCAGTGCCTCTCTTAATAACCCTTCCATGTTGTCTTGGCCTACTAAATTAGCTTCATAATGAACAAATTGTTCATCATTTTGAGTTTCTTACTTTGCAGTGATATTTTCAAAAAGATTTTTTGGACCGTGGAAAATCCAATCTTTATAATCACTAAAAAATCTGTTGTATAACAAATGTTTTTCCACATCATCAATGGGAAAATGTTTTTTCCAACCCACTTTACATTTTTGGCATGGACAAACAATGTTTCCATTTTGCATTCATGTCTTAGAATATTCAAGAAATTGATAAATCCCATTAAGATAATCTTCAGAACAAACTGGTTTCTCAATCAAACTTTTATCCATAATCTACAACTTCAAGGACCTATTTATAAAAAAGAAACCATCAAATGATATACATTAAGCACTAATTTACAAAGAAATTTAACATGACTCAATTGTGTTTCAATTTTGTTGGATCAATTTTTTTTTTGAATGTGTCATAAAACATTTTTTAAATATCTATTAAGTAAGCAGCCTTAAACTGGGTGCCTGGCATGCCTAGCTCCCTAAGCTCTAGGTAAGCCACCTTAAACTAGGCGTCAAGCCCCTCAAGTGGCAAAATTTGGCACCACGGACTTTTTGGCACAAATCAAGGCACTTAAAGATCAAATTAGCATAAATCTAGTTTGAAGCTGGTCAAACAAGATCATCTATAGTATTTATAGGTTAGAAATAGGTCCAATCTATGGCAAGATAGGCCTGATTTGGGGAAAACATATATGATATAGGGGAATTATTTCTAATTCTTGGGAACTAGCATTGCTTTTGCCAATTTATGACACATTTAGGCCAATATATGACAATGCTAGTGGAAGGTAGGTATGATTTCATAATGTTTAGGTGACTTAGGTCTAGTTTAGGTATGTCAAGTTATGATTGATTAAGTGAATGGGTGTCACAAATTTTTTTTTTGTAAAGACACCATTTACTGCCTACATAAATTATAAGATTAAATAGCAGCTGCATTCTCGATATTGGAATTTACATCCTACAAAAAAAATAAAAAAAAGTCTTATTTTACATTTTGTATGAGTATAAAAATACATATATAATCAGTTTAATAACAGAAAATATTAAAAAATTTGTCGTGTCCATAGTTGTGTCTGTCTCCTATATTTTCCAAAATGGGTGTCACCAAATAATATTTTTGGAAAAATATGTTCTAGGTAAGCGGCCTTATACTAGGCGCCTGGTACACATAGCTCCCTAAGCTCTAGGTAAGTCGCCTTAAACTCGATGTCGAGCCCCTCAAGTTGGAACCAAGGCCTTCTAGGTACAAATTAAGCTAATTCAAGGTCGAATTAGTGCAAAACCAATTTGATGTTGGTCAAACGAGATCATCTATAGTCATATAGGGTAGAAATAGGTCTGATTTAGTGCAAACTAGGTCAAATTTTGATAAATTAGGCCTAATTTGCGGAAAACATGTATTTTTTTGATGGATTAAAGATTTCATTAATACCGAGCCATACGACATCTAAAAAGGGAATTAATAACACTTCCAAAGCCCACAAACTCCAACAACAGATCAGCCTGACCATAAGAACTCAGAATGGGAGGTGAATGAAAAGCTTTAGGATAGATCTCTAACACATACAGCTGATCGGAGCAGCGATTCACAAGAGATACCTTCACTCTGAAGGTGTTCAAGGAGTAGACAGAAAGATGGAGATCAGAGATCACAGAAGGAGAAATCCCCAAGAGAGCCGCCATAGCACTGTTAGAAACAAAATTTGGGTAGGAAAAACAACCACATTGAACCAGAACAGAAAAAATCAAGATAAGAAACCTAAGGATCAGAGGCGGGACAGTAGCTTGGTCACAACCAAGACCAAAATCCAGAACTGTCGGTGGTGTAGACCCTCTACCTGCTAAAAACTGACCACTATGTGAGGCAGCATCACCCAACAGAGAAGAGAAATCGAGATGGTAGAAAGGACCCAGCTAAAGCCAAGCCCCAACACCAACATGATCTTGATGTAGCCTGGGCACCAAATCAACCGCTGTCGGGCACAGTCGGCCTGTAGCAAGCCGCCTGGCCGTCAAACGATCCCCGATTGAAGACCCTCAACGGAATGGAGGTCCTGTGATGAAGACCCTGCAACCTCACTGGGGGGAAGCCATCCTTCTGAGGGAGAAGAGGCCGATGGGGCCTGGGGGTGTGATGTAGTGAAACTTGGTCTATTTCTTGGGAATCATGTCTTTTTTGTCAAATCTGGTCTCGTCTAGGCCAATATAGGGCAATGCTAGTGGAAGGGAGGACTGATTTCTTCATGTTCACTACTACAGAAATAGCATTCAGTGTCACTTTTCTGGGCGTCGGTTATTAAGGAAAACCGACGCCTAACATATAAGGCGTCGGTTGTTTAATAAAACCGACATCTATATTCGAAGACCAGCCAGACACGGGTACCGCTTTGTATTAAGCGTCGGTTTTTTATAAACAATCGACGCTTAAAGTCGCCCGCGAAATCCATTTTTCGATAAAAAAAAATAGTGTCATTTTCAGCGTCAGTTATCCCTCTCTAACCGACGTTGAAGGTGGTTCCCGCCAAAAATTTCCATGAAAATATCATCCAATTGGACGTCGGTTGTTTCAACCAACGGACGCTAAAGATGTTTAGGCGTCGGTTGTTGTAAACAACCGACGCTATTTGCAAACTTATAACCCCCAGAGATCGCCTGACTCTTCCCCTTTCTTCTGTTTCATTGCTACCCTATTGCGGCGATTTTCCCTGTTGCGGCGACTTTCCGGCGCTTCTCTGCTGCTGCTGCTCTCCGGCGCCCCATCTCCGGCGTCCTTCTTCTCCGGCGCCCTTCTTCTCCGCCGCCTCTGCTACTGCTGCTGTCCGCTCGTCGCCGCCGATCGTTTCCCACCGCCCCTGCTCTCCTGTAGTCGTCGCCGCCAGTAGAAGCAGCTACGGTGCTGTCGTCGTCACCTCCGCCCCCGCCGGTAGAAGCAGCTTTACTCGTGCTGTCCTCGTGCAAGGTAACCCACAAACCTTCACCACCTTTTTTGTCCTCTTCCTTGCTTTTCTCTGTCGCCGCCAACCTAGAACTCACGCAGGCAGCGCCTGAGTAGGTGCCAGGGCACGCCTAGGGTCCCAAGCCCAGGTGCCCTGCCTAGATAGGCCTCTGGGTAGATGCTTGGGCGGCGCCAGGGCACGTCTAGGCTGCACGTCTAGTGGATTTTTTGCTAAAAGTTATTTACTGATTTGTGTTTATTTAATAATGTACTGATACATATGTGATATACCAATCTGATAGTCCATGATAGAACAAAACATAATGATGTTGACTGCAACTTTGTGTGTCATGCTATTCTTAATTAAGTGTATATTTACTTCATAATTTAATGTTTAAGTAAGTTATAGATATCTTGATGATGAACTGTAATGCACACATGTGACATGTTTGGAATGTAAATGATGAACTGTAATGCACACATGTTTAACTTATTTTATTGTTGAGTATATTGAGAATCCTAATCACCCTTCTTGCTTAATGATGAACTGTAATGCACACATGTGAATGCTTGGAATTTAAATGATGAACTTTTCCCTAAATTGCCAATCATGCTTTTAAAGACATCAATAATCACCCTAATTTGAAGAACTAGGATTTTAGGTATAAGAATGACAACACATTATTTGTTGGCCTAGAAACTCGTCCAAGATTTACTCATTAGGAGTAAATCTTGGATAGTCCCCGGTTTGGGACTGTTCTTGAACACCTAATCTCACTTAGGATGTAAGTGTATAATGTGTATTGAGTTTTCGAGAAAATTTTGGTAGCATTTCCCCGTTTGTTCTCTAAGTACATATGTACTTAGAGAACAGCGGGGAAATGCTGCCGAAATTTTCTTGAAAACCCAATACACATTATACACTTACTAGTGAGATTAGGTGTTCAAGGATGGGATAGGTGGTACACATTTATTATATATAAGAATGACATCACATGTGTTTGTTGGCCTAGAATGTGAACAATCATTGTTTTTTATATTACTTGTACATTGATATAAATTAGAATGAACAATCACTAAATTATATATTGTTTGTATGGAGTCCGGCTTCATTGTAGATATCTATTATTGTGTTTGTTGGCCTAGAAACCCATCCAAGATTTACTCATTAGGAGTAAATCTTGGATAGTCCCCGGTTTGGGACTGTTCTTGAACACCTAATCTCACTTAGGATGTAAGTGTATAATGTGTATTGAGTTTTCGAGAAAATTTTGGTAGCATTTCCCCGTTTGTTCTCTAAGTACATATGTACTTAGAGAACAGTGGGGAAATGCTGCCGAAATTTTCTTGAAAACCCAATACACATTATACACTTACTAGTGAGATTAGGTGTTCAAGGATGGGATAGGTGGTACACATTTATTATATATAAGAATGACATCACATGTGTTTGTTGGCCTAGAATGTGAACAATCATTGTTTTTTATATTACTTGTACATTGATATAAATTAGAATGAACAATCACTAAATTATATACTGTTTGTATGGAGTCTGGCTTCATTGTAGATATCTATTATTGTGTTTGTTGGCCTAGAAACCCGTCCAAGATTTACTCATTAGGAGTAAATCTTGGATAGTCCCCGGTTTGGGACTGTTCTTGAACACCTAATCTCACTTAGGATGTAAGTGTATAATGTGTATTGAGTTTTCGAGAAAATTTTGGTAGCATTTCCCCGTTTGTTCTCTAAGTACATATGTACTTAGAGAACAGCGGGGAAATGGTGCCGAAATTTTCTTGAAAACCCAATACACATTATACACTTACTAGTGAGATTAGGTGTTCAAGGATGGGATAGGTGGTACACATTTATTATATATAAGAATGACATCACATGTGTTTGTTGGCCTAGAATGTGAACAATCATTGTTTTTTATATTACTTGTACATTGAAGGATTGCTAATTGATAAAAGATCACAATTTTAGAGACATGTATGTTTATACAAATGCTAAATGTTTTCCTTATTCTAGTTGATACAAATGCTAAATGTTTTCCTTTTTAATGAAATTTTCAGATGGCTCACCATGATGAGAATGATGTCCATGATGAGCATGAAGTCCATGATGAGCATGCTGTCCATGACGAGCATGGCGAGGATACCAACGTAAGTTCTAAAAATATATCCCGTATTTCTATAAAATTCATTATCTTCTAGTTATGTCATATATCCTGTATTTCTATATTGGCTTAATTCAGTGTGTTGATTTTTGTCAAATTTTAGGTTGATGATGCACAGCTACCCACTGAAGCAATTGAGCAACTTGATGCGCAGCAACAAAAACTTAACAAGAAAAGGGGTATCACTCTGTTGAAAAAGTTACTTGCGCTGAGTGGCAGTGGATCCAAATTGGTTGTGGAGTTTGATAATGGAGGGAATGCAATTGGAGTGAACCGCAATAATTTTATAAACTATCTTGGGGTTGTCACTCGAAGCCATTGTGGTGTTAAGTATGATAATTGGCATAAAGTTCCTCAGGCGAAGAAAGACTTGATATGGAAAGATTTATGCGTGAGTTATTATTATTTGCAATTCTATTTTGTAGATTACAAATTCTATTATTTGCAATTATATTTTTGGTACTAGTTAATAACATTTCTATTTTACAGAATCTGTTTGCATTGGATGAGATGTTGCATCGTAAAAGTGTGATGCAACGCGCTGGAAAGATGCTTAGGAATTGCAGGACAAATCTGAACAGAGAATACATAAGACAGGGTGATAAGAAGAAGAAGTCAGCCCTTAAACAATGGAACTTCTTGGACAAAGAAGATTGGGACAATTTTGTTGCTTCAAGAAAATCTGAAGAATTCAAGGTATTAGGCGTCACTCCCATTTTAATTAATATACATTGTATTCAGCTATTCAAGATTAACATTTAGTACTACTAACCTAATTATAAATGTGCATACTAACTAGGCCCTCAGTGACGCACAAAAAGCAAGGCGTGCACTGAATGTACATGACCATACTATGGGTCCAAAAGGCTATGCAAGCGTTCACCAAAGACTACAGGCGGAGTCTGCGGCTACTCAGGAGTCTGCGACTACTCAGGAGTCTGCGGCCACACCCTTCCCTCGCCATGATATCTGGATAGCTGGCAGGAAAAACAAGAAGGGTGAAATAAAGAAGCCCGAAACTGCTGAGGCGGCTGCAAAAATGGTAAAATACAACTCTTAGAGAAATCATTTGAATATTGATTATTTGTGGTGTTAACTTACCAATTTTTGTTTATGGTGATTAGCGGGAGCTGCACGAGCAGAGGAAACAAGGCACGTTCATCCCTCAGGGCACAAGGGATGAATTGACAGTTGCTCTGGGTAACCCAGAGCATCCTGGACGTGTTAGAGGTGCCGGCGCTGGTGTGGGCATCAAAGCATTCTTTGGGCCATCCCAGCGCAAACCCAGAGCAGGACTTTCTCAAGAAGAGGTAACATATTCTATTTTTATAATGTTACTGCAAAAGGAAATTCATTAATAAAAAGCTAATATTTGTTTTATCCATGTATAGGAGAATAAGAGAGTCGAGGATATAGTTGCTAAGAAGCTCAACGATGTGGTTGCTGAGAAGGTCAAGGAAGAATTGCTGCGGTGGCAGGCATCTCAGGCTTCCAATCAGCCTATGTCGACCCACTCTTCTCCTGGTGCACAGACTGCAAGTAATCCTGGAGACCCATCGCCTAACACGTCTGCTGTAAGTATTGTTTATGACATTGTAGCTAGTCTTTTCAAGATGATATGTTTTCAAGATGATATGTATATATGTATAACATTCTTTACGTAAATTTGTAGGCATTGAAGCCATGCCGCTTAAGAATGGAAAACTATGTTGTTGCAGAGGCGCAAGCTTACCAGTCCCTTCCTAGGGCAACGTTTCATGGGACTCCAATGCCGCAGGGCTACATTCGTGTGAGCCCGATACATGTATTACCCGATTGGAGGGAAGTTGAGTTGCCATATGCCCACCCAGATATTGATACACTTGGTGAGGTAGAAAGCGGGGTCATATTGTGGCCCAAAGCAGATGTCCTCTACACGACTGAAATTGTAAGATAAATTTACATTGATTTAGACTGTTAATGTGTATATATGATGTCAACTGATCTGAAATTATATATACAGGTTAAAAAGAAGACACCAGGAGCACCTAGGCCTCCACCTCCAATTCCCGCATTACCAACTTGGGTTCCAACTGACCTACAATACCCGTTAGGTCCTGCTTGTAGGGGAATGGCATGTTGGCTACGGGCACATAATATACTTTGCCCTATAATTGTTTCTTTAGATGCAGATTATGCAGGTCAATCATACGACAGCTCTTTATTTATACAAGATATTATTGAGCTGTTTATGTATGATTGGTTGAATACATCAATGATAGAGACATGGATAAGGTGAGATCTTGTTTATACATCCATATACCTTGTGTAAGATCCGGTGATCTAGTTTCTTATATATTAATGCATACGTCTATATGTTTTGCAGCTACTTAATCGAAGATCATTGCAAACAATTTGCATATGATCATGTGGGATTTTTGATTCCATCATTGATTAGTATGGTAGCTAAAGACCCTGATAGTGTTCAACAATACTGTATAGATGCTTTTACAATTTTTTGTCATCAAATGAAGACGATAATAATAGCTCCATTCAATGTCAAGTAAGTTTGCTTTATTTATAATTTGGACTTAAGAAAATTCCATTATTATTTTGCATTTTGAGTTATTAATTGTTATCTTTTTACCTCTAGTGGTAGACATTGGGAGTTACTAGTTATTGTCCCCGGGACGTTCACTGTTTATTATCTAGATCCCGCAGGAAGTACATTAAACACTAAAATTGGACACGTAATGAGAATGGCATTATTCTGGTGAGAAATATTTCATTTTTTATATCCATTAACATCTTTTATTACATTACTATTTACTTATGCAACTTAGTGTGTTATATTAACATGTAGGGGTTTAGATGCATTCAAAAATGCTGGAGGAAAGGTCCCAAGGAAAAAGAACCAGCCATTGTCTTGGGAGAACGTAAAAGTAAGTTCCCGACTCCCCGACTCCAATGTATATATTATTGATGTGAATTGTGCTTAGTTGTATTATTTTGTATGTTTCAATTTATAGTGTGCTACACAAGACAATGGCTGGGCATGCGCATACTATGTGATGTGATTTATGCAGATGATTATCAAACATGCCGCATTGGACATCGATACCATACATGAGGTATTATATATAGTCTCGTTAGTTAGTATGAAATATATCAATCTTATTTTTATATTATTACTTATATATATACATCATTCTCTTTGCAGGTGTTTAAAACTGACCACACTATAGGCAAACGCTTAAAAAATGTACATGCTCCATATACGAGGGAAGCATTAAATGAAGTAAGAGAAGAATGGGCAATAGCTGTACAAACAGTGGCAACTGTAAGATATAATTGGGATGTTGGTAGTGATGATGAATGATACTTTGTAAATGAATGTTTCTGAATGTTAAAACATGTATTTGAATGATTCTATATGTGTGAACGTGACAATTGAATTGATGTCTGAATGTATCTACTTGTGTGAATCTTTTTATGTTAATTTTGCAGGTTTGTGGCCTGTTTGTAGGCTGATATCAATGGATGTCGTAAACCTGCAGTTCAGAAAACTGAACTGTAGGTTCACATCCTGCTGACCAGCCACAGCAGGCCTGCAAACAGATTTATAAAAAAAAAATAGATATAGGCGTCGGTTATTTACCGATAACCGTCAGCACAGACTTACAGCGTCGGTTTTTTGTTGAACACCGACGCCAAAAGTGTTCGCGCTACAGGAAATGGGAGTCATCTAGGACACTTTTCTGCGTCGGTTGTTTAGTATATAACCGACGCAGAAAGCGTCCTAGATGACGCTGTTTTCTGTGGCGCGAACCCTTTTGGCGTCGGTGTTTTATAATAAACCGACGCCTTTATGTTAAATAGGCATCGGTTTTTTAACCGACGCTGAAGTGTCCAACCTTTTAGCGGCGCCCACATAGGCGTCGTTCAGAAACCGACGCCAAAGGGGGTTAAACAA
The DNA here is from genome assembly GCA_963693085.1 of Alisma plantago-aquatica. Lineage (NCBI taxonomy): Eukaryota > Viridiplantae > Streptophyta > Magnoliopsida > Alismatales > Alismataceae > Alisma > Alisma plantago-aquatica. The sequence continues at coordinate 695,979,236 of OY856409.1, forward strand.
CCGACACTAAAAGGCGTCGTTCGGAAATAACATTATTACAACTTATGTCTAAATTTGGTCAAATTCAGGCGACTTGGGTTTAATTTAGGGAAAATAAGGTCTAGTTTAGGTCTGTTAAGTTATGATTTATTAAGTTTCTAGATAACCCTCATAATATGTGTGCAAATATAACTATTTATATGTAAAAAATAAAGAACTATAAATTGCCTAGGCTTCCTACCTAGGAACCCTTGGGGTGGGAAGCATCGTCTAGCCACCTAGACAAATATGCCCATGACATATGGAACATATTTATGAATTAAGCCTTGTATATGTCTTTCATAACTCAAATCTACGATGAATCCTAAAAAACCACATTGTTGGTATACTATATACCAAAATAACTTAGTTTCCTTACTCAAACATAGAGACATGAAGAAATATATTGACACTATAAGAGTAGCTTTAAGTAAGGTGTGTGCTTAGTGTATCGATATAGTGTCATGGTGTGAATAATATTAGTATGGATTGCTACAAAAATAGACCACTTACATAGTTAATTAATGGTATGTGTAAAGAGGGGGCATTCTTTCATGTTCTGAAAGCAATGTTTTTTTCTCTACTTACATTCTAACGAGTAAGTGAATGGTGTCATTAAACAATCTTTTCAATAAAAATATGTTCCCTTAGTTTAACTTGCATTTCCTTTTAGAAAGTTGGAATTATATAGATGGTTGGCAACCATATAAACAAACATCTTGACCAGGAAACGAACTAAGTGGTTTTCCATAAATTGGAAACTGGGTTTCTACAAATACTACAACCTGAGATACACTTGGTTGAGTGGATTAGACAAGATTTTGGTATGCTTGAAAAGTATAGAAACCATAAGTATAAATAATAATACAAGAGAGATCAAAAGAAGAAAAAAACTCAAAAATTTAAGAATAAGGTATATGATCTTGTTCCCTTACACACATTTGCATTACCATTTGTGTCTTTGAGCTTTAGTTAGGACAAGGTAGGAAATAAGAGAACATAAGTAGAGTTTTGATCTATTAAACTTCAAATTATGTGCTAACTATGATTACCTTTGTTCACAAAATCAGACAAAATATGTGTTAAATCAGTGTATCGATGCCAGAATGAGATAGTCATGTTAAGGTTCAGGAGCTGGCTTCTATATCATATCCATTGAATTTTAGCATGTTATCAATACAGAATTAATACAATGTCCAAAAGCATTGACAAGTAGATTTAAACACTCGCTAGTCAGAGTAAAAAAGCAAAAATTGATAACTTCGAAACAAGAATCTTATAAAGCGCATTAATAGAAAACCAAATCAAAACTATATATGCACATTGCATCCTTGACCAGTAAGTGTTAATGGTTTTCCGTCCTTAATAAGTTACTAATGGAATCTATAAGGAAGGTTTTGTGTGGGTCAAAGGGGCTTCTTAATGTACATGCCATCTTCTTAATCGTATGAGAGACCACATGTATCCATCCAATACACCCCCATTAAACGGAGGTGGGCATCTTAGCCAACCTGAAGGACACATAATTCACCACCAAAATTCCATTTACTCTACTAATCCAGTACATGGATGACAATATGAAACAATCATGTTAGGTTTGGTAGTTGGTGCCTATGTCATGTTTATTGAATTTTAGCATGTCTTCAATACAAATAGAATATAGTGTTAATGTGGCTAGTCATATAACAAAAGCCAAAAATGATAGTTTGAGATTAAGAAATCCATAAAGAGCATAAACAAAGACCAAATCAACTCCAGAGATGTCCATCACATCTCTGATTGGTATTGTTAATAGTTGTCCAACCATAAAAGGTTTCTACTAGAATGTATAAGGAATACAGTATCTACTTGAATCTATACGGAACGTATTTTGTGAATGCAAAGGTGCTATTTAATCTATATGCTATCTTCTTTTGTACACATATTTTCCTATTGAAAGTTGGTAAATGACAGACAAAGATAGTTGTGTCATGTAAATCCTAGCAAACCGGCCACATTTAATGTTTACAGGGAAACAAGGACCAATTGGTCCCGGATTGTAGAGGGTGAATGGTTTAAAGAAGGCAACCAAACCGTGAAAAAAATATTTTCAAAGATAAACGCAGAAGGGAAGACACCCTTGATGACCAAAATGACGGAGAGAAAGAAATCAAATACCAAAAATTATAGTTGGACGATCTGTAACTAACTCAGCTAGATCTTCCTTCCAAGATGGTAGTGGTGATCAACAAATCCCTCTCCCGGTGCCTTTGCAAAGTCCAAGGATGTCGTCTCCTCCTAGCTCCTTCGATCCAACTGATTCTTCGAGCTTGATGTTTTAGCAAATTCTGACATCATCGTATCCCAGCAATGGCATTGTCTCTCAATGTTGCTTCGTCTCCCAGTGTCGTTGCCTACTCCTAACGTCGGTGGTTGTCCCACAGTCGTCTCCAAGTGCCAGCACCAAGAGAAGTCAAATTGAGATTGATGTGAATGGTGCTTTCTAAATTGGGGATCCTGGCGGGGTGATAGGGAGGTGGGTAGAAAAGGGCATAGCAAAATGGGGGAGGGAAGGACATTTTGACTGTGTCTGGACGGAGAGGGATGAAAAGAGGAGCGTCGCCACGATGCGTGGGAGGAGAGGGGTAGTGCAAAAGAGGGCGAGCAGATGACTTGGTCACTAGGCCGCAAAATATTTCCACGCTTCTAACACCGTAAAAAGAAAACAGTGGTTAGTATACGCCGTTTGTTGTAGTGTTATATATGGGATAATCATACATATTGTTCAGTGGGAAGTCGAATCCAATAATATATTTCTTTTTTTTCTAGAGAGATTTAATTAGGAATTAATACCGAGAAACAATTTTAGTGATATATAAAGTAAATCATCATTTTTTTGGGTTGTTATACACCCATTTATAAGTATTAGACACAGCTTATTTGTAATGACTTATGAACATGGAATCTTATACTTTTGGAAATTGAATGTATTCATATACTACCTTAATTACCTTCACAGAATATTCTGTAGTTGACTATAATGGCTCGAATTCAATGTGTCACGTTGGTGTGAATGCCAGCATAAAACCTTAGCTGGTAACATTGGTAACTATAGTGTCGAGAAGACGGTCTAGATCTTTGGGGTCAACGAATCAGTAAGCAAGTGGGGCATTACCGTCGCCCCCAACCCCACGCACAAGTGGTACTGCGCTGCGAGGGATTCAACAGACGAACCGCTGCATCAGGGGAACTAGGCGCTCCCAAAGAACACTAATATGAGGCATATGGTGCACTGGTTGCAAACACACAATTTTAACCGAGCTGATTCCTGGTTCTTCCGCTCTCACAAAAGCACCTTGTCGCCGCCTTGTTTATGCTTCCACTGCCTTAGAACTATTGCAAAGGAACAACGAACCCTCCATTTTTGTCCCCTTCAACCAATTTTTCACGAGCACCCCTGCATCCCCATTAGGGAGTCGTTGTCGTCTCCCATGAGGAGTGAGTCGCAACGCCCCCGCAGTAGATCGCGGCTCAATCAAAGGTAATGGCACTGTCCTTGGTCCTTAAGCGTTTGTTTCCCATTACGAATCGCCATGTGTTGGACCTGTTTCATGGAGCGACGAAATCCCCTGTTCCTTCTCCTTCGGACCTCGCCGAAGGTGGTAGTTTTGGTTCAGGTTTATCACCTCTAACCACCACGGATCCATGAGCACACCCCCAAGTCGTCCTTGTTTGCTCGGTGTTTCCTACTGCCTAAATTCGTACCATGATTCCGGAAGTGCATAGTGCTACCACGCCGGTGTCGCTGCTAGCGGTGGTGGCTAGTTGAGTGCCATGCTCCTGACGAGGCTGAAGAGACCAGCAGGGCCAACGCCTCCAGTCCCGAATCTGTAGCTGGTAGTCCGTCTCGTGTCTTGAACCGTTCAATGATTTCGGCTAAACGGGAAACTCCTCCCTGGGGTGATACACGTCCCTCCAGTACTGGTCCCGGCTGTGAACGCGAGGAGCAGATCGACTGTTGTTTTCGTTTTGAACCTCCGGCATTAACCATACGGATTTCTAAGAAACCAGTAAAGGAAGTCGTCATTTTGCTTATTTCATATTGATTAAAACCCCTGGTGATCAGTAAGGCCTTAGTAGTCCGCCGTACTTTGTGTATTAGGAAGTCGATGCATTTCGAGTTTGTCCCTGCTACTTCATGGATTAACAAATACACAGGTACCCTTGCACCCATGTTTTTGAATCGTTGGAACTTCCTGAGGACGCTGGTGTTGGAGACCAGCATACATTCCTGGGCAAGGGATAAAGGAATGGCTCATTCATTTGAATCGCAAGGTTCATGTTCGACGGTTCAAGTGAACGCAAATCTCTATTGAACAACTTTGTGACATGTTTTGAGACACTAGTACAAAGTACAGTATATTCAGCACGGTGACCTGACAAATTCAAAACGAAATGAACTCCAGGCTGTGTCGAACCAGTAGCCTGTGTCACAATCGTTTTGTCCCATGCGCTGGAGTCAAAGGAATAGAGAAATCGACATATAGCCAAAATCATGTCTGACGTATGTGTTGATTTTGACAGCCACTAACTGCCACGAGCTACTCCTTCAAGGTCATGCCAGCACGTCATATTAGAGAATAGATAGAAAAGAAAAAAAAATGGATGGTCTACTTTGAATGTAGACCCCTCAGCCACAACGTCATCTGCTTGGTAGTGAAAAGAGTAATATTTGGACAGCAGTTGTACTCAACTCACATCAGAAATACTATAAAAATTCTCTAGATGTAAATGGACCGTCTCACACCCACATCTTTGCACAAATATACTTCCAGACTCGGAACAATTGTAAAGTACTTTTATAATTAATACATGTACCACTTCAATGCATTTTGACACTTAAGATCAGGACAGACGAAATGTATGTGTGAAATGTTTGGAAACCAAACATACAACAAATTCACTAGACAAATCCACAAACAAAGCCAGAGACCAATAGCACAACATCATTCTGATGATTTTCTACAAAGGAGCGCAAGTTGAGTACCAACTCCCTTCATCCCCTGGCACATGTCCATGTTGTAGTGTCTGTAATCAGAATTCAAGACGGTCCATATAATGTTTCTTAGACATATCCTTGTATAGCATCAAAGAAATCAAACATGTAAATTTATAACTTTTCGACTAGTATCAAGCAAATCATTAGTATATTTGAAACAGAGTGGCTTGTATATTTGAAACAGAGTCATTATAAAGTGGCAGGGGCAATATATTCAAGGCATTCATAAAACTAGAAAACAAAGACCTCGTACAAGGTCAGCAACAAAAAGTAGACAACATAGAAATATGGTAATATTTGTAAATGGAGTCATTTCTCCAGATCTCTACCATTTGACAAAAAGCATCTGTATAAAAAATTTACCTTATCTTCCAAGAAAAGGAAAGTCTCTTATAAGTTCAGCTGCATATAATAGACAATGCAGTTAGAAATGATAAACTTGTCATGAGAGTCATGTATCTAGATCTCTCCAGGTTTAATAAATCCACTTGATCATATTTGCAGATGTAATGCTCAAGTTTCTCTCTAGGTGTCTTCTCTAAGGTCCTTCCTAACATAGACCTCTTACCTCTATGAGTTTCTTGATTCTGTTATGGACATATAACAACAGTAGATTGCATACTTCTGGACATAATGAGACAAGTGTTAAAGATCACTACATAAGAGATAGCAAGGGATAATGATTAGCTTTGTAGAGTTGTCAATGTGGAAATTTAAGATAAGATGCTTTGAAGTGTTACTAGGGTACTTGACTGTGTCCATCTTCCTCCTTAAAATCTCCATAAATTGAATGTGTTTCACTTTCCAGTTAAAAACCCCTTCTCTTGTTTCTACTTCTTTTCAGCAGTTGCACACTTTCTTCAGATAACATTTGATGATTCCGTCAACCCACACATTCACATCCCACCCCGAACTACACATCTAATTCTACAAGTGATGATAGATCACTCCATGAAGAATTCCCATATACGTACCACCACCTTGCTCGTAGTAACTTCCTCTCTACCACTATAGTTTTACTGACCGACTGTGTCAGTATCCTGATATGACCCAACAACCACAACCCCGACAAAGGCCTTTAGTGACACTAGATCCTATATGTAGCGACCTTTGAATAAGGGGGAGTAAGGTAGTTAGCAGATGATGCAACTCATGCCTCACTAATACACTTCCTCTAGTTCATGTGAAGGATTGTGCTTTTTTTTCTATTTTGTTATGTGCCACACAAAATAGAATACTAGCACACCATGATGATTCTAAGATCTAAAGCTCCTCTGGCCCCAACTTCTACAGTTTTTGCAAGTTCACAATCGTGGACATTGTTATTGTCACCAGGATCTAGCAGATTACCCTTCTCCATTAGTCATGCCCATCATAAGGACCCCAATCATCCAGGACAGCTAACACGATCAACCCCTTGCAATCTTACCATCATTAGTTGCACTCCCTACAAAGGGGACTCATGTTTGCTTTGGCAATATATGGGGAAACTGACATTCTCCAGGTAATGTGCTAACATATTTGCACTACTGGTTTAACCCATGTTGCATCTGCATGTTGATGTAAAAAATCACTCTTTGACCCCCATGAAAAATTACTACATATAGTTAAAAGTTACAACCCTCTATAATTTACATAAGTATAAATAAATTATCATCAAGAAAACAACATCTTATCTGTTCATCATTGATTTCTCCATCCAACATTTGGATCTAAATGCATGTTTTAGTTATTATTGTAATCACACGAGCATCTCCCAGATTTTGATTTCCCTAGTGAATACATTTTCTATACAACCCTTTCATGTCCAACATTTTTCAATCTTCATTTCTTCCTCTCCTTTAATTGCCATCCCTCCATTATATCCCCTCACTGTGGTCTCTCCCTTGTCCCTCCCTACTCCATAGCAATAAATGTGCGACCTATAACCCATCCTCTACATCACCCCTTTCAACTAAAGATGCAAATCTTCACAAACACCTAGAAGATGGGGGTTCACTGATTTAGAGGATGTGGGGTCATTTTGCTGCTAGAGTTGAACACACTAGTGGCAAGGACAAGATACATTTAGAGGTTATCAAAAGATTGGTATCCCCCACGGGTTATATCAATATGCCACTCAAAATTTCTAAGTTCCATGTAGGTATTCAAAAAAGACAAACAAACATCAAGACCTTGGCACACATGACAAGAGACTCCTAAAAGAAATCATAATACTAGAATAAGAGAGGCACATATGCAAAAGGGACTGGAAAAACAACCATGTTTTGCCCCTTACAGTAAGGAAGAACAATTGCAACCAAGCCATAATTCAAACAACAAAAAGTAAGAGTCTTCAGGAAATACCAATACATATTCCAGAAAGCATGATACAAAACTGTCCTTTTGAGTTATCTTTTATTTTTTTGGGTTGGAATTCCCTCCCCAATCTCCATACATCTTCAATGGCTCTAATACATACTCAAACAATCATCTAAAGTTATTCATCCTCCTTATCTTTCACCCATATCATTATCGACTATTACCTTTGGCTTTGGAGCATATCTTATGTAAAGTAACCATAATGACTTCTTCAACATGAGTACATGACCTATTACCCATACCTTCCCTTTCTTTTATAACCTTCTCATAAGGAGGCATTTACTTTTCACCCATGCCACCTATCTTTGAATGGAGGATAGGGATGTGCATTGGGGTTCATTATATATTGGACACAACACCCTTGTCCTATCGCTTACCTTGCAATGCTATCTAATGCTCATGCCCTCACCCTCCCCCCTAACCTTTCCATTCCATCCCAACTTGTGTTCAGACTAAATGATTTATGTCTCTTCCTCTAGTTGCTCTAGCACCAGGGCGGGAACATAACAAAGTATTGAGAAAAATTATAAGGAGACTAAAATGACATTAATCAAAATGTTCTAATGACATTAATCATCCTATATTGAGTGATAAATGACTCACTATGCATTTGAAGTGGTTGCCACATGGTTATTGTTACACAAAATTGCAAAATATGTTGCTTAAGCAATAGTCTTCAAGGGCTTCAGCAGTCAAAGAAGGGCTGAAAATTAGAGGCTTTGAGTGAGTGAACCTTATCATACCAAATCCTATCAAAGTATAAGGAGACTTATAAGAAATTCTAATGACATAGAACGTGCTATTTTGAATAAAAAGATGACTCACATGATTTATGCAACACAATAGCTATTGAATTGGACTCAAAAAGTTTGCAAAATCTATTGTCTAAGAAATAGTCTTCAAAGAAGCTTCAGCTTCAGCATACAAAAAAGGCCTAAAATTTTGTGTATTGAGCTTTTGAGTAAATGAACCACATCCCAAACAAAATTCTATACTAGTGCAAATGAACAATTAATATATTAACACTAATATCTAAGACAATGAGAGCATGCATTTTTTAGCAAGAAAATACTCACAGGATATAGTAGTTGTATCAAATGTCTACAAAATATATTGCTGAAGCAATAGTCAATTCCCATAATCTTGAGATTCATGAGATGAGAAACGTTCCTATTCAAATAAATATTTTAGTTATATTAAGATGATTTAACAGTATAAATTTTACCATTTTTTCATGGTACTGCTACACCTGGTTGTGATTTAGGCTGCTAGAAGTACGTGGCTGGTCATGATAATTAGTTGTTCTTTCTTGATTCTTCTAACAAAAAAACAATCATGATATTAGATAGTCTAGTAAGTCACAACAATGCATAAAACTTAAAACAACCTATCGTAGTTGTTCTTGTAACATAGAAACTTTAGCTTCTAGCTCTTGAATCCGAGACTATTGTCTGACATATGGTTGCATCTTCACTCATTGCAGACGAGATGTTTTCCATCTTTGTCTCAAAACACCTGTACCATACCCGCTTTCGTACCCACCATTATGTTTACCAAAAACATCATCAAGTACCTGAATAAAAACTTCATGATTTCTTGTATTTTGAACTTGACGTTGAGTGCATCTTAAAGCAATTTCCTCCTACAAATATTTCAAGTGATCAAAACATTAAAAGCAATGATGTGTTTTTTTAATAGTATACATGTGTAAGACTTACACATTTTTGCATAGTGTAATGATCTGGATAGTATCCCATTTTATTTTGGTGAAATTTGTGATACGCTTCCAATTCACATGATATAACTCCTTTCTCAACCTACACACCCCGCAAGAATACATTGTCATTTTCTAAAGAAAAAAATTAGTCAAAAAAATAAATTATGAGAGTAATTGCATATACCATTTCGTGATAGCATCTAGAATATGATTTTGCCCCAGTCGTGTGAGTAGGATGAGGGCCTGCACGACTAACCTTATCATTAGCACTCTCCTACTATATTATAATAAATCAAGCAATTATCCATAATGAAGATGGTGAAAAAATCATCAATCATAAATTAGGACAAAAATATATTTGTACCAACCATTTTTGCATGTGACCTCCAATATTCCAATAGTTTCCTCCAATCAACATCAGAAACTCTAGGGTCAGGTGAAGTTTGACGTTCATGGTTTGGATGATTAGGATCCATTTGTTTCCCCTTCAACATGTTACGCCAAGCCCTGACCTTCTTTTGCATATTGATGTAACACCAATGCACAACTTCTTCCATGTCTGCAAGAGGATGCTCTAGACTTTCCATGTTTTCAATCATATCACCATTCAACATAAAAAATGAGAAGTCATCCTAAAAAAAGTTATAGTGTTAGATCTAATGATTTATACAAATGAAAGAATAAATTAATTCAGTACACACCATCACAGCCTCCATAGTAGTTTCAAATCCCAATATATGCTCCTCACCCCATTCTGTATGTAGTGGAAAGTGCATGCCATTTTTTGCATGTACTCCAAGAAAATTAGTAAGTTTTTTTGCCTCCACACCAATTGGAGCTCCACAGCTAAAGAAAACTTTATGTACTTTTCCTTTTTCTGGTCTACACGAGCTTAATTTTTTTGCTCCTCTAAAATGTCTCTTTAGAAGAAGGGATTTTTTATTTTCGACTAAAAACATATAAGGAAAAATTAGTGCTACTAGAAGATTAATGCAGACAATAAAAGTATGATAACTATATTACCTAGATTCCGTGTACTCATTCTTTGAGTGGGTTGGCTTTGAGTTTGATGTGATGGAGATCTTGGAGAATGAGAAACATGTCGTTCATTTCTATTTCATTCAATATGTTGAAGTGGTTCTTCACCATTTCCACCTAGGACGAATCTACTTTCTTTAGGATCATTGAATTGACATTTTATAGAGAGAAAAAAGTCAGCAGTAAACTAGCTTAATTTACCAAAGATAAGGAAAAATAATTAAAGAATAACAAAGTACATGTTCTATTTCTGAAATCTTCACTTGGGTGTGCAAATGAAAGCATTCTTCCCTCATTTCCAGCCTTGTCAACAATCTTTTCTCTAGGATGCCTAGAGTTATTTTTAAGAGAAAGAAAATTAAATTACAATAATCAATATGGATTAACCTGAAAGGGTGCTAAATTTTGTAAAGATTGATCAAATACTAGCTTCATTTTCAAAATTTTCATTCAAGTGCATAGAATAATTTTGTGGACTATTTGAGTTCCTTGGGGCATGTGATGATGTTCTTTCATCATTCTCTTGGGTCCCTAGAGTAAATTTTGATAGAAAACAAAGTAAATCAGTAAAATATGCATGATTCAAACAAAACTCACACTACAAAATATGTAAAGACTTCTGAAATATTGGTCTTATTTCCAAAATCTTCATTTGAGTGTGGAAAAGCATTATGAGAACTTTTTGATTTTCTAATGGCATGGCAAGGTGGCCTTTCCATATTCATGGCTACATCATAAGGGTTATCTCTTGGATCCCTAGAGTGTCCTCTGATAAAAAAACAATTCAAATAAAAATATATACATGATTTCACAAAGTGTAATACATATGATTCACCTAAAGTAATGTAACAAAAATGAAGAATGGGTAAATACCGATTCCATATCCATGATCTTCGTTAGAGAGTGTAAGAGAACTGTGGAGAAGATTTGATTTTGTTGAAGCATGTGAAAGAAACTTTTTCCCATTCCCTAACAAATCAGAACCCTTTTCGCTAGTCTCCCTTGGGCAGCCTTCTAAAGAAAACAACTTACATCATCAATAACCAATTTTAATTCACCTAAAATAATGCAAAACATAATAGATATTTCTTATATCATATCTATTTTTAGAATTTCCAATAGAGAGTGTGAATGAATTGTGGAGGGTGTTTGAATTCCTTGGGACATCAAGAGGGGATATTTGCTCATTTTCTTCTACATGGAGGTTGTTTTTTTGTGCCTCCCTACAATGCTCTTCAAAAAAGAACAAATGAAATCAATAAAAATACATCTAAAATCACCTAAAAGTAGTCATGATTTTTAATGAACATAAAATGTAAATAAGAAAATGTACCTCAAAAAATTGGCAAGATATGCTCTAACAGATTTTGCACTGTTGTACCTTTATCAGCATGCTCACTCTCTAAATTTCATAGAAAGTTTGAAATTGGTTCTCTTAAATGATCTATTTAGGAAGAAAGTAAGATACAATGATGATATACTAATCATAATATTAAATAGATACAAATATGTGTGAGCACTATGTTTACATTAAAAATCATTTATATGCATATTCCAGTAATCTGCGGTAACCTTTTTAACTAGTTGAACATTTCTTAATGTAAATTGATGAATCTAACATCCAACAGTGATAGATGTCAAAACGTATTTGACACATTATGTTTAGACATTATATAACTAATATGAACACACATTATGTTTTGAAATTATATAACTAATATGAACATTTTCAGGTAGAATGACATACCTGAAGCAATATTATACTCTTCCAAAGCATTTGGAATAAAATCCTCAAAAGAAGCAACCTCCCTATCACCTTTTTCTTGTCCATTTTCCTTTGATATCAAGTAGTTATTTTCATTTTGAACCCTTAGCCTCTTTTTTAAAGGAAACTTAATTCCTGTGTTGAGTGCAGAAAAAATTATTAACAAAAAAGTTTTATACTAGTGCACTAAAGTTTCAAAATCGTACCAGGAAGGTTGCACAAAGGTTCACCTAAGCTATTTGAAGAACCAGAATGGCCTCCTAAAGATATAAAAATAACAAGTAAAGGTGTAAAAAATCATGTCTAGTTTGAATATGTTATGTATATGTTTCAAGAATTATAGTAGAATAGCAAACCTTATTTTTGTTCCTCATGTTGTCTTGTATTGCTTTTCTTGTTGAGTGCAGCCGTGATCTCAGACAATGGTTTAGTTTTTCCAATTCTACTCATCCTACGAATTAAATATGCATGGCAATAAAATTCGGACCTACAAAATATACATGATATAATCAAACTTAGAACATGTTACCTTGTCTCTATTTTCTTTTTAACATTTTTTTATCATTGTCAATTATTAGGTTATCCACAAGTACATCATTTGGTACATCCAACCTAGTCCAAGATTCAGTATTGTCATTTCCATCACTTTGATCACATGATTTGCCATCTTCACTACTTATATTAATGTTTTCAAATTCTTGATCAAAATTGGAATAATTAGGACTTTCGTATGTGTGCCTAGGCCTCCAATGACAAACAACACTCCATTCTAGAAATTCTGGATCAACTGACTAGTATACTTGGTGTGCTAATTAATAGAAGATGAATGGTTCATCTTTATAGCTTCTTTGGACTGTATCAATCATAGTGAAATTGTATTCATCTTTTTGGCTCCCATATTTTGTGTCATACCATATGCACTTAAACAAATGCATGACAATATTCTTAGAATATGAAATCTCAATGATATCTTTTAATGAGCCATAAAATATGCTTCCATCTTCTCCAACTGTTGCTACCCCACTATTTTGAGTGGTTCTCATTTTTTCTCTTTCTTTGATCTCAAACTTATAACCATTAACAAAATATCCTTTGTAAGAAAATACCCCAACTTTAGGGCCACGAGCTAAGCTTTTTATATCTTCAGACAAATCAAGGGATTTACCTAGTTCTAAAATCTGAAATGCAAGAAGAAAAAGCTTTTAACATCTACATATTTAATAAATAGTGGCTTGAATTATTAACAAACTTACATGTAGTTTAAACCAGTAGGAAAATTGATCATGTTGTGGTTTTTGAACTTGAAATTCACTCCAATTCGGGTGTTGGTCTTGCAAAATCATTTTATGCATCCTACCATTTATTTGGATGAAATTTATAAAGTGTATAGGAATGTATAGAAGGCAAATATAGAAATAAATTTACCTCAAATATTGTTGCACTTTATCTGTGTTGAACAACATAAAATGATGTGCTTGACATAAATCCTCATTAGAAATTAGATGTCGACGCCTACTCCAATTGGCCCATCAACATATATCCTTGAGTTATCCCACTTAGGGGTTACTTGATTCTTATATCGATAACAAAAAGTGACAACTTCTTCCATAAGATAAGCTTCAGTAATAGAACCCTCTGGCTTATTTTTATTTCGAATGTAATTTTTAAGTCGATGTTAATATCTCTCAATTGGATACATCCATCTAAAATACACCGAACCATCAATTTTTGCCTCAGTAGTCAAGTGAATAGTCAAGTGCACCATTACATGAAAGAAAGCTGGAGGAAAAATTCTTTCAAGCTTGCAAAGAGTTATTGGGATTCGTTGTTCCAATTTTTCCATCTTTTTGACATCAATGACCTTGTTTCAAATTTCTTTAAAGAAAATGGACAACTCAAGGATTGCCATTCCAAGAGGTTTTGATATTGTGGTTCTCAAAGCCAAAGGTAGAGGTTATTGCATTAGAACGTGGTGGTCATGACTTTTCAAAGAACCAATTTTTTTATCTGAAATTTGGACTTTCTTAGAAATATTTGAAGAAAACCCATAAGGCAGTTTCAATTCTTTTAGGACTTTCAAGAAAACCTCTCTTTCTCCATCTGTCATGTTGTAATGTGCATGAGGGACAATTGATTTTTTAGTTCTTTTTGAAGTCTTCAGCCACAATGCTTGTCTTATGTTGAGATCCTTCAAGTCTAACCTTGCATTGATGTCTCTAATTTTTCCATCCTTTTCTATTAGCCATTCTAAGATGTTTTCACAAACATTCTTTACTATATGCATAACATCTAAATTATGTCTTATCAACAACATTTTCCAATAGGGAAGCTCAAATAATATGCTCCTTTTTTTCCACCCACTCTTTGGAAAAGTACTATGATCATAATCTTTCAAAATCATGTCTATCTCTTCACCAGTTAAAGGTTTTGGTGCCAAGGCAGATTCAATATCACCATTGAAATTTTCAGCATCATTGTGCCATGGATGATCAAAAGGTAGAAAGCGTCGATGCCTTAGATAAAGAACCTTCTTACTAGCATGAAGGTAACAAGACCCAGCATCTGAATGACACATTGTGCAAGCTTTGTACCCTTTTGTACTCCACCCAGACAACATTGCATATGCTGGGAAATCACTAATTGTCCAGAATAAAGCCGCATGCATAGTAAAGTTTTCACCAGAAGAAGAGTCATAAGTGTTTACACCATCAACCCATAATAATTTTAGCTCATCAATTAAAGGTCGAAGATAAATATCAATATCTCTTGGTGTTTTAGGCCCATCAATTAGAAGAGTCAACATAAAATATGATTGGTCTAAAACAAACCAAGGAGGCAAATTGTACACCATCATAATCACATGCCACATTGACCGATTAGTACCCTTAGCAATGTTAAAAGGGTTGAATCCATCACATGCTAACCCCAGTCGGACATTACATGCTTCATTACTAAACAGTGGGTATTTTTTGTCAAAATCTTTCCAAGCTTCAGAATCACGAGGATGACTCATTTCTCCTTCCTTTCCTAGTGGTGTTTTTTTATGCCATGTCATTAATGAAGAGGTAGATTTACATATGAAAAGTCTTATCAATCGTGGAATCAAAGGGAAATAGCGAAGAATCTTTGTTGGTACTTTCTTCTTCTTATCAACAGAACAAATCCATCTAGATTTACCACAACTTAGACAAGAATCTAACTTTTCATTTTCCCCATAATATAGCATACAATCACTAGAGCAAGCATGTATTTTCTTGCACTTTAGGCCTATATTGCCCATTAATTTTTTACACTCATACCAAGTTTTAGGTAGTGTATTATTTGGAGGAAGAATTTTTTGAGCAAAGGCCAGAACATCAGAAGCACCATTCTTTGTCCATTTATTGTCACATTTCATCTTCTAAAGTTCCAATATAGTGTCAAACTTAGAAATTGGACAATTAGGATATAGAGGAGTATTAGCATCATTCATTAGTTCTTTGAATTTTCTAATGTTGGAATCATCATATTTTGGTTGTGTAGATGAATCATTGACTTGATCAACTTCTTCAAAATTACCCATAACATCATTTAGTATATGCAATGTCTCATCATTTTGTAAGTTTCTAGATGTACATCCACCAATAGTTTCTCCATGATAAATCCACAATGTGTATCTTTCAAGAAAACCATTAGAGAGGATGTGATATCGAATAAGATCTAATTGTTGATAAAATTTATTCTCACAAAATTTACAAGGGAAAAGCTTTTGAGAGTTAGCATCATATTTGAATGCAAACTTCAAAAAGAACTCTACACCTTCACGAAAGTAGAGATCATGGAGTCTCTCATACTTAGTATTGCATCTATACATCCAACTCCTATCTTCAATGAAAGGGCTAGCCATAACAATCTTCACCTAAATTTGTAACATTTAAGATCTTTTAAACCAATGATTTAAGACTATAGAAATAGCTATGTAAACCATGAGATAATTAAAAAAAATACTAACACAATATGAATGAGAAAATTAAGGTTGAGCATGATCTTGATATTGAGGTATTTTCTTCCCCTAAATAGTCAATTGCAATATAAACACATTGTTACACTAAATCTCTTCTTGAATATTTTAAGAACTTAATGCAGCCATATTAGGTACAAAACTTATGTATATAGGCTGAAATTAATCGTATAGTAATGAAAATTATCTACTGAACAAATTATCTACTGTTGCTATTTACAACATTGCTATCCTTAATCCCTTAAGGTCTAAATCTGATGTATAGTGGATTACATAACTTATATGAGTTGGTTTTGTATATTAGTGGAATCTCAAACACCAATATTAACATATTTACGTCTATGAATCTAAGTACCACTTTTACAATTATGTATATATCCATGTATGCAACAGTAAAATTGTAAAAACCTAAGTTTAATCGTGTTTAATTTGTAATGTCTTGAAAGTACGAACTAGGAAGTGAGCAGACAAGACCTTACAGCCACTTAATCGCCAGGTGGGTGATTAAGTAGGCACTTTTTTAAAAAGTAGCAGTTTAATTTTTCAAATATTTGTATCAATTTATACACATACAAACATAAATAATATTATGATTTTTGAATGCTTTACATAATCAAACCTATGTATTCCTTTAAATCTAATATTAAGTAACAACACTGAAGAGTTAATAAATTCAGTCATCTATAGAAAATCAACTAATAAATGTCCATGTTAACATAAATAGAAAACTAGCTACATCAAATAATTAGCTAAGAATATATTGAACCAACAACTAACTATACATTCATATTCATTTAATATAAATGTATAAATAACTAGTCACAAATATCAGTCACATTATTGACATTAATGTTAGTGAGTATATAGATTTTAACATGGGAAAAAAGCGGGAAAAAGGGGAAAAAGGAAGGGAAAAATGGCCAAAGCATGCTAAAATCGGTCAAAGCAGGCTCAAAAGGTCGCTTAACCCAAATCCACTCTACAACCGCCTAGGACACTATTTAATCGGCCAAAACCTTGTGTTTCTTATGCAACCTCTTAAGAGGCCACCTAGCATAATTTTAAAATATTGTATGTATATATATATACATATATATATATATACATATATATATATATAATAAAATATGTTATCTTCCCATAATATATGTATATGAATGGATTCACTATAGCTTTATGGACTGAAAAAAATTATATATCTAAAATATAATATTTATATGAAGGGGGAAATGACATAAATCATAAAAAATTTATAGATATTAGGTAAACTACATATA
Organism: Alisma plantago-aquatica; assembly: GCA_963693085.1. NCBI lineage: Eukaryota > Viridiplantae > Streptophyta > Magnoliopsida > Alismatales > Alismataceae > Alisma > Alisma plantago-aquatica. The sequence goes on from OY856409.1 coordinate 695,996,450, forward strand.
TATGAAGGGGATTGTTATAAAATTCATAAGACATGTATATGCATAAGTAGACTGTACAAAACATTAATCTTCTTAAAGTCGATAAGGCGTGAATAGACACCCAACCCTAGTGCCTTGTCGTCTTACTGCCTAAACAAGTATGATTAGAAGAAAAGGCATCGTGTTGGCATGAACTCAGTAATTAAGTGATGACATCAAAAAAATTTACGGTTGGAAAAATAATGCTAAAACCCCTATATTGTTTTTATACATAAGAGTATAATCTTGAATAATTTCTTTTAAATTCTTGAAAATAAGATGGTCATGATGTTAATTTCTATTTAAACTCTCAACTTAATATTTTCTCCTAATTACCGATCACATTATTTTGCATACCAAACTTCTTTATATTTTCAAATTATCTAGATTATGACTACCTCCATTATTGACATGGCATATCAAATTTGTATGTTAAACATTTTGTAAGATTTAGTGTTAAATAATGTGTAAATGTTGACATGTATTGTTGTAGTAACTCTTGCAAGGATAGAGGGTATATTTAGTGACTCATTAGAGAAGTACACACATTCACAAATATATAAGTCAAAAAACAAAACTTAGAATTTCACCTACACATCTAATTTTTATCTTTAATATATCATTTCTAGTTTCCAACATACCTTGAAACAACAATTAATATATTTTTTTAAACAAGAAGATAAGTAACTACAAAACATACCACAAAACACAAAATTGCTAATTCATTTATTGCAGTAGAAGAAAATATAAATAAGAAATTATAACATGGAGAGCATGAAAAATTAAGAAAAAAATTGTAACCTGGCAATGCAACTAATGCTCTCTGTGCTCAACAACTATCCAACTTACCCACAGCGAAAGATTTTATAGAGAACCAAGGATGTTCAACTCAACCTCTAGAGAATGTCGATTGTGGTTATAACCTAGTAATTGCATCAATTTTATTAGGGGTTTCGAGTAAATGGGGGCAAATTTTGGAGTAAATATTAATTATTTTGTGTGAATTCAACTATAAGGAATGTGTAATTAAAAGACAATATCATATTTGAGTATCTAAAGGATTGTTGATCATCCCCAAGTTTAGGAAAAAAGAAAAGAGAAGAAAGGTTATAGAACATATTCATATAAAACTACAAAGGAATAAAAATATCCAAATATAATTTGTGGTAGATGAAGCCAAACATGTCAGGGAAGCATTTAGCATAACTAGGCTGAATGTGATCTTTATTGGTATTGAAGGTGAAAAAGAGACATAAGACATGCAATATAAAAGTCTTCAAGTATATATGATACCCTTGATGTTCACAAAGAACATTGTCTTACCAATTTCAAGTTCTACACAAATAAATAGTAGTACTAACTTAAAAAAATATCCATGTAAGTTCATAGGATTTGTCCGCTCTCCTCTAACAATGAACTAATAATAAGGAAACAAATTTGGTGGACATTATGAAAGCTATATGACAACTCATATTTACATAAATAAGATCTAAGATTAGAGAAGTTGGAAGCTAATGCCAAATATTGACTTTTGATAATTTACTACAATGTCGTTACAAACTGATATGCTAGATAGCTACATATATCAATAGATGCAATGAAAGTAAATGCTAAACTCGGGTATTCCTACCACTCTTATTTGAAAATGAGCTCTAAAAGTTTGCTAGATTGAAAAAAAAGTTAGAAGTCTTTATTGGTATAGGTGCAGGCTGTTATCATCTTTAGACCTTGTCATATGTATAAATATATTCAAGTTCCAGAAATATCATGGATCATAAGCAGCCACATGGATTTTCTAAAAATGAAATTGCTAAGAACGCCAACCACAAATTCTACACAAGCAACCAGTACTACTAACTTGAAAAATTATCCATATATACCATTATCCTCCAATCAGTGAGTAAAAAAAATCAAACACATTATTACACTAGAGAAATTAAACCGTAGTGAGGCACAATAGGAAGGAACAAAGATAGAAGCTCCAAGGCTTGCTGTATATTCAAGCTTTTGTCATTCTCCCTGGTCAATGCAACCAATGAAGTGATATTCAGAAATAGATAAGGTTTGGACTTGATGCAATCAATGGTATTTCCTCATAACATGTCCCCTCATACCTTTTAAAAGCAATAAAAAGCCCTTTTGTGATCTGATGTATATTCAAAAGATAACAGACAATCCTACAAAGACCGCACCATTCCAGAAACAACACCTTGTGTAGCGCCCAGCCGGCTCTGTATCAGATGGCCTCTCATGGTGCTTTAGGTGGAAGCAGTTGCTCCTGATCAACGATCCGTTGTTTAGAAAACCCCAATCACTAGGTATACCGCGCCCAAGGAGAAGAGAAGAAACAAAAGTTAGTTTTCGTGTGGGAAAAGGGGGAGGAGGTGGTAGCTGTGGTGGGTAGATGATGGAAGACCAAAAGAAGAAGAATCATAAATGGGTGAGGAAGGTTGAAAGAGGCGGCTGAATGTGCTGTGAAAAGTTGGGGACGGAGGAGGTATTTACGGAGGAAAGCACAGGAAGATAGGGCAGATGGAGGAAGGAGCAGAACAGAGGGATCAGAAAGGTAAAGAGGCTGAACTCGCACTGAATGGAGAGGGGATTAGGGACGGATGAGGTAGTTGTAGCTTGGAGGTAGAAAGCGGGAGAGATTTAAGGTTGGAGAAACGAATAGGCGGGACTGGAAAGGGGGCACTGGCGGGACTGAAAAGGGGGTCGGAGCGACCAGAAAACATTTCGTGCGAGATCAGCAGAAAGGCAACCAAGGCATGTGGACTAGTCAACAATTTTTTTAATTACACCTCCAAAAATTGGACGTGCCTCCTTGCCTGCCCCTGCGCATGTGTCGTCTTTGCTCTAAACAAATGTCCATTTTAAACCCCCTTTCCAGTAGCAGTGGGTTGTATTCTTCTGAGTCAGGAGGTTTTTCGGGTATTTAGTGCATGCCTTTGTGCCTAACATCGAATCGTATGAGGGAGTGTTTCTTTGGATTAAATATTGCATATGGAACAAAATTAACACTAAGTGCCATTTTATGCTAAGGTGGTGACTTTAAATCGGGCTCAGATGTATGTGTCTTTTATTTTGAGTTAAACATGACTAAAGGTATGTACTCCTCTCTATTTATAACTGGGCATTCTATGACAAAATTTTCCCATGATGAGGCAACTTTTGAAATACTTGATCTTATTCCATTTTGTTGGAAAATTCATATACTCTCAATTCACTTATTGTTATTCTTTTGAAATTACTATTATCAGGCTAAATTGGGTCAATGACCCCACGTACAAGTGTGCCTAAATCATGCCATGTATGTTTGTGAAAGATGTATCTTGCCACTCTATTTATACATGTTAGATAATTCAACTAATTTAACTATCATAGACACTTATGCGTAACCATTAGGGTATGTGTTTCTACCCGGGGTATGTGTTTCTACCCCTATATCTATATACAGAGGCGTGCTTTTTTTCCTAGGGTGTGCTTTTCCACCGATTTGACTTTGGCCAATGGCCCAGTGGTGTCATGACCCTACTGTAGTTACTTTAGTCAAATATATCGACATGCAAATATTTATGTGATTGGATGGTTGATAATGATAAGAATTGTGATTTTAATTGTTTAATTATACTACCTCATTCTTATGAAAATTCCTTCTCTTGCTACTTCTTATTGAAACTTATCTAGTTTTAATGGCCCCCTCTTTGATGGAAACATCTTACTTTATCTTTGAAATAAATAATCCCCTAGTTAATATTGTAACGTACATACTCTGTTTTACTGACTCATACCTATTTATCTCCCATCCTAGGTGATGTTCCCCTCTACCAGGTGCAGATCAACCTATAGACATCCCGATTGAGGGACAAGAGCTAACCGGCCTAGGAGTGGTGGATAATGTGCCACAATAATTTGTGAATTCCAGGATGGCTAGGTTGTCAACTGCAATTGATCCATTTAGTTATTGTTCTCTTTATTTTTTTGCTATATAGACTGAGAACTATTTTTGAGACTATTTTGAATATCTAATAATCTAGTTTCTTCCGCTGCTATACTTTTATGTGCTCTCTATGAACCATCTATTTTTGAGAATAATTTGGCACCCCTATTTTCTAATTGTGGTGAATGAAATTATGGGTCGTGCTTATTTATTTTCAATTTTCTAGTAGGGAGTTGCTCCCTACAGGACCCACTCTTTACAAAAAGTCTCAGATAACATGATTATTGTTTCCATGACCAGAGGATTTAACACAATAAAAAAATCAATCTAGAAAGGTTTCCAAAGAAAATAGAAACCAGACAGATAAAATCTAGTTGTAAATGTCAACAAATATTTTGTCGGCTCAGAAAACATGAAAGAAGAATGTGCCCAATGTGTCAAGAAAAAAGAAAAAAAATAGTAGTAAAAATAGCTGAAGACATCAGTAATTGAAGAAAAACATCATCTATGATGATGAGAATCAATAAAAATAACAAAATGTCATCCATGGCGTCAAGGGACATTATAATGAACACATTTCTTTATGCCAAATGTACGATAGACAAAGGAAACGTAAAGTGTAACAAAAATATAGGTGTTCGAGGAACGCAAATCTAAGGGTGGAGGGCATCTATACAAACCCTCGAGTAGTTTGTAAAGGGCATGTCCTAAGAACCAAGTTCCCATAGTAAGTTTATTTGTAACACCCCAACTTTTATATCATGTGAACGGTAGCTAACTTTTATTCTCAATTTTAGAGTGTTGAAAACATGATAATCATCACAATATAATAGAAAGAAACCAACACAAACGAGTGTGTAAAATATATTATCATAAACTTTTAGGAAAAAACATGGGTACAAGAAATGTCATGAAAAGTCTTATTACATAATGCAAAAACTTGTACTATGTCTTAGTTTCTTCGATCATGCAGATGGCAGCCCACCATGAAAACCACATAAAGTTGTGCTTGTATCCTTATGTCTTTTTTACCTTTTGATGCTCTGATACAAGTCCACAAATCAATGTTGATAGTAGATTGTTTGATATAAGTATAGAATAATGAGCTTAGAGAAATAGTTATGGGTTCATGGGTGATACTACAAAATTGCAATAGTATGGTTCCCTACTATACATGTTCATATGGTAATGCATGCTCTAGGTTGCCTACAAGTGGTTGAGGAATGTTTAGAAAAAAGTAATTCATGAAATAGGAAAGTAATATATTTTATTTGTGCAATTAAGTAATCAATGATGTCTGACCCTAATGGTTTCTAATCAAATGAGACTTTAAGCTATCACATTTATAAGTATAGGAAGGACTTATTGTTAATACCTAGGGAGCCAAACCTAGGAAGAAAGGATGTAATGCATTTTTTAATAATACCCTAATATGATTGTGTATGAAGATTTAAGATGTGGAAAGGATTATGAAAATCTTAATGTCATCCTTGAGTTAAGTTCTAACAAGATTATGTTTCTTGTTTATGCAAAATAGGTGTACATATATCACAGAACATGTTACAATTATTAACCTCTAAGGTAAATGAATATTTTTAATTCAATTAACATGTTTGTGTACATATTTAATGTTAAGATCATATAGGTATATCATGCCTCTACATCATGTTTCACGAACATAAATGTTTATGTGGATGAAATTTGAAAGTTTAAGTTAATGAAAACAACAATATTTAGGACTCTACCTTGGATTTCAGATATAAAACCATGTGGTGAGACACAGTCTTTGTAGCCGTCGACATCATGTGGTAGGGATATATCAACTTATGTTTAAGGTGGCCCACATCCCAGAATGGTGACCAACTTATGTTTGTGTGTCCCATGTTGAGTATCAGATCAGAATAATTCCAGGTGTAGATGTCCATTAATATGATTCATATGATGATTAAATAACAAGATAATACATCCTTAAATCTATTTAATGAAGCAATGTCAAAGATGTTTCGTGATGCTAATTTTTGTAAGTGAAATTTTATATTAAGAATGATATGTGAGGATTCCCAAACCAGTGTGATGTTTGGAGGCCCAAACCAGTATGATGTTTGCAGGCATACTTTGAAGGAGTAGATCTCTTCCTTTTTGGGTTACTCGTGTAATTATTTGAGGTAAGTAAAATATTTTCTTACCAGGCATAAGGAAGATTAGGGAACCCTTTATGTGGTTGAATTTTGATTATATGGAAGAAAATTTGTCATGAGTTGAATCATAATTCATCTCTTTTTTTTACTTTGAGGATGATAGGAATCTTATGCTTTGGGCCTAAGATTGTAATGAGATATTATTATGATGACTATGAGTATCCATGGTACCTTTTAAGGTTATACCGGAACAATGTGATTTTAAAATGATGCATGGTATGTTTATGTTCCTGTTCACTTTCAGTGTGTTCAGATGACTGTTCACTTTCTGTGTGTTCGGTATGTTTATGTTCCTATTCACTTTCAATGTGTTCAGAAGATTGTGTCCTTATGTTTATGTTCATTGAGTAGGCACCCTAACAAGAAATCTTAATCAAGTTTATAATGCATCTTGAAGTCAGGAATAATGTTTAAGTATGTTTAAAATGATTCTTGAAGTCATGAATAATGTTTATGCAAGCTCATATCAGTTTCAAACTTATTTAAGTTATGATCATATTTTTACTGAAACCCAACCACTTACAATCAATTTGTCGAATGCATGGTTGGGGGTGTGATGCATGTGGATAGGAGCAACATTAAAGGATAAATATATCTGACATGCAATGATAAATTTGAAGATTTGTGTACGAGTTCAAGACCTGGTGGGGCATCATCTATGTGATCCAAGGAGATTTACCTAGTCCACTAGTTGTATCATGCATCATGTTCTTGTTGTAAGTTTCATGAAATGAATATCTATGACAATCAATGTATCTATATCCTGTGTAAAGTTATTCTTATTATTGCAGTGAGTGTCATATGCTATTTGTGACATTTCGTGTGTGTAATCTTAATGATCCATTCTTATATGATGTTGTTTTATGGATTATACTTGGGAGTTTCTACAATATTGTTCCTACTACTTCTTTGAGAGCTTAATTTATGAAATAAAAAGAGCAAGAGATCAAGTTTCTTAAAGAAATCTAAATCCCATGAATTTTCGACACTAAAACTCTTTCACATCATAAATTAGCCTTAGTAAAAGATAGTAGTATTTGTACTACTATAGATAAGGGAATTTGCATGTAACCTGTTATAACCCCCTCACCATATCATCTTCAACATTTGAGGGTTTATCGCTCCCTAACCTTATCCCAGAAGCCACTCAGACCATTAATCCATCAACAAAAGGATGAGCAAAGATGTCAGGACACCAAACATTAGTATAAAAGTAAGGAGTTAGAGATTCAAAATGTCGATGTCTAAGAATTGTCTCTCATAGAAATCGTTGTTAGAAAATCAACTCGCACTGAAGAAGGAATGCAAGCAAGGTGAGAAACCCAAGTATATAGATTTTATTCACTTTGTATCAGTACTTAGAACGCTATTATGAGCGAAGAAACAATTAAAACTTAATAAAAATATATAATTATGTAAGATATGGTATATAAAAAAATTATATCTTATAAAATTTATATTCACAAATATTGAACATGAAAATATATAAAATCAGGATGGTTAACATATTCATATATAGAAGATAAGTTCAAATATGAAGAAGACGGCTTAAAATACCTTGATAAGTATATAAACGAAGCTTTATACCTTCAGTTGAAGTAAACATAGAGTAACATGTAAAAAATAGAATTACAAGTTTATGAAAACAACATTAAAAAATTCAAAGAATTCAAGAAATCTTAATATAATTATAAAAACAATGGAATATCTATATGAAAATCAAAATAACAAATGCATATCAAAATAATTTTTTTCCAAACAAGTGGAAATAAGATAAGTCTATGTCCCATTTGGGTAGAAGAAAGGAATGGCTTCAAAATTGATCAATTAGAAAATAAGTCTATAGAGGATGATCCATAAGAATTTGATAACTTAAGTAAAGAAATTATTAGACTGACAAAAATAGTTAGAACCATAAATACAACACTAATAGAAAAAGAGGCTTCTAGTAATCAAGTAACAACACATATCCAACAACTATCCTAAGAGGACAATCAGGTAGAAATGCAACTCCAGAACAACAAGGAGCTAGATATTGGTTGTATCCAAGTTTTGGAAGAAAATCTTTATATATAGATGGATAGAAAGGAAAAAACTAGACTTCGGATAGGAGACCAAGAAATATTACACTAGAGACTCCAATAGATTATATGAATCAAGAGTATATTGGTTCATACTAATCCTATTGAAATCTTAATTGTGTCTGAAATAAGATGAAATAATTACAAGATGAGAAAAAGCTACACATTCACTGATAAGAACAAAAAGTTATGATATATATACAAGAGTAAGGTTTAGTTATTTAACCTTTCATGGAATAGTAGCAGATTGATGGAAATGATTAACTGATAATGATAAAGAAGCAATAATAAGAACAATAACTACCTTAGCCTAAGTAGTAAATAACTATGAGAATGAAATACGTAGCTAATTGATTTCAAAGATCCATTTAACAAATTACCAAAAAAACATATTTTATATTATGGAGTAAATAATAGAGAAATGTCCATGCAAATAGAATATACTAGAAATAGAATTAGTATCGCCCTACTTCAAAAAGAGCACTTAATGCGACGAATGGAAAAATCAATGATAGATATAAAATAGGATGGATACATATAGGTGTTATTCAAATGATGATAAAAGCAACATTCTGAGAAGGAATAGATTCACCCATTAATATTGTTCTAATGGGAAATAAAATTAATGACAGAAAATATGCAACAATAGTAATATTACTAGGAAACCTTAGCAATAAAAAATTAATCTTAAATATATATATCCAAAGATAGAAATAAGTATTATATATACCCTTGCAAATTGAAAAGTACTATTTTCTGAAAAAAGTAACAATTAGGACAAAAGAGTAACCTCGTTGTAAAAAAAGCAACTATCTGACTAATACACATTAAAAATTCTAGAAAAAGACATAAACTTACATTAGTTATAAATGTAACTATTCAAATGCTCCAGAAAAAGTGTGTGGTTTTTGATCGGGTAGCTACCCACACAAGTGTTAAATATGAACACACACATATATTAAAATAAATAAATATATATAAGACTCTTCCAACTATATTAAAATATTGGAAAGAAAAATACATCAAGTTCGGCCACATGTCTCCACATAGCTGGTAAAGAGTGATATCTAAGAACATGCCCCCTGTATGAAGAGAATCATGAGCCACATAATGTGCCATGGTGTTATGATCATGTTTTTCTTGATAGAAATAAAAATAAGACAAGCTACTAGCTATGCTATGGATATCATGTACAAAGAAACCCAAGAAGTTCACTCTCAAGTCTGGAGATTCTAGAGCTTGAATAAGCTAGAGAGAGTCTAAAACAAGAATCACCTGCATCCATCTATGTCATCGTGCCTTTGCTAATCCTAACCATGCCACCTCAGATTCCACTATCACGATCCACCACCCTGATCGACTTAGTTATTGATGAGATGCAAACGAACACCCATCTTCTCTTCTAAATAAACACCTACACCCCTTCTGTTACAACATCAATTTTTGCATATGTTTTCATTATTGAATTCTAATAATTTCATGAATATAGACTTAATTAAAAAGGTGGTGTGCCTTGCTTCAAAGGATGGGTTTCTTTGCATATATTACCGTGGATAGGAATTTTGTGATTCCTATTATTGTATTAATCCAATAATGGATATAAAAGAGAAGAAAAGAAGAAAAGTCCAAATATTAGAAAAAGATACAAGATAATGAATATTAAGCCAAGTATTTATAAGAAATTCTTAGAAATATCTAGAAGGTGGAATTAATGGCCACAATTTAGTACAATTCATTTACATATGATTTCTAAAGAGAGAAATTTGAAAAGAGGAAAAAGGATATGACAGATAAAGAGAAATTCTCGAAAAGAGATATTTTAATAAAATAAATAAGTAAGAATAAGAGAAAAGGAAAAGGAATGTTCCCCCAAGATGGGATTTTGTGCCTTTAGGTTTCCTTGAGGTCCAAGGAATTCAAGATAATAATTTAATAGCAAAGGAAAGAGAAAAATAGGTGAGAAATATACATATTTGAGTAATATCTTACACCTAATGAAAGGAAAGTTTTCTTTTTGATAATGAGCCAAAATTTGGCAGGGAAGTAGATTAAGTCATTAATAAGTTTCCCTCGAAATTTGAGATCAAACAGGTAAGCAGTTTGGGAGATACGATTTTTGAAAGAATTCCTAATGTGTGGAGCAAATCAATAAATGTCACGGTTTGATTTAATTGGAAATTAGGGACCGATTTCCTTTGCTCTTCGTGTGGCACGTTAGCAATTGGATCAAGATCCAAGGGTGACTCAGTTATCATTTACACCAGATAGAATAGGAAAGGGGGAGAAATATGATCAGTTTTTCCAAAGCAAATTTCTCGCGAAAGGGTGGATAAGAAGACTTAGAACTTGGATCAATTACTTCAGGAGCAAGGAACACACCCGCCTACCATAAATTTTACCAAGTTTGGGAATCTCTAGAAAATACGCCCAATTTACAGCACCTAGTCGGCTACCTTTTGACCCCGGGGCTATGTATATTTATACGGCCAATCCTTTCGATTTGAGGGCAATGTAATGGTCATGAGGCTCTGCTAATCTGATGGCTTCAGAACCAGATTCCAATTCCATGAGCCAGCCCTATTCTTATCCTTCTTCTTCTTGGCTTCCGTAGGAGGGAACTCCATAGTCAACTTCCCTATGTAAGCATCCTCACCAGCAATGGAGCCAACCCATGAGTTCAGAGACAAACTATAGAGCTAGACGCTCCCTTTCCGACTACGGAGGGAGCCTGAAGCTGAGAGTCAACCACCTCGTTGACTTGGCCGAGCGGTAGGCTCACGAACCAGGCGCGCGAGTTTAAAGAAGAATAGGGGGAAATAACTCATGTACCCCCGACTCTAGTAAAGGAGCAAAAGGGTAAAAATGTCTTTTTGACGTCATTTGAGCCAGCCATGTGAAAAAGAAGAGAAGTTTTCGTTTGGCTGACGTGGCGGCCACAGATTGGCCCAAAGGTATATAACCTTGTGAAAATTGTAGTTATTTATTTATATCTCTGATGATAAAAAGTTATACATGAAAGATGCACAAAAAAGTACAAGGAATCTAATAAAAATACTATTACAGACTAGTTTTGCTTTTAGTTTGAAAATAACATAAAGTTAGTAACTTTAATATTTTAAGTGTATTCAAAACCCTAGATGTTGATTAGGGATGAGTTCAATTACTTAAGTTGGTATTATGAATCAAAATTTGTCCTTTTGGCATAAAATGGATAATATGAATCTGATTTGAGGTTAAAAATCCACGATTTTCTTAATTAGGGTGCTATGACTAAGAAAGTGCAATAATGAGCCTAAAAGTCCTAATGTTGTGTAATATGACTTTAATGACTTTTATTTTGAGAATACGAATATCTTAAACAGATATATAGTGATCTAAAATTTAGTTAAGAAGCCTTGGAATAGATAACTTAAAAAGATAATGTTTTAATATGTAAAAAGGATGTCTTAAAGTCTCATATGAGTGAAGATATACTTGAAAACCTAGAAACCCTAATCTAGGTTTTTTGACTTTAATAAGCTATGTTTTGAAATATTATGTATAAGATGAAGTTAGAACTAATCGTAAGCTATATTGGTAATAAAGAGGCTTAGATATGAATGACTAAGTAAATAGGGTTTTGGAACATGGAGACAATGTTTTAGGGTGTAGTTGACCAAAAAGGTAAAGGTTAAGAAATGAATATAAAGAACGTTAAGGAAAACCCTAATTCAACTTAGGAACACCCTAGGAGGGAATTCCAATTCACTAAAGTAAGAGCATGATGAACATATGAGTAATTAAATTGCACATGTTTTACAGGTTTCTTGTTGTGCCTGTTCGATTGGGGTGATTCGTTGCCTAACTTGGTTGGTTGTTTGATTAACTGGATATTCTACTTAAAATCCTTGAGACTTCCAAATCAGATATGTGGTTAATTATGATTAATCACATTAGTTTTCCCGAAGGTTTCCCAGATGGTTAATCGCATTACTTGCAACTAAACAGTTGGATGTTCATATTGTAATTATAAAGTCACTATGGTTATCACAATTATAAATACATGTGTATTCTCGCACCTACATGCCACCCTGATGGATGATTCCATAAAGGTCAGGCCCAGGAGGGCAGACCAATGGGCACCATGAGAGGCGACCCCCAGGCACCAAGCTCGGGATTGAGAAGGTGGCCTTAAGTCAATGGCAAGAGAGAAACCCTAGAGGGGTAATCCAGGGTTAGGGCAAAAATGATGGAGAATGACACATTGAAAGTGTAAATTGGTTTGCTAAATTACCCTGATTGTGATAATAAAATTGTTAGCCATATTTGTAAAATTTTGGTTGTCCCCACATACCAGCATATTCCTGTATGCTGACTGATGTTTTGTTTGACGGCGATTTAGGTACTACAACAGAAAAGCACAAATAGTAAAATGACACATTGTGGAAATAAGAAATAAAGTGCCAGGAGGATTAGATAGAATAAATCCAAGCTGTGGATAGAATAGTTTACTAAAGTTTTTAAAAGGTATGTAGAGTTTTATTTTATACCCATTTTCAGTTTAGTCTAGTAGAATTTGATAATTATTACTGATTAATTGTGGAACCTTTGATCTGGTTTATTGGGATAACGACTCTGACCTCTTGGTCTCCCTTAAGTGGGGGTTACCGAGAGGCGGGGTCGTTACACCTTCTTCCATCAGTTCCTATTAAAACATCTGTATGAATGAAGACATTATATGGTTATGCTCCCATATGTTCTTTTCCTCTCATCATTCCTTGAGTCTTTATCATTAGAGAATGGCTCACTTTAGCAAGCTAGAAGTCAGTAATTAGTGAGCGGACATAATGTAGAAATGGTCTCCGGAAAGGAGGCTCATCATTGAACATTTTGGTGTTTTGACAGGTCCATATAGTATACCACACAGCCACCACTTCATCTATTTTTTCCCCAAAACATTATTTAAAAGCTTGAGCATGGATTCTTAAATATGCTTGTCCTGTGCCAATAAATTTTTGATACCAATTCCACTTTCATCCATCACTCCCAATGCCCCTGTGCGATATCACATGAAGTGTGGGATGATTTCTTCTTGCACAAAATAGTTTGGGCATATTCCCTCACGAGTGATATGTGTATCTTGAAGATGAGCACATGTACCAAGGCTTCCCCTTGTAATCTAGTTGAAGAAATGTGAAATTTTAGGGAGCCAACGTCCATTCTAGATTTCAAACCAAAGTCTATTTTACACCTGTAGATTTCTAATCTTCATAACATTGGACCAAGAAGTACCCATTGTACTTGGCCACCACATCACCCAATCATCCGCCCCACTATATCTACATGGTGTTTTAAAAATCTAAAAGGCCACGTCTCTACATAAAGGGTCCATAATCATCTTCATATTCCATTCTCTTGTATCTCCTCTAATCAATTCACCCACGAAAGTAGGATGAGATGAATAATTTGGTTGGAAATCCCTTAATGTCTCTTCCCTTTCCTACACCCACCTTTCCTTTCAAATTATGTATTTTCCTTCCTCTTCCTATTCTACATACTATTCCCTCCAAGAATAAAGATTTTGTGACCAAAAAGCTTCTCCATGTATAGCTGGGTAGATGTCATAATCTACCTTCTTGTAGTGAATGATTTGGGAAATAACTCACTTTTAATACATTATAAACCAAAGGGTCTTTCTTTGTTGTTAGCCCCATGGTTGCTTTGCCAACATATCTTGATAGAAAGAATATATCTAAATCCCATACCTCTTTCCTTCTTTGACTTGCACTGATTCTTCCAACTTAGCCTTGAAATCTTCCTTTCTCCAGCTTTTAACCCCACCAGAAACGTGCCACCATGGAGTTTAGTTCCTACAAAAATGTGGATGTTAGTTGAGAAACACTCATCACATACATGGGTATCACTTACACAACTATTTTGATTATTACTTGCCTTCCTGATCATGATAGCAAATGTCCTTTCCATCCATGTAACTTTTCCCAACTCATTCTTTAATGTAAGCAAACACATGCTTCTTGGACCACCCAATCGCCATAGAAAGGCTCATATAGGATGCCTTCTATACCACCTCTTTCACTCCCAGAATGTTCTTTAATTCATCTCTCTTCACATGAATAATCGCTTTGCTAAAAGAAATCTTGGCCTTGGATAGATCGACTTTTGACCTGATGTTTGTTCGTGTTGGTTGATTATTTCATCTATCTTCAGACAATCATTCTGAGTACCTCTAGCAAAAATAATACTAAAGAAGAGATGTGAGATATGTAGAGCCCGATAGTTAATTCTCCAGCCTTGAATAACATTAGTATTAACTGCACGGTTAAGAAGGATAAAAAAAGCATCATCACAAATAATGAAAAAGTAAGAAGAGAGAGGACCACCCTATCATAGGCCATGTAAGGCAGATAGGAATTAGAACTTTCCTGGTTGATGGTAAACATGTGATAGATTGAGATGACGTGGTCCTGACTCGACTCCTACAAGTAGCACAAAAACCCAATTTCTCCATCTCATGATTTAGAAAACCCTATTCATAATATGGAAACATTCATACACAGCAAGAGGATTATCTGTGATTAATCTACCTAGGATAAACACACTTTGGTTTTTGGATATAACCTAATTTGTGTATGCATTCAATATGTTTTCCACCACATTTTTAGCTATCTTGTAAATGACATTGCATATACTAATAGGCCTGAATTCAACTATTCTCTTGGATTTTTGGACTTCAGAAATAGGCACCACCAAAGTGTCATTGAACTACTTAATAGAATAGAGACCTTTCCACCAACCTATTTATATATTTTGCAACATACTTCCAATAGTAATGCAAAAAAAATTGTTAGAAAATATCTTTCATTCCATCTAACCCCGGAGCAATGTTCGGATGCATTTGATGTACTGCTTCCAAATTTCAACATCCATGAAGTTCTCCTCTAACTTGCTTGCTAGGTCCTCATTCACTTTCTATGGCATCCCTATTGTTGCCTCTTCGAAACAATAAGGGATATCTGATCTAAACAACCCCTGAAAGAAATCCATAATAATATTTAGAATATTTTATCCTTTGTTTTCCAGGCTCCTTCCTTATTTTCATCCCAACAACTATATTTTTCTTCCTTCATTGTGATTCTCTATGGTGGAAGTAAGTTGTATTTTTATCACCTTTTTTTCCCTCACCCTTTCTCTTACACACTAGAAAGCTTTGTCATCCTTGTGAAGGTGTTTAAGTTCAACAGCCAATTCTTCACACCTTTTCAAGGTCTCACTATCCGGGTCATTTTTTTGTGCCTCTCCAAGATGTTTCTCCACACTCTTGATTTTTTTTCCTGGTATCCATGAACTTCTTTGATGCCCAAGAACAAAACATTGTGCCTACTCTAGATATCTTATTTTTAATGGTTCCACTTTCCTCCATCTAGAAGGCATCCTTTGTCACGTATCCACAATCAAGTTCCCTTATCAACATAGGTTCGAAAAAGAATCCAACCTGTCATTTCCTATTCTTCTCCTCACCTAGTTTGGCCAACAATGAGATGAATACATGATTTGATTTGTAAAAAGGTGTTTCTCCCAGCTCCCCTTGTACCAATTTATCCAGTCTTCAGTAGCCAAAACCATGTGCAGTCTTTCCTCCACCAAAGTGTCCATTATATTTTCCCTACTCCATGTGAAAATATTTCCATCATAACCCAGATCCAGAAGCACATTGTCATCAATAGACTCTCTGAAGTCTTTCATAAATCTATCTAGTTTGAGGGGACCACCTCTTTTCTCTCCATTACTGACAATCTCCTTAAAATCACGAAAGATAATCATTAGATTTTTTCCTATCCATACAACTTGATCAAGTTTCACATGTTGAATTTCTAATTTTGTGTCGACCATCCATAAATAACACATGATTCCAACTAAAGTCTGACTTTTCATCCTCTATATTGCATTCCATGTGATTTTGAGAAAAACTTTCCACTATCCACTACACCCCATCCTCTCTCCATCACAATCCCAAACCACCTGCTCATCCCACACTAGGTACACAGATACCTTGTGTAAACCAACAATTTCTTTTTACCTCCTCCAATCTTTTTGTAGGGACCATGGTCTCCATAAGAAAAACCACCTCTGACCTTTCTCGCCAGCATCGCGTGTGAAGAGCGTCAACTACAGTATGACGACCCATACCTTGGCAGTTCAAATTTAATAGTTTCATTGGCCTTCACGAGGTTGGTCCCTCCCAATGCCCGCTACATCGTGTTCAACACCTATTCGATCAATCTTTGTCCCAATCACGGTGGTGCCTCTTTGTTTCATCTTTGAATTAGTACCACTCAGTTGGCCATGTTCAGATTGTCATTTTGCAGACTTCTCCTATGTACTTTTCCTTTTGCCTCCTTTTGTTCTTGTGTTCGTCGCACCTTGGCCTATTGTGGGTTGCAGACTTCTCCTATACACACACAAATACATATATTTATATATATATATATATATATATTTGTATATGTATATAAATATATGTATATATATATATGTAAATGTATATATATGTATATGTATATATATGTATACATATATATATATGTGTGTGTATACACATATATATGTATATATATATATGGTCATTGATTCACTGACCGTGCGGGTAACTAGGTTTAGTTATATGTGCGTCAATTTTGTAATATGAAGGAACATATTTGTAATGAGAAACCAACTTGTAATTAGATGTCCAAAAATATAATAGAAAGACTTGTTTTGTAATACTATGTAAAGTTCAGTCATAAATATAATTTTTACTATATTTAGTGTGACAACAAAATTCATGTTGTATTTACCAAATTAGTCTTTGTATTACACTTTGGGATACCTCATTACAGTTAGGTGACTTTCTATTACTAAATAGATCTTTGTGTAACACACATTAGTTACTCGTATGGGCAGTAACTATATATATATATATATATATATATATATATATATATATATATATATACATATACATATATATATACATATATATATATGTATATATATATATACATACATATATATATATATATATATATGTGTGTGTGTGTGTGTGTATGTTCTTGACTTTATTGTAAATGCTCAAATGAAACATGTTTAGAAACTATAAAACACTGATTTTAGGTAATGCTTGAATCTAGGTATGACAATTATCCACATATCATAGAACCTTTCCCAAGGAAGAATATGATAAAACCAAACTCTCCCTTCTAAAAACCTCATGGGGCTATGAGGAGGGATTCTGAAGTTGGAAAATGCATGAACATCACAGTATCATGAGCAAGTGTAAAGCATAGCACACATGAAGGAACTACTACATGCATACAACATTTACATTCAAAAATTCAACAAGTATATTATTACAACATCAATCATGACATGTTTTCAATTATACAAAATAATTATTCAAGTGTGTACATTTATAATAATGAGGATCCCATAAAAAAGGTACAATTTAAAGACTTACTCACAAGACATCTTTTGCCAATGGTATTTCTAAACCTGAAATGTATGAGAAACAAGCATGGTAACCCACATGGTAATGGAAAATGGGCCTAAATATACATATATTTGATGTTTGAATAATTTGAGAAGTTTCAAAGAAATAAAAGAAATAACAAGTAGTTATTTAGTAGGACGAAATCCACCATTTTTGTCATTTTACTTCGTGATACCAAGAGATCATCATATATATGGCATTTGAGAAACTTCCTATTTGGAAGGGGTCTTGGATAAAATCCAAGACCTAACAATGTTTCAATGTGAGGGTCCTTGAGGCTATAAGACAACAACTAACCAAGTTTCAACTGTTTCACAATGGAGTTATATGTTTTCAAGTGACAAAACTATCAAGTACGACAAAATATAATTCATTATAATATATATAAGTAAATGAGCATTCAAAAAGAAAAAATGCATTCATTTAATCAATAAAAACCTACACATCTGATGCTGAGATCTAGTAACTTATGTTTCACCATCTAGACCATAGACACCACCTAACTAATAACATATAAACATTATTAGACTAATTGTCAGCATTACTCTTAGTTATTAAGTCTATGTTAGGATTTTGGTCAACTTGATTGGGTTCATAATAATGGTTTTTTTTTCAAATTTCTTAGATCTTATCTATTTTCTTTGATAATTATGAGGATTAAGGCACTTATTTACATTTAACTGACAAAAGACTTAATAATAGGTGAAACATCATTATTGGAGTTTATAAGCTTTGAGATTTAGCAAAGCATGATTGATATATATATATATATATATATATATATATATATAAAGTACATTTCAAGCTGGATGGATATTTCCCTTGGTCTACGTATCATCTACTTCAATATGGGTCTTACTATTTTAATGTGCATGCAATTACCATCATGGTTTGCATATAATAAGATATCATATTTGACCTTGATGAAACATCCACAACATGCCAATGATTTTAGATCAATTTTATTTGTGATATTAAAGAGAAAAATATAAGATTTTATAATAGCTGAATAGTGGTTTAGGTCTTCAGGTTTAAAGTACTCAAAGGTCATGAATCAACATAACTTTGATTGATTTGACCATTATTCATCCAAGTTCAAAAAAATAATGAATTTATTCACATAAAAAACCTTTAGGGATAATAGTAAAATTTCCCAAAGATTTATGGTGTGTAACTATTTTGAAGATGTATATATTTTTTTATCAATTTGGCATACTGGATGTTGCCATTTGTCATAGAGACATATTTTATACTACTTTTATGAGATACAAGCCTTTTCATGTAAAACTAGAGAGAGGGAAAAAGTAATATAGAAAATGTGTGAGTAATTGTTGCTAAATATCTCTCCTCCATTGGATGTGATTTCATGTGCTTTTTGTCAATTGTTGGAGTGAAGGAACTGAGGATCCTATGTCATTTCACCCTTTTCTTGGTTGGATACTCTCACAAGCATGATATAGAGAAGGAGGGTGTCAGTAGGGTGCCACAAGCTAGGCCATTGATCATGCAATACCCCAGATTTGATAACCCTTATCTTGCCACCGTCGCACTACATATTGATGTAAATAAGTAGGCCATGATGACCATTTCACAATGAAAATAGGAGGCCTACCTATAATTTAATCCCATGAGCTTGGTGGTTGTCTTTGTCGTTGTACAGTCAGAGAATAAGGCCCAATGTCCATTGCAGTAGAAATACCGTGAATGTTTGGAAGAAGAGAAGATGGAAATGTGGGCTCTAGGGTTTAGGATAGGGTGGAACCAAGTGGGTAAAAGAACTAGAGAAATTGGGTGTGAGGTTGTAGGTAGGGTGGTTTTATGGGTTTCCAACCAGACACCATGCCATGGACAGATAGAAGAATGGGTGGTGCAAGGAGGACAACCCGTAACCCTCAGATCAAGGGCACAATCAGTATCTCTGTCCTAGTAGCTTCCCGTTAGTTGATGGGAAGGAAGGTAGATAGAATATCAGTGGGGGAGTGAGGCACAAGCCTAAAAATGACTAGACCAAGGCCCATGTAGATTGAGATGGAGAAAAAGTGGAAAAATAGAAGTACAAGTTTAAAATGTTTAGTAATAGGATAAAAATGTATCAATTATAACTTTTTTTGAGGTGAAATTTCAACGTGACTTCATAAAATTTTCCCTTGTCTTACGTAATTTTTTTAGAGAAGTTTGATCATATGGAAGGTGATCAATATTTCAAAAGCATTCAAAATTAGAAAATATTATCAATACATTCAACATATCATAATTAAGCATCAACATTGTAATTTTTTGTTTACAACTCACACGCTGAGCACCAACTGGTACAAAAAATCTAAGATTTAGAGATATTTAAAATGATTTAGATTGAAAATCATATTAAAGAGAAAATACATAATTATAGGAGAGATAAATACCACATTGTTACATCTTCTACACCATAAAAAAGTAACATAAAAATGAAATTTATTCTCAAATTCATCAAAGATCATATCCAAAAGGCAACAATATTTTTCTTCTAAATTTAGGAAACTACACTAGATTCCAAGGCATCCGTAACTGTGGTTATCACTCCTATGTTGTCATAATATTGTTTAAAATCATACAGGGTGTACTTATACTGACTAATATGGATTGAAGCATTGCTAGATGTCTATTATACCATGATATCCTTTAAAATTAATATTTACATCACTTATTCCCATTATATTAGGGTTTTATTCATATATATGAACTTGAGGAGGGATATAAAGATTTGTGTTATTAATTATAATAATAAGACATTCATTATCATAATTTTGAACTAAGATTGACATTAAAGTTATACTTTATCATCATTTGGTTTCACCTAAAATTCCATGAATTATCAAAAAAATTATTTATCTGTCATTCGATATGGGGTTAAAAAATGTGTACGCCATTACCATTCAAATTATGTTATGTCTTATATTCAATTTCAAGATGTCAACTTATATATTTAATGTGTTCCACATGTTTATAATAGGTAATTCTTATAAGAGTGACTTATCATACATATATGAAGTTTATATGTCTACAGAGATTACCACATGTATCATGCATTATTTGATGAAAAACATTATTTTCAACACCATGGCTTCATAATTGTCATTTAAAGAAAATCAACTTCACAACACTAACTAGCTCAAGATTGATCTATCTCATTGAAGTATGAAATTCTAAGCATGTAGTTTCCACCCAAATAAAATATATTATACAAGTCTTAAAAATGAGGGAAACCAAAAGATTCCTCAACCTATAACTATTGAACCAAGTATGAGGCTTATTATGGAAGTCACATATCATAAATTTTATCTTTGGTTTTTGGACATTTCCCTCACCTAGGTGTTTCAAATATATATTTAACAACATCTTCTCTAACTGTTACGTCCTTTCATAGGATGTCTAAGCTTCAACATTATCATAGAAACCACACACTAGGTTACAGAAGTCATATATTTATAAGTAGTCTATTTTGTGTAATGATTCCTACTTTTGAGTATACACCAACTAAGAGAGACCATAAATCGAGATTCAATGCCAAAATTTCCAATGATATTGATTTAACAAGTAATAGATAATAGAAAACATGTTACATGAAACTAAACTGGAATTGGATTCAAATCTTAGAACAGTACTAATCTAACAAATTACATGAATTTGAAAGGAAAATTACACAAACATGAGAAGATGTACTAGGACTATCTATCCAATCCTCCTTGCGTCATTACTTTATGATTTTCAATGCGTTTTTTGAATTCCCAAATGTTACTATCTTTATATATGACAATTACCTAAAAGAGTAAAAAACAAAAGTATGAATCATTATATTTGTATATTGTATATTTGGGTGCATAAAAAGTGTGAAAGTACATATATAAAAACTTTATATTTGCATGTATAATTTTGTATTATCATTAAATAAACTATACCATGTTTATCATGCTATATTTGGAATGATAAACTTTCTCTATCGATCATTGGACTTAGGTACACTTTCCCTTATTGGACCAAAATTGGGTTTAGAATATTATAGGTTTTAGACATATTGGCAATATAAAGAACAAGTAGGAAACAAACATCCAAGTAGTTTATTTCACAATTCATCAATAAAAAATTAGTGGTTCTTCTGAATTTGAGATATGTGGGTACTCATAAATAATGACATATTTCTTCAAGCATATCACATGAGGTCATACTTCAAATATAAGTTATCCAATCAATCAAGAATAGGTCCAAGTAGCCATTCAAACGTTTAACTTATATGCGTGTATGACCCTAAAGTGCCACAAAATATTCACGTCATATTAACATGGTTGATTATAGGATTTAGGTCTAGGTTAGGGAACACCTAGATCCATTGTCCACCATCTCATCACCCTCGTGAGCACATCTGGGAGCTCAAGACCTGGCCGCCATGGCACGCCTCACTAGAGAGAAAATTGGGTAGAAGAAATATGGCTTTCATAGCCATAAAATACAACACTCGCCTCTGGCTCGACGTCGTGAGCCTAAAAGAAGCCTTAGCTTC
This sequence comes from Alisma plantago-aquatica, assembly GCA_963693085.1. Lineage (NCBI taxonomy): Eukaryota > Viridiplantae > Streptophyta > Magnoliopsida > Alismatales > Alismataceae > Alisma > Alisma plantago-aquatica. The sequence goes on from OY856409.1 coordinate 696,018,747, forward strand.
ATCTAGAGAATAAAAAGGGGATAAACACCTAATGGTTGTAGCGGCAAAAACAACATGAACACGGGGAAGGAGATAAGAACAAAATTGGAGCTCTAGGGCTCGTGATAGGGAAGAATCGAGGGAGAATAAAAGAGAAAGAATAAAGTGAGTGAAAGGGAGATAAAATTGGGTGTGAGGAGGTAGGTAGTGTGGAGGCTTGAGTAGATGCTCAGATGTCATGGCCTACATACATTTTGGCATGGGTGGCGCAAGTACTAGGGCCCAAAACCCTTAGATCAACGGTGTGACTTGTGGTTCTTGATTTCCAGCTCCCCATTGGTCTACAGAAGGGACAACAAATAGTGGATCAGAGGAGGAGGGAGGGCTGAGCCCAAGGAAAATAACGCCAACGCCCATTTAGGCTAAGCTACATAAGAAAGGGCGTGGCAAAGAGATGTAAAAGTGTTAGAAATATGGTAAAATTACAAGAATTGTAACTTTCCATCTATAGCTCTGATTGATGTGAAAATCTACTTGTTAGTTTAAAAACTTTTCCATCTGAGGGTTCTAAAAAATTCTAAAGTATTCAAAAATATTATTAATGCTTCTAAAATAGCACAATCAGACATTAAATTCAAATTTGCCAAATACAATTCATGCATTGAGCAAAATGTGGTACAAAATATCAAATATGTAGAGGGAGACAACATGGACTAGGATTGAACATATAAGAGAGACAATGCATAATCATAAGAAAGAGAGAAAACCCATTTTGTTACAAAGACTCATGAGACATTAGTTGTGCTATGATTGGATCCCATTCCTCTAGTTCCCTCGCATATGGATCTCACTTCAATAGCCCGTTATAGATTTATATGATCAACTTATTACAATAAAGTAGAAGTGTAATTTTATAAAAACATATTAATAGACTGCAAACATAAAAATATATCTTAAATCTTAAGGTATGATTATATTGAATTATTATTAGTAAATTCTATTAACTTGTACACAAATAAGCATATCTTATATGCATAAATTTATTGTAGTATCATATCTCATAATGTTTAAATATTCATTTACAAATACATAGTTTCATAAGGTTCAACATGTAGTATTAATTTATCTGATAGATACTAAATGTTATGTTGAATCACTTAACAATAATAATAAATCTTAAAGTAATCAATAACATTTTCCTATATTAGTTTTATAATTATTGAATCTATATTGTGCAAGCTTTTATGGATTCTGGTGCAACATTTTGCATTTATCATCCAATTTTAACAATATACCCATTGGTTGCAACGTATTGCAAATGTGTTTGCATAGTAGTATGAAAGAAAAAATATACATTTCCATGTAACATATAAGGGGGTGGGGCTTTAAATATAGTCGAATAATAACTTCTATATTTATCTCTGAAATACAATAGAAAACTAAAATAAAAATCATAACTAACATAATTACATATCTCACTACTGAAAGAAAATCAAATATGTGTATCCGTATAGTTTGAAAGACAAATATAACCATAGGCACTATCAACATTAATTGTTCCTCAAGAAATTCTCTCTCAATTTGGACTAGCTTAGATAACAATTTTAAGTCAGGTATAGGTTTCTATCTTATATCATATTATTTATATTCAAATATTTCTTATAATCCTTTAATATTATATATGATTAGAACTAATAGCTATATACTTATTGCATCAAACTTATCCTTTTTAGCCCCATTTATGCTCAGTAAACCCTTATATTCCATCACACCTTATATATGTACTTATTTTCAAGGATCTTCGCTAAGATCATTTTACAATATCCATATTGATTATATGTATTCAAACAAATTGTAATCTATACTCAAATTATATCTATTTATTTATATGTTTATTTGATCGATAGGTTACCATACTTAAATCATTTCTAAAAATTAAATATAGATAGAACTTAGATTATCCTCACAAAAACCTTATTAAAAACCCAAATTAAAAAGAAAAGATTTACTTAAATAAAAAACAAATTCTTAAAGTAATCATGTTTGCAATACATATTGACATGAAATTAGCCAATTAATTCAGGTTACTATGCTCAGCTAGGTTTCAAATAAAAAGAGATTGACCAAGTTAAAAGTATTTCCATGGCATGGTTTTTTGAAAAAGTACTAAAGAGAGAAGTCATTAGGTTTGATACCCAATAAATAAAATTACTTAAAAGATTTCAAAAGTCACATTTGAGATGTAAGAGTTTTTTCTTACTGAAAGTTAATGAGACATGGAGCTATTTTAAGCAGAAATATGTGCACAAAAAAATAAATTGCAACATCTAAAAAATCTTCATGGAGCGTACATGTGCTGTAAAAAGACATATATGCAAGGCGATAGTGAAAGATGTATCTTTCAAAATATATTAGAACTCCTCCACGAACATGTTGTTGTTAAGTGGATAGAACATAACATGTGAAGCATCATGATTCATCTGAAACTAAGTTAGGTAAGGCATATATAATTGAATAATTAGATGCATTGGTGATGAAGAGTTCCAACTGCACAAAATTTACTAGGAATAAAAATTCATATTTTGCAAATGATGTATGAAATCCTTATATGCTCAAGGATGCTTATTATGTGCATGAGTGTGGGCTCAATTTGAATTGAAGGTTTTATTTCTAAATAGTCAAGTATCATGTTCGACTTCAAGTGTGGGCTCAATTTGGATTCTATGGACTAGTTGAGGTGGGGCTTGAATATGTGGACGAACAAAAGTGACATATATAGACATGATTGAGAAGGTTAAAAATGTAAGGGAATCAATCATCATTGGTTTTAATGATCACTTACTGATTACTATTGTACTAAAAATTAGTCATAACCTTATGACATAGAGAAGAATTCATAAGAATTAATCAAAGGGAGTCTTTCCTAGGTTTTCATTTTGACAAGGACTATAAATAAAACCTTAATATTAGAATCTTATATGAACTTTTATCCATACACTGTCAAAGATGACCTATATGAAATATGGATTTATAATTTTAGAAGATTGTGAATGTGATTTGATGTTGTGATTTGTGGTAACAATAATATATTGTGAAGGTTGTGTATTATGAATCATGAGTAAGACTGAGCAATCCAAAAATTCCCGTTCTCATCTTTTTTTTCATATCTAAAGTTTCAAAGAGTGGTAGATGACGAGTTGATCATTCAAAGTTGGCTTCCTCATAAAGAAGTAGATCAATAGGTGGCAGGAACCTAGAGCTTTTTATGGATGATTAATGTTGAGGAAATGAGATATGATACTTCATTGCATATGGGGTAAGTAACTATAATAAAAAAATAATTAATGGAAGCACATACATACTTACTAATGAAAACATCTACATCATCAATGATGATAGAAAGTGAAAAAAACTAGGACAAGGTTTTAATAGCTTACAAAGTTTTAGTAGAATTCTTCCTTTTTTTATTCAAAGAATGATGATTACTTGGCCTTTGAAGATAATTAAATCCCAAAATGCCATGATAAATTTTGACATATGATTAACTATCTGACATAGATGTCTACTTTTACCATATTGTAGAAGAGTTGTCAAATTCGGTTACTGAGTGATGGTTTTTTTGGTCCGTGTGTACTTCAAAAAATGGTTTTTACTCACAATCAATGTAGTTGACTTATTGCTTGCCACAATTTAGAAGGAAAATTTAATAGTAACTAATTAGTAATTAGAACAAGTTCAATTTGATGCAATTTGCGTCCATAACTTTTTTTTACATTAAAAAAAAATATTTCAGACATATGGCCTTAAGGAGTTAAATGTGTTACGATTTTTCTTGCACATGTATCTCATGTTTACATTTTGTAGATATCATAGCTTTGGCAACGAGCAGAGCCTAAGTATGTGCAGTCTTCTTTCCTTCATTAAGAAAAGTAGGTAAACCAAATAACAAACTTAAAAATTATGCTTCCGTATATTTGCCACTTTTACCAAAGATGCGTCTTCCTCCGAACAAAACAACCTGTTTTACAGCAATAAGTCCAAATATTCTATCTAGCATGATGTTCTAGTTCAAAGTACACCATGTAATATTTTAAGTTAAAAAACACATATATTTTCACTCATTATAATCTCAATCAATCATATGCTCATTCACCCAGCCTAACGAAAGAGAAAGAATAATGACTTCATCCACCATCATTTTCAAGTTTATTCTTACATTTATAGATATTCTTATACGAAAAGGATTAGCCCGATCACAGAAAAAAATATAAGTAAACATCGAAATGATTATATGCAAGACGCTTGTCTAACAGAGATGAAAATACCAAATATTATAAAATTAATTGGAAAGCATTAGGTATTCATTCTAGTGACACCATTCATAATTATGTACTGTATACGACTTTGGAAAAATAACCAGATGCATAGTTCCATTTTTATCACGATAATCGCGGACAAACGCAACAAGAACAACTGTCCCAGCATGCTGAAAAGAAGCCGCAAATGTGGACATAATTTTTTAGAGACTGCTCATTTGTATGGGACATCAAATTGACATTCTAATTCTGTGTTCCAAGTTATGTTTCTGTCATCCTAACCATACATCTATCTCAAAAATCATAACCATACATCAACTTTAAAAACCCACATCTAGAAAACTAACTGGGCGCTACTAAGACACAGATTAAATGCAACCAGTCTGGAACAACAGTCTCAAAATAGAGAATACAAATCCATCTGCAAGCACGCATACCTTCAATATCATGGCTCAAGTGTATAACAAATGACAATATGCGACTTCGTACAACATTAGGTCTTTGTATATACCACATATAAGCTCGTGGCGCTGCTGCTTGGCATCTTTTGCATGTGAATGCTAGCTGATGACACCCGCTATGCCACTGGTCGAAAGCCTTATCTAGTACATGTATGCTTACGGAACAAGCAATAATTTGATCTATAAATACTTTGCAACACCTTTTATCTAGTCAGTTCGATTTCCTCCTTGGATCAGTAGTCATGGATAGCAAACGAAAAAATGTCGTTCTCCTCTTTGCATTAGCTATGGCTATGCAGGCGTCTTTTTGGTCACCACAAACAGCGCCGGTGACATCGTCATCAATAACGGCATTCCCCAGATGGTGTGGTCCGCAAACCGGGGCCGTCCCGTCTCAGAGGAGGCCCTCCTTGAGCTAACTGCTGCTAATGGCCTTGTTCTGAAAGACTGGGACGGCTCCTTCGTCTGGTCCACCGGAATCAACCAAACGACATTGAGCAGCGTTACCGAGTTGGCCCTCTTCACCGACGGAAGCCTAAGGTTGAACGGGCCAACTGGATCTCGGTGGTCGTCCTTTGACAGCCCTGCCGACGTGAAGCTCTCTGGCGGGAAGGTAATGAGATCCAACGTCTCGGCCATCAAATATTCACCAAAGGGCATATACGCCTCTACTACCACCACGAATTCATGACTACCCTCCCAAACGGTCCGACTTACATGCTGTTCGCAGACGGCAGCTTCGGCTTCTACCAGAATGATGTTTTAGTTGGTGCTATTAGCCTTCCACGTGGAACATGAAGCTATTTTAAGCAGAAATATGTGCTGAAATATAAGACAGTGTTCGTGCTGAAAGTTAATGATACATGAAGCTATTTTAAGCAGAAATATGTGCACAAAAATAGTATTGCAACATCTACGAAATCTTCATGGAGCATACATGTGATGTAAAAAGACATATATGCAAGGTGGTAGTGAAAGATGTATCTTTCAAAATATATTAGAACTCTTCGATCAACATGTTGTTGTTGAGTGGATAGAACTTAACATGTGAAACATCATGATTCATCTAAAACGAAGCTATGTAAGGCACTTATAATTGAATAATTTGATGCAGTGGTGATGAAGCGTTCCAATTGCACAAAATTGACTAGGAATAAAATTCTTATGTTGTGAATGATATATGGAATCTTTATATGCTCAAGGATGTTTAACGTGTGCATGATTGTGGGTTCAATTCATATTGAAGGCTTTATTTCTAAGTAGTCAAGTATCATGTTCGACTTCAAGGTTAAAACAAACATAAGGTGGAAAAGGTGTCTTTACTAATAGAACATTGAAAATCATATTGTATAACATTCAAGACTACATTTGGATAACTTATATATTGAGATGACAGTGGATTCTATGGACTACTTGAGGTGGGGCTTGAATATGTGGATGATCAAAAGTGACATATATAGACATGATTGAGAAGTTTAACAATGTAACGGAATCGATCATCATTCACTACTACAGAAATGGCTTATAAAGTCACTTTTTAAGGTGTCGGTTGTATACAAAAACCGACACCTATAGTCTACAGTGTCGGTTTATAACATAATCCGACATCTAATCTACGAAGGTCGATCAGACACGGGTACCGCTTTTATTAAGTGTCAGTTAATTAATAAACAACCGACACCTAAACTCAACCGCCAAACCCAAAATTCCAGCGAAAAAATTGGCTCCAAAATTTTAGTATAGGTGTCGGTTCATAACTTTATAACCGACACTATAGGTTTAGTTGTCGGTTTTCATAAATAACCGACACTTAGTATAGGTGTCGGTTCATAACTAAATAACCGACACTATAGGGTTTAGTTGTCGGTTTTTTTAAATAACTGACACTTATTGCAACTTAATAGCAAACCAACCCGACCGATTCTTCACTTTCCCTGTTTCATTTCCGATTTCCCTAACCTCCGGCAATTTTTCCTCCCTGTCGTTCGTGCCTCCACGCCGCCGCCAGTGCCTCCACGCCGCCGCCGCCAGGCCGACAGCTACTTCTCCACCGCCGTCGACCACAGCTCCTCGCCCGTCCGACGCCACTGCTGCTGCTCGGTGCTTCTCCACCGCCGTCGACCACAGCTCTGCGTCGCCTGCTGGTCTGCGCCGTCATCTGCTGCTCTGCGTTGCCTGTTGGTTGCCGCCATCATCTGCTGGTCGCCGCCACCTGTTGGTCGCCGTCGCTGCCTCCTGCTTCCACTCTGCTCTGTGGTCAAGCCATCCTACCCTCCCCGGCACAGGTACAGGTAAACTTGTCGCTGCCTCCTGATTCCAATAGCCGCCGCCTTTTCATCCTACCCTCCCCCCGCCTGATGCACAACTGTGGTCAAGCCATTGCTGCCTGATCAAGCCTCGGCCTTGATTTTACTGATTTCCATCAACTAATTAGTATTTATACTGATTTGTATCTATTGATCTGTATTTATTATCTACTGGTTTTTATTCATTTATCTACTGATTAGTAATAATGTACTGATTAATAATAATGTACTGATTAATAATAATGTACTATTTTAACTTGTCTAATTCTCATGCTTGTCCTAATTCAATACATTTTTATGCATGTTGAAATAAGATTCAAACCTGTCCATTCTATCATCCTAATTTGATTTGATTATGTGCTTTGAACCCTTGAAACATGTGTGTTAAAGATACATTGATTTTGAATGTCAAAATTAACTCACACGCAGGTTTTCTAAATGATTATGTGAACTCCTAAATCAGTAACATATATTATTCTTTGTGCACCCCAATACTTGTGAATCATATATACGCCATAAGGTGATTAAACGCCTAAATCTTGACTTGAAATATGACCTGGTATGTATGTTGATATATGAAGCTCTAGTTAAAACTTCAAGATTGACCCTGAATCAAATCTTTGATATATGGAATCAAGGTTTAATTATTTACTACTTAGTATTTACTAACAAGAATGATTAATGATGTTACACAAAACTTAGGATATGAATGATGAAATTAGGTTTGTAGGTAGAAGATGATAACATACATGTATTTGTTGGCTTAGAAACCCATCCAAGATTTGCTCATTAGGAGTAAATCTTGGATAGTCCCCGGTTTGGGACTTTTCTTGAACACCTAATCTCGCTTAGGATGTAAGTGTATATAATGTGTGTTGGGTTTTCAAGAAAATTTCCGCAGCATTTCCCCATTTGTTCTCTAAGTACATATGTACTTGGAGAACAATGGGGAAATGCTGCCGAAATTTTCTTGAAAACCCAATACACATTATACACTTACTAGTGAGATTAGGTATTCAAGAATGGGATAGGTGGTACACATTTATTATATATAAGAATGACATCACATATATTTGTTAACCCTAGACCCTAATCTTGTCCTAATATATACTTGTTTTCTCTTTGATCATAGAATGGATAGATTATGGATGTCCATTCGCAATCGCTGCACCCCAGAGTTTATTTCTGGTCTTGACCAGTTTATTAGATTTTCCGAGGAACATAGGAAACAACCTGGAGATAGGTTCTACTGTCCATATTGCGGTAACAACTTGAAAGTCAACACTGGTGACGAAATCAAAACTCATGTCATGTGCAACAGGATTATACAAGGCTATACAGAATGGCACTGGCATGGAGAGATTCCAAACCCGAAACCAGTGGATGTCGATAGCAGTGCTTGTGTGGAAGAAGAAATTGCCTACGATGATGTAGATGTGAATGAACTAGTTCTAGTAGACATCGTTGATGCGATGCTGGATAGTTGTGGGGTAGAGCACACTGATCCACCTCCCATTTTTAGAAACATTGTGCATGATGCTGAGATGCCGTTATACACATGTTGTACTAAGTTTACGAAGCTTAGCGCTGTGTTGAGATTGTATAAGTTGAAAGCTAACAATAGATGGAGCGACAAAAGCTTCACGTCATTGCTGTCTTTGTTGAAAGAAATGCTTCCTGAAGGAAACGAGCTGCCAATCTCAACATACCAGGTAAAGAAATTGTTGTGCCCAATGGGAATGGATGCCAAGAAGATACACGCATGCCCGAATGATTGTGTATCATTTCAAAAGGACTATGCGGATTTGAAAGATTGTCCAAAATGTGGTGCGTCACGGTATAAATTGACGACTTCGGGGGAGTCCAAAACTGGTTCTCCTGCCAAGGTGATGTGGTATCTACCTATAATATCACAGTTTCAATGCTTGTTTGCCAATCTGATAGATGCGAAGAATTTGAGGTGGCATGCCGATGTTAAGAAAAATAATGACGGGATCCTACGACATGCGTCTGATTCCCCACAGTGGAAGAAGATTGATCTATTGTACCCTGAATTTGGTGAAGAAGTCAGGAATCTAAGACTTGGGCTTTGTACAGACGGGATGAATCCGTACGGGACATTGAGCAGCCAACATAGCACTTGGCCAATCATGCTTGTTATATACAATCTTCCTCCCTGGCTGTGTATGAAAAATAAGTATGTAATGTTGTCGTTGTTGATATCGGGCCCTAAACAACCTGGAAATGACATCGATGTTTATCTTTAACCTCTGATTGATGACTTAAAGAAACTCTGGGGTGAAGGTGTGATGACCTATGATGCTTCACGAAGAGAGACATTTCGTTTGCATGCTATGTTGTTTTGCACTATTAATGACTTTCTAGCATATGGGAATTTGTCTGGATATAGTGTCAAAGGAGCTAAAGCGTGTCCTATATGTGAAGAGAACACTGATTCAACAAGACTAAAACATGGTGGTAAAAATGTATATCTCGGTCATCGAAGGTTTCTTCTAAAATTCCATCCGTATCGTAGGAAGCGCAAAGCATTCAATGGATTGAATGAGGAACGGAGTGCACCTAAACCTATATCAGGGGAGGTTGTTTATGAAAGAGTAAAAGACATTGTCAATGAATTTGGTAAGAGATCACAATGTACTACACGGAGTTACAATTCTTCATTCAAGAAGAAGTCAATATTTTGGGATCTTCCTTATTGGAGTTCTTTGACAGTCAGACATTGTATCGATGTAATGCACGTTGAGAAAAATGTTTGTGATAGCATCATTGGTACTCTGTTAAATATACCAGGTAAGACTAAAGATGGGATAAAATCCAGACTGGACCTACGTGAAATGGGAATAAGGTCAGAATTAACAGAATTACGTAAAATGGGTAATAAAAGAACATACTTACCTCCCGCTTGCTACACGTTGTCTAGAAAGGAGAAGAAAGCTTTTTGTGAATGCTTGGTAAATGTTAAGGTGTCACATGGTTACTCATCCAACATCCGTAGTTTGGTATCAATGAAAGATTTGAAGTTGATAGGTCTTAAATCTCATGATTGTCACACTCTAATGCAACAAATATTGCCTGTGGCAATTCGATCTATATTGCCGAAGCATGTAAGGTTTGCAATCACCAGACTTTGTTTCTTTTTCAACAGTCTCTGTAGCAAAGTTATTGACCCTGAGACTCTCGATAATTTACAAAGAGAAGTGGTTGTTACCCTATGTCAGCTTGAGATGTATTTCCCTCCTTCGTTCTTTGATATCATGATACATCTTGTTGTCCACTTGACTAGGGAAGTGAAAATATTGGGACCGGTTTTCTTGCATTGGATGTATCCCTTTGAACGATACATGAGCGTTTTTAAAGGTGATGTTCGAAACCGCTATCGGCCTGAAGGGAGTATAATTGAAGGTTATGTGGCGAGAGAGGTTATGGATTTCTGCAATGAATTTCTCAGTGGTAATGACACTCCTGATAATGACAAGAATATTGATGAGCTATTTGGCAAAGGAATTTTGGGTTCACGTGTGAAAGTAATCAGCCGTGAGCAGTTGGAACAAGGTAATTTGTATATTTTACACCACATGGACGAAGTGAACGTTTATATCGAGGAACATACCAATTTAATCAAAAGACAATATCCTCGAGCCAATACAATGTGGCCTGCTAGATACCATAACAAGACTTTTATTAAGTGGTTTGAAGATAAAGTCTTACATCAACTATCTCAAACACCAGATGATATTACTGAAACTATCAAATGCCTCGCCTTTAAACCAAAGTTGACTGTTATGTCTTATGAAGGGTATGACATTAATGGATTCACATATTACACAAAGCGGCAAGATGATAAGAGTGCCGTCCAAAACAGTGGGGTCACCCTTCAAGCATCGACTATGTTTTTTGCAAGTGCAAAGGATAAGAGTCCACGTGAAGCTAAAATGTCATATTACGATGTCATTGAAGACATATGGGAATTTGACTACATAGATTTCAGAATTCCACTCTTCAAATGTAATTGGGTTGATAACACCAAAGGAGTTATAGTGGATGAATTGGGTTTCACTTTAGTGACCTTTGAAAAAATTGGCGAGAAGGCTGAACCATTCATATTGGCATCACAGGCGAAACAAGTATTTTATATCGATGATCCTGCAAATGATAAATGGTCGGTTGTTCTTCATGGTAAAAGACAGTTCATTGAAGATCCTATAGATGAAGAACAGTACTATGATAAGTATGATGACTCTAGTCCATTCTCAGTTGGGTTGCCAACACCAACAAATATTGAAGCTAATGATGACTTGTTTGTGCGCAGAGATCACATTGAAGGATTGTTAATTGATAAAAAATCACAATATTAGAGGTATATACGTGAATGTGAACTTTACAATGTGAGCTTAATTTATAATGTGAATTACTTTACAATGTGAATGTGAACTTTACAATGTGTGCTTTAGAATTTGAATTACTTTACAATGTGAGCTTTACAATTTGAATTACTTTACTATGTGAGCTTTACACTTTGAATTACTACTTTACAATGTGAACTTTAAAATTTGAATGTGAATTTGCAGATGGTTGACCATTCTCCTGATGACCGTGTTGATGACTACCGTGAGGGTGAGGACATCAATGCGCCGCCTCACAATGTAAGTTTTAAAAATATATCATATATTTATATCTATATGTCCATTTATAGTTATATCTTGTAAATGTGAATTATTTTGTCAAATTTTAGGTTGATGATGCACAGGTACCATCTGAAGCACTTGAGGCACTTGATCAACAACACCAAAAAGTTGACAAGAGAAGGGGCATCACTATGATGAAGAAGTTAATTGCGCAAAAGGGCAATGGACCCAAACTTGTTGTGGATTTCGATAATGCAGGAAATGCATGTGGTGTGAATCGCAATTCATTTATTTCATATCTTGGGTTTGTTACCCGTAGCCATTGTGATTGTCGCTTAGATTCTTGGCATAAAGTTTCGAAGGAGAAGAAAGATTTAATATGGAGGGATTTATGTGTGAGTTATTATTAATTTGCAATTCTATTTTGTAGATTACTAAATTTTTGGATACTTGTTAATAGCAATTCTATTTTGCAGAGTATATTTAAATTGGATGAAAAGCTGCATCGTAAATGCGTGATGCAACGCTGTGGGAGAGTCCTAAGGAACTATAGGACAAATCTCACCAGAGAATACATAAAAGAAGCTGACAAGAGGAAGAAGACAACCACTGAACAGTGGAACTTCCTAGACAAAGAAGAATGGGACGCGTTTGTCGCTTCAAGACAAACTGATGAATTCAAGGTATTAGGCGCCAGTCTCAATCTCATTAATTAATATATGTTGTATTCACCTATTCAAGATTAACATTTAGTGATGCTAACCAAATCATACTAACTAGGCCCTCAGTGAGGCACAAAGATCAAGGCGTGCACTGAATGTGCATGACCACAGAATGGGTCCAAAGGGGTATGCAGGCGTTCGCCAAAGACTACAGTCTGAGGCTACTGCTCAGTCTGCTGCTACTCAGGAGTCCTTTACCATAGGTAGCACACCTCTGCCTCGCCATGATATCTGGATAACTGGGAGGCAAAATAGGAAGGGAGAAATAACTAAGGCCACAACTACTGAGGCGGCTGCAAAAATGGTAAAATACAACTCTTACAACAATCATTCGAATATTGATTATTTGTGTTGTTTACTTAAGTACAAATTTTTGTTTTGGCGATTAGCGGGAGTTGCACGAGCTGAGGAAATAAGGAAAGTTCATCCCTGAGGAAATAAAGGATGAATTGACAGTTGCTCTGGGTAACCCAGAGCATCCTGGACGTGTTAGGGCTGCAGGCGCTGGTGTGGGCATCAAATCTTTTTTTGGGTCATCCCAGCGCAAACATGTCCCAAAAGTGGGACTTTCACAAGAAGAGGTAACATATTCTTTCTTTATAATGTTATTGTAAAAGAGAATTCAAAAATTAGAATTTGACGTTTCTTTTATCCATGTATAGGTGGATAAGCTATTTGACAGGAAACTCGAAGAAAAACTCGAAGAAGCAATGAAAAAGTGGCAGGCATCTCAGACTGCCACTTACCAGACAATACCTACTGCAGGCTCTACTCCTACTCCTACTGCAGAGGTTGGGAGTAATCCTGTAGACCCACCACCTAGCACATCCACTGTAAGTATTTTTATGACATAGTAACTAGTTTTTTAATTCAAGATGATACATATATATGAAATTGTAGTCGTTTCAAAAAAAGATGATATGTATATATGTATATAACATTCTTTACACAAAAATTTGTAGGGTTTGAAGCCATGCCGTCTAAAAAGTAAAGAATATGTCGTGGCAGAGGCGTCGGCTTACCCATCCCTACCAGGGGAAACGTGTCACGGGTCTCCAGTACCAGCTGGTTGGATTTGGGTGAGCCCGATACATATATTCCCCCAGTGGATGGATCTTCCACTGTCATATTCCCACCCAGATTGTGAAACGCTTGGTGAGGCAGTAGGCGGAGTGATATTGTGGGAAAAAGCGTATGTCTTCTTTACTGAAAAGGTGTGGTAAATTTACATTACGTTCAATTGTGTGTATATGCTGGAAGTTGATCTGAAATTATTATATATATATATATACAGGTTAAAAAGAAGACACCCACAGCATCTAGGCCTCCACTTCCACCTCCTGCATTACCTAGTTGGGTTCCACAGGACCTACATGTCTCGTTAGGTCCTAAATGTAGGGGTATGGCAATATGGTTAGGGGAACATGATATAAACTCCCCTATAACTGTTTCTTCTGATTCAGATTCTACAGGTCAGTCATTCGAAACAAAACTATTTATACAAGATATTTTGGAGTTGTTTCGAAATGATTGGCTAAATACATCTGTGATAGAGCTATGGATAAAGTGAGATATTCTTTATACATCCATATACCTTGTGTATGATCTAGTGATCTGGTTTCTTATTTATTAATGCATGCATAATTAATACATATTTTGCAGATACTTAGACAACATATGTGTAGATTTTGGATTCGAACATGTAGGGTTTTTGATTCCATCCTTGATTAGTCTAGTAGCGAAAGACCCTACATCAGTTCAACAATACTGCTGTGAGGCTTTTTCAATTTATGCTGTAAAAAAGAAGACGGTGATAATGACTCCATTCAATGTAGAGTAAGTTTACTTTGCTTATTATAATTTGGACTTAAGAAAGTTACATTTTATTGTGGATTTTGAGTTATTAATTTTTAACTTTTTTTCCTCTAGGGGTAACCATTGGGAGTTATTGGTTATTTCCCCCGAGACGTTCACTGTGTATTATCTAGATCCTAACGGGGGTAAATTGAATACAATATTTGGACACAAAATGAAAATGGCAATATTTCGGTGAGAAATATTTCATTTTTCATATCCGTTAACATATGTTATTACATTACTATTTAATTGCAATGTTCTGTGTTACATTAACATGTAGGGGTTTTGAGGAGTACAAAAAGGCTGGAGGAAAGGTCCCCACGAAAAAGAACCAGCAAATAATTTGGAAGAACGTGAAAGTAAGTTCCCGACTGCAATATATGTATATATTATTTATGTGAACAATGCTTAATTAGTTGTATTTTTTAATATTTTGTATGTTTGAATTTATAGTGTGCTACACAAGACAACAGATGGGCATGTGAATACTATGTCATGCGATATATACACATGCTTGTCAAACATGCCGCAATGGACATCGATTGTATTGATGAGGTATTATATAGTCTCATTAGATAATATGAAATATATCAATCTTATTTATAGCTCATTAATTATATATATACATCATTCTCTTTACATGTGTTTAAAGTTGACCCCAGTACAGGAAAGGACTTACCAGATGTACATGAGCCATATACGATGGGAGAAATAAATGAAGTAGTAGAAGAATGGGCAACAACCATACAATTAGTGGGGGCTCCCAAATATAATTGGGATCCTGATAGCGAATAATGACTAAACAATGATACTTTGTAAATGAATTTCTGAATTATAATATATGTGTGAATGCTTCTACATGTGTTTGAGTGAAAATGAATGAAAGTGTTGGTTGCTATATGAAGTCTACATGTGTGAATGTGAATCAATGGAACTACAGATTGCTAGCATGTGTGAATGTTTATAAATGTGTGAAAATAAAATGGAACTGCAGGTTGCATTGCTATATGCATGTGCTACTTTTTTATTGTCAATTTTGCAGGTTTGCGGCCTGTTGTCGGCTGATATCAATGAATGTCATAAAACATGTAGTTCATAACTGAACTGAACAGGTTTCTCATCCTGCGACCAGCCACAGCAGGTCTGCAGACTGACAGAAAAAAAAACCAATAGGCGTCGGTTATTTGTAAATAACCGACACATAATGTTTGGGTATCGGTTATTTGTAAATAACCGACACTGATAGTGCCCAAGATGGCAAGGCGCGAAGGGTTTGGGTGTCGGTTATTTATAAATAACCGACATTGATAGTGCCCAAGATGGCGCCCTTTCTGTGGCGCGAAGGGTTTGGGTGTCGGTTTCTTACCTAATAACCGACACTGATAGTGCCCAAGATGGCGCCCTTTCTGTGGCGCGAAGGGTTTTGGTGTCGGTTTCTTACCTAATAACCGACGCATATAGTCCCATGATGGCGCGTTTTCGGTGGCGCGAAGGGTTTGGGTGTCGGTTATTTGTAAATAACCGACACTGATAGTGCCCAAAATGGCGCCCTTTCTGTGGCGCGAAGGGTTTGGGTGTCGGTTTCTTACCTAATAACCGACGCCTATAGTCCCATGATGGCGCATTTTTGGTGGCGCGCGAAGAGTTTGGGTATCGGTTTTGGAACCGACGCCTAATGGGTGGACTTTTAGTGTCGCCCACATAGGTGTCGCTTACAAACCGACACTAAAGGCTTTAAATAACCGATACTAAAGGTAGGTTCTGTAGTAGTGATTGGTTTTAATGATCACTTACTGATTACTATTGTACTAAAAATTAGTCATAACCTTATGTCACAGAGAGGAATTCATGAGAAGTAATCAAAGGAGTCTTTCCCATGTTTTTATTTTGACAAGGACTATAAATAAAACCTTAATCTTAGAATCTTAGATGAACTTTTATCCATACACTATCAAAGATGACCTATATGAAATATGGATTCATAATTTTAGAAGACTGTGAATGTGATTTGGATGTTGTGATTTGTGGTAACAATAATATAATGTGAAGGCTATGTATTATGAATCATGAGTAAGACTGAGCAATCCAAATATTCACATTCTCATCGTTTTTTCATGTCTAAAGTTTCATAGATGGTAGACGAAGAGTTGATCATTCAAAGCTGGCTTCCTCATAGAGAAATAGATCAATAGGTGACATGAACCTAGCGCTTTTGTTGGATGATCAATGTTGAGGAAATGGGATATGATACTTCATTATGTATGGGGTAAGTAACTATAATTTTTTTTTAATGGAAGCACAAATGTACTTACTAATGAAAACATCTGCATAATCAATGATGATAGAGAGTGAAAAAAGACTAGGACAAGGTTTTTATAGCTTACAAAGTTTGAGTAAAATTCGTCTTTTTTTATTCAAAGAATGATGATTACTTGGCCTATGAAGGTAATTAAATCCCAAAATGTCCTGATAAATTTTGACATATGATTGACTATCTGACTTAGATGTATTCTTTTACCATATTGTAGAAGAGTTGTAAAATTCGATTACCAAGTGTTGTTTTTTTTGGGGCCATGTGTACTTCAAAAAATGGTTTTTACTCACAATCAATGTAGTTGGCTTATTGCTTGCCACAATTTAAAAGGAAAATTTAACATTAAACAATTAGAAATTAGAACAAGTCCAATTTGATGCAATTTGCGTCCATATTTTTTTTACATTAAAAAAATCAAACAATATTTGAGACATATGGCTTAAAGCAGTTAAATGTGTTAGTATTTTTTCTTGAACATGTATGTTTCTCATGTTTACATTTTGTAGATATGATAGCTTTGGCAACGAGTAGAGCCTAAGTATGTGTAGTCTTCTTTCCTTCATTAAGAAAAATAGGTAAACCAAATAACAAGCTTTAAAATTATGCTTCCGTATATTTACAACTTTTACCAAAGATGCCTCTTCCTCCGAACAAAACAACTTGTTTTACAGCAGTAAGTCATTTTTTTTTTATATAGCATGATGTTCTAGTCCAAAGTACACCATATAATATTTTCTCATTATAATCTCAAGGAATCATATGCTCATTCATCCAGCCTAACGAACGAGAAAGAATAACGACTCCATCCACCATCATTTTCAAGTTAATTTTTACATTTATAGATACTCTTATACGAAAAAGATTAGCCCGATCACAGAAAAAAATAGAAGTAAACATCGAAATGATTATATGCAAGAATCATGCCTAACAGAGATGAAAATACCAATTATAAATTTAATCGGAAGGCATTAGGTTTTCATTCTAGTGACACCATTAATAATTATATACTGTATACGACTTTGGAAAAATAACCAGATGCATAGTTCCATTTTTATCACGACAGTCGCAGATAAACGCAACAAAATCAACTGTCCCACCATGCTGAAAAGAAGCGACAAATGTGGACATAATTTTATTAGAGACTACTCATTTGTATGGGACTTAAAATTGACGTTCCAATTCTGTGTTCCAAGTTATGTTTCTGTCAATCCTAACCAGACATCTACCTCAAAAATCATAACCGTACATCTACTTCTAAAATCCACATCTAGAAAACTAACTGGGGGTTACTAAGACAGAGATTAAATGCAACAAGTTTGGAACAACAGTCTCAAAATAGAGAATACAAACCGATCTGCAAGCACGCATACCTTCAATATCATGGCTCAAGTGTATAACAAATGACAATATGCGACTTCTTACAACATTAGGTCTTTGTATATACCACATATAAGCTCGTGGCGCTGTCTGCATGGCATCTTTTGCATGTGAATAATTTGGATTCAATGCCTATTTCGACGCCAACCCTGGCCTACGCCCCTACTACCAGCAGGAATTCACAACTACCCTCCCAAACGGTCCGACTTACATGCTTTTCGCAGATGGCAGCTTCGGCTTCTACCAGAATGATGTTTTAGTTGGTGCTATTAGCCTTCCACGTGGAACTTCTGCCCAGTACCTACGCCTGGAATCTGACGGCCAGCTGAGGCTATACCAGTGGAACGGGGGATGGAAGTCCGTCGCGGATTTGCTTCCTACAAGGTCATCCATATAAATGGGGCTTCAAGTATTCCAAGTTGATGTGTCGGAAGGTGACAGATAAAAGCTTAAACTACCAAACCCTCTGATATTTTCTGGTTCGAACGAACATAATAAAGTTTAGTAGCCCAGCGTTGAGATTGGAAAAAGTCCATTTCTTCTTATATGAGATGCAACTAATATGGACATTGCCACTTTAATTTTGAAAGAAAATAAATGTCTCAAGTGTAAAGGCACTGCTAATTTTGTATCTGATTGCAATTCACTTGGTGCTTTCGAAAAAGACTAAAAAAAAGCTAGTGTGATAGGAATGATCGAAGCACATTTATAAAATATACTTCTACTGTAATCTGAGGGGCAAGCAGCAACATTCTGCTTGCAATAATACATCCAACGAACACAGACCTTCCAACTCGTCTAGAGAGGATAAAGGCTGAAGAATTTCAACCAGTTTCAACTCCTTACCCTGGCCTACGCCCCTACTTCCAGCAGGAATTCACAACTACCCTCCCAAACGGTCCGACTTACATGCTGTTCGCAGATGGCAGCTTCGGCTTCTACCAGAATGATGTTTTAGTTGGTGCTATTAGCCTTCCACGTGGAACTTCTGCCCAGTACCTACGCCTGGAATCTGACGGCCAGCTGAGGCTATACCAGTGGAACGGGCGATGGAAGTCCGTCGCTGATTTGCTCCCAACAAGGTCATCCATATAAATGGGGCTTCTCTATCAAAAAAAAAAATATATATATATATATATATATAAATGGGGCTTCAAGTATTCCAAGTAGATGTGTCCGAAGGAGACAAATAAAAGCGTAAACTGCAAAACCCTGTGATATTTTCTGGTTCGAACGAACATAATAAAGTGTAGCTAGCCCAACATTGAGATTGATAAAAATCCATTCTTCTTATATGAGATGCAACTAATATGGACATTACCACTTTAGCTTTGAATGAAAATAAATGTCTCAAGTGTAGAGGCAATGCTCGTTTTGTATCTACTTGCATGCAATTCACTTGGTGCTTTTGAAAAACACTAAAAAAAAAGCTAGTGTCATAGGAATGATCGGAGCACATATAGAAAATTTACTTCTAGACTGTCTAATCTGAGGGCCAAGCAGCAACATTCTGCATGCAAAAATACATCCAACGAATGATCATTTCACAGATCTTCTTACACGTCTAGAGAGGATAAAAACTGATGAATTTCAACCAGTTTCATCCCCTTACCCTGCCACATAAATATCAGAAAAATGACTAACAACACACCGTCTCCGCCAACATTCGCACCCCAGGAACACGTGAAACATTTACTATATATACCTTTTAGCACTGTGTGACACGGTCTCGTAAGCGAAAGAATTATTAGTGTATTGTACACCATTTTGCATTTATGCAGTCGTTGCATTAAAGAAGTCGATGCACC
The DNA here is from genome assembly GCA_963693085.1 of Alisma plantago-aquatica. NCBI lineage: Eukaryota > Viridiplantae > Streptophyta > Magnoliopsida > Alismatales > Alismataceae > Alisma > Alisma plantago-aquatica. The sequence goes on from OY856409.1 coordinate 696,038,533, forward strand.
AAAGCAGTTGTAGCCAACTACTAACATTTATAACACTTACAAACAAAATCATAGATTTAAAAGTTCAAATATTCTTTTTTTTTTGAGTTTCCTCCACTTCTTAGCAGAGTATAATACTAATTCGACCATGTGCATGTTTGTACATATTTTACGACTAAGTCAAGAATCAATACTTAAAAATATTCAACGTAACGTCAAAAGTCATCAACAAAGTACTAAATAGAAACTAGCACAGTGTGTAGAATTAGAGATTCATTTGACTAGCAAAATAATGTTGTTTATTATGTTTATGTAATTTTTTAATTTATTGTGCATATGTGAAAATTAATATATTATTTTATCAAAAAATTAAAAATTAACAATACAACAATATCATACGAAAAGATCATTTCATGGGGTCATGCTTTACATTTCATAATTTACATTAATATATAAATCTATGCAAGGAAGTACTAAGTAGTTACTTCGATTCAAATAGTACCAAAATATATCGACAACTAGACTTAAATTAAAAGAGATCAGTACGACTTGCACAACAGAACCATACCAAAAAATCACTATTAGCATCCTTACATACTTTTTTAGTACATGTGGCACAAATTTCTAGGCAAGAAGTCTGCTAGTGTGACTGTATGGTTGTATACATGTCGCTACTACAATAAAGTAATGTTCCTCCCAACCACCCACCACTGACCACCAATCAACCAACCAATTGCATTTAATTTTGTGATACAAATTTCAAATTAAAATTTTGAAATTGTAATTTTTATTCAACTGGCCACATCATATTTTTACACATTTTGCATCTTACTTCAAAATTCGTATTGAAATACATTCAATACAATACCAAAAGTTATTAACAATCAGAATAACATAACTGGTAGAGTACATCAAATTTTGAAAAATATATCCTATTCATTTTAGATATTATTTAAATTTTGTATATAGAAAGTATTATATGTGATAAGTGGTCATATTTGATCAAAATATGTGTGCCACATTTGTTGATGTGTTGATCGTAATTACACATAGGATACTAATTAATATTCATGGTGTGAGAAAAAATACAATAACTATATTTAATATAAACAAAAACAGTGCATACAATCAAAGAAATTCCAACATTAGAAAAATATAACACAAGACATAATAAATATTCATACATTTTCAAAACATTTATGTAAGGAGGCGAGATCATCCCCTTACTTAAATTTTATGAAAAACACAATACATCCCTCAAATTATTAAAAACAATGTGATGGAAGGATGTATGCATAATAAATCCATTTAAATAAACATGGACCAAATACAACCATTGTCAATAGTAGCAGCGGAAGAAAGTAAGATGAGAAAACTAAACTATTACATAGATTGTTCTGATAGAAAAAGTAGATAGAATCTAGACTATTACGAAGCTCTTATTTCATAATTTCATAACATATATTTGAGCAAGGTCTTAGCAACATCAACCTTGCCATGATGGAAGCGGTACTCCTGTCCTAGGTTTCCTTATGCTAGATCTAGCCCTTGTCCAGGTTCTGGGTGGGTGGGAGCACCAAGCAAGAGAAAGATAAAAGTATGTGTCACAAAATGATAGGGTACAAGAAGAATTTTAAGGAATGGAAACATTAAGATTTTCTACACTAAAATTGTTCAAGAGTATGAGGCATATTATTCAATTGGATTTCTACCAAGCATATAAATTAAATATAGAACAAGTATGATTCATTACGAATAAGCTAAACTAACATAGGGTGAGGCGCCTACAAACCTCAACCAGGAGGAGAGAGGGTATAACATCCCAAACCTCAAAATATATATAAAGTGGAAGGGGGACTAAAACCCCAGTGCCTATGGAAGGGGGGCTAAAACCCCAGTGCACTATGGGTGACTTGTACTCATGTACACTATATTAGTTAGCTAGTCAAACTATCATTATAATGCTTACAATTTATATTGATAGAGAAAGCTAATAGCAATGATTCAAGTGGGCCCAATGACCCAAATATTTCCAAGAAATAACCATATAGGATGTTCATACATCAAGATTTAATGTCAGATGCTCAAGTGAATAGTTTAAGGACAACATTTACTTGTAAAGATTTAAATCACATCAACAAGGCAAGTGGTGTCCCATGACCCATATTTTATCAAGGGATATAAGTAAATCAAGTTTATACATCAGGGTTACAAATTGCAGGTTCAAGTGGAAGATGGAGAATATTATCATAACTATGCCTCATTTGGGAAAACTAGGTTTATCATGATTAAAATCCCAACAGAGGTGTTATAATGCACATACATGTTCTTGCTTTCAAGATTATCCCTTATCCACTAAGATGTCAAGTCCAATCTCACATTAACCTAGGTGAAATGGATATCTATGTATTAGGTTACTTAAAGGTGCCTTAAGTGTAAAATGTCCACATTTATAGTCTATGGATTAAAACTTTAGATTTTGGCTTTGAAAATAGGGTCAAATGATTCCTAATAGTTTTCTAATCGAGAAAACATATTTTCTTTTAAAAAATGGAGTTAAAACACTTTCATTATCATTTTATAACACTTTATACATTTAAATTGGGGTTTGAATTAATCATCTAAGTTGGGATGGAAAATAGGATTCAAAAACTAGAAATTCAAATTTTACATTATATTATCTTTCCAACAAGTATTTATTTACATTTTTCTGACAAATGAGTGATTTTCTACGAATTACACAAGGTTAACCGAACAGAAATTGGATAATTGCCATGTGGGCCAAAGACCAAAAGGGCAGCAAATAAAAAGGTTGAACTGAAGAGCACGGAGGGGAAAAACTGTAAAAAACCACTCGGCCTTCTTCTACCATTGGCCAATGACATGGCAACGAGGTCCCAACTTACGAAGTTCGGCAAATCTACAATTCTCAACCAAATTAAGCATATAGGTACTCGAAACGTAAGGAATTGAATGAGGAATGTACTTACGGGTTCAATTTCACTTATGGTCGCTCCTAGCTCTACACAAAAACTCCACAAGCTCAGGGTGAAAAGCTCCTCACCGGAGGCCACACGCACTTCTTCAGACCAAATAGAGTGGATAGAAAGGTTGCTAGGGTGACGACGAAACTGTGGAGGTGTTATTTATAAGTGTGGTTGTGTGTGGAGCCGAAACGAAGGTGGAGGTTTGAAGCCACGGTCGGCCAGGTTGGGCATTTAACCTATAGTGCACATGAGGCAATGAGGTTTGGCTCAAATGATGCGGGAGGGTGCCACGAGTTCGTAGGAGAAGAAATTTCTAAAAACCATGAAGAGACGAGGGAGAAAGGCGGAGAGGAAGCGAGCGGCGGCTGCTCGTTTCCTATTTCAGTTAACCGAAGGTAGGAGACAAAGCGTCGGCTGTCGGATGAGAACCACATCCAACCTAGACTGTTGGATCGTAATCCACAATGGGCCGGGCGCACGTGACATCTATTAAAGGTTGGACTTTGGCTTAAATGTGCATGTAACATTGATATCTTAATGTTATAATGTCACACTTTATTAGGGAATTGACTAATACATTTGGGAGGTCAAACGAGCTCCAAATGACTTGCAATTTTAACCCTAGGTTTCTAATGATGTCTAGATTCATGCTATGCAATTTTATTTTATTTTCAACCAACATTTGGCCTTCACTAATTATGTTTCTTATAAAAGTAATATATTAATATAATGCCTGAGCAAATAATGATGTATAGCTTTTATATGCAACCCTTGGTTTTCAAATCTGAGATATGGAGTCCAAAAGTCTTCCACTCACAAATAGCATGCATTTCCAAGTTTAATTAGCCCATATAAGAGTGAGGTATGAAGATGGGTTATGATTCACCATTTAATTTACACTTGCTAATTAAATCACTTCTTATCCATTAATATTTATTCTTGAGCTCCAACATTATCCATTACTCAATTAATTCATGGTTTAGTGGAAATTTTCATAATTAACCCATCCATATAACAATTTGTGGTATTTGTGCATCTAACCCTCAAATTGGCATAAAATTATACTTCAACCATCAATTTTTCAAATATTCAATATTAAGGACACGAAATGGAGAAGAAAGAAATTAACATAAAAATTGAGGTGGAAAATGATAATTTTATTGAAACTCAGGACGTTACAGCACTCCACCTGATAGAAAAGATTTTGCCCTGGAAATATCATACAAAATAGAAGGGTGAGATTGGAGCATTTCTTCTCTCAGCTCCCAAGTGATTTCTTCTTACCCATGATACTTCCACAACACCTTCACTAACTCAATCTCCTTATTCTTCAACTGTTTCACGCGAGTGTCTAGGATTTTCATAGGTAGTTCCTCATATGTTAGATATTCATGAGTCTCCAAGGGTTCTATTGTGAGTACATGATAAGGGTCCTTCACATACTTTCTCAGCACGGACACATGAAAGACGTTGTGTATCTTATCATAAGCAGGAGGAAGAGCCAGGCGGTATGCACAGTCCCCAATATTCACCTAGATCTCAAAAGGTCCCACATAACACGGGTTAAGCTTGCCTTTGACTTTGGATTGGGCAATTGAGCGTATTGGCTTGACCTTCAAGAACACATGGTCACCAAAAAGGAAGCTCACATCAGACCTATGCTTGTCAGCATACATCTTCTGTTGGTCTCTGCTTTCATACGCTTCTTAATCAGCTGAACCTTCTCTATCATCATCTGCATATTGTCAGTCTTCACTAAGGAACGCTCACCCCCATCATCCTAATGCAACGGGGAACGCCATGGTCTTCCGTACAAAGCTTCTTACGGAGGCATCCCTATGCTACCTTGGTAGTTTTTATTGTACACAAACTCGGCCAGAGGTAGATATCTATCCCATGCACCTCCCCAGTCCATCACACAAGCATGAAGCAGGTCTTCAAAGATTTGTACAGTTGTTTCAGACTGACCATCAGTCTGTGGATGATATGTAGTGCTGAACCGTAGGTCAGTCCCCATTTCTTCTTGTATCTGACTCCATAGACTATAGGTGAACTTAGAATCACGGTCAGCAACTATCACTTCCGATATACCAAGCAGACGAACTATCCTCTCCAGATATAATTGTGCCATATCCTCTACTTTGTAGTCGGACTTGAAAGGCAGAAAGTGAGCAGACTTAGTGAGGCGATCAATGACAACCCACACAACGTCATAGCCTTTCCTGGTCTTGGGGAAACCACTGACAAAGTCCATCGTGGTCTTCTCCCATTTCCATTCTAGAATTTCAAGTGGATGGAGGAGACCACCAGGTCGTTGATGTTCTATCTTAACTTGTTAACTGGTCAAACACTTTGACACAAGCAGAGCTACATCCGTCTTCATGTTCTTCCACCAGAAACTGTGCTGCAAGTCCTTGTACATCTTGGTCGTGCCAGGGTGAATTGTGTACTTAGACCCTTGAGCTTCACAGGGAATCTTCTGTCGCAGTTCGTCAACATCAGGAACCCACAATCTTTGTCGAAAACAAAGTGCACCATCAACTCCAATAGAGAAATCAGATTGCGGTTTCAGGGTTAAGGCTTTTATTGCTTCCAGCTCAAGACTCTCCAACTGGGCAGCAACAATATTGGAAATCCATCTTCGAGTGATTGACAGGCTAGCCATGTGAACACATAGCTTATCGTCAACTTCATCATCTGATATTTCTGTTAGTTGTGTCCGCTATCTAGAAACATACTCCATGTTCTTCCAAGTGCAGTAGGTTATAGTAGCACAAGTCCCAGACCTCTTTCGACTCAAGGAATCATCAATTACGTTGCCTTTACCGGGAAGATAAGTGATGGTAAAGTCATAGTCCTTGAGGTACTCCATCCATCTACGCTGTCTCAGGTTCAAGTCTTTTTGTGTCAGGAGGTACTTTAAGCTTTTATGATTAGAGAAGACCTTAAACTAAACCCCATAGATGTAATGTCGCCAGATCTTTAGAGCATGAACCATAGCTGCAAACTCTAAATCGTGTGTAGGCTGGTTTTCTTCATTTGGCTTCAATTGGTGAGAGGCGTAGGCGATCACCTTGCCTGCTTGCATTAGAACGCATCCCAGTCCTAACTTGGAGGCGTCAACATAAATGACGTAGGGTTTGCCTTCAGCAAGTAGAGAAAGCACAGGAGCAGATGCCAGGCACTGCTTCAGCTTTTGGATACTATCCTCACACTCAAGTGAACAAACAAACTTGACGTCCTTTCGTGTCAACTTTGTCATTAGAAGAGCTAGCTCTGAGAAGTTTTTGATAAACTTCCTGTAGTAACCTGCCAGACTGAGGAAACTACGGATTTCAGATGGATTCTTTAGATCCTTCCACTTGGTCACAGTCTCCACCGTCGCAGGGTCAACAATAATGTGTCCTCCAGAAAAGACGTGACCCAGAAACATAACTTCTTTAATCCAAAACTCACACTTTGAGAATTTAGCATAAAGTTGATTTTCTCACAGTGTACAGAGTGCCAACCTCAAGTGCTCACGATGTTGCTCTTCTGTCTCATGATATATCAAGAGATCATCAATAAAAACTACGATGAATCGATCAAGGTTAGGTCGGAAAGCTCGATTCATCGGGTCCATGAAAGCAGCAGGGGCATTAGTCAAGCCGAACGACATGACTAGAAATTCATAATGCCCATATCTGGTCCTAAAAGTTGTCTTCAGTATGTCTTCAACCTTCATCCACATTTGATAGTAGCCAATCCGCAAGTCCATCTTTGAGAAGACAGTGGTGGTCTTGAGTTGGTCGAAGAGATTCTCAATTCGAGGCAGTGGATAGCGATTCTTCACCGTGGCCTAATTAAGCATGGGATAATCCAAGCACATATGCGTAGATAAATCCTTCTTCTTTACAAATAGGATAGGGGCTCCCCTAGGAGAAACACTTGGGTGAATGAACGCCATATCGAGAAGTTCTTGAAGCTACTTCTTTAACTCAACGAGTTCAGCAGGTGCTAAGCGGTAAGGCGGCTTCAAGATGGGTGAAGTCCCATGTGCAAGCTCGATGGAGAATTCCACTTCGTGAGTAGGAGGCAACCCGAGCAGTTCTTCAAGAAAGACATCAGGGAAGTCCTTCACCACTTCTATATGGTCGAGAGCAGGGGGTGTAGCATCAAGAACTATAGAGGCGAGAAATGCCCTACACCCTTACGAGATAAGTTTTTCGGCTTTGAGGGCTGAGATGATGAATTGTCGTTCTTCTCATTTCCTGCCTTTTACACAGATTCTAGCTTCTATAGGGTGCAACAGGATAACCTTTTACTTGTCACAGAAGAGGGCTTCCTTGTATCTTTTTAGCCAGTCCATGCCCAGAATAATGTCAAAAATAGACATTTCTAGCAAGATGAAGTCAGATGGAAACATTATTCCTGATATACACAGGTCCAAGGTGGGAATCTTGACATGAGATGAGCATATTCTACCACTAAGGGTTTTGACATCTAGCACATGGTCCATGAATTCAGACTCTATCTCTAGCATAGTAGCAAACTGAGTAGATATGAAGGTATTTGATGAGCCAGAATCAAAAAGTGCTTTGACAAGGTACAAATTAAGGTGTACTCTAGAGTACCTTCAATCTCATTATTCCCATCATCAGCCTCTTCAGCATCAAGACCAAAGACCCTTCCATTATGCCTCTCTATCGGCAGACGGCGTCCTTGCTGGTTAAGGTTGTTGTTGTTGTTATTGTTCTAGTGATTGTTGTTGTGGTTGTGGTTGTTGTTGTTGTTGTTCCTCGAGGGTGGATTTTTTTGTTGTTACTACTATTGGGCGGGGGCCTATCCTTGATTGAACCTACGACAATTTGGCCTGATGTGACCAACTTGGCCACACTCATGATAGGTAGGGGCAGGCAGATCATATCTACGATGCAGTGCATTTCCAACTAGACATCTCTCAGGAGGATGAAATCGGGAGCAAGTGTTGCACCTGTCATGCCCTTGTGGACCACCATGGTTCTTCCACTTGTTGTTCTTGTTCAAACCAGAAGTGTGGAAGCCAGGGTACGCCTCCACGGCCAGAGATTTGTCTAGCATTTGTTGGAAGGTGAGCGGGAGCTGGGGCACCAGGTGACACCCTATGTTGTAGTTGAAACCCTCAAGGAAGACGGTCGCCCTCTGCTCATCAGCTAGACCCACAGCGTAACGTTCTAGCACCAGGATACATTGTACATACTCTGAGACTAACACATTCCCTTGTCGTAGACTATAGAACTCAGCGTCCTTCTTCTTCAGTTAGGCTGTGTAGATATACTTTGCCCGGAATATCTGAAGGAACTCTTCCCAGGTCATAGCTGTTGTGTCCCGGGTGCGGGTTATCCCATTCCACCCGACCCTTGCCGGGCCATCCAGGACATAAGATGTGAAGCAGACTTTAAGATGTGGGGGACACACCATGCCATCTAATGGGCACTCAAGGGCTACCACCCAATCATCCACCTTGTCCACCATGTTGTTCTCAGTTTCCCCCTTGAAGTAGGGAGGCTGCATTTTGATGAAGTCGTTCAGGGTTGGCTCCTTAGGCTTGTTGGAATGGGCAACAACTGCAGAAAGATGCCCCATCATGGTAGTGGAGAGTAGCTGTCTCAGCATCGTCAACTCCTACTCACGAGTCAGAGGTGTCTCAAGAGTTTCAGGGTTGGTGTCATTGTTCTTTGAGCTTTCACTGAACAAGCTAACCTTCCTGAAAGACATGTTTTAGGATAAGATTTCTAGGAGTATAAGACAAAAAAAGATAAGGCTACTATTGCCTATAGGCATGCTATTTCTGACATTTAGTATCAGATTGGGCCAGGCTGGGTCATAAGATATTAGGAGTCCTCGTTACGAAGCTAGTGGGGCAGAGGAAAATATTGCCAGCCCCAAGCTCTGATTCTTTCTAGACACCATGACTTTCAACATCACGCCCTAGTAGCTACCCAAACTGGCTCTGATACCATGCTATAAGGAGGCGAGTTCACCCCCTTAATTAAATTTAATGGAAAATAAAATACATCCCTCAAATTATTAAAAACATTGTGATGGAAGGATGTATGCATAATAAATCCATTTAAATAAGCATGGACCAAATACAACCATTATCAATAGTAGCAGCGGAAGAAAGTAAGATGAGAAAACTAAACTGTTACATAGATTGTTCTGATAGAAGAAGTAGATGAGCATTTAGACTATTAAAAAGCTCTTATTTCATAATTTCATAACATATATTTGAGCAAGGACTTAGCAGTATCAACCTTGCCATGATGGAAGCGCTACTCCTGTCCCGGGTTTCCTTGTGCTTGATCTAGCCCTTGTCCTGGTTCTGGGTGGTTGGGGAGAACCAAGCAAGAGAAAGACTAAAGTATGTGTCACAAAATGATTGGGTATAAGCAACATTTTAAGGAATGGAAACATTAAGATTCTCTACTCTAAGATTGTTCAAGAGTATGAGGCATATTATTCAATTGGATTTCTGCCAAGCACATAAATCAGATATAGAACAAGCTTGATTCATTATGACTAAGCTAAACAAACATAGGGTGAGGCGCCAACCAATATCAACTAGGAGGAGAGGGGAAATAACATCCCAAACCTCAATATATATATAAAGTGGTAGGGGGACTAAAACCCCAGTGCCTATGGCACGGGGATTAAAACCCCAGTGACCTATGGTTGACTTGTACTCATGTACACTATATTAGTTAACTAGTCAAACTATCATTATCATGCTTACTATTTACATTGACAGAGAAAGAAAATAATAATGATTCAAGTGGCCCCAATGACCCAAACATTTCCAAGAAATAACCATATAGGATGTTCATACATCAAGATTTCATATTGGATGCTTAAGTGAATAGTTTAAGGGCAACATTTACATGGCAAGATTTAAATCATATCAACAAGGAAAGTGGGGTCCCACGACCCATATTTTATCAAAGGATGTAAGTAAAGAAAGTTAATACATCAGGGTTACAAATTGCATGTTCAAGTGGAAGATGGAGAATATTATCATAACTATGCCTCATTTGGGAAAACTTGGTTTATCATGATTAGAAGCCCAACTGAGGTGTTAGAATGCACATACCTATTCTTTCTTTCAAGATTATCTTTTATCCACTATGATGTCTGGTCCAATCTCACATTAACCTAGGTGAAATGGATATACATGTATTGGGTTACTTAAAGGTGCCTTAAGTGTAAAATGTCCACATTTATAATCCATGGATTAAAACTTTAGATTTTGGGTCTGGAAATAGGGCCAAACGATTCCTAATATTTTTCTAATTGAGAAAACATATTTTCTTTTCAAAAACAGAGTTAAAACACTTTCACTATCATTTTATAACACTTTATACATTTAAATTGGGGTTTGAATTAATTATCAGAGTTGAGATGGAAAATAGGACACACAAATTGGAAAGTTAGATTCTACATAATATTAGCTTTTCAACGAGTATTTATTTGCATTTTTCTGATAATCACGTGATTTTCTATAAATTAAATAAGGTTAACCAATCAGAAATTAGATAATTGCCATGTGGGCCAAAGACCAAAAGGGCAGCAAATAAAAAGGGCAAACTGAAGAGCACAGAGGGGCAAAATTGTAAAAAACCACTTGGCCTTCTTCTACCTTCGGCCAGTGATATGGCTGCGAGGCCCCAACTTGCAAAGTTGGGCAAATCCACAATTCTCAACCAAATTAAGTGTATAGGTACTCGAAATGTAGGGAATTGAATGAGGGACGAACTTACAGGTTCAATTTCACTTATGGTCGCTCCTAGCTCCGTGAAAAAGCTCCACAAACCCAAGGTGAAAATCTCCTCGTCGGCGGCCACACGTACATCTTCGGACCAAATTGAGTGGATAGAAAGGTTGCTAGGGGGACGACGAAACTGTGGAGGGTGTTATTTATAGGTGTGGATGTGTGTGGAGCCGAAACAAAGGCAGAGGTGAGAATCCATGGTCAGCCAGGTTGGGTATTTTTCCTATGGTGCAAGAGAGGCAATGAGGTTCGGCTCAAATGACACGTGAGTGTGCCACGAGTTCGTAGGAGAAGAAATTTCTTGAAACCATGAAGATACAAGGGAGAAAGGTGGAGAGAAAGCGAGGGGCGACTGCTCGTTTCCCATTTCGATTAACTGAAGGTAGGAGACAAAGAGACAACCGTCAGATGTGAACCACGTCCAACCTGAACCGTTGGATCGTGATCCACATTGGGCCGACCGCGCGTGACATCTATTAAAGGCTGGACTTTGGCTTAAATGTGCTTGTAACATTGATATCTTAATGTTATAATGTCACACTTTATTAGGAAATTGATTAATACATTTGGGTGGTCAAACAAGCTCCAAATGACTTCAAATTTTAATCCTAGGTTTCTAATGATGTCTAGTTTCATGCTATATAATTATATTTTCGTTTCACCCAACCTTTGGCCTTCACTAATTATGTTGTTTATAAAAGTATATATTAATATAATGCTTGAGAAAATAATTATGTATAGCTTTTATATGCAACCCTTGGTTCTCAAATCTGAGATATGGAGTCCAACAGTCCTCCACTCACAAATAGCATGCATTTCCAAGTTTAATTAGCCCATATAAGAGTGATGCATGAAGACGGGTTATTATTCACCATTTAATTTACACTTGCTAATTAAATCACTTCTTATCCATTAATATTTATTCTTGAGCTCCAACATTATCCATTAGTCAACTAATTTGCGGTTTAGTGGAAATTTGCATATTACCCCATCCATATAACAATTTGTGGTATTTGTGCATTTAACCCTCAAATTGGCATAAAATTGTACTTCAACCATCAATTTCTCAAATATTCAATATTAAGGATAGGAAATGGAGAAGAAAGAAATTAACATAAAAATTGAGGTGGAAATGATAATTTTATTGAAACTCAGGACATTACATCACTCCACCCATTACAAAGGATTTCGCCCCTGAAATCCCATACAAAAAGTGATGGGGGAGATCGGAGCATTTCATCTCTCAGCTCCCAAGTGGTTTCATCTAACCCATGATGCTTCCACAACACCTTCACTAACTCAATCTCCTTATTCTACAACTGTTTCACCGAGTGTCTAGGATTTTCATAGGTAGTTCCTCATCGGTTAGATTTTCATGAATCTCTAAGGGTTCTACTGTGAGTACATGAGAAGGGTCCTTCACATACTTTCTCAGCACAGACACATGAAAGACATTGTGTATCTTATCATAAGCAGGAGGAAGAGCCAGATAGTATGCACAATCCCCAATCTTCACCAAGATCTCAAATGGTCCCACATAACCCGGGCTAAGCTTGCCTTTGACTTTGGATTGGGAAATATATCATATTGGCGTGATCTTCAAGAACACATGGTCGCCAATAAGGAAGCTCACATCAGACCTATGCTTGTCAGCATACATCTTCTGTAGGTCTTGAGAAGCTTTCGTATGCTTCTTAATCAGCTGAACCTTCTCTATCATCATCTGTATATTGTCAGTCTTCACTAAGGAACGATCACCCACATCATCCCAATGCAACAGGTAATGGCAGGGTCTTCTTTACAAAGCTTCATACGGAGGCATCCCTATGCTGGATTGGTAGCTGTTATTGTACGCAAACTCAACCAGAGGTAGATATCTATCCCATGCACCTCCCCAGTCCATCACACAAGTGTGAAGCAGGTCTTCCAAGATTTGTATATTTCATTCAGACTGACAATCAGTGTCTGGATGATATGCAGTGTTGAACCATAGGTCAGTCACCATTTCTTCTTGTATCTAACTCCATAGATGAGAGGTGAACTTGGGATCACTGTCAGAAACTATCACTTTCGGTACACCAAGGAGACGAACTATCCACTCTAGATATAATTGTGCCATATCCTCTACTTTGTAGATGGACTTGAAAGGCAGAAAGTGAGCAAACTTAGTGAGGCGATCAATGACAACCCACGCAGCGTCCTAGCCTTTCCTGGTCTTGGGGAAACTAGTGACAAAGTCCATCGTGGTCTTCTCCCATTTCCATTCCAAAATTTCAAGTGGATGGAGGAGACCACCAGGACGTTGATGTTCTATCTTAAATTGTTGACACGTCAAACACTTTGACACAAATAAAGCTATATTCATCTTCATGTTCTTCCACCAGAAACTGTGCTACAAGTCCTTATACATCTTGGTCGTACCAGGGTGAATTGTGTACTTAGACCCATGAGCTTCACAAGTAATCTTCTGTCGCACTTCGTCAACATCAGGAACCCACAATCTTTGTCATAAATGGAGTGCACCATCAACTCCAATAGAGAAATCAGATTGCAATTTTAGGGTTAAGGCTTTTATTCCTTCCAGCTCAGGCCTCTCCAACTGGGCAACAACAATATCAGAAATCCATCTTGGATTGATTGACAGGCTACCCATGTGAACACATAGAATATCGTCAACTTCATCATCTGAGATTTCTGACATTTGCGGCCGCCATCTAGAAACATACTCCATGTTCTTCCAAGTGCAACAGGTTATAGTAGCACAAGTCCCAGACCACTTCCGACTCAAGGCATCAACAATTATGTTGTCTTTACTGGGATGATAAGTGATTGTAAAGTTGTAGTCCTTGAGGTACTCCATCCATCTACACTGTCTCAGGTTCAAGTCTTTTTGTGTCAGGAGGTAATTTAAGCTTTTATGATCAGAGAAGACCTCAAACTAAACCCCATAGATGTAATGTCGCCAGATCTTTAGAGCATGAACAATAGGTGCAAGCTCTAAATCGTGCGTAGGCCGGTTTTCTTCATTCGGCTTCAATTGGTGAGAGGCGTAGGCGATCACCTTGCCTTCTTGCATTAGAACGCATCCCAATCCTAACTTGGAGGTGTTAGTGTAAATGACATAGGGTTTTCCTTCAGCAGGTAGAGAAAGCACAGGAGAAGATGCCACACACTGGTTCAGCTTTTGGAAATTGTCCTCACACTCAAGAGACCAAACAAACTTGATGTCCTTTCATGTCAACTTTGTCACTGGAAGAGCGAGCTCTGAGAAGTTTTTGATAAACATCTTGTAGTAACCTGCCAGACCGAGGAAAATATCAATTTTAGATGGATTCTTTGGTGTCTTCCACTTGGTCACAGACTCTGCCATCGCAGGGTTAACAACAATGTGTCCTCTAGAAATGACGTGACTCAGAAACATAACTTCTTAAATCCAGAACTAACACTTGGAGAATTTAGCATAAAGTTGATTTTCTAGCAGTGTATAGAGCGCCCGCCTGAAGTGCTCGTAATGTTGCTCTTCTGTCTCAGAATATATCAAGAAATCATCAATAAAAACTACGACAAATCGATCGAGGTTGGGGCAGAAAACTCGATTCATCAGGTCCATGAAAGTAGCTGGGGCATTAGTCAAGCCGAACGGCATGACCAGAAATTCATAATGCCCATATCTGGTCCTAAAAGCTGTCTTTAGGATGTCTTCATCCTTTACCCGCATTTGATAATAGCCACTTCGCAAGTCCATCTTTGAGAAGACAGTGGCGGTCTTGAGTTGGTCGAAAAGATCGTCAATTCAAGGCAATGGATAGCGATTCTTCACCGTGGCCTGATTGAGCATGCGATAATCCAAGCACATATGCATAGATCCATCCTTCTTCTTTACAAATAGGACCGGGGCACCCCAAGGAGAAACACTTGGCCAAATCAACCCCATATTGAGAAGTTCTTGAATCTACTTATTTAACTCAGCGAGTTCAGCAGGTGCTCAGTAGTAAGGTAGCTTCGAGATGGGTGAAGTCCCTTGTGCAAGCTCGATGGAGAATTCCACTTCACGAGTAGGAGGCAACCTGGGAAGTTCTTCAAGAAAGACATCTGGGATGTCCTTCACCACTTCTATATGGTCAAGAGTAGGGGGTGTAGCATCAACAACTATAGAGGTGAGAAATGCCCTACACCCTTGCGAGATAAGTTTTTCAGCTTTGAGGGTTGAGATGACGAATTTTCGTTCTTCTCGTTCCCTGCCTTTTACACAGATTCTACCTTCTATAGGGTGCAACAAGATAACCTTTGACTCGTCACAGAAGAGGGTTGCCTTGTATCTTTTTAGCCAGTCCATGCCCAGAATAATGTCAAAAATGGACATTTCTAGCAAGATGAAGTCAGATGGAAACATTATTCCTGATATACACAGGTCCAGGGTGGGAAGCTTGAGATAAGAGGAGCATGTTATACCACTAGGAGTCTTGACATATAGCACATGGTCCATGAATTCAGACTCTATCTATAGCATAGCAGCAAACTGAGTAGATATGAAAAGTATTTGACGAGCCAGAATCAAAAAGTTCTTTGATAGGGAACAAATTAAGGTGTAGAGTACCTTCAATCACATTATTCCCTCATCAACCTCTTCAGCATCAATAGCAAAGACCCTTCCATCGTGCCTCTCTACCGGCGGATGGTGTCCTTGCTGGTTAAGGTTGCGGTTGTTGTTATTGTTCTAGTGATTGTTGTTGTTCCTCGGGGGTGGATTTTGTCGTTGTTACTGTTATTGGGTGGGGGCCTGTACTTGGTTGAACCTAGGACATTTTGGCTTGATGTGACCGACTTGGCCACACTCATGATAGGTAGGGGCAGGAAGATCATTTCTACGGTGCAGTGCATTGCCATCTAGACATCTCCCGGGACGATGAAATCGGGAGCAAGTGTTGCACCTGTCACACCCTTTTGGACCACCATGGTTCTTCCGCTTGTTGTTGTTGTTCAAACCAGAAGCGTGGAAGATAGTGTATGCCTCTAAGGCCAGAGCTTTGTCTAGCATTTTTTGGAAGGTGAGCGGGAGCTGGGGCACCAGGTGACACCCTATGTTGTAGTTGAAACCCTCAACGAAGACGACCGCCCTCCGCTCATCAGCTAGACCCATAGCGTAACATTCCTGCACTAGGAAACATTATACATACTCTGAGACTGACATATTCCCTTGTCGTAGATTGTAGAACTCAACCTCCTTCTTCTTCAGGTAGGTCGTACTAATATACTTTGCCCGGGATATCTAAAGGAACTCTTCCCAGGTCATAGTTATTGTGTCCCGGGTGCGGGTTATCCCATTCCACCAGACACGTGTCGGGCCATCCAGGACATAAGATGTGAAGCAGACTTTAAGATGCAAGGGACATGCCATGCCATCTAATGGGTGCTCCAGGGCTACCACCCAATCATCCACCTTGTCCACCATGTTGTTCTTAGTTTCCCCCATGAAGTAGGGAGGCTGCATTTTGATGAAGTCATTTAGGGTTGGCTCCTTAGGCATGTTGGCATGGGCAGTAGCTGTAGAAACCTGCCCCATCAAGGTAGCGGAGAGTAGATGTCTCAGCATCGTCAACTCTTGCTTAGGAGTTAGAGGTTTCTCAGGAGTTTTAGGGTTGGTGTCGTTGTTCTTTAAGCTTTCAATGAACAAGCTACCCTTCCTGAAAGACACATTTTAGGATAAGATTTCTAGGAGTACAAGACAAAAAAAGATAAGGCTACTATTTCCTATAGGCATGCTATTTCTAAAATTTAGTATCAGATCAGGCCAGGCCGGGTCATATGAGCTCCGGAGTCCTCCTTACCAAGCTAGGGGGGCAGAGGAAAATATTGCCAGCCCCCAAGCTCTGACCCTTTCTAGACACCATTACTTTCAACATCACGCCCTAGTAGCTACCCAAACTGGCTCTGATACCATGTTGTAAGGAGGTGAGATCACCCCCTTACTTAAATTTAACAGAAAATACAATACATCCCTCAAATTATTAAAAACAATGTGATGGAAGGATGTATGCATTATAAATCCATTTAAATAAGCATGGACCAAATACAATCGTTGTCAGTAGTAGCAACGGAAGAAAGTAAGATGAGAAAACTAAACTATTACATGGATTGTTCTGATAGAAGAAGTAGATGAGAATCTACACTATTACAAAGCTCTTATTTCATAATTTCATAACATATATTTGAGCAAGGTCTTAGCAGCATCAACCTTACCATGATGGAAGCACTACTCCTGTCATGAGTTTCCTTGTGCTTGATCTAGCCCTTATCTTGGTTCTGGGTGGTTGGGGAGCACCCAGAAAGAGAAAGATTAAAGTATGTGTCACAAAATGATAGGGTACAAGAAGCATTTTAAGGAATGGAAACATTAAGATTCTCTACTCTAAGATTGTTTAAGAGTATGGGGCATATGATTCAATTGGATTTCTGCCAAGCATATAAATCAAATATAGAACAAGATTGATTCATTATGACTAAGATAAACTAACATAGGGTGAGGCGTCTACCAACCTCAACTAGGAGGAGAGGGGAAATAACATCCCAAACCTCAAAATATATATAAATTGGCAGGGGGACTAAAACCCCAGTGCCTATGGTAGGGGGACTAAAACCCCTGTGCCCTATGGGTAACTTGTACTGATGTACACTATATTAGTTAACTAGTCAAACTATCATTATCATGCTTACAATTTACATTGGTAGAGAAAGCAAATAACAATGATTCAAGTGGCCCCAATGACCCAAACATTCCCAAGAAATAACCATATAGGATGTTCATACATTAAGATTTCATGTCGGATGCTTAAGTGAATAGTTTAAGGGCAACATTTACATGGCAAGATTTAAATCATATCAACAAGGAAAGTGGGGTCCCACGACCCATATTTTATCAAAGGATGTAAGTAAAGAAAGTTAATACATCAGGGTTACAAATTGCATGTTCAAGTGGAAGATGGAGAATATTATCATAACTATGCCTCATTTGGGAAAACTTGGTTTATCATGATTAGAAGCCCAACTGAGGTGTTAGAATGCACATACCTATTCTTTTTTTCAAGATTATCTTTTATCCACTATGATGTCTGGTCCAATCTCACATTAACCTAGGTGAAATGGATATACATGTATTGGGTTACTTAAAGGTGCCTTAAGTGTAAAATGTCCACATTTATAATCCATGGATTAAAACTTTAGATTTTGGGTCTGGAAATAGGGCTAAACGATTCCTAATATTTTTCTAATTGAGAAAACATATTTTTATTTCAAAAACATAGTTAAAACACTTTCACTATCATTTTATAACACTTTATTCATTTAAATTGGGGTTTGAATTAATTATTAGAGTTGGGATGGAAAACACTTTATAAGACTCACAAACTAGAAATTCAGATTCTACATAATATTATCTTTCCAACGAGTATTTATTTGCATTTTTCTGATGATCAAGTGATTTTCTATGAATTAAACAAGGTTAAACAATCAGAAATTAGATAATTGCCATGTGGGTCAAAGACCAAAAGGGTGAACTGAAGAGCACGGAGGGACAAAACCATAAAAAACCACTCAGCCTTCTTCTACCTTTAGCCAGTGACATGGCTGTGAGGTCCCAACTTGTGAAGTTGGGCAAATCCACAATTCTCAACCAAATTAAGTGTATAGCTATTCGAAACGTAGGGAATTGAACGAGAAACGTACTTACGGGTTCAATTTCACTTATGGTCGCTCCTAGCTCTATGAAAAAGCTCCACAAGCCCTGGGTGAAAATCTCCTCTCCGGCGGTCACACACACTTAATAGAACCAAATTGAGTGGATAGAAAGGTTTCTAGGGGGACGACGAAGCTATGGAGGGTGTTATTTATAGGTGTGGATGTGTGTGGAGCTGAAACGAAGGTGGTGGTGAGAAGCCATGGTCATCCAGGTTGGGAATTTTACCTATGGTGCATGGGAGGCAATGAGGTTTGGCTCAAATGATATGGGAGGGTGCCACGAGTTCGTAGGAGAAGAAATTTCTAGAAACCATGAAGATGCAAGGGAGAAAGGTGGAGAGGAAGTGAGGGGCGGCTACTTATTTCCCGTTTTGATTACCCCAAGGTAGGAGACAAAGAGTCGGCGGTCAGATGAGAACTGCATCCAACCTGGATCATTGGATCGTTATCCACAATGGGCCGGGCGCGCGTGACATCTATTAAAGGCTGGACTTTGGCTTAAATGTGCATGTAACATTGATATCTGAATGTTATAATGTCACACTTTATCAGGAAATTCATTAATACATTTGGGAGGTCAAATGAACTCCAAATGACTTCAAATTTTAATCCTAGGTTTTTGATGATGTCTAGATTCATGCTATATAATTATATTTTCATTTCACCCAACCTTTGGCATTCACTTAAAAGCATATATTAATATAATGCTTGAGCAAATAATTATGTATATCTTTTATATGCAACCTTTGGTTCCCAAATCTGATATATGGAGTCAAAGAGTCCTCCACTCACAAATAGCATGCATTTCCAAGTTTAATTAGCCCATATAATAGTGAGGTATGAAGATGGTTTATTATTCACCATTTAATTTACACTGGCTAATTAAATCACTACTTATCCATTAATATTTATTCTTGAGCTTCAACATTATCCATTAGTCAACTAATTCATGGTTTAGTGGAAATTTGCATATTACCCCATCCATATAACAATTATGGTATTTGTGCATCTAACCCTAAAATTGGCATAAAATTGTACTTCAACTTTCAATTTCTCAAATATTCAATATTAAGGACACGAAATGGAGAAGAAAGAAATTAACATAAAAATTAAGGTGGAAATGATAATTTTATTGAAACTCAGGACGTTACAGCACTCCACCCGTTAGAAAGGATTTCACCCCTAAAATATCATACAAAAATAGAAGGGTGAGATCGGGGCATTTCTTCTCACAACTCCCAAGTAGTTTCATCTAACCCATGATACTTCCATAACACCTTCACTAACTAAATCTCCTTATTCTTCAACTGTTTCACCTGAGTGTCTAGGATTTTCACATGTAGTTCCTCATAGGTTAGATTTTTATGAATCTCTAAGGGTTCTATTGTGAGTACATGAGAAGGGTCCTTCACATACTTTCTCAGCACGGACACATGAAAGACGTTGTGTATCTTATCATAAGCAGGAGGAAGAGCCAGGCGGTATGCACAGTCCCCAATCTTCGCCAAGATCTCAAATGGCCCCACATAACACGGGCTAAGCTTTCCTTTGACTTTGTATTGGGATATATAGCATATTCGCTTGACCTTCAAGAACACATGGTCACCAGAAAGAAAGCTCACTTCAGACCTATGCTTGTCAACATACATCTTCTGTCGATCTTGAGCAGCTTTTGTACACTTCTTAATCAGCTAAACCTTCTCTATCATCATCTGCATATTGTCAGTCTTTACTAAGGAATGCTCACCCACATCATCCCAATGCAACGGGGAATAGCAGGGTCTTCCGTACAAAGCTTCATACAGAGGCATCCCTATGCTGGCTTGGGAGCTGTTATTGTACACAAACTCGGCTAGAGGTAGATATGTATCCCATGCACCTCCCCAGTCCATCACACAAGCATGAAGAAGGTCTTTTGAGATTTGTACAGTTCTTTCAGACTGACCATCGGTCTATGGATCATATGAAGTGTTGAACTATAGGTCAGTCCCCATTTCTTCTTGTATCTAACTCCATAGATGAGAGGTGAACTTGGGATCATGGTCAGAAACAATCACTTCTAGTACACCATGCAGACAAACTATCCACTCCCAATATCACTGTGCCATATCCTCTACTTTGTAGTTGGATTTGAAAGGCAGAAAGTGATCATACTCAGTGAGGCGATCAATGACAACCCACACAACGTCATAGCCTTTCTTGGTCTTGGGGAAACAAGTGATAAAGTCCATAGTGATCTTCTCCCATTTCCATTTTGGAATTTCAAGTGGATGGAGGAGACCACTAGGTTGTTGATGTTCTATCTTAACTTGTTGACTGGTCAAACACTATGACACAAACATAGCTATATCTGTCTTCATGTTCTTCCACCAGAAACTGCACTATGAGTCCTTATACATCTTGTTCGTGCCAGGGTGAATTGTGTACTTAGACCCATGAGCTTCACCGAGAATCTTCTATCGCAGTTCGTCAACATCATGAACCGACAATCTTTGTCGGAAACGGAGTGCACCATCAACTCCAATAGCGAAATTAGATTGTAGTTTCAGGGTTAAGGCTTTTATTCCTTCCAACTCTGGACTGGGCAGCAACAATATCGAAAATCCAGCGTAGAGTGATTGACAGGCTAGCCATGTGAACACATAGCTTATCGTCAACTTCATCATCTGAGATTTCTGTTAGTTGTGGCCGCTATCTAAAAACATACTCCATGTTCTTCCAAGTGCAACAGGTTATAGTAGCACAAGTCCTAGACCTCTTCTGACTCAAGGCATCATCAATTACATTGGCTTTACTGGGATGATAAGTGATGGTAAATTCGTAGTTCTTGAGGTACTCCATCCATCTACGTTGTCTCAGGTTCAAGTATTTTTGTGTCAGGAGGTATTTGAAGCTTTTATGATCAGAGAAGACCTAAAACTGAACCCCATAGATGTAATGTCCCCAGATCTTTAGAACATGAACAATAGCTGTGAGCTCTAAATCGTGCGCAGGCCAATTTTCTTCATTCAACTTCAATTGGCGAGAGGCGTAAGCGATCACCTTCCCTTATTGCATTAGAACGCATCCCAGTCCTAACTTGGAGGTGGTAGTGTAAATGATGTAGGGTTTCCCTTCAGCAGGTAGAGCAGGCACCGTAGTAGATTCCAGACACTGCTTCAACTTTTGGAAACTGTCCTCACACTCAGGAGACCAAACAAACTTGACGTCCTTTCGTGTCAACTTTGTCATTGGAAGAGCGAGCTCTGAGAAGTTTTTGATAAACTTCCTATATTAACCTTCCAGACTGAGGAAACTACGGATTTCAAATGGATTCTTTGGAGCCTTCTACTTGGTCACAGACTTCACCTTCGCAGGGTCAACAACAATGTGTCCTCCGGAAATGATGTGACCCAGAAACATAACTTCTTAAATCCAGAATTCACACTTTGAGAATTTAGCATAATGTTGATTTTCTCACAGTGTACTGAGCGCCAGCCTCAAGTTCTCTCGATGTTTCTCTTCTGTCTCAGAATATATCAAGACATCATCAATAAAAACTACGACGAATCGATTGAGGTTGGGGTAGAAAACTCAATTCATCAGGTCCATGAAAGCAGCTAGGGCATTATTCAAGGCAAACGACATGACTAAAAATTCATAATGCCCATATCTGGTCCTGAAAGTTGTCTTCGGGATGTCTTCATCCTTCACCCGCATTTGATAGTAGCCACTCCACAAGTCAATCTTTGAGAAGACAGTGTCGGTCATGAGTTGGCCGAAGAGATCATCAATTCGAGGCAGTGGATAGCGATTCTTCATTGTGGCCTGATTAAGCATGTGATAATCCATGCACATACGCATATATCCATCCTTCTTCTTTACAAATAGGATGGGGGAACCACAAGGAGAAATTCTTGGGTGAATGAACCTCATATCGAGATGTTCTTGAAGCTACTTCTTTAACTCAGTGAGTTCAACAGGTGCTAAGTGATAAGGTGGCTTCGAGATGGGTGAAGTCCCATGTGCAAGCTCGATGGAGAATTCCACGTTGCGAGTAGGAGGCAACCGGGGAAGTTCTTCAGGAAAGACATCAGGGAAGTCCTTCACCACTTTTATATGGTCGAGAGTAGGGGGTGTAGCATCAAGAACTATAGAGGCAAGAAATGCCCTACACCCTTGCGAGATAAGTTTTTTGGCTTTGAGGGATGAGATGACGAATTTTCGTTCTTCTCATTTCCTGCCTTTTACACATATTCTACCTTCTACATGGTGCAACAAGCTACCCTTTGACTCGTCACAGAAGAGGGCTTCCTTGTATCTTTTTAGCCAGTCCATGCCCAGAATAATGTCAAAAACAAACACTTCTAGCAAGATGAAGTCAGATGGAAACATTATTCCTGATATACACATGTCCAGGGTGGGAAGCTTGAGATAAGAGTTGCATATTCTACCACTAGGGGTTTTGACATCTAGCACATGGTCCATGAATTCAGACTCTATCTCTAGCATAGCAACAAACTGAGTAGATATGAAGGTATTTGACAAGCCAGAATAAAAAAGTGCTTTGACAGGGTACAAATTAAGGTGTAGAGTACTTTCAATCACATTATTCCCATCATCAGCCTCTTCAGCATCAAGAGCAAAAACCCTTCCATTACGCCTCTCCACCGGCAGATTCCATCCTTGCTGGTTAAAGTTGCGGTTGTTGTTATTGTTCTAGTGATTATTGTTGTTGTTGTTGTTGTTGTTGTTCCTCGTGGGTTGATTTTTTCGTTGTTGATGCTGTTGGGCGGTGGCCTATCCTCGATTGAACCTAGGATAGTTTGGCCTGATGTGACTGACTTGGCCACACTCATGACAGGTAGGGGTAGGCAGATCATTTCTATGGTGTGGTGCATATCCAACTAGACATCTCCAGGGAGGATGAAATCGGAAGCAAGTGTTGCACCTGTCACGCTCTTGTGGACCACCATGGTTCTTCCACTTGTTGTTGTTGTTCGAACCAGAAGCGTGGAAGCCAGGTTTCGTCTCCATGGCTAGAGCTTTGTCTAGCATTTTTTGGAAGGTGAGCGGGAGCGGGGACACCAGGTGACGCCCTATGTTGTAGTTGAAACCCTAAAGGAAGTCGGTCGCCCTCCGCTCATCAACTAGACCCATAGTGTAACGTTCCAGCACTAGGAAACGTTGTACATACTCTGAGACTAACATATTCCCTTGCCACAGACTGTAGAACTCAGCCTCCTTCTTCTTTAGGTAGGGCGTGCATATATACTTTTCTCAGAATGTCTTAAGGAACTCTTCCCAGGTCATAGAAGTTGTGTCCTGGGTGCGGGTTAACCCATTCCACCAGACCCGTGCCGGGCCATCCAGGACATAAGATGTGAAACGAACTTTAAGTTGCGGGGGACACGCCATGCCATCGAATGTGCAGTCCAGGGCTACCACCCAATCATCCGCCTTGTCCACCATGTCATTCTCAGTTTCCCCCTTGAAGTAGGGAGGTTGCATTTTGATGAAGTCATTTAGGGTTGGCTCCTTAGGCTTGTTGGCATGGGTAACAGCTGTAGAAAGCTGCCCCATCAAGGTAGTGGAGAGTAGCTGTCACATCATCTTCAACTCCTGCTCAGGAGTCAGAGGTGTTTCAGGAGTTTCAGGGTTGGTGTCATTGTTGTTTGAGCTTTCACCGAACAAGCTACCCTTCCTTAAAGATAAGTTTTAGGATAAGATTTCTAGGCGTATAAGATAGAAAAAGATAAGGCTACTATTGCCTATGGGCTTGCTATTTTGGGCGTTCAGTATCAGATTAGGCCAGGTCGGGTCATATGAGCTCAGGAGTCCTCGTTACCAAGCTAGTGGGGTGGACGAAACTATTGCTAGCCCCCAAGCTCTGACCCTTTCTAGACACCATCACTTTCAACATCACACCATAGTAGCTACCAAACCTGACTCTGATACCATGCTGTAAGGAGGCGAGATCACGCCCTTACTTAAATTTAATGGAAAATACAATACATCCCTCAAATTTTTAAAAACATTGTGATGGAAGGATGTATGCATAATAAATCCATTTAAATAAGCATGGACCAAATACAACCATTGTCAATAGTAGCAGCGTAAGAAAGTAAGATGAGAAAACTAAACTATTACATAGATTGTTCCAATAGAAGCGGTAGATGAGAATATAAACTATTACAAAGCTCTTAATTCATTATCTCATAACGTATATTTGAGCAAGGTCTTAGCATCATCAACCTTGCCATGATGGAAGCGCTACTCCTGTCCTGGGTTTCCTTGTGCTCGATCAAGCCCTTGTCCTGGTTTTGGGTGGTTGGGGAGAACCCAACAAGAGAAAGATAAAAGTACGTGTCACAAAATGATAGGGTACAAAAAGCATTTTAAGGAATGGAAACATTAAGATTCTCTACACTAAGACTGTTCAAGAGTATGAGGCATATTATTCAATAGAATTTCTGCCAAGCATATAAATCAAATATAGAACAAGCTTGATTCATTATGACTAAGCTAAACTAACACATGGTGAGGCGCCTACCAACCTCAACCAGGATTAGATGGGAAATAACATCCCAAACCTCAATATATATATAAAGATGCATGGGGACTAAAACCCCAGAGCCTATGGAAGGGGGACTAAAACTGCATTGACCTATGGGTGACTTGTACATATGTACACTATATTAGTTAACTAGTCAAACTATCATTATCATGCTTACAATTTACATTGGCAGAGAAAGCAAATAGCAATGATTTAAGTGGCCCCAATGACCCAAACATTTCCAAGAAATAACCATATAGGATGTTCATACATCAAGATTTCATGTCGGATGCTCAAGTGAATAGTTTAAGGGCAACATTTACATGGAAAGATTTAAATCATATCAACAAGGAAAGTGGGGTCCCATGACCCATATTTTATTAAGGGATAATGAAAGAAAGTTAATACATTAGGGTGACAAAATTAAATGTTCAAGTGGAAGTTGGAGAATATTATCATAATTATGCCTCATTTGGGAAAACTAGGTTTATCATGATTAGAAGCCCAATTGAGGTGTTAGAATGTACATCCCTATTATTGCTTTCTAGATTGTCCCTTATCCACTCAGATGTCAGGTCCAATCTCATATTAACCTAGGTGAAATGGATATACATGTATTAGGTTACTTAAAGGTGCCTTAAGTGTAAAATGTCCACATTTATAATCCATGGATTAAAACTTTATATTTTGGGTTTGGAAATAGGGCCAAACGATCCCTAATATTTTTCTAATTGAGAAAACATATTTTTTTTCAAAAATAGAGTTAAAAAACTTTCATTATCATTTTATAAGACTTTATACATTTAAATTGTGAATTGAATTAATTATCAGAGTTGGAATGGAAAATAGGACTCCAAAACTGGAAATTCAGATTCTACATAATATTTTCTTTCCAACGAGTATTTATTTACATTTTTCTGACAAACAAGTGATTTTCTATGAATTAAACAAGGTTAACGAATCAGAAATTAGATTATTGCCATGTGGGCCAATGATCGAAAGGGCAGCGAATAAAAGGGCGAACTGAAGAGCCAGGAGGGGCAAAACCATAAAAAACCACTTGGCCTTCTTCTACCTTCAGCCAGCGACATGGCTGCGAGGTCCCAACTTGCGAAGTTGGGTGAATCCACAATTCTCAACCAAATTAAGCGTATAGGTACTCAAAACGTAGGGAATTGAACGAGGAACATACTTATAGTTTCAATTTCACTTATGGTCGCTGCTAGATCCGTGAAAAGTTCCACAAGCTCAGGGTGAAAAGCTCCTCGCCGGCGGCCACACACACTTCTTCAGACCAAATTGAGTGGATAGACAGGTTGCTACGGGGTTGCTAGGGGGACGATGAAGCTGTGGAGGGTGTTATTTATAGGTGTGGATGTGTGTTGAGCCGAAACGAAGGTGGAAGTGAGAAGCCATGGTCGGCCAGGTTGGACGTTTTTCCTACAGTGCACGGGAGGCAATGAGTTTTTTCTCAAACGACACAGGTGCCACGAGTTTGTAGGAGAAGAAATTTCTAGAAACCATGAAGATACAAGGGAGAAAGGCGGAGATGAAGCGAGGGGTGGCTGCTCCTTTCATGTTTCATTTAACCGAAGGTAGGAGACAAAGCGTCGGCCTTCGGATGAGAACCACGTCCAACCTAGACCATTGGATCATGATCCACAATGGGCCAGGTACACGTGACATCTGTTAAAGGCTGGACTTTGGCTTAAATGTGCATGTAACATTGATATCTTAATGTTATAATGTCAAACTTTATTACGAAAGTGATTAATACATTTGGGAGGTCAAATGAGCTCCAAATGACTTCAAATTTTAACCCTAGGCTTCTAATGATGTCTAGATTCATGATATATAATTATATTTTCGTTTCACCCAACTTTTGGCCTTCACTGATTATGTTTCTTATAAAAGCATATATTAATATAATGCTTGAGCAAATAATTATGTATAGCTTTTATATGCAACCCTTGGTTCCCAAATCCAAGATATGGAGTCCAAGAGTCCTCCACTCAGAAATAGCATGCATTTCCAAGTTTAATTTTCCCATATAAGAGTGAGGTATGAAGATGGGTTATTATTCACCATTTGATTCACACTTGCTAATTAAATCACTTCTTATCCATTAATATTTATTCTTGAGCTCCAACAGTATCCATTAGTCAACTAATTTGTGGTTTAGTGGAAATTTGTATAATTAACCCATTCATATAACAATTTGTGGTATTTGTTCATCTAACCCTCAAATTGGCATAAAATTGTACTTCGACCATCAATTTCTCAAATATTCAATACTAAGGACACAAAATGGAGAAGAAAGAAATTAACATAAAAATTGAGGTGGAAAATGATAATTTTATTGATACTCAGAACGTTACAATTTATACTTTTTACACATAAACAATGTTATTGTAAATGATTCAAATAGCTCCCATTTCTTAATAAGGAATCAAAATAAAACACAAATGAGCTCTCGTTTTGAAATTTGTTATACACATGACTAGTTTTATACATCATACTGAGAAAATATATATACTACAATGAAGATATATATACATTACAAGCCTCGATGACCAACTAATCCCCATATCCCTCCTCTTCCTCATGGTAGGATTCTGTGAGCACGATGGAGTTGTAGGCGCGACGATGTGGTCGTCGCAGCGTGTTGTAGGAGTCCTCTTGTGGACCTCACGTTGGTGTGGGTGCTAGTGCGGCTGTAGTAGAATGAGTGTGGGTGTTGCGATGGCATGGGTGCATATGGTGCAATTTGGGTGTGAGTGCAGTGACAACGTTATGCAGATGCGATTGCTACAAGAGCACTAGAATGATGGAGGCGTAAGAGGCTTGGACGTGGCTGTCTAGGGCTTGATGACATAGCTGAGGGATAGCTAGGTGCAAATGTGTCCTGGACATGACACTTGTCATGTCACAGTGGCTCACTAGGCAAATCTTCAGTTTGTATGTGACGACGGATGGGTAGCATCCTCAACATGGCAACGGGCCGGACAAGAAGTTGCTCACGGCAGCAGCGACCACAGTTGACGATGGTTTGGAGGTTGAGAGACCATTAGTAAAAGAGGAGAGAGTGGGTGTGGGATGATTTTAAAGTCCTGGATGATTGTTCATCTTCTCACACTGTGTTTGTTTTTATCTATCATTGTGTGAGTGTGTCTCCTTGGTACCAATGCAAACAACTTGATTTAATAAATGTCGTAAGTCTCCAGGCTTGGGTGTAAAGTTTGATGTTATGAGTGTGCTCTATATCAATATTCTAAATACCATAATGGAACATATATGTGGAAATCAGAAAGACCTCCTTTTCCAACTCTACTGAGACTTTTAACAAATAGAATTCATCTAATAATGAACAAGTAACATTGAAGGACATTCAGATGTATAATTGCCATAAAACTTGCCTTCAAAGAGATGCACTCCTAGTTGGTCCTCTTGTCCAAGACCTTCCATGAAATTGAACCAATCGAGTAAGAAGATCTTACCCTTCTTCCAACAAATATCTATGATCTCTTAGCAACCCATATATACACCAGTATATAGTGCCTTCTCCTGATCTGATTTTCTATCCACTTCTGCAACCCATCTTTCACACATTCTTAACTCCTTTTCGGCTCATCCAAAAATCAGACCCACCACGACCTTTTCAAATATATGAATCATTATAGAGTGTGGTTGAATACATAAATATCATTCTTCATATTGGTTCGAGACGTCTTACAAAATTCTAAATAGTTTGAGTCCTCCTGATTACTTATGCTAAATGTCACACACATGCTTACAATTTTTTTGAGGTAACTATGGATTTGCAACATCTCTTCACTAGTATTTCAAGCAAAAGCCACAAAATCCTCTTAGAAAGTGTGCTTCCTTGTTTATACCATCCTTGATATTATGACTATTGATCAATTCATATGCCTCACTATCACTATGAATGAAGAAATTGGCTTTATGATTGGGAATTGATAGATATATTATGTACACTCAAAACGCAAGTATATGCTATCATGATAATATAGGCCAATGAGGCCCGGATATCGAACACCGGGAAATGTTATTTAAGAAACTACTACTAACTATTTTTGATCTATTAGATCGAAGAAAACTTTGATTTGAGAGTTATTAAACTAACTGCAAGAAAAGAAAACTTGTTTTCTAGTTTTTTATCACAGTGAGAAGAAATTCCATAGGACTGTAGTTTTACCATGATTGACAGTACAATTTCACCCAAGGATTAATATATGTTCCTCCTGATTCTGGACAAAGATACCTATAGCTAAAATTACCTTCTCTCATGGCATAATCCATTACCTATCCTATTAGCAATCTCACTATCATATCGATTGTGTTATTAGATAGGTGTTTTAACAAACTACTCTGGCTTATTCCCTTCACGTTCTTAGGCATTCTCTCAAAAAGTGGTATCGAATGTGTGTTAATATTGATTTCTAATCCTTAACCCTCCTCTCAAAGCTATAAAGGATCTAAATTATCATTTATTGTGCGCAACATAGATAATTTCATAGCAACATGCCCAAAAATAAGGAGGAAAGAATATACTAATGCAAAAGATCCATATACAATGTACAACCGGTCTACTCATGGGTCCTAAAGAATATTGGAATTAGTCCCTCATGGTTTCCAAGGATGAAAACATACTAGGATGAAGGAAAATGTGGAGAAAATAGAAAAATTGTTGAACCCCAGGAGAAACATTATTAGGATGCTCCACATTGACGAATGGATCTGCAAGTCAGGAATTCTGCCAGTCGAGAACCTCCAGAATGTGAAGTTGTCCTCCTCATTCTCCTCGTTTGTCCCTTGGCCGTTGTGCAATGGAATAAAATGTGATGCTCAGGGTTGGCCGCCCTTCCTCTAAGTCATAGAAGTGACTTAGGGTGAAATAAATCCTCCACCGTAGGGTTAGACTTGATTTTCAGATCTGCCTGATCCAGACGTGTTGGTACTACCAACATGATGTTAGTACTCCTGACACCTTTATTTAGTTGTTCCCGCATGTGACTTTATCGATATCACTAAATGGAGATTCAGTAGTACTGAGATTTCTCAATCAATTATGGTTCATCCCTGTGATGTTTTCGATACCCACTAACAGTGACATCTGTAGTACCGAGCTGTATAGATTCTTGAAAAATTACTTAAAATTCACAAAATATGAGCATAGCTCTCGAAATATATTAAATCATTTAGAAATATTAAAATTACATTTATTTGATGCAATTGGGTAGTACAGACTAATATTAATAAGTCATGCACAAATTAATATGAAAATGAACAATAAGTGCCAAAAATAAATAATAAATAGCTTGTGAAAATGACAATTATTCAGTGCATCAATCTTCCCTAAGCTTAAATGTTTCTCCTCCTCAAGAAACACACCCTTGGATTTGTTTGACACAAGTCAGCAAAATGACATAAATTATGAATTTCATTTCTCAACTATCCCCACCTGGTGATCTCAAACGAGCCTTTATTGACCACTGAACAATCAATAGCTCTTAAGAGACCAATTTTTTTATGAAATCTATCCACCCTTAGATCTATGAACACTATCAAGAGAGAAGTTAACATCATAATTAATCAGGCATTCACTTGGTGCATTATGTGATTCCCTATTCTACATTACACTTTCCTAACTACCAACTACTTGGAAATACTTCTCCTTATAAGAATGGATGAGGAGAATAATCATTTAAGTGAGCTTCTGATAAGATCAATAAATGGTATGAAATGGGTGGAATATGAAGAATCACAAGTATCATTTGAATAATTTATGAAAAAAAAACTTTATAAACCAACATGGTGAAGTTGAAGGAAAAATGCATGAATCCTAATGCCTAAAATTATTGATGGAATGATACATGTAACAAAGATCTCATCAACTCAAACGAGAATGAAGTAAACAATGTATTTTTGGTATTTATCTTCTTTTTGTGAAGAGTTGAAAACATCCTTTCTCCCTCTTAACTTTAATATATTAACAAACCTTTTCATTGGCCCATTAATTTAGTCTGATGGAACATTATGGTTGGGCTTGACTAACATATCATTATTTTTTTTTTCTTTTCTATTTTTTCGAGGGTGTGGATGTGTATCCCTTCATTCACAGTTAGAAGGAAAATGATACCCACATGGAAAGGAAATCAATGATATGAAATGCATGTTATCTACATGTAATTGTTTATCCAACTAAAATGATAGGCACAAATATTGTTTATGTGAATGAATGTATATATATATGTTTTTTATTCTGTAAATAATGCAATAAAAGCAAAAATAACTATGATGTCACTTATTATACCATGCAATGTAAACAAGAGAAAATAATTCAGACCACTTGATCATCTTAAGGTGGTGAATCAAAATGAATAGAAGACGAATGGAATCACATAACTAAGAGACAATTCCTTTCATGAATTTATGATATGTCCCTCACTAATGAACTGAGTACAGGGTAACCTTTAGGTCTCTTTCTTAAATTTCAATTTAAGACCACGTTAACTATTTGATCAATTTAGGCTCAAACCCCATCTTCATCCACATTTCATGAATAATTAAGATGTCTATTCATTAAATGTCCTTAAGCTGACTATTCCATGCACTTCTTGTAGGTGAAATTACTCAAGTACTTACAACTAAGCCCACAAAAAGATTTTCAATTTAACATTCTTATATGATGGAATGATGGTGGAATAACCTCCTTAATATGATCATAATCTTTATATGTTATTTGGTGGTTATCATAGCCACATGGTTGATACTTTCTTATGCTAAACATGTGCATTATGAAGATGATGAGGGTTAATCATATCTAGATTCCTTACAATTTGATGTAATAAAGGAATGTTCTTCATGTCAAAATAATCGTGATATGCTAACTCATAAAAGCACTATTGTGTTGGTCTGATGTATTATCTGTAAGTGGTGTTGTTGAGCCTTGTTATAAGGCATGACAAGATAATGATGATCTTGCAGGGAATAGTATGATGGTCTTAATGACCTTTGGTCATGGTTGAGCCTTGAATGAGGTGTAATCCTATTGTGTTGATAAGGGTTGATACCATATGATATTGTGAAAAGGATTTATATCATGTGATGGTATGATGGTCTTAATGACCTTTAGACATGGTTGAGCCCTTAATGAGGTGTAATCCTCTTATGTTGATAAGGGTTCATACCCTGTGATATTGTGAAGAGGATTTATATCTTGTGATAGTATGATGACTACTATGGTCTCATGAATGAAAAGGGAATAGTACCATGTGATGATGAAATGAGAAATTATGTTCCACAAATTTTATATCTTTTAAAAGTTATGATATTTATATGTGTGCTAGAAGTGAATTAGGGTTTGTATGTCCACTTATTTGATGCATCCTTAATTCATCCAATTGGCATAAGTAATCAAGTACAACTCTAATGATGTAGTACCCTGCGCCATAGACCCATCTTCAGTGTCATAACATGTTAGATGGTGAATCGAGTATTCCTAAGGAAAACTTGGAGCACATACTGTTGGGTATGTCAGGGTGGCAAGTTGAGGATATATCCTTGTCATCCACAATTCAGGTTGTGGAGAATGGTTATGTTCATGCCTCATACATATGATGTGATTGAGGACAACTGCAGTTGTACCTCAAATTAGGGGGTTTTGAATACCCTAGTTTCTAGTGTCATGACCTGTACCAAGGGCGGACTAGTGGTTAGAAGCTTGATTATATGTCACTGTGGTGGAAGCTTTGACTGATATGTCACTACCTTTATACTTGTACTGACCAAGGGGAGGAGATCTTGGGATACCGACACTCCTAGATCTTGTATGGAACCGAATACCCTTCACAGGGGTCAGTTGGACTTTGAACTCTATGATTAAAATTCCCTAGGGCATAATAAAATATGTAAGACAGCCGTGTAGCATATCTGTTTAGGGTTATACACAATGCTTCATATTGGATGATAACTCTTATTTGCTTTATTTTCATTGAGATCATATATAGTACAATAAGAGATAATAGATATAATTATGTTGTAGTTATGCTCAAGTTGTGAACATGCTTATGTTGTCAAATATACTGACATTGATGGTTAAGATGATGCTGCTAGCTATCTTTAATATTTCTAGCCATGCCTATGTAATTATAAATGTTGAAATTGGTAATGATGCATATTCAGCTAATTGTGTTATGTTCTTAGTTCTACTTATGATATAGGTCTTTCACTTTATTTGAGATTCCAATATTAATAGCCATGTTATGTTACTAGACATATTCATGATGTCAGGGATTTTTATGCTACTAGATGGGTTGTACTGTTAGCAAGGAATATGATGATAGTCAGATTGATGATAATGATTGTTATTTGATGCAATTAGATGATATTTGAGTAGATATCTATACAGAGAAATGTATTTATTTAGTATCTATATATGCATTGATGATCATACAAGTTGCTAAGATGATTTGCTTAATATGTTTAGTATACTTGAGTTGTTCGATCTATTCAATTGATTATTAAATACTCCAACTGCTTAGTTATCTACTATTTAAAATATTGTAATTCATAAGCATTGTTGGAGGTTATATCTCTTGCTGGGGCATAGTTCTCACCCTTGTGGTTCGCCACAGCTTTTTAGGTAATCAGAAGTGACGAAAACAAACATGTGGTAGCAAAGAGGATCTATAGTAATTGATCTTTGAGAAATTTGATTACATGTCTAGTTTGTCCTAGAGTCATCCATGTACTCTCAGGTCTGGGCATGAAATGTTTGTATATAGTGTTTCAAACGAATCAAAATTTTGTTAGCATGTTAATGTTTGTTGTGTGGCATATTGTTCTCTTATATATATATGTTGTGGCTAAGATGACTGAACAATTTGTATCAAATTCTTGGCATAGTATGGATATAAGAAAGATGTTGGGATCTTATGCAAATGTTTCTGAGTAGGTGTTGATAACACCCAAATTTATGTATTTATGCTAAGCATTTATCTATGGTTTTGTGTCACTATAGCCTTAATATGCCCAAAATATCCCATGTTTCTCATCTTTTTGTAATTTATGTCTTTTCTTAGATAAAGTTAGTCAACTAGCCAATTTTGGGATTTGTTGGCACTGAACCTGAAAAGACATCTAGTCTCCATGATTTTTCTGCAACACATGATTTTTGCAGCAGCTAGACTCCCATTCGTCACGACCGTGGTGGACCAAGCATTGCACTTTGTGAACCAGCTTAGGAGATGGTGGTCCCCACCAGTAATAGCCCCCCACCCCCCAGGGTGGGTTTATTCCATAATGTCGCGACCACGGCTAAGAACAAGTAACCTCGACCGTGATCGAGGTACTTCTTCCTCGACCGTGACCGCGATCTCGACCTCGATCGCAACCGTGACCACGATTGTGACCTCGACCTCGACCGCGACTGTGGGGTGCACGTTGACCGTGACCGAGCAAGATCGCGGTCTAGATCAGTACCTTGACCATTTCACTTATAAATACACACCCCCCACAACCTGGAAAGGGGTTCCACATTTTGGGAGGTTCCAACTGTTGGTTTCGACCCGGTGATGTTCCCAGAGCCCTATGGTAGAGTCTGGAGGTCTGAGAAGGTTGAAGTGCTCATTCTACACCGTCTCTTCAGTGTGCTTCCATTCCCCACCATCTTCCACCTCTAGTCTTAGTTCTCCAAAGGCGGAAGCTGAGGATAGAGAAGACTGAGGATCCATCTTCTTTGAGAGAAGGAGAACGTCCACACCATCATCTTCCACCCCCAACCACTAACCAAGCTATTGTTCGGCGTGGATCTAGAGATAAAGGAGGCCAAGGAATCCAGAAGATCAAGGAGGATGACCGAAAAGATGAGATCCAACCTATACGGAGGCTAGGGAGTGAGAGCCACCTCTCCTCTACAGGCTAAATCTCTTCTTCTTCTCCTTTCTTCTACTATTCTATTTTGTTTCTGTACAAATGATGTTCTTTCATCTTTTTTCGGTGCCAACTATGCTTGTCCATAGCTAGTTGAGCTCCTTCTTGGTGATATAGCCCGTTTTAGGCATGTTTATGTACTTTTACCTTAAGCAAGTAGTTTTATTTCAGATCTATCACATTTTAAGTTCTATCTCCTCTTTCTGGTTATGATTGCTAGATTGGTTGATCTCTTTCTTGCTTGAACTGCTATTTCCACCTATATCAAGAGATTCATCATCAAAATAGATAAGAGAAGGTAGTTTGGATCGAAATCTGAAAGAAGGACGGTTCAAGGACATCTATTCCTAACATCCAAGAATATTCAAGACCTGAGAGGGTATCCAAAATAGTCTAGGATGTTAGTTTGTCATCCTCGAGAGAGGTTTCATATCATTGATGAGTTTTAGTCACGCTACACGAGAGCGAGTGGAGGGACAGGTCCCACAATACGTGTTCTGTTTGGATGTTGGTTTCTTATTGAGGTGTTCGAAGGTTGTCTACGCCTGAGAATGGGTACATAGATTGCCCGAATTTCGGTTACATAGCTGAGAACTCATTCTCTCTGATTAGTAGAATCCTACAGCCTCTATTTTGTTTTCTATTCTTTGTTTTGTTTTATTTCGTGACAACCTGCTAGACTAGTTCTAGCCCTTTACTTTTCTGACTATCGTCTTAGCTTATCTGACTGAAAAAACCAAATCTCAAGCATCCTAAATGTCACCACATCCATGTGTTCGACCCCATATATCTACTTCGACCATGTATATCTACTTCGACCCCGTAATAAAGTTGCGGGGGTCCTTGAAAGTTTCAGGTTATAAATTTTAAAGTTCAATTCCTTCTGAGTCTGCCTCCCTTTCAGATGCACGATTCAGGTCCATCAGGTGCTTACGTTGAAATCTGTTTTAATTTACCCATTTTTGAGTATTTTAGTAATGAGTGATTGATCGTGTTTTATGTTTTGAGTAATCTCATTTTGTGTAATGGGTTCTCACACTCTCCTTCTTTGAACTCTAAACATCGGTGCCCACCCACATTTGTGTCGGCCGTAGTGACAGTTTGTTTCTTGTAGCTCGTCATTTTTGTAGAAAAAGTTAGTAGTACCGAATTTGATCTAGGAGTTTGTGATTTTTCCTAAAAAATTTTGTAGTACCAACTTTGATGTCGGTAGTACTGACTTTCTGTGAAATTTTAACTGATAATGAGTTAGTAATAAAGACTTTGGGTCGGTAGTATCAACTTTGACCCTATATGCACACCAAATAAGAGCATCAAGGCACCTTTTTACATAAATAAAATCTAACATGAAAAATATGAAATGTAACTAATAAGAACACCTAAACAAATAATAAATGACAAAAAAATTGGGTTTCCTCCCATGAGAACCTTTTTTTAATGTCCTAGGCTTGATAAGGTGATTTTCTTCAACATGGGTTGTCACGAGATGGTGGTGAAGAATAATCTGGCAGTATGAACTCCACTCTATCATCGTCTATCCCGAGTATCAAAAAGTATGTACTAATGGTAGTGATCATGTCGGTCGTATCTTGGAACGACCTTCCTGTCAACATCTCAGGTCCTCAAATCTTGGGTATGTTCATGACCACAACATCAACAGGAAAGATGATTGTCGATTTTGAACAGAACATCCTCGCATATCCCGTATGGCTTCACAATAGAACCACTTGACAAATAGATTGCCATGGTTGTTCTTGTTGGTTCCTTTGATCCTAACTTTTGGAAGGTGGTAAGAGGCACAAGACTAATGACCGCTCCCGAATAACATAGTACCTCCTTGAAATGTTTGCCACCTGTAGAACTTGGGATGTAGAAACATCTTGGATCCTTCCTCTTCGTTGACAACTTCCCCTTGATCAGAGCACTCATCACCTAATCAATGTATACAATATCTATATTTTTAATCATCCTCTTTTTATTGATGATATATTTCAAAAATATCTATAAGTAGGAAGTTTATCTATCGCCTCGACCGATGCAAAATTGATGTGGCCCTTCCAAAATTTATCTAGGAACATTTTGAACTATGTTTTCTTTGTCCTCATCTTTAAACTATCCGAGGATGGCACATCAAACTTCTCTGATTGCTTATGTGGGGGAACATATGGCCCTTTATGAACTTCCTCCCCTAAGCTTGCTTCAGCACCACCGCCTGAGGAGGAAATTGGTTTATCTACTATAGGTTGAATGATCGGTGGCTACTTTTCTTGGGTTGTAGGTACTTCTTTAGTAACTGTGATTCTCCCACTGTGGAGTAGAACCTTTTGTTACTCTTGTTGAGTGGGCACCGTTTCTAGAATGGGGTTTGCTGAGGTGCATGCATGAGCACAATGCACTATAAATCTGCACCCCCTTATCGTCCATATAAAATGTTGGGACATGGAACTTTAGGCACATATGCCTTTTTAGGATCTAGAGTATGATGCTTTGCTAACTTAATAAAAGCATGTTCAACCTTCTTAACAACGTAGACATATTTCACTTGATGATGTGGCTTTTCTATATTTGCTGGGACCCCATGTTGACTAGGCTTCATCAAGGAAGCCACCTCTACTTCCTTTTGAGAAATTTAATATTCAGTATTGCAGATATGTGCTCCTTGGTTTTGAATCTCCCTCTTAGTCTGGCCAACAATAATTTCATTTTGAGTGATCAACTTTCCTAGTATATCTTCTATGCAATCTATCCTTCTTGGGCCCCTGTTCTACTGTTGTTGTTGTCGCACGAACATTCAATCTTCATCTTCACTTGCAATTCAAGTGTAGGATTTCTAGTCAAGCTTCCTCATGAGAATATCCAACTTTTCATTCAATTCTGCAACTCTAGACTCTCTGATGCAATTAACAGATGTTGTGTGTTCTCTCTCTTTACCCAAGGACTGATTCTTAGCCATGTTCTTCAAGATCTCATGGCATCTAGAAGGTTTGTTATTAAGGAAGAAGTTTGTCCATGTACTGTAAATCATGGTCCTTTTTCCCTAATGCAAACCATAATAGATGATGTTTTCCTGGCCATACAAGTCAATACCATGATGGGGGACCTTCCTCAACATGTTTTGAAACCTCTCCTTTGATTCCAAATATAACTCTTCTTCATGTGGCTTGAATTTGATTATCTTCTTGGCCAACTCATTCTTCTTCTGGGCCAGAAAGTAACGCTCGAAGAAAGTGTCTATCATTTGTTCCTATATTTCTATTGACTCGGCTTGAGGTTGTAGAACCAGGACTTCGAATTGTCTGCCAATGATGATGGGAAAAGCTTTAAGAAAATGACTGTAGACAACACTCTATCAATTTTTACCATGTCACATCTTTCCAAAAAATTATTGATATGCGTCATGGGGTCCTCAGTACTGTGACCATGGAAAGTCTGTCCCTTGACAATTGCCACCAAGCCATGGTCTAACTTTTCAACTGCACACATTAATAGCCTGCCTTTTTATCAGGCCCAACTGAGCTGTTGTAGATGACACCTTTATCTTTTCCCAGATGGACTTCTCTTCCATTGCATCACTCGTACCTTCTAATTGTGGATTTGTTGCAGGACTGTAATCAGTGGTTCACATTTGAACCATGCACTAGTACCTGAAATTTGTAAGTTTAATGTGAGAACAAGATACTAGTGATTGAATCAAAAGATATTTGCAATTCAACTTTGGAAAGATTAAATGAAATAATAAAGAGGGTGTCTTAGTGTGGACAATTACAACACTCATAGTGATTGAATATGACGTTTCCCCAAAATCAGTGCCAAAAACTTGATAGGTATTTTCTATATGCTCAAAATACAAGTATACGCTATCATAGTAATATAGGACAATGAGGCCAGGATATTGAACACGGGAAAATAAAATTTCAGAAGCTACTACTTTCAATCAGCTATGCTGAATAAAACTTTGATTTGAGAGATATTAAACTAATTGCAAGAAAATAAAATAATTTACTGATTTGTGATCACAATTAGAAGAAACTCCTAAGGACTATGGTTTCACTACACTGCAATTTTACCCTTTGATTAATATATGTCCCTCTTGATTCTAGATAAGAGACCTTTAACTAAAATTACCCACTCTCACGGTGTAATCCACTACGTATCATCATACCAATCCCACTCTCGTTTCGATTGTGTTATTAGATAGGTGTTTTAACAACCTACTTTGGGTTATTCCCTTCACGATCGTAGCCATTCTCTTGAAAAGTGGAATAAAATGTGTGTTAATATGAATTTCCAATTCTTACGCCTCCTCTCAAAGTTATCAATATCACCTATGGTGTGCAACATA
Organism: Alisma plantago-aquatica; assembly: GCA_963693085.1. NCBI lineage: Eukaryota > Viridiplantae > Streptophyta > Magnoliopsida > Alismatales > Alismataceae > Alisma > Alisma plantago-aquatica. The sequence goes on from OY856409.1 coordinate 696,077,850, forward strand.
GATAATTTAATATGATTTCATAGAAACAAGCCCAAAAATAAGGAGGAAACAATATCCTAGTCCAGAAGATCCATATACAGTGTACAACGGGGCTACTCCTGGGTCCTAGAGAACAAGGGGATTGTCCCCTCATGGTTCCACGGATGAAAACATGCTAGAAAGAAGAAAAAATATGGAGAACATAGAAAAACCGATGAACCCCCTAAAGAAACATGATTAAGATGATCCACGCCGACGAACGGATCTGCAAGCTGCGAATTTTGTCAACCGAATGTGCTCAAAACCTCCCAAATGTGCAATTCTCCTCCTCGTTCTTCTCTCCCGTGCCTCAGCTGTCGATGGAATAGAATGTGATGCTTAGGGTTGACCGCTCTCCCTCTAAGTCACAGAAGTGATTTGGGTGAAATAAATCATCCACTGTCATATTAGACTTGATTTTCGGATCTACCTGATCCCAACGTGTTGGTACTAATGACATGATGTTAGTACTACCGAAATCCATAATTAGTTGCGGCCACCTATGACTTTATCAGTACCATTGAATGGAGAGTATTTTGTATCGAGATTTCTTGATCAATTCTAGTTGATCCATGTGATGTAGTCGATACCACTAATACTGACGTTAATAGTGCCCGACTGTATAGATTCTTGTAAAATTACCTGAAATCTTTAAAATCCAAACATAAGCTCTTAAAATATATTAAATCGTTAGGAAACATTAAAATTACATTTATTTGATGCAATTGAGTAGCACATGCTAATATTAATAAATCATGCACATATTAATATGCAAATGTACAATAAGTGCCAAAAATAAATAATAAATAGCCTGTGAAAACTACATATATATATAGTGCATCAGGAATATATCAAAATTGGGTCTAGAGAGAAGAGCATTAGTGTTGAGTGATCATGGTATCTATTGGCAGGTATAAAGTAGACATCCTCCCCACTTATGACAAGTTCATATGTTCAAGGCTATCACCTCATATCTTTGATCTAAACTTTAGTATGTCAACTCAAATATTGTACAATCCACTGAATTCATTTAATTCTTTTCTTATATTTTGAATATCGATACACCAATATGTGCAATAAAATAAAGGTTTGTCGCAAAAAAATAATGTTATATGTATTTTGACTAAGGATCCATTTCTCATTTCAACCCCCATCCCTGGATGATGATTACGATCATCCCACCATATGAATCACACCTAAGGAACAACAACATCTCCTAGAAATGCATTATCAAATTGTAACTTCTACTATGAAAAGATCAATCTAGAGTGATTATAGAAGAATGCTCTTGTTTGGGTCCACACGAACCATAAGTAACCCAAGATGAAGAAGCAATATGGATTCAACAACCCTAACCATAACATAGGACCCCATTTCTTTATCAAATAAACTTCACAAGGAAAATATAATTATCCAACCAAGAAATTCCTAGAGTTTGTATCAATGTTGAGGAGAAGAAAAACTCCAAGGATAGTAAAAATAAATGAGGAAACTTAAAGAACACCTTCTTGTATATGTTTTTCTATAGATGCTAAAATAGAGAAGTCATCAAAAGACACTACATAGAGAAGTTTTACTACCAACCATCATGAAGAGGTAGTTGATCTTAGAATTTCTAGTTAAGCAATAAAAGGTTATGACCCAAGTAAGGTTCTTCATTATTTCTCCAACTTTTATCAATTTGATGTTAGTATATTCAAATTCTAATAAGAATATTATATCCTAGAAATTTCTACTTTATCAATTTTGTTGATGAAGTCTTTTTCATATAATTTCTTATAGACATAGTGTCGACCATGTTAGGTTGAATATAGAATAGGATCTAGGACGGTCTAAACAAAGACAAGACTATGTATCTATGGAACATCTTGGTATACTAAAACTTGTTTTCCCTTCTTGTTGGATTTATCCTTAGTATTCCTACATTTCTAAATTTCTTTTTCATTGAAAATAACATCATAAAATGTTTGTAATGTTGTTTATTCTAGTCATCCTAGAACTATTAGAAAATGTAATTCAAGTAAATCATCTACAAGTTATCACTAGTCAAGAAACCAAATATATAATCACAAACTAGTACTTGGATTTTGTAAGAGATAATATCATTACCACGTGGGCTCAAGAAACCCACTATACACCTCAACAATGTTTTAGTATTGAATGGGAAGCAACAAATTATTTAGAGGTAAATAATACATTGTATCTATCCTTCACTAATATTGAAGATTAACATTATTGTATTTTTAGTGGCCACTATGACCAATCAGGTGCAAACAAATATATTTCCTTCCAAGATTTTTGTAATTAATGAGATATAAAAATCTTCACTATAATATTTATAGGGATTTAGTTGTACTTCTTTTGCACTTGAATACTCTTACAACATTACTTTTTGCCTTATCATTAGAAAAATATTGATAAATTCAATACATCATAGATGATGCCAACATGGTGGATCACAATGTTATCCATGCTATCTTCACCTCAATTGAAGAATGATATTAGGGAATTATTGAAATTTTTATCAGTTATATTCAATATAAAAATTAGTATCCCTTCTAAACCTCTCTCCTTGGCGAAGGAAGCTATATCACATCACAATTCGATTACCCTGATGAAAAATTATATACCATGGAGGCGTCACAAGTTGAAATAGAACATTTATGGAACAATGTTGAACACTATAATTATGTTTTTCAAATCTTATGGAGGATATAATAAGAAATATATCATTTTTTAATATACAAGGCAACATATAAGACATACCAAAAAACTAATATATTGACAAAAAAATTGTGGAAAACATACACAAAAAATATGGGAGAAGAAACTCAGCCTACAAAAGATAGATAACCAAAATTAATAGAGTATAGAATTATGAATGAAATTAATATTATTCAAAATCAATATTTGATAGAGAAATCCTATGGAAAATAATGATTCAATAAAACATGTTCTACTGAGGTAAAAATGATAATCTTTTCCATAAGATTTGTTGTAATTGCAACATGGAACTACTATGAATTCCCATCTTTGTAACATTCAAAGCAAGATAAATCAAAGTAAGGTCATCCAAAGTACATGTTCACATATCATAAATAACTAAAATCACAAAGGGTCATCCTCCCTTCATATTTCCTTCAATTTCCATTGTCTTTGTGAGACTAAAATCATCATATCTATTGATTTCAACTCACCTTTTATAGTAATTCACAAAATAAGAGAATTTGTCATCATTCCATGACAAGTCCCCAAGATTGGATGGTTTTGATATGTTTTATTAAGAACACAATTAGGATAGATGAACTATTTACTCTTGGCTAGTTTTCAAACATTTCCATGATAATAACAACAACATAGAGAACATAATTTTGATAGATCAAGCATATCTATCTTGTATAAGAAAGGTTGATGAAACTATTAATATCTAGAATATAGGTCTATCATCCTATCAATAACTCATGATATTTTTCCTAGTTCCTTAATGTATTCCTTATGAATGTCATCAAAATCATAGAGAAAATTACCTTTACTAAAGGTCGATGAATAGACTATGTTAATATAATGGTTTGTGAGATTAATCTCTCTTCTCAAAAAATTAATGACCCTTTGTTAGTTTTAAAATTATATTTTAATAGTTATTTCTGATGTGAATTGTAATTTGTGACTCAATGTTTAAAAGGATAAAATTCTATTAATAATAAATTGTTTGGATATAAAAATATATTAGCACAAGCAAGGCACTAGTAACTATTTATGACTTACCTTTGGGCTACTAAAAAATCTCAGATGACCTAGAAAAGGGTGATTCCATTTATCACCCTATCATTTTGTGATAGTTATATATTCTATTTCTTCAATGTTACGATCAAGCATTTCAAATAATGTCATCTCTGAAAATTGTTATTTGTATGAGCACTACATTAGCTAAATTGTTGATAAAACAATTATTTTGATAAAGTGAGAAGATAAGAATAATATTAGCATTGTGAGGATTTTGGATCTATTTCAAGATATCCCTAGATAGAAAACATTTTTTTATGAATGTACTTTTGCTCAATTTGTGGATAACAACACTACCCTATAAAATATAGTTACAGGATCAACTATACCTTAGAAATGTTTCTATACAAATATTTGTACCTACACTTCTATAGCACAAAAAAAATTCATATAAATTTATGGAAATTTAATATATCTAATATGTCACAGAGGCATTCGTGTTGGAAAAAAATATCATTGTAAAGAGGCTAGCCTTGCCCTATTATTAGTATAATGTTAACCAAAACAATTGAGGATAGTATTAGCACGAATCTTACATGATTTATTTAGGGTTACATGAAGAAAAATAACAAATGCTTCTTATTATTTCGAAATTTTAATTATACCACTTTGAATCAAGGAGGTTGGGGTGTTATAAACCTTAGATACATTGTAGATGGTTGTTTAACAAAATTTCCATCTAAGTATTAAAATAAAGGATTAATTTGGCAATTTTTCCATTAATAAAAACCTATAGAAATAATTCCTAGAGTTTTAAATGAAATAATTTAACATATTCTTCATGTGGAAATATGTGATAAAATGGGAAGTACTCGTAAAATACGTCATTCAAATATTTCCTGAATACAAGAGTGATTCACTTTTCTAGGATGAAATATTATTTTTGTTAGATCATTTAAATAAATTCAGAACCAACACTTGTATCCTATTTCAATCCAAAATAGTTTTTTGAAAAATCTTTTACAATCATTTTCTCTCTTTGAAAAAGTTTCTTAAAATAAACTCTTAATAAACTTGGTCTAAAAGATTATGTCAACAATCCATATAAAATTTTGGCCAAACTTTATAAAAAGCAAAACACCCTTTGTAGATGGGAGGATTTTTCCTAGTGAAAACTTTATGGACCGTCTATATACATGGTCATAAAAATTACTATGAAAAGCATTACTGGAGAATCATGATGTCCCAAAAAAACACATATTTTAGTTGAATGGAAATAGTTACACTCGAACTATGAAGAAAGAATATTTCTGGTCTCCATACTTTTTATTAATGTTGATGTAAATCAAACTTTTAATTAGTAGTTACTCCAAGTAAATACGAAACCATATTTTCTATTACCATAAAAATAGACATATATATTCTTTTGGCAAATGTATACACTCCATAAGCAAGAATAACACATGCATATTTTAGGAAAACAAATAAAAAGTGGCTACATTATCAACTTATACTATGTGGGACATTTCGTTCACTCTAAATCCATTTTTATAAAGAAATTTCACTCAAACATATTCATTTTTGAAAAAATCTATAGTGAGTTACACGTTTTGTAAACACATTTTTATAGATGAACCCTCATCATCCTAAACTCAAATCCTCCCCCCAGGTATTTCCAATCTCCAAATATCATGACACCAATGTTGCTTGTCTATGATCACCAAATTTTAAAGTAGCATTTCAAAGTTTATCTACTTATCTAATGAGTGATTGGTCTGAAAAAATTGTAGTATCTATGTCAATATTACAGTAGAGATTAGAATTGTTCAGGTAAAACAAATAGGAGGATCACAATATATATATATATAAATGATTTTGGGAAATACGCATCTTGTAAGAAAGAGACAATATAAGATATACAAGGAGAGGAGGGGACGTGAATAAGAATTACGAGAGTGAGGATATATGCATAACTATTAAATAAGAATATCGATTGTTCTTAAAAAAATCCTTTTCTTAGTAATTAAAATCCTTAATATACAATTTTGGAAACATATAAAGTACAAATGTTGGACGTAAGCAATGTTGAATATGTACATTTCGTACACCATTAATATTTAGATGCCATATATGTACTTAAAAATACAATTTTTGTCTCATATTTCATGGTATTACAATACAAAATTTAGTGTGACATCCACATCTAATATATTTTTGTAATGTGATTTGATATATTTGCAATATATTGTAAGTACTATAAATCATGATACAATAATGCATGCTTTATATACTTATATTGAATAAATAATATATTTGCATTAAACAATGCATACTAATGAGTACTAAAATACATATTCAATACTTGCACAATGCATAAAAACTGGTTGGTATATTTCTATACTCTCTCTCTCCATCCACTCTACTCTCCTTTCTATTCATTACACCTTATCTCTCTATACTCTATCTCCTTATTTCAATTTATTATGCCCTATCTATCCACACTATCTCAATATTTCTTACAATTAACTCTACCTTGAACCACTTATAATTAAAACTTTGCCTCTCTCCAACCATATTGTAATTGTGCACATCTTGAGAAAATGCTTCCTTTGTAAATTCCCAATATTTTTTTCTCGAAGTTGCTGGTGGATATGCTGGATAAATAACTTTCTTTTGGATTTAATGCACCAAAACCACATGGTGGGGTCACAATATCCACATTTGAGAATAATTTACATAGACTTGCACAGCCTTAATGAATATAATAATGTAGTGAAATAACATATCTATGGATAGTTTAACACTAGTGAAATTTTAGAATAGATAATGGGATTATAATTGTAATATGATTTTAGATTTTACAAATCATCATAGTGTTGTTTTTTATTGGTCTAGAAATTAAATCATTTGTAGTTATAACAATGTAATATTTTATCTTAGACTCACTGGTATTGTAGTTGGTTTAAAGCCAACTGTAAAATTAGGGTAACATTGATGGCTCTTTTTAATCACAAAAGAATCACAATTACAGTACGAAATATCAATATTTATTAAAAATTTATGTAATCCTACATCACAATTGCAAACTATTCTCAGATGAAATACAAAATGGCATTCCATCAATTTGAACTACTTTTTGCATCTCTCCTTGTTCAAGAACCTATAGAACTAAGAAAATGGGGCCTAATGATTCCTATCATTCAGTCCTTCCAAGGATAAATGCTGCAAGAATTGACCCCACATGAGAGAAAATCTTTTGCTCAATGATTGCTGGTAACAATGACTAAAGCAAAGATATATATGTAGCAACTATGCTTTATAGAACTATACAACAATTTGACCTTTAAGCCATTGCACCAATCCATCTAAACAAAAATGAATAGATAATATCCCATCTCCAATCAAAAATATTTTGGTTTGTGGAGGAGGAACGAGATCCCAAGTCCCATTCTCATGCAACACTATCATTTCCTTGAGCATCATAGATTTCCAACCAAAGTGTTGAAGAACCTCACAACAATTTATGAGAATTTGGATAGAGTTTGGTTATTCAAAAATTGATTTTATAGTTTGGGAAATTTTGTATAGAAAACATGTATGAGATATAGGATGATAAAGAGTTAAACAGTGGATACCTTTTTGGAAAGCCATGAGGTATGATAGATCCTCAGATGTAAATATTATTAATGGGTCATATGGCGGCAGAGAACGAATAATAGGAGGATGGGTGATGGGTTCATGAATCATTGGGTCAGGAAGATCAAGCTCAAAAAATTCAGTTTGATGTTGAGGTTGAGGTGGAGATGATGACAACGTAGAATAAAAAAACATATCTAGCTATTTAAACATATATCCACATAGACAGGTTTATAAGAATTTCTTAGACTATGAAAACAATAACATTTTATGGATGGTACAATAACCAACAAAAATAATATGAATAGAGTGAGGATCATGTTTATCTACTTTGGATTAAAGTTGAACACAAAAGAAATACACCCAAAGACACATATAGGTAGATGAAAATCCATTTGTGCAAAGCAAATTGAAAAAGGGATCTTGTTATGGATAGTAGATAAAAATTATGAATTGATAAGGTAGCCAGTTGTGAAACAATCTCTAACCATTAGGGATTAGGAAATATACCCTAAAACATAAGATCAAGAGTGATGTAAAGAAAATAATATTTTTTATGTTATGCCAACTAATCTTATTGTGGGGTGTGAGCGTAAGAATGATGGTGGATTCGACCAGTTCAAGAGCAAAATACACACCTGTGTTGAATCATACTCAATAGAATTAATTTATCCATAAATTTAATAGATTTGTTAAATTGTTAGTTTTGGTTAGATCATTTTCTAAAAATAAAAAAAAAACATCATCTCATCATTGGATTTTGACAAATATACCCAAATCATGCTAAAAAATAACAATAAAGGAAATAAAATAAGGGAATCCATTAAAACTAGTAGTTTGAAAAGGACTACAAATGTCACCATAAATAATAATAAAGATTTCTTTAGAACATAGACTATTTTTTCTAGGACAAAAAAATCTTATGATGCTTCCCAAAATCATACGAGTCTAGATAGAAAAGGATCTAGGTTCTTCAACTTTTCAAGAAATGAATGAATGTGATGTTGGTGAAGCTGAAAAGGTGTGCTCACAAGGAGGGAAAATGATGGAACACCATCACCAAAGCAATATAGGTCAAAAGCTATAGAACCCTATCAAATTATCTAGCAAGTATGTGAAAGTATGAATCACAAAACCATGGTTATCAACGGTAAAATTGCATGTAAAGGCATCAAGTGACTTAGAAATGAACACTAAAGTAAAAGGAAAATGAGAAATATAGTGAATTGATTGAGTATGGGACCAAGTGAGATATAAACACTCCAACATTCCTCAATAGTTTTAACATACTCATATACCAAAGTGATAAATGTAGTAGGAATATGAGGCTAAGTGGAGGAAAGGAGGTGTCTCATACTAGTTATGTACTATATGACAAGTATAGTCCATATATAACAAAATACGATCATGGATCATCAAGATCGCACCCAAGAAATGTCATTAATAGCTTGGATCATTCACTGAAATAATAAAAATAATTTTAACATTGGGTTTGATTACATTGGTTGTCATATATACATTCTTTTCACAAACTTACAACAAAGAACATCATACACGATATAGCTAGTAAACTAGTCAAACCTCCTTGGATCTTTATAGATGTCACCCTATCATGTCTTGAACTCATACGTACTTCATCCTCTTGAAATCTTTCTCATGTTGTGAACAACCTATGTGTTACAACCCCACATTTTTTTATTCTTTGTGTGAGAAATGTAATTTCTCCTATTAAAGATACTTGAGAAAATAATGATATAATTTGTTTTGGAAAAATGGATTTCATTTACAATAGCCTTGTTGGTTGTTTTGTGGGCTTTATTGTCTATTGGGCACAATAACAAGGAAATTCAATTAGTAAATGAATAATTGAGTTTTGGAGGAAAGGAAAATGTGGAAACCTCTAGAAGGCAAGAGAATATTATCCAAAGGTGGATTTCGTGCCTTTTAGATTCCTTGGGTTCCAAGGAGTCCAATTTGCAAAGATAATGCAACAAGAGAGAGAAAAGATCAATTAAATATTTCTTTATCAAGAAAGAAATTAAAGACAATGATAAAATATGGGAAATAAGTGGAAAGAGTTACATTGAGTTATCTTTGGTGTATTTTCATATCCATGAGGTTTCTAAGGTTAAAAGGAATTCTAATAAGGAAAATAAAAAGAAAGAGAAAGAGAAATCCTCGAAAAGAGATATTCTACTAAAGAAATGAATAAGAAGAAAGAGGAAATAGAAAAAAGATAAGTAAAAGGCTAAGGAATATTCCCAAGATGGGATTCTGAGCCATTAGGGTTCCTTGAGGTTCAAGGAATTCAAAATAATAATTTAATATCAAAGAAAGAGGAAATACCAAATTAAATTGGCTTAATTTAAAAGATAGCTTTCTTAGGAAGAAAACACCATTTTTCTTTGGAATTTGGGTCTCCAATTTGGTATATAGGTAGATGATGTCACCCAAAGCTTCCTCTAAAATTTGGTGGAAAAAGGATAAAGGAATAATGAGTTGTGATTTTTTAGAAGTTTCCTAAAGTAAATGAGTAATCTTTGAATCATAGTAAATGTCACAATGAAATTTGGATTTTCGGATTGAACGAGGACCATAGACCTAAGATCCAATGGCTTGGACCTGATCCTAGTCTCACGTGGAGATTGGAACACAATGTTCATTGGGCATTATCCTCTTGTCATTTTGGCTTGAAGTATAGACAATGTGCAACGGAGGAGACGATTCCATTGGCTTCAGGAGCATTTTCCGCATCGAACCAACCTAAGGTTGCAGAACTTTCCTAGTCTGTGTGGATTTCCCCTAATTTGTGGGAAAGCGTAGGGGGCTAATCCCTATATAAGAAGGGGAGGTACGAGCCATGTGCGCCAACCCTGGTGACTCCACTGAGTTCGCAACAAAGGAATGACCGGTTCTAGGTAGACAATTACAAGAGAAACCTCCGCCAAGTAGCCTGACCAGGCCGCACAACCTTCTGGAGGAAAGATCCTTTGACCTGGCAATCTAGTACACCATCGACGAATCCAAGAGTGCCATCGATTCCGGCTGGTCCAGGCAGATCTATGGCCGACTTAGCTCAGACTCTGATGCCCTAGAGCCCAAAGTCAACAACTTGGTTGACCGGGCAGGCTACTGCTAGCGAGAGGCAAGCCCGCGTGAGGTAGAAGAAGAACAGGGGAAAAGACCCCTCTTCCATCGACTCTAGAAAAAACCCAGAGGATGGGAGTGTCATTTTGACATAGTTTGGGCCCAACCCGTGTGAAAACAAAAAACAACTCATTTGGCTGAGGTGGCGGCCACTGATTGGCCCAAAGGTAATTAACCTTATGAAAATCATTGTTAATTATTTCTAACTTTGATGATAAAATGTTATACATGAAGTTTCTTAGAAAAATATGAGGAATGCAATAAATTTGGTTTGAGAACCTGATTTTGTTCCTAATTCAAAAAGTAAGCTAATCTAATGAAAAGTGCTTATGGATTAAATTTGAAACCCTAATTGAGCATATTGGTTAAGTTCATGTTGCTTTGTTGATGAAATTGAGTAATTGTAACCTGTTGAATAGTTAATGATGAACTTGAACTTGATCTAGATGTACTACACATACTTTATGGTTTTTACCTTTAATAAGAATGATTAAGCACATAGAAACCCTATTTGCGTATAAAGGGTGAATCTTTACGGTTTAATATGTTAATTTGGAAAGAAATAACCTGTTGAATATTAAAGTTGAACTTTAATCTAGTTTGCATGTAAAGTTGATTATGTTTAGGGTTCTATGTGCATAAATGAGCTTTAATGGGCCATGAAACCCTAAAGTTAGTAATTGGGGCTCTTAATTACTTTAATTATTCAAATTCATGAATAAAGCTGAGATATGATGGTTCTAAGCTATTTTGAGTATATAGGTTCCTAATTGTGGATAAATATCCTTAATATGGTAATTAGGGTTTTTTAAAGGATAAAGGTGGAATTAGTGATAAATAGAGTTCATGAAAGATAAGTTATTAATTTGAAAGGAACCAAAGATGATAATTAGGTCTAATGATCTTGTCAAGAATGAAAAAAGATAAAATTGGTAGTTTTAATGTCAAAGAGAATAATGGACTTAATTGATGTTTAACTGTGCCTTTACTCTAAAATTTGGGTGTTAAATAGTATAAATGAAGTGAAACCCTAATGGAAACCCTAAAAGTGGACAAGAAACCCTCGGAAGCGAGCTAGATTTAATAGATCTTGATGGCATGATCAATAATAGGTAATTGTATGCATATTTTGAGGATCTCATTATGTGCTTGCTTGCATAATTGGATTTCTTGATTGATTGGATTATTTTGTCTCAAATCAGCCTGATAGGTATGTGGCTAATTATGGATAATCCCATTAGTTTCCTGAAAAGTTTCCCAGATGATTCTTCACATTGAAAGTAACTTATCAGTTTGGATGTTCATACTTGTAAATCATAAAGTCACTATGATTATCACAATAATAATAGAAGTGAGTATTCTCACACCTACATGCCACCCTGATGGATGATGCCAAAAGGTCAAGCCCAGGAGGGAAAGACCCATGGGAACCATGAGTGGTGACCCCAGACATCAAGCTCGGGATTGAGAAGGTGGTCTTTATAGAATGACTAATGGGCACTATGAAGGGTGACCCCAGGCACCAAGCTCGTGATTGAAATGGTGGCCTTAAGTCATTGGCAAAAGAGAAACCCTAGAGGAGAAATCCAGGGTTAGGGCAAAAGTGATGGATAATGACACATTGAAAGTGTAAATTTGTTTGCTACATTACCTAAATTGTGATAATTAAATTGTTAGCCATATTTGTGAAATTTTGGTTATCGCCACATACCACCATATTCCCGTATGCTGACCGACGTTTTGTTTGTCGGCATTTTAGGTACAACAATACAGAAGTACAAATAGTAAAGTGACCTGTTGTGGAAATAAGATATAAAGTGCCACGAGGATTAGATAGAATAAATCCAAGCTGTGGATGGAGTTATTTACCAATGTTTTTGAAAAAGGTATGAAAAGTTTTATTTTATACTAGTTATCAGTTTAGTTTGGTAAAATTTGATAATTATTATTGATTATTTGTCGAACCTTTGATCCAGAAAATTGGGACAACGGCTCTGACCTCATGGTCTCCCTTAATTGGGGGTTACCGGGAGGTGGGGTCGTTACATTTGGTATCAGAGAATAGGTTCCTCATTTAATCTTTAATAATTATTAAATTTTACAAATTCAATAGAACCGAGGGAGTTGTTAGAGGATTTTTCGAAAGACAGAGGTGTCTAGAAATGGATCACATATGGGGCCTGGCAAGATTTTCCTCCGCACTACTAGCCGTAATACGAGGACTCCCGGATTAGTGTGACTGCCTGTCCAATGTCATAGGAATTGATTCGAAATAAGATACCTTTAGGAATCTCTCATCTTGTTCATCCCTTCACAACTCAAATGACGTTAAGGACCTTAAGGATTAGGGTTTTCTCTCTGTTCCTCACACTCTTGAGGTATGGCTAAGGGTTGATAAGATCTAAGGAATCCTTCACCAAATTAACGAAAAGCATGTAATTAAGATGTCATAGACATAAGCTTAATAGATTAAGCGTAAACTTAAGAATTGATACATGCTTAGGTCATATGACATGAGTTGTCATTGCCCTCAGAAGAGACCTAAGGCTAGACCATCTTGTCAGGAGAATGAGTAGAGAAAGTTAGTCTTTGAGGTAGAGACCTTCATCATAAGTAGAGACCTGGCACATCCTTTGAGGATGCTACTAACCCTAACCCTAAGGGATGGAGAGATGGCATGATGATATGATGTAATGATGGACCAGATGGGTGAACATGCTTTTGGATGCCCGTATTGTAACGACCGACAAACAAATTGTTACTAATTAAGTAGAATTAAACATAAACAACAAATTAACAAAAATCACTAAAAATTGAGACTATTTTACTAAGAGATCCATTTCTAGGAAAACTCTTACTGAAAGATCCAAAACCTTATATACATCATTGTTCAGATTATACATACCATGTACATCTTCATCTTGGGGTTTACATATAACAATTGCTTTATTAAAACATATACTGAAGCAACATAAAACCTCAAGGCTTACAATCCAAAACCTCAGATCATTCATGAAACCATAACAAACCAACTCCAAGGAACTGAGAGTACAGCGACAACACATAGTTCTTCTATATACAAGACACGACAGATAGTACACTCAACCTGAGTTGTCACTGCTGCCTCAGCTGTTGTACCTCCTTTGCAGAAAGATCTTCTCCACCTCGTGCATGTCCACCTAAAAAAAATGGATCCTACGGGGGTGAGACAATTGTCCCAGCAAGAGATATAACTCTCCGTCGACCATATTATTATCATAAATTAAGTATTTTTAAACTTAGCAGAGGTTCTTATAGGATAAATCACTATATGAACATAATAAGATAATCTCCTTTCTTAAGGAGAACATTGCATCTACCCATTGTAGAATTGTAAATCAACTATCTACTTTGCATGGAATGTAAAGAACATAAATAACATCTATCAACTAAGATGTATAACTGTATTGCACATCAACCAATGTTTTCCATAGTCAATCCTTAAGCAGATATGCTACACAGCTGAACTTTTTTTATAGTCACACTTATGCCCTGAGGAGATGGAGCATACCCCAGCCATCTCCAACCGACCACAAACTTCTCACAAGTCGGTACCATACAAGGTCAATGGTAGAGCCAGTTTCCATGACCTCCCATGCTTCGGTCAGTACGAGACCACACATAATTCAGCATGATATCTCATGTCTTCTGCTGGCAGGACATCTAGTGTCACTGCAACATAGCTGTGCCAGGGTATGTAGGCAACCACGCTTTTAGAGCTACAGTGTCAACTTCACTCTCTTAGGGGAAACATCTACTACAACCATCCCCAGTTATGAAATCACTAAGTCTTGGCGACACAAGCACCATACTCTGAGTCTCGGGCCAGTTCACAGTTCTCAACACAGAGTCTACGACCGAAGTTGCACTTGAGCCAGGATAATGCATATAGCCAAATCCCCATTCACTTTGAGCTCGTAAGGGGATCATCTCATGTTAGTCCATCCGTACTTACGCCGCCACATACTCAAAAGTATGCATTCTGGGTCATGTCGTGGAGTAACCCGTTTCACCATTCAGCAAGTCCTGACGCTGATGGATCTATGGCTAGGGCAATATTTTATAATTTCTAGTGATATATTATGTGCATTACAACATTCTTTTAGCATCAACCAAGTTATCATTATTAATCACAACAAATGCTATAAAGAAATGTGTAATGCATCTATCACGTACTTTTCCAAATTTTTGAAATGCATGATACTTGGGATCTCAGTCCCTTATCACATTACTGGGAACTCTCATCTCTTCATAATATCATTATCATGATTATAGGATCTGGGTATTCAAACCCTTAGATCATCATAACATTGTTACCTTTCTAGTAGGTAATCATTTCCTCTAGCTCCTCAGACCAAGGTATTCATTTCACTTGTTGTCCAAGTATTCTCATGGCTTACAAGGCCACCACTCATTTTGTCACCTCTCAATAAGAAACAACTTATTCACATGGCTCACAAGGCCATTACACATCTTGTCACTTCTCATTAGGAAACAACTTATTCACATGGCTCACAAAGCCATTAATCATTATACTTGTTACACAAGTATTTAACATGCCTTACAAGGATTATTTAATAAGAGAATTACAACCTTCCCATCATTAGGGTTTTGGTTTCCCTTTGTTATCGATTAGGTTTCTCTTACATATCATCACCCTTCATTAGGGTTAGGGTTTTCCATTATTAACCATTTAGGTTTTCAAGATCATATTATCAATAATCAAACCCTAATTTATTGCTCCATACATCTGGTAGCCAACATTGATATCATAAGTATTCAATCATATTTATTTATTCTTATCATTTATCATTAAATGATTATCAACACAAGGCATGAGTTCCTTTCTCATCTTTACCAGAGTATGATTACATCATACTTTATTAACTTGGCTTAACCATTTCTCAAGGTATGTTAGCCTACACTTATCAAAGTGCATTACATCTCAATGTAACAATTGACATAACACACTTTATGTGTTACTCATCCAAGTATATTGGATTTAGGGTACATCAAGGTGTATCAACCTTGAGGTGATGGATGTGATATCTATCTTGTCTTGATGTATCATTTCCCTCATCACTTTTATCTTACTAAAGTTCATCAACTTATCTTGTATTAGGGTATTTCCCATCCTAATACTTTATGCACTAGCTCATCACATTTATCATGTAATGTATAGGTCATAAGTAACATATTTGAATTGCCCAACTATCTTCAATGATATGGACTCATCTCGGTTTAAGGCGTTGTTGTTATAAGGTTGTTCATTATCAACCACTTTAGGTGTTTCACCTATCAAGGTATTAGCCACTATTCCATCATTAGGATTAAGGTTTTCCATTCTTTATCAAATAGGGTTATACATACCATTACCCTATGTTAGGGTTAGGGTATCCCTTCCCTAACAAATTGGGTTTCATATACCATTACCCTATATTAGGGTTAGTGTTTCCCATTTCTTATAGATTAGTGTTGCAAGATAACTTTATCAAAGATCAAACCCTAATTTGTATTCTACACTTATTAAAAGTATCAATTTATGCACACTACATGTTTATTACACAAGTATGAGTTTCTCTCTCATCCTCTGTAGGATGTGATTGCTCCATACTTAATTAAGTTGGCTCAACCTTTCCTTCAAGGTACATCAACCTACTTATTCATTATTCATTAAACTCCATACCTCTTAATATATGACTTGATATAAGATATTTCAGGCGTTACTCCAACAAGTACATTGCATTTAAGGTACTTTCCTTCATATGGGTTTTGAGGTGCTTGCACTATGTCGGGTTAGAGGTGTGTACTTGCCACCCATCTCGAGTTTGAGGTGTATGTGTGCTTCCATCTCTGGTTTGAGGTGTATGTGTGCTTACATCTCGGGGTTTAGTTGTATGTGTGGTTACTATATCACCCTTGAGGTGTATGTATGCTTACCATCTTGGGTTTGAGGTGCATGTTTGCTTGCTTCTACCCAATTTCGGTTTAGAGGTGCTTGTGTGCATGCTTGTGCCCGATATCACTTTTGAGATGCTTTCTTGACCTCATATCGTGCAATAGGTGTACAATACACCAGCATATCATTCAATAAGGTTTAAAAACCTATTCATATCATTTTAGTGAAGTAGCTGCATCACCATATCGGGTTGGTGGTTCTTTCTTGTGTGCTTGCACCCGATATCAATTTTGTAAGGTGATACCATCATATTCAAGCTCTAGACCTTTGTTTTAACTGATATGGTTCATGGTAACAGGTCTAAGAAACTAATTTAACTCATAATTTCATCAATTCTTTCAGGAAATTTCGGAATTAAAAGTAATTCATTAAGCATAGCAATTTAGGTGATGAATAATACAATGGTTGAGTTCAAGTTATATAACCCACCTTAAGAAAAACTTCAAAGCTCCAAGATCCAAATCTGCATGATCCAAAGGTTGAAGATGACTTATAAAAAGTCCAAGGCTCGTTCACAACTCCTTCATATACAAAGAATCACCATGGATAAGCAATTGGTGAAGAAGAAAAGAAAGAAGATCAAAACCCTAAAATCAAGATTCAATCCAAAGTTGAAGATGATCATGGCCTCACCTTAGGGTTAATATTTGAGCTCCTAAGCACCTTGGCCGATAGCCTACCACTCTTGGGCGATATAGGCTTCCTCTTGGCTGATAATATTTTGCTTGTGGCCAATATCTCACTGTTATGGCCGATATCTCACTCTCATGGTCGATATCACCCTTCTTGGGCGATATTACTCTACTTGGGCGATATGGTCTTGCCATGGGCGATACCTCAAGGCCCATGGACGATACCACAACATCCCTTCAAGATATTGGATCTATATGCACAATACCTTAGGGTAGGAGGGTGGTAAGGGTCACAAACTTGAACCAAGGGGTGAAACTAGGGGTATATATACTTGTTGTTCATGAATGTAGGTGAAAATGAGGTGTCATCATTTTGTGCTAGTAGGTGCCATGTGTCCATGCATGGGTAACACGTGTACATGCATGCATCAACATATATCTTGACATCAAAAATAGTTGAGGGTGATCTAGGGATAAGGATTCATCCATTACTTATCTCTTTGAATAAGGTATATCAACTAATCATCCTTTATTCACAAATTATCACAACTTTGCTAAGGAAGTTGTAACCCGACACCACTCACCTGCTTGAGGTTATTTGCATGAAATGGACTTTGTCAAGAGTCCACAAAATAATATGAGACTCCTGCTATGTCTCCTTGGCTGATAGCCACTCATATATAAGCTTTTCACCTTGATACAACTCAAGTTAAGCTTTCATATTCAACCCCCTTTCTTGGTCATTTCATCACCAAGATTACCATCATTCATAATTGATTCAAACATGGTGTCTCCTCCTTTCTCTCTCCTCTACATGATTCTAGGAGTGAGTAGGGACACTCTAGAGGTGTTAATTTGTATATTAACCCTATATTTTGGGTAAATTACAATTTGGACCAAAATTGTTGCACAAGGTACCAGCATTGTCCAAACAAGTTCAAACTTGGAATTTGGGCTTTCCACAAGCCACCACCTTGCATCATTCTCTCTATAATGATGCTGAAACACATAAGGTACGTTCAACATGTGACATATTACAATATAACCCCTCAACTTGGGTAAATTTCACTTTGGTCCAAAACAAAGGAATATTGCTCAAACATCATTCAATCAGGACCAAACATGAAACATAAGTGTGTCACATGATAAAAAAAACACCTTAGAGGATTATATCAAAGTTATAAGAAACTTTATTTTCCAAAACAAATAGGGTTACCTCATAACCCAGGTCAGGGTTGTTACAAGTTATAACCCGTAACAAGGATTTCGTCTCTAAAATCCCAGGTAAAGGGAGATAGATATAATTTATTCATCATATCATCAAGTCTCCACATAACATCTTAATGTCATGGAGATACCATAGTAATTTGATCAAAACAAAGTTCTTCCATACAAGGTTATCATAGAATTTTTCATATAGGACACATACTCCACTGTCCTTTTCATTATTGACTGTAGAGTCCACTGTGTGTTAGGTAACACTTTTCTCATTCAGAGAAACATTATACATACCTTATTTAACTCAGGTGTCAAACCTTACTGATTTGTCACGTTTCTAAACTTACAACTTTATGTTACAAGATTCTTGATTGTGGTAAGTCTCCCATACTCCTCATTTAGTTTAGCATTTCACTTTCAAAAGAAGATCAGAGTTACGTTCTGTTACCCACTTGGGACTACAAGTCTAATCATACATCTGTTGTGCCATTTAATCTACTGACACAACATTAAACTTTCTTACTACTTGTACCAACTATCTCATTAGTTGTACATACTCTTTTCATAAGGGAGGTTACTTATCAATTAAGAGATTATCTTAGAGGTATATTTAGGTGTTATGTATAAGTTGCCTTAACAGATCTAGATAGGGGTATTCTAAGGAATTACTTTTAGCTTGATAATATTTTCCCACAATGATTTTACAAGTGTGGTGTACACAAATAGGGACCAATACCCAATTTTAAAAAAAATAATGGAGGAAATTGCAGCCAACCCCTTCCACGAGCATTTCTTATAAAGTATAGATGTGTCTCCTAATAGAATATATAATTTAAAAATTAAAAACAAAAGTGTGGTGTACACACACATGGACCAATACACAATTACAAAAAATAATGGAAAAAATTACATCCAACCCCCTCCATGAGCTTTCATATATAGTTTAGATGTCTCTCCTAATATACTATATAATTTAAAAAATTAGAAACAAACGTGTGGTGTACACACATAGAGACAAATATGTAATTTCAAAAAATAATGGAGAAAATTGTATCCAGCCCCTCTCCACGAGCTTTCCTATATAGTATATATGTGTCTCCTAATATAATATATAATTTAAAAAATTAAAGATATAAGTGTGGTGTACACACACATGGACCAATATGTAATCTCAAAAAATAATGGAGAAAATTGCATCCATCCCCTTCTAAGGGCTTTGCTATATAGTATAGATGTAGTCGACACCAAGTCATTTTATGTAATGAAAAGAAAAAAAATCATTTTCTATCCCCATGGTACAAGACCTAATTCTATAACAAGGTGAATTAGGGTTTGAAGAACATGGAAAATAAGATAACTAATTTGGGAGAGGGAGAGAGAGAGAGAGAGGTGGAAGAGAGCACTTGGTATTTATATAAATTCAATGATTCAAACTGTGACATTTAGTTCAAACTTTATCTTTAATACCACAATCCTTTATACATAAGTATGCATTTCTACTTTCCTTTGCCTTCATTAGACAATATCTATCCACAATTCTTTATATAGATGTATGCATTTCCATTTTCCATTGTCTTCATTAGCCAAAACCTCCACTCATACTGATCGTGCAATTGTGAAGACCTAGTTTATATCTAAAGGTGTTTATAAAAGAGCTTGGGCAAAGGTTTGATAAGAACGTCTGCAACCTAGTCCTTAATTGCAACATATGAGATTACTCGATGCTTAAGTGCAATTTTTTTACTCATTATGTGATAATAATTTCCAGTATGTTTAATTATAGCATGGAAAATGTGATTCATAATCAATTGAAATTAACTCTTACAACCATAAAAAGGAGTGTTTCTGTGAAACAATTTATTGTTTGATCTCAATGAACAAGTTAGGTATTTTTAGCCATTATAGATACAAGAGGTCTATACTCGAAATAGGCACTTGAATGAGAAACTTTTGATTATTTTTTCATAGTCTAGGAAACATAAATTTTACAAGAAACATAAGAAACCCAATTGTGGGTTGTATTAGTAATGGGAAACCTACCTAAATAGAGTCACCATAAGTAGTATGAGTTATTTAATTGAAACATTATATATAAATACCTAAATGCAAAGTTCCTTTGAGATACCAAATGACTTTTTTGATAAGACAGAAATTCTAATTAATCAAATTTTTCATGAACTAACATGTCGTGTGCACATCATATGTAATATCATGTCCCACCATAGTAATACATTATGTGAATATTAAAAAAACTATTGATATTTACATGGAATATATTAAATCTCAACATTGGAATATTTTTTGAAGTTCTTTGGTATAAGTGTAGAAATGATGTTGAGTCCAACATTTGGCCCTGATTTTGAACATTAATGATAAAATTTTATTGATGCATAAGTTATCGATGTGATATTAATTCTATGTCATTGAATTACCATAAAGTGATAAGCATAAAAAAAATCTCAAAGACTAAATGTATTTCTTAATGTGGTGATGGAAGTGCTCAAGAAATAAGAATTATTTCCAGTCAAATATCCTCAACAAGTAATAAGATACACACTGATATAGATACACACACACACACATATATATATACATATATATATACACACATATATATATACATACATATATACATATATATTTATATATATATATATGTATATATATATATGTATATATATAAATATATATATATATATCAGAAGTTCTTTATAGAAAAAATAAGGAGGGATTAGTTGTAATGGACACAAAATTCATAGAACAGAAAGTCACTGAGCTTGTTAAATCAGCCATGAGGTGCCTATTTTAGGCCATATAAGGACTTATGTATCTGCCATACCTAAGTGTGAAACTTATCATCCTTTAATCAAGGGATTTCTTCCGTAAACATTTATTTAGTTAGATCTCTATTTATAAAGGTATTACAAATGTCAATTTTCAACAATTGCTAGCCAATTTGACTGCTACAATTTGTAAAATTTAAATTGTAGGCATCCTGACAATAAGAGTGAATGTTTGGTTTTATATAAGAAAAATTTACATTTAAAAATACACCTTTCTTTAAGAAGTTCACAACTCCATCAAAATTCAGTATGTTTCATAAACTCAACACAACCTTACTACACTAATGTTAGAAAGTCTAGGTACTAAAGATCAAGAGTGTGTTTTGCTCAGAACTTGAATTTCCAAATTCATTACTTCTTTCTACCATATATGATATAAAGCAGTCATGAAAGAACTCAGACTAATAAGTATACATGTTGTACGCATAGCATACTCAGAGTCATATACTATGATTTTGGGACTTATTCTCTCCAGAGTGCAACAGAGAAAGGTAAAGGCCCCCATCCTTTGTAGATAAGGCAATGGTTGCCATCAAATTATCCATGACAGGGCTAGGTTTGGGGAGAGAATGTAAATCTTGAGGTTGGGTAGAGAGGGTAAAAGGGTTGGATAGAGAGGGTGTTGAATGGGAAAATTCCATAGATAGATATAGGTTGAGCATGAACCTGGAGTTATGAATCTCAGATCGAAGTATTACGTGGGTGTGTAGTACATTATGTTGGCTAGGTTTTCACTATAAAAATTTAATGTGAATTGTTGATTGATATATACATATATACATACATACATACATATATATATATATATATATACTAGATTATGCACGTGCTTTAAACATGGATATATGTATAATTTATTTATTAAATTATATTTTTCCATAAAATTCATCATGACTTGGTGTACAATTATATTCCTATAGTTATGGATACTAGTAATCAATACTTGGGGCATCATTAGTGTCTCAAATTTTTTAAGGTATTTTTAAATGATGATGTGGGTGGCATTGGTGGATCTAGGAAATCAAGCTAAGGAGGGTACCTCTTATCTTAAATTTCTATTATTGGTTACAAGTAGAACACTACACAAATTTTCTTTCTAAAAATCAAATAAAAGTACATTTTTTAAGTTATTATGAAACATGCGTAGGACATGCATCCACCCAAGACACCATGTGGCTCCACCATTGATGGTTGGGATGAGGAAGAGGTAACATATATTAAAAGATTTCTAAGGGCATTGGAAGAGAGGTAGTTGAGGTCAAATATAATTGGAGTTGACATGGAACATGTTTGTGAGGAATGGTTTTGTTGGTTGCTATTGAATACCTATTGGACAATTAATTTCTAATGTAGATTTAGTGAATCTCTTAAACGTAATGCCAGTCAGATAGTTTGGATCACATTTTTTGACATATACACCAATATTAATGGTATTATACAAATTTAGTGATAATTGGTATTTTGGTTATGGTGTAAACAAGATGATACTTTTATCTTGTTTTGTGATGATTTAAACATAAGAAAATTGTGTTCATCGACATGCTCAGTAGTTAAGACAAAGATAAGCATGGGAACACACAACAATTGATTTTTTTCATGTCTAACAAAGACAAAAAATGAATACCAAGTTTCTTGTAACCATATCTTTGCAATCATAACATTTTATAGTATGCTATTTCATTTTTAATTGAATATTTGTATGATGAAAAAAAGTATTACCTAGATGGTTGGAGGAATTCAATTTTTTTATGAGATTATGATGATAATTCCTATTCAATTGTACCAACATTTCACCTGAGATTCTTTTTATCAAAAAATGTAGTCATTTTTTCCATTGCATCACATTGATGGTTAAAATGGAGATATTTTGGTCCAAACCAACAATTTCACCTATTTTGATGGAACTTCTCAGCTTTGATTTCAACATTGTGATAACATACAAACTAAACATGTTATTATCATCACTCCTTTAAATTTGAATAATAGAAGTTGGTATCAGTATATCACATGAAAATCATTTAAAAAATTTAAAGAATTAATTATTGGGATTTTTTATATATAAATTAGATTATATAATGTTGAATTCTATATTTAAAATTTTGCTTTGATTTTAAGAAGTTTATTATTTATGAATACTGAAAATGTGCTCAATCAAATAGCTAATGAATAAACATCATAATGTTGCATGTTATATGATATACACCAATAATGAGTTATTAAAAGATTACTTTTTATGTTGTTCTTTCTCACTTAATACCTAATAGATCATTACTTGGTTCTTTTGAATGAGGTGATGATATAATTTCATTTATTCTTATTCTATCATAATAAATGCCCATTTCAAATGATCAAATCATTCAATGTAATATATGTGTTTAATTTTTTAATTATCAAATGAGTTGCTAATTAAATTGTATCTAAGTTTTATATTTATGTTTCAAATTGTGTACAAAAACAATTTGTAGCTCTATATTTCTTGGGTATACTTTAAAAATATATATATTTATGATGATCACCCAAATCTGTTATAACCTCTTAAATGTTATCAACAAATTAGTCTTCTATTCTAAAGCACCAAATCTAGGCATTGAACATTTTAAATATAGAATTTGCAAGAAATACCAATTTTTTTAGTTGAAGTTCATGCTTATCTCCTATAGTGTCTTTTTATTCCTGGTTCTACAAATACATTTAAGATAACCAAAATTATGTTACCATGGAAATTTATTATCGAATCTATAATTCTAAAGTATATATGTTTCTCATATTATTTCCTACTTGAATGAATGTTAAAACATTATACTATGTTATGAAATGCCATGAATGTTTTTTCCTATATAGTGTGAGTAGGCTTGAATAATGTATAAAATAATGATTTAGACATGTATATCAATGTACAAAGTTGTATGTCATGAGTTATAAGATATTTTTGTAATTACTAAAAATAGCGTGCAATACATGCTCATTAAAAAAATATTAAAACATATAAGGAAATAAGAGTCCTTAATAATCAAAACTCTTAAACATTATGGAATCATTTTTTCTTCAACAATATGCTTATTCATGTGTTTACACATACATAAACACACTATATTTGCATGTTTACTATTTGATAATGTATGAAACTATAGATATAACTCATTATGATTGTAATTACTAATGGTTCTCAAACTGGTTCCTAAATTGACTTAAAATTCTATCATAACCTTATTGTATATTTTTCACATACGAAAAATCGAGTTCATCTAAGTTTCTTAAAAGTAATGTTGTATCCAGGCTATAGTTTTTGGAGTCTCTGGATATACTTATATAGGTGCAAACTTTAGATGTGATTTGGAAAATATAACTCTTTGCCAAAATGGAGAGGTGTTACATTTGCAACATTGTAGATAGTCATTGCGCTTTTAAAAAAAATTGTGAATAATTTCATATATTTCACAAAATTTATTTTGAGGATTCTATTGAGCGAGTATAAGAACTGGTATACTATTAGTAAAATTGTACAAAATCGACTATTATCTATTTATCTTAAAGTATATTCATAAGGATTATGATGTAAATATATAAAGTAAAAAATTATGTAGAACGAAACTTTTAGATTATGTGGTTTTGTACAAAATGTCTAGAAAAAGGAGAGTCCATTATACACTTTAATAGAATTAATGTGGTTCCTTCAAGGAATTTGTAACTAATTTATTATTCATGCATATAAATACATCAAATATCAAAATGAGTTATAAATAGGATAAACTTCAAAAGTTATACAAGTTCACACATCGGTGTGTATATCCACATATATTATTGGGTTAGAAGAGAAGATTTCCCCTCCCCCCTCTCCCAAACTGACGCCTGGAGGGTGGTAAATAACAAGGGAAACAGTTGTGAATCTAACCTAGGTCCCTTCATGATGGGTTGTTGTGCTTGACCATTTGAACCACTCCTTTCTAGATATATCTACATATATTCAAACATCATACAAAATAGCATATCTCATTACAATATAGTTGTCCTACAACATACCCATTATCTATACATCTGGTTTGGCACGTAGAAAATTGGTATATGCTATTTTGTTAGAAAATTATACTAATATAACAAATAATTATATTTTTTATTGTATTCCAAGGAAATCATATAAATGAAGGTTTAATTGGGTACTTTTTATATTTATTTTTCTAAATTTATATAAGTTGTGCTGAATGTTCCACACAGTAATGAACATCTCTATAATATAGGTTTTGTTCTATTATTCACACACACACCCCAAAAACACATGTTAATGAGTAGTATTCTATAGGGAATATATAATAAAATGTATATATTAGAAAGACTCACACAATTTGTTTCTATTTGAGCCAAAAGTATAATTCTTAAAATGTATGGCATCGAAAGAATTAAAAAAAAAAGTGGACTAGTGATAAAAAAATCATGATTTACTTTTTGTCATAAAAATGATTTATTAATAAAACTCCATGTATATATATCTTTCTTAGGATAAAGTATATGTAGAAAATTTTGAAGAAAATTGGTAAGAAGAGTATAAACTAATAAATTAGAACACATACAATTTTCTTGCATTGGGTAGCTCTTGTGCTTGTTGTATAAGGTTTTATATTCATATCATCTATCATGATAGCACATTATTAAGAAATTATTTTATTCTTTAGTCACTAACTCTGTAACATCCCTGACCTGGGTTATGAACTAAGCCTAGGTGTTTTGCTTAAATATGTGATTAGATGCTTGTGGTTAACTTTTGAAATGTAATTAAGGCTCTTGAGGAACTTATATTTCAAGTTTACTCCTTTTTGAATAATGTTGAAACATTGTTTTGTTAATTTTGGACTAAAGTGCAAATTACCCAAGTTGAGGGGTTAAATTGCAAATTGTGCATGATAATAAGTTCCTCATGTGTTGATGCATCATAAGAATGAAGATGATGCAGAGGTATGGCTTGTGATAGCCTGAATACCAAGAAAGAGCTGATAAAGCAAAGTTTGTACATTAAAACCTAGTTTTGGTGTAAAGTGCAATTTACCCAAAACCTAGGGTTCAATATGCAAATTACCACTTCAATAAGGTCCCTAATAATCTTTGGAATCAAGTAGAGCAAAAAAAATGAGATGGGCACCTCATTTGAATTATCTTGGAGGAGAGAGAATCTTGACATTAAAATAATCAAGATATATGCATAATTGAAACCCTAATTCGATTTAGGGCAAAAATGAATAAAAATATTTGAAGGGCTTTCAACCAAAATGTTTTGGGTTGATTTTGAATAAGGATGGACGTTCATTTAACAGGATAAGGAACGAAAATATCTTAAGGAGGTGAAATTCCACTCACCTTATTATAAGGAAAAGAATTCCCACTCAAAAATATATATTAATATTATAATGGATTAAGGTGCTTAATTTCTTTTCCATTAATTCTTGGATAATGAAGATATTTTACGAAAGTTTGAAGGTGGTTTCGTGATCAAGTAATGGAGGAGGATTAGGGGGAAATTAGTATGGAATTAATTAAAGGAAAATGATTTCATTTTCTCTTTCATCAAAGACCCATATACATATTCTTTATATATACCTTATTCCAATAACACATAAGGAACGTTTCCCTTAGCCTTTTCCTTATTCCTTTTGCTTTGGCCGACCTAAGGAGAGCTCAGGAGCAGGAGAAGGACGAACACCACCTGTAGGTAAGGTTTGATCAACTTCTACCTTGGATTCATGGTGAAAACCCTAAATCAATTATTGATTCTAGGTTTTCTTCACTCGATTTCCATTTCTAGCCATCCATTTCATCCAAAATCTCAAGAACGAACCTTGGATATTTGCTGGAGCTCCATCCACCATTAAAGCCACGGATCTTGGAGCTTGGAGATCAAATTTGAGGCGGGTTTTATAACTTAAACCCTCAAACATTGCTATTGCATCAATCTTCTATACTTTGTTGATTGATTTCTTCAATTTGATAAACTTTTGCTTCTTTGCTGCAAATTCCATCAAGAACGGTTGCTGTTCTTGGGTGCACGAAGGAAGATGATGATGACATCATCATAAGCAAGCACCTCACTAAATATCTTGGGATCAAATGATCTCATTGGTTGGGACCAAACGGTTTCACCAAGACCGTTTGGTGACCAAACGGTTTGCAAACCGTTTGGTGGAAAACGGTTTCAAAACCGTATGAAAGAGTTGACCAAGCGTGGACCATTTGGTAATCGCGTTCCTAATTATGTAGGCTAATGACCCTCCAAATTTGAGGTGTTAACTACAAAGGAATTATAGGTTGAAGGCCAATCAATTAGGCAAATCGAACTGAATTAAGTGCTGATTTTCAACCTGATTAACTTGACTTGTTTGGGCAAACGGTCTCAAGACCGTTTGAGTGCGTTGACCAAGCGTTGACCGTTTGGTATTATTGATCCATATTATGTTGGCTAATGACTCACCAAATTTTATGGGTTAACTCCCAAGGAATCGTGAGTTGAAGCGTAATCAATTAGGCAAACCCTAATTGAAAACAGTGCTGAAATTCCAATGAGTTAAGTTGAGATTTTGGGTTGATTAGCCCAAACGGTCTCAAGACCGTTTGGGGATCACCCAAACGGTCTCAAGACCATTTGGGGATCACCCCAAGACCGTTTGGAGGTCTGGGATCAAGTATAGTTGACCAATTGAAGGTCCAAAGGTACTAAGCATATTGCAAGGTAGTGCTGATTTGTTGATCAACTTGATAGACCAATCCATGATGATTTTTCACTAGAGTCCAAAGGTTGGATGGGAAAACGGTCTCAAGACCGTTTGGAGCTCATCCAAACGGTCTCAAGACCGTTTGGTGGTCACCCAAGACCGTTTGCAGGTCTAGGGTTGGGTATAGTTCAGTGGTTGAAGGTCTAAAGATATCAAGTTGATCAGCAATAAATTGCTGATTTGGTGAGCACTTCAATGAACCAAACCCTAATTGGATTGCTTGGTTTTGAGTGATATGATGGGCAAACGGTCTCAAGACCGTTTGGAGGTCATCCAAACGATCTCAGGACCGTTTGGGGTCAGGACATACCCCATTTGAATGGTGGTTCAATAGTTACGAAGTAACTAGTTACACATTGATGAATATTGAAGGTTCATTGATTCTAAACCCTAATTCAATTGATTCCAACCCTAATTGAGGATCAATTGAGGGTCAATTGAGTGTCAAATCAGTTGAGGGTTGACCTAATTAACTCAATTGATTAGTGGCTAACATGTGAAAGATCGATTGAAGGGTTCAACATTGAAAACCCTAATTCAATGTGATTGATGGAAACCATATTTGGTCCTTTCGGTTTTGAGGTGGTTTGGACCAAACAGTCTCAAGACCGTTTGAGTCCAAACGGTCTCAAGACTGTTTGGGACCAAACGGTCTCAAGGCCGTTTGGGACCAAACGGTCTCAAGACCGTTTGGGACCAAACGATCCCAAACCAGTTGAGGCTTAAACGGTTTCAAAAGTTCAATTTTGTTAAGTGGTTTCAATTTCTGTTCTACTAAATGGTTTCACTTATTCCAAGATCACTTGGAAGGTAATTAACCAAATAGTATGAACTCTCAAAGTGAGTGAAAGTCAATGGTTTAAGTAATCAATCACATGATGTAATCCAAGGGAGATTAAGCTCTAATGACCTTGGTACAATGACATATCCTATGATGTCAATTCTTCTTTCAAGTTGAGTTGACTTAGCTTAATCAAGGATGAGGTAAACTTCATCTTATAGAAGATGAGAGAGAAGATGTTCTTCATGTATGAATGTCTAGTCAGGGCATGATTCTTAATAGTGAGATCATGAAACCCTAGTTATGAAGGTTAATGAATCATAACCCTAATTGAGGGCATTGATAGATGAAGTTCTATTATATGATGATGATATAAACCTAATTCATAATGATTACATGGAAAATTTTAAATTAAAGGTACTTGTTGATCATCTCCACTTAGGGTTAACAATAAACCCTAATTGGTTTGGAGTATTAAATTCACAAATGTAAAAAATTGGGATCTGTTGTAGCACGACCGTGCTAGGCAGAACGGCCGTGGTGGATACCTATTGCACGACCGTGCAAGGCAGCACGGCCGTGGTGATTCCCCTTTGCACGGCCATTTTTGGCAGCACGACCGTGGTACACTATTCTTGATATGAAATTGATGTGTTGTTATCATCTGTACTAATCATGCAGGTTTCATGAGATATTGAACATAGCCAGGTATGAGTTATGATGCCTTGTGTATTGAAAACACTTTATAAGTTCTATAAGCAATGATATGCTATGTTGCCTAGTGAAAGGTAACAAAAGAGATTGATAGGCTTTAAGAGCCATGTGAAATACATGCATTACATTTATCATGCTTACACTGTTAGATGATTGATGGCATTAAGTTACTTGTTAAAGTGGTAACATGTGTCTTGATGATTTAAGGGTTTGAACACCCATATTCTTGAATCATGATGATGAGACGATAAGGGATTGAGATCCCAATGTTAGCAAAGCTGTGAAATGAACTTGATAGAAATAGTACTCATTCTTTATAGCAAATGTTATAATGTTATATGATTGACAACATGCCTGATGCTAAAAGAATGTTGTAATGTACTTAAATAATCAAGTGAAATGATATCATGTATAGCCCTGATCATAGATCCATCATCGACAGTAGTCAGGTGATGGTGAAACAAGTTTTCCTAAGGGAACTCCTGGAGAGCATACTTTTGAGTATGTGGGGGTTATGGGTGCAAATATCCTTACGCCCTAATGAAGGAATTGATGTGAGATAAACATGAAATCTCTCAATTCTTCATTATATGTATATGCCGGGATG
This sequence comes from Alisma plantago-aquatica, assembly GCA_963693085.1. Classification (NCBI taxonomy): domain Eukaryota; kingdom Viridiplantae; phylum Streptophyta; class Magnoliopsida; order Alismatales; family Alismataceae; genus Alisma; species Alisma plantago-aquatica. The sequence continues at coordinate 696,107,922 of OY856409.1, forward strand.
ATGTATCACTAATCTCCCGATGATGTTGTTAATGCCGCATCGATGAGAGATAAACAAGAAATCCCTCGATGGCGAAGAGAATGCAGAATGCCACTGTAACTCTAATAGCCAAGTTGCCAGAATACCCTGGAAAGCTATTACAGCAGAGACACGAGATGTCCTGCATGTTGTTCCTCACACTGACTGAGGAGGATGAGGTCATAGAAATCCGTCTCTTCTGATGACCTATGTATGGTACCGATTTCGACTTCGTAGTGGTCGGTTGGAGTATGAGCGGTATATCTCATCTCCTCAGGGCATAAGTATGTTTGTAATATGTAATCAGCCATGTAGCATATTTTCTTAGGGTTGAACTACGAGAATCAATGGTTGAGAATACATTGATTAACATGTTCTAGTTGGATAAATGATATACATGTTCTTCATATTCCTTCTTAAATGAATGACTTGCTGCTTAATCAAGTTATAATTGAAATGATTGCATAGAGAATACTGCTCTGCATATCTTATTCAATGATTTACCTACTGTTGAGTAAATATAATTCTACTGCTCAGTGTTATTCTATTATCGGCAATAACAATGTTTCTGGCGGAGAGTTATATCTTTCGCTGGGACAATTTTTATAATTGTCTCACCCCCGTGGGATTAATTTTTAGGTAACCGCCGACGAAAAGGCAAGGAACCTATTACAGAGGAAGAGCAGCAGCAGCAGTAGCAGGGACAGCAGTAAATCCCAGGTGGGGATATGAGCTGTCAAGTTGTATATAGAAAGTCCTATGAGTCGTCTCTGTACTCTCGGGTCCTAGGAGTAATGTTTTGATGGATCGATCTGAGATTTTTGTATCCTGCTCATGTATAGTTTAACAAGGCTGACAATGTTATGACTCTCAAGATGAAATGATACAGAGATGTAATGATGAATCAGTTTGTAAATAACTTACTTTGGTTCTTTATGTCAAAGTTTTACAGTTTGTGGATCTTCTTGCAAAAAGTTTTAATTTTTAGTGATTTTCAGTAATTCCGCTGCTAATAATTCGCTTCCGCATTAGTTAATCCTGTTTTCACGAGACGGTCGTCACAAACTCGTCCACACTTGATGGTCCAAAATGATTGATGTCTAAGACATTTGCCATCTCTAATGACAAGTCCGTTCATTGTAGAAGCTCTAGTCATCCTTTCATATTTAATGTTGTCATGTGATTCCAGAGAGAAAAAGTCATTTTGCACACTACAAGATAGTGTATCATTGATTTGGTGAGTTCATTGTCATTTCTAAGCATTTATATCGTATGAAAATGTATTATATGAAAGTGCCCTAGTGCCACCACTTGAAGATTTTTCTTGGCTGAGTAATGGTCGTATCCCAAGGTAACATATAGCTTTGCCTAATGATGAGGGGAATCTAACTCCACTGACAAAATTTGATGTAATGAGATTCATTGTCACAGATACCAGTTATACCCCTTCGATTCTCCCATTCTACTCTTTTTTCAATTTCTTCATCCTAGAAACAGTCTTCCTATGTGTTTTTAGTATATGCACTACTGCCCTAGTTACTTTTCTCATCCTTACGACTGAACTCTAGTATGCGGCTATTTTCCACTAAGTGAACTTTGTCTTTATGGTGGTTTGACAACAACTAAACCCCACACTAAGATTAGCTTCTAAGCTATCTACTTTTCGTGCAACAAAATGCGATGAAAAAAGGATCTCCTAAACACAACTTTCTATTGATCTACAGAACAAGTAACAATGAGTTATATTCTACAACTCCATCATAGTTGCAGATATATATGGTAATGTAATATGGAAATCTTGAGGAGTTATCCAAGCTAGTTGATTTGACATCCAAGATGATAACATAACTCATACTCAATGGTTCCTTTGAATCTCATGTGGAAATATGGATTGGAAATCCTTTATAGGGCCTTGGAAGTTGATGACATTGACCTCCAAATTACAACTTATATCTGTGGAGCAGCTTTCACTAGGAAGCCAATTCCCTATTGGCATGCCATACATGCCTTCCTCAGCATTGTATGACGTTTGGTATCTTCTTTCATTGGTTATGATGTAACTGCTTTTATTCTAGCAGTAGAGTAAGATCCTCGTATGTTTTTCCTGTGAAGGCATGAAACAAAATTTAGTTGTGTAGCGGTCGTCATGTACGTGAATTGTACAAATATGTTGAATGTAATCTCTGGCCATGCATCTTTTAGGTACCTAACAATGTATGTGTTTGAATATGTTGCAGTTGATTTCAACAAAAAGCTTGAAGGCATGTCTTGTTCTCTTTGGTGCTGCAACTACATCATGCGATACTGACAATTCTAGAATTGCACGCTAGCGGATTTCGATGGTGGAACAAAGAAAAGGGCACAACATAACCTGCTAGAGTGGGAGAACCCATGACATCTATTATCCCAAGCTCATACATATATTCTTTGTTACCCGATTCTTCGTCCTCATCTCCTCATAGCCACTCGCCGGAGATGGTGTATATCCACCAAATAAGGGTTAAGATGCATTATAAGGGTTGGCTAAAACCCAAATACATGAAGACTTGATTCGGTTGGAAATCATATTTACACTAGGACTCATAAAAATAGTTAAGTCCCAAACAATGCACTTGAGGATGGGACAATAAGAAGGAATACGAGGAAGCCCCGATTCACATGCTTATTATGGAAGGATGGAGACAAATGATTTTCTGTTCATGTTTAGTATGGTGTGCAAGCAATTAAATGTAGAACTTTATAAAAACTTTGAATGTCTGTAATTTTAACTATAAATCTGATTGATCTAAAATTCTATAGAGGGATTTTTATTACCGTTATTCTACTACGATGAAAGATGGTATTCAATTAGGAAAATATCATGCACTTAACTCTCTCCTTAAGTTATGCTTAGTTAAATCCAAAATAGGACTAATATACATGAATGAATCTTGAAATATGGTTAAACTTCTCATTAAGCTTTATGTGATAATTACTATAACAAATAATTTATAATTGACCAATATTATTCTCAAGGGATCACTTGATTTACCCCATAGTATTAAACCTTTGTACTTTAAACTTTAGTATTGGTCGCAGCAAGAAATAAAAGAATGGTTGCAAGGAACCGATTTGCATAGAGGATTACATTTGATTATATATTTTCAATTAAAAAATCAATAATAATGGAGGGAATTCAAACTCCACTAATTACTTGATTCAGAAGAACTCTATCAGAGTGTGATTGATAAACTCACCACCACAATTAGATTATAGAACTTTGGGATCAAAACCAAACTGAGAATCAACCATTCTACAAAATGCACACAAAGTTTGATTTGTTTTTCAAAGGATTGAACTACTTATAGACAGTACCATCAACCAAAAGCAAGGTGTGATAATTGTATCCATGTACTATTATTGGCAACGTAACCAACAAATCAACATATACTTGATCAAAATAAAAAAAAACTCTCTTCGGTATTATTGGAAGGTGATCTATGCCTTTCAACTATTTTTGAAAGAAGAAATTTTATTGGTGATACATTTGTGACCTTTATTACTTTTTATCTAAAACATTTGTTCATAATAATGTGCTATTATTTTATGATAGTATCAAGTAAAGAATTATTTCTCATGAAGAAGGATGCAATAGTAGTAGCATTGGTGACATACAAACTATCCTTGAGTTGACTTTTGGACTATTTTAAATTCATCTACAAACTTTATGTAGAACATATCATTAAGAAAGATAAAATAACACCCATATTCACCTCTAACTTTGATGAAAAGAATATTATTATAAATCCTAGGAATAAAAATGATTTGATTCAATGAAAAATGAATACATCACATATTAAAATGAATGACCACTATGAGTAATCTATATAAAATTTTCATTTCCTATCATAGTGATGACATTCTCATCACAAGAAATAATCTTATTTAGTATAACTTAATATTGAGTAATATAATCTACAGTTCCAATGTTAATATGCTAGTCCTAGAGTTATTTATACCATGTTTAATAATTCTATGGGTTGAAAGGGCCTTTATTTCTTCAGTGAAAGACTTCAACATGTTTATGGGATGATGACTATTACATTATTGATGCCAACAATGTAGTATAACATGTCTACTTTTCCCTCATATTTGACATAGAACAATATTTGTTCCTCAATTTTTCTTCCTGATGTTATCATTAAATCCTCCTCCTAATGTAGTAAATCCACTTTTGGTAGATTATTAGGAGTGATGCCAGACAAAGTTTTCCATAATGGACTATTGGTCAAATTTTTGATTGCTTGATGACCTATTAAATGTTTCCTATGATTCTATCAATTAGATTTCACTTGAATGGGTAGTAATCATGTCATCTAGCTCGTATGCTTTAAAAAATAAACAAGCTTTGTTGATGACCCCTCATTGAAGGTCAAATTACTCCATGTATACATGACTATGGGAGAATCCTAAAAGGAATGGAAAATGCTAGGAACATCTAAAGGATGACATACTTCTTTAGGGGGTGTTGAGATGAAATTGTTTGATAAAAAATGGTAAAAGTTGATTTTTGAATGTGTCAACACTATCTCTAGTGCAATGCACACATATCATTGTTTTACATGATTATTCAACAAAAAATGAGAAACATGTTGCCAAAATGTTAGGCCTATAGTTAGGGGTGTAAACGGTGTGGGTACGGTGCACGTCTGGCCATACCCATATCTATACCCATCTAATTTAACGGGTCCAGTTCCGATTCTAGACCCACATATTACAAAATCTGGACCCGCACCATACCCGTACCCGTAATAATAGCAGGTTTGCGGTGCGGGTATGTGGGTAAGCGGTTCTATAAAACATCATATTGTTTATGTAATAGAAATGACTATGTTCTACATATTTTAATACAACAAGATATTATTATTATATAGTATATTAACATGCAATAGTTATATTAGATAATCCAATATTCTATACATTAACATCAAATGAGTTAATTGTTTATATATTTGTAGTCATCATCATAACATTAACTTATGTAGAAAGTAATGTAAATTAGTAGACATTTAGATTTTAAGTTTACATATGATGTTCACTATTGTAACTAGAATAACTAATTCTTAATTATATGACTAGTCTCAATCTTATTGTGGTTAGAATAAGATATAATCTCAATAATTATATTAGTTAGACTAGTAAAGTATGATATATATTTCATATTATTTAAGAAGTTACTTATGTATAGCGGGTACGCGGGTCTAGTGGGTCTGGGTCCAAGCATACCCATTATTAGACCCGCTTATATGCGGGTCCAAGGGTATACGGGTCCAAGGGTATGCAGGTATAAATAATTAGACCCGTGATGGTTTTTTTAAGGGTCCAGATTTATGGGTCTGCGGGTCTACCCGTACCCATTTACAGCCCTACCTATAGTTTTCATCTTGTAAGGTTGGGTCCATTAGTTGGCCTAGCAAGTAGAAATCAACTGTAATTAACAAAAAATGAATCAAACATGAAGACAAGCTATCATTCTTGTTGTTCCTTATCATTATCGACGAACATTACATGATTTTATTAGCTATTTTATAGAAAAGAAGATCTTCTATTGTATTGTGAAATAAAATTCCATCACGTGACAACTTACTTTCATAGAAGTATCCTAGTTTTGTTAAGGAAAGTTTTAGATTCTTTAGAGACATGCTCTAAGGGATGTTGGGATAGAGAGTATAGTATAATGAGTTGTTCAAAAAGTGTGTTAATAGATTTCCCCTTGTCGAGCTTATTGTGTTAAAGATTGAAGAGTAAATTACCAAAGACCTAGGCTTTTTTCTAATCAAGGGTATTATGAAAGGAAAGTAAATCAATGTATACCTTACTCAATACAAACATATGCTTAGTAGGATGAAAAAAATATGTCGACTGTAGGAAGAAGTATTATAGTAAAAGATAATGTTAATGGTGATACCTTTTTTGATTCGAAAAGAAGAGATCCAACGCCTATATGTAAGGAGTATGTAACGTGTTCTCAATGAGTTGTTATGTTGCAGTAGTTGCCAATGAAGTGGCACCCCATTAGTAGAAGTGATGATGTAAGACCGAGAGGTCATGAGTTCAAACCCAGGCGATGGGATGAATGAATCACCAATTTGTTTCTTAATTGTTGTTGTAGTTACCATCCAATGCCCTTTCATGTATTATCTCATCCTTTTGTTGATGTTGGTTTAGGTCATGGTTCTTTGGGATACCATTTTAAGGAGTTGGAAATCTATTCAAGGAATTTATGCTTAGCAATATTTATGTACATCAGATATGAATATTATCTTGATTTGGCTCCTTCTTAAGATTTATTTTATGACTATTCCAACTTATTGATAAGGATGAAGAAGCTTTGGCATTATGGTCAACATCTTTTTAAGGCAATTATTGGATAATGGATAGTTGTCACTAAACTTTGGTATGCTAAGCCCGCATGCAAACCCCTGCTTCCCCATTTACTTATTATGGAAGGCTTTGACAGTTGGTTAGGATCCAGATGCAAACATTAATACGAATGAATATTTCTACTTATGCTATTAAAGTAGTGAGTCTCATCGCCACTTCCTTCTAGAGTGCAAGTTTCTAGTGTAAATGTGTATTATGGGACTATGTATGAAGAATGGTTTAATGAAACATTGTTATTACAACAAATTTCTAGTGTAAATATTTACTATGGTACTATGAACATTGGTGTTATGACACATGGTTACTGCAACATATATTATATTATTGAAGCCATTCTTTCCATCAATCGTTCAGCATAAAAATTTGTGGTCATGTGGGATTTCACTTCTTGCAACATTTATATTGGGATGGATAGACTAATAGAAAACACAGGGCCCACGTTTGTCCAAGTTATACAAGTCTTCCAGTCCAAAGAGATGCAAAAACTACTATAAGTTCATCGAACATCACTTCATAATTGCATCACTTTAAAAAGAGAGGACGATCATGTATTAGAATTAATACTTTTTACTTCTCCCATGCCTCTCTCAACTACCCTTTTAATCTCATTCTTCTGTCTCCTTCCCTTTGTGTTTGTATAGTACCCATATCTGTGTTCAATATGTAGATTCGACCTGCCTATCGGGTCTTAGCGGCCTAAAAGCCAAATCTCTACTAGGTTATAATACCGCTACAGATATTTGAATTATGGTTGTCGCTTTTTTTCTTATAGTGTGCAGTCTCCTTATCCATTGTTTTGAGTTATTAAAAGACGAATAAGAATTCATCATACAAAACCACTACAGCACTCGTTTGCTATTATATTGCGTACTTGGTCGAACCAGAAAATTCCATAAGGTTTTGCAGGTTAAGCTTTTATTTGTCTAATAATACCTTCGGACACATCACTCCAGAATATTTGAAGCCCCATTTATATGGATGATCTCCGTGGGAGCAAATCGGCGACGGCATTCCATCCCCCGTTCCACTGGTAGAGCCTCAGTTGACCATCAGATTCCAGGCGTAGGAACTGTGCTGAAGTTCGACGTGGAAGGCTAATAGCACCGGCTAAAACGTCATTCTGGAAGAAGCCGAAGCTGCCGTCTGTGAACTGCATGTAAGTCGCATCTCCGTTGTAGATAGGCGTGAATTCCTGCTGGAAGTAGGGGCGTAGGCCAGGGTTGGCGTCGAAATAGGCAACGAACCCTCTACTACCAGTAGAGAGGTAATATATCCCCAGTTGGGAATATTGGACGGCCGAGACGTTGGATCTCATTATCTTCGAGAACGGGAGCTTCTGTCCCAATACAAGCACGTCGGCAGGGCTGTCAAACGACGTCCACACAGATCCAGGTGGCCCGTTCAAATTTAGGCTTCCGTCGGCGAAGAGGGACAACTCGGAAACGACCCTCATGGTCAATTGGTTAACTCCGGCGGACCAGACTTGGGTGCCGTCAGCATCCTTCAGGACAAGGCCATTGGCATAGGTTAGCTCAAGGATTGCGTTCTCTGCGACAGGGCGGCCCCTGTTTGCGGACCACACTAACTGAGGAATGCCGTTGTTGATGACGATTCCGCCGGCGCTGTTTGTGGTGACCAAGAAGACGCCAAATAGGAAGTTGGTTCGGCACGGGGGACCGAGTGGGTTGCTGCTCTTGCAGTAGAAGCCAGCGGCGTAGCTAGGACCCAAAGGGTTGGCAGGATCTCTCCTAAGGAGCAGAGCCTTAATGGTGGTGCCATCAGGGTAGCTGACGATGTGGGGGATGCTTGGACTGTTGATCCATTGGGAAGGTACCGGTGCGGTTGGGTAGTCGAAACTTTGAGCGTGGAGTTGCTGGGTCTGAATAGCCATAGCTACTGCGAAGAGGACGAGAAGCACATTCTGTCGCCTGCTATCCATGGCTACTGAATCAGGGAGGGAGACTAACCAGATTGGAGTTGTTGCAAAGTAGCGATTTGGATCCAGTATTTATAGATGAACGTTATTGTATTTGTATTGTAAGCGTCATATATTAAACTAGTTGAGGTTTTCATCCAAGTTGCCAAGTGGGTGTATCAGCTAGAGTTCACATGCAAAAGATGCCATGCAGACAGCGCCGCGAGCTTATATGCGTTATATTCAAAGACGTAATGATATACGATGTCGCAGATTGTCATTTTTTATACAATTGAGTCAAGATATTTAAAGACTGCGTGCTTGCAGATGAGCAGTCTTTAATGAAATAATATGACTGCATTTGTATCTTCGTTTCTCAATGTTAGGCTGGGTGAATGCTCATATGGTTCATTGTGATTATAATGAGAGCAAATGTGGTTTTTTTTTTTTTACTTCAAATACTATAGGCTATTCTTTAGACTAGAGCGTCATGCTAGTTACGAAATTTTGTCTTAATGTTATAAAACAACTTTTTTTGTCCGGAGGCAGAGGCATCTTTCACGAAGATGCCAATATACGCACTCATAATTTGGAAGTTTGTTATTGGGTTAACCTATTCTCCGGTATGAAGGAATGACTACACATACTTAGGCTCCGCACTTTACCAATTTATAGTATCTACGTCCGATTAACATGAGATACATGCATATGCAAGAAAAAATACGAATCCGTTCAAATCCTAAGTTAAGCGACATGTCTCGGACGATTTGATTTCTTAATGTAAAAACAACTCGTGGACCTCGGTGACATCAAATTGAACTCGTTTCAATTTTGCTTTAGTTACTGTTAACCTTAAATTGTGGCAAGCGATAAGCCAACTAATCTAATTGTCAGTAGAAACTGTTTTTTGAAGTAAACAAGGACCAAAAATTCAACATTCAGTAACCGACTTTGATGACTCTTCTATATTACGGTAAGACAATACATATACGTCAGATAGTTAGTCAAGTTAGCGCTATATTGTCTAAATTTATCATGTTATTTGGTATTCAATTACCTTCAAAGCTTGAGTCATCCTCGTTCTATTAACAAAAAATGGAAGAAATCTACTCAAATTTTGTCAACAATGTATAAAAACCTTCTCCTAGTTTCTTCACTTTCTATCAACATTGGTTATGTAGATGTTGAAATCAGTAAGTTGGTCTGCACCATTCTTTTCTCAATCATAGTTACTATATGATTTAGACCAACTGCAACAATGAATTATATCTCTTTTCCTCAACATAGATCATCAAACAAGGACTCTGGCTTCCTACAACATATTGATCTTTTGTCTTATGAGTTAGTCACCTTTGAAAGATCAGTTGGCCGTCTACCAATGATTAAACACACCACTACCTATGATTTTCAATTGATGTCCTTTTTTCATTAGTGAGTAAACACATGAAGGATAAAGTTTCAAGTCTTTTCTCTAGCACTAAGACACTACCGATCATCTCACACTCTATGAAATTTTAGACAAGAACGTGATGAGAATAGGAGTTTCTAGAATGTTCATAAAGCTTGCCTAACTAGTGATTCATAATATATATCCTTCACATCACATTACTTTAACATAGTATCCAAATTGTTGGTGGTATTTTCTATTGATTAATATCTCTTGTTTTAACTAATTGGGTTCCTTCTACTTAGGCCCATTAGCACTGGTCTAGTTTACATATGTTGTGCCACAGATACATAGTACCTTAAAACAAGGCTATATTTATGGTTTTATATAATCTTGGTTTGCTTGTAATTAAATTTATCTTCACAGGATATCAAGAAAAGTTGTCTAGATTCCAGAGATTCCATAGAAAAGCCCCACATACCTTGTCCTTCTCTCCCATGTTGTCTTCTTCTTCTTCATCATCATCATCTTCTTATTATTATTATTCTCTTTCTTCCACTTCTTCATCATCCTTTCTTCTTCTCCCCCCCCCACACTACTCTTCACACCACCCTTTTGTCCCTCCTCTGCCCTGTGCATAGTGACCTATAGGCTCGACACTTTACCAATTTATTGTATCTACGTCTGATTAACATGAGATATATACATGTCCAAGAAAAAATATGAATCCGTTCAAATCCTAAGTTAAGCGACATGTCTCAGACGATTTGATTTCTTAATGTAAAAATAACTTATGAACCCCGGTGACATCAAACTGAACTCATTTCAATTTTACTTTGGTTACTGTTAAGCTTAAATTGTGGCAAGAGATAAGCCAACTAAAATAATTGTGTGTAGAAACTATTTTTTGAAGTAAATAAGGTCCAAAAATCCAACATTCAGTAACTGACTTCAATGACTCTTCTATATTATGGTAAGACGGTACATATATGTCAGATAGTCAGTCAAGTTAGCGCTATATTGTATAAATTTATCATGTCATTTGGTATTCAATTACCTTCAATGCTCAAGTCATCCTCATTCTATAAACAAACAACGAAAGAAATCTACTCAAACATTGTCAACAATGCATAAAAACCTTCTCCTAGTTTTTTCACTTTCTATCAACATTGGTTATGTAGATGTTATTATCTGTAAGTTGGTCTGCACCATTCTTTTCGCAATCAAGTTACAACATGATTAAGACCAACTGCAACAATGAAATATATGTCATATCCTTAGCATGGATCATCGAACAAGGAGTATGGCTTCCTACAACATATTGATCTTGTGTCTTATGAGTAAGTCACCTTTCAAAGATCAGTTGGCCGTCTACTGATGATTAAAAACACTACTACCTATGATTTTCCATTGATGTCCTTTTTTTAATAGTGACTACACACATGAAGGATAATGTTTCAAGTCTTTTCTCTATCACTAAGACATTACCAATCATCTCACACTCTATGAAATTTTAGACAAGAACGTGATGAGAATAGGAGTTTCTGGAATGTTCGTAAAGCAGGCCTAACTTGTGATGCATAATATATATTCTTTACACAGTATTACTTTATCATAGTAACCAAATTGTTGGTGGTATTTTCTGTTAATTAATATCTCTTGTTTTAACTAATTGGGTTCCCTCTACTTAGAGCCATTAGCACTGGTCTAGTTTACATATGTTGTGTCACATTTACATCGTATCTAAAAACAAGGCTATATTTATTGTTTTCTATAATCTTGGTTCGCTTGTAATTAGATTTATCTTCACAGAATATCAAGAAAATTTGTCTAAATTCTAGAGTTTCCATAGAAAAGCCCCACATACCCTATCCTTCTCTTTCATGTTGTCTTCTTCACCATCATCATCATCTTCTTCTTCTTATTATTCTTCTCTTTCTTCCACTTCTTCATCATCCTTTCTTCTTCTCGCCCCCACACTACTCTTCACACCCCCCGTTTTGTCCCTGCTCTTCCCTGTGCATAGTGACCTATAAGCGTAACCCGCAAGAGGCAGGTAGCCGCACACCAACGACCAACTGTCATCCATTAGACAATTGTTTGGGAAAGTGTCAATCCTATGTCTCTAACCGGGCATTGGTGTACCACAGTTCGTCCCATGCTGCTTCTTTTTGAAGGATTATATACTCCATCACACTTCACCTATCAATAGGGGGGTCATAGGTCACCGTCCCCATTGAAGTTGCACATGCGGCTTCTAGATTGGCAATATTACGAAAGAGAAACATCTATAAGAATCTAACTAGTAGTCCACCCATTATCCATCATCTACCAGATCTAATTGGTTTTGAGTTGATCATGGCACATTAGGGATCTATTTCTAAAACAAGGTTGTAACAACCTCATACTCTACTCTGATTTTATTTTCTACCCATATTTTATCCCTACATACATGGGTAAGTGTCTATAAATGCCAGGGATCTATTATTTATATCCTGACACATTACCTTATTCATTTGATAGTACTTTAGTCGTGTTCTTTACAACTTCCTTTCATTCCTTTCACTATGCATTTTACCAATAATGGCACATATGCATCACTATTTTGACGATTAGACTAAAATGATATCCTTCTCCACCATTATTCTATAGGTGTGACAAGTTTTATATCTATCTCACCATTATCCTATTGGTGTTAAATTTAATCATATCTCAAGGCAAGATCGACAACAAAGATTCACCTCATACCACCGATAATAATTACAATACCCCTATCACCATAATCAAATTGAATGGAGGTAATTACCTACTTTGGATAAATTTTATCCAAACCATCCTAGAATGTGAGATTAAGACAAAATATATACAAAAATCAGCTGAGGATAATCCAGAATGGATACGAGGAATCAGACAAGTCAAACGTTGGCTATGAATTAACATGGAACCTTTTATTTCCTATAAGTACAAATACTGTAAACTACAAAGGAGTTATGGGACATTGTTTCTCATCACTACACATCAAATAAAAGAGTGGGTCAATCTTGTCACAATCAAATTTCTGAATCGACTTCATCCAACCTATGCTCCAGTGCACATCATCATCTTTGCAAGTGATAACTTTCCCACTATAGTAGATTTCATCCCTTGTCTCCGTCCATCTATTTTACTAGTCTTGTCTTCCAGTCCACCAAAATCACAATTGGATATTGATTGCATTGCTCATGAACATGTCCATGGACCTCCTCCAACACCAATATGTACTTTCTACAACAAGTTTGGCTACCTAGAGGAGAAGTTCTATCGAAAGAAAGGCCATCCCTATGGATGCAATCCTTTCTCTAAGGTTTCCCATGTTGCTCAAGGATCAGACAATACATATGTCACCATCTCTTAATACAAGTGTGAGTAACTTCCTTAGAGTAATAAACAGGCTACTCCACAATCCATAGAATATGGAGATTTTGGAACCATGTAATCTGTCGTTACATCTTAAGTGCATCTAGCCACCAACCATAAAAATGTCAAGGCCTCAATTCTCGCATCTAACCTTCTAAAATTGTTCACTCTGGGCCCTCCACACATAACTTATTACATCCCAAATTTTCTAAGTATGTTAACGGAAGTGTTACATACTTTATAACCTTTATTTAGATAAGAATAATTAATGCCTTAATTTATATCTCATGGGAGTGCAATAAGTTATTCAACAAATTGTTTTAGTTAAAAATCATAACGACATATACTTTATGGAAAATTTTGGCATGATAATGTCATTCCCTATATCTAATTATGAATTATGGAAGTTTACACCTAAATATTTGATTTAGGGTATTCGGGTCATACTTTTTTAGAATCCAAGGCTATGATAATGATCTATACAAAATTCTAAACCCTAGTCAAAATTTGACCTAATTTGGATAACCTTCGCTAGGCTTTTTGAGGAAGGAAGGAAATAGTACGGTTTTGTTTCAAAATGTTTTGATATGGCATGTCACACCTATGTTTGTGGTTGATTAAAATGTCACATAGTTTTATCCTGTAAATAGTCTGGCTCTTAACTGCTAGATGAGGGTTAAGTGTGGTGCTCCCAATAGGCATCGTACAATAGTTGTCTTCAACCATTGGACTCTATCAGTCTAGGACACCCCTAAAGATCTCACAAGTTGTGTCATATTCAATCTAGGCTGGATTGGGATTTGGTTACCAATGGCTTTCTGGCATCAAACTTCACCTATAAATATTTGGATTTAACCCTAGCTCTCAAACTCCACAAAACACCCAACAAAACATTCTTCTCCTTCCCTACCACCATATCTAGGTGAGAGTTCCCCTCCTCACTATGTCAAGGATGAATCCGAAGACCTTCTCCATAAACTGGTGTATTCATGGATAAGGTCAATTTAAGGGAGACGTCTACGGTTGACTTCATCAACCCCCTTCCCAACTCTGCATCAACAAAGACATAGTAGTGGTTGTGATCACCATAGTTAAATTAATGACTCTGTAAGCTTCATGGAACCTATATTTCCCTTTCCTTTGTGTTCATGGACAATGATGATTATCCTATCGTTAGGTAGACAAATTGCATTCATGACCGAAGATGGTGGTGGTGATCAGATCACTCTATAAGCATTTTAACCTGGGTCTTCCTTTGGTTGCCTTTGGAAGCATCCTCAAAAGATTTCTGCCTTCGATTCCTGAATGTGTGAGAGGTTTCAAGTTCTGAGTTGGGTTGCTTTGTTTTCTTTAGATGTCGATGACTGTTGCGTTCTAAGGCTTTCTTCATCCATACATCCTACTCTTTTCCCCTTGGGATCCAATGAGTCTAATAGAAGGAGGTTTAGCGGATCATAGTCCACAGTTTAGGCTTTGTGTGATGTTTTGCATAGGGTCAGCGTGACTTGTTGCCTCATGACCCCCACTGCTATTGTGATGGTGAGTATGGTCCCCATGGCATCATGGTGCCTCACCCATGGGTCTCCGAGCTCAATGAGGTCTAAGGAGTTCCTTGTTCATTCTATTTCCTTAAAAAGGAACTGTGGTGCCAAGTAGGTTGGGTTGTCACATGCCATAAATGACTACAACAAAACCAAGAGTCGGGGTAAGGGAGAAAGGAACACTAATGTTCCTATATTCTATTTTTTCGTATGTCAATTTAATGTATCATGATGATTATAGCTAGACTTATTTCATAGGTTTCTTTTGCTATCCAATGTGTGATGCTTGATGAAGATAACTGATACATCCCTTGTCACGCTCAACGTCTGAGTTTTAAACAAAGGGCCTTTTATGTTATTGATTTTGATCTATCTGAATCCCTTACTAACATAAATGATTTATCTATACCTTGATTGGCTATTCCAAGACAATTAATATCTTTGTAGTGGTATGTCCTATGGAATTGAATAATATATGGTTTTTGATCATTTTTTGAAGATGTAGCCAATGGGTGAGGTTAAAAAGTCATGATTCTAATCATAGTTTCTCTACTTTTCAAGGATTGACCGAATTATGGTTTATGAGATAATAATTAGGTTTTTTGGTTATAACGATAGGAAAATTAAAGTCTTGAGGTCAGGATTTTAGGAGTGATTGTTCCTATTGGATTAGGTATGTGGTCCATGCCTTGGGTTTTGTTGTACTACATCATTCCATTATGCTGGCATAATCATGTTTAAAGTTCATATTATATATTTCATCATGTGAGCACTTATTATGTTCTAAGAGGAATTTATCATATGCACATCTTATTAGGATTACTACATTAACATTCAAGTTAATATTAGATCAACTAAAAGAATATAAGTTTACATGTTTAATATCAGTAATGAAATCATGGATAAAAACCCTAAGTATAAGAAGACCAGATTATATCAGATTAAGAACAAATAGTTAGGTCCTACTCATGAACATTTTAATGGAGGATTGGTGCCTCATGATACCCCTTCACTTTATGGGTTCAAGCCCAATCGTGTTCACTTTTAGTGTGTCCATTGATGTTATGTTTATTGGGTTCAAGCCCAATTGTGCTCTTTTTCTGTGTGTTCAAAAGCTTGCACACCTCATGGGTGTTGCGAAATGAGATGATATAAGGTTCATTCAGTATTTTCCCTAAGAAGAATGCTTAACCAAGTTAAGAATGCATCCTTAAGCCATAATTAATGTTTGGGCAAGTTCATATCTATTTTAAACTTTATTTAGATTATGTTCATATATTTATCGAAACCCAACCACTAACAATTAGTATTTCAAATTCAAGGTTATGTGTGGATGCACATAGTATAATGATACCGCCTCCTAGTAACCCCCAATTAAGGGAGACCAAGAGGTCAGAGCCGTTATCCCAATTTTCCAGATCAAAGGTTCGACAAATAATCAATAATAATTATCAAATTTTACCAAACTAAACTGAAAACCGGTATAAAATAAAACTTTGCATAAATTTTTCAAAAACTTTGGTAAACTACTCTATCCACATCTTGGATTTATTCTATCTAGTCCTCCTAACACTTTATATCTTATTTCCACAATGTGTTGCTTTACTGTTTGTACTTTTCTATTGTTGTACCTAAAACGCCGACAAACAAAACATCAGTTAGCATACGAGAATATGCTGGTATGTGGGGACAACCAAAATTTCACAAATATGGTTAACAATTTAATTATCACATTAAGGTAATTTAGCAAACCAATTTACACTTTCAATGTGCAATTCTCCACCATTTTTTCCCTAACCCTGGATTACCCCTCTATCATTTCTCTTTTTCCAATGACTTAAGGCCACCTTCTCAATCTCGAGCTTGGTGCCTGGGGTCACTCTTCATAGTGCCCATTAGTCATTCTATAAAGACCACCTTCTTAATCCCGAGCTTGGTGTCTGGGGTCACCACTCACGGTGCCCATGGGTCTTCCCTCCTGGGCTTGACCTTTTCGCATCATCCATCAGGGTGGCATGTAGGTGTGATAATACACACTTCTATTATTATTGTTATAATCATAGTCACTTTATGATGTGCAAGTATGAACATCCAAACTGATAAGTTACATTCAATGCGATGAATCATTCGGGAAACTTTTCAGGAAACTAATGCGATTAACCATAATTAACCACATACCTGTCAGGATGATTTGAGACAGAATAATCCAATCAAGAAATCCAATTAGGCAAGCAAGCACATAATGAGATCTTGAAATATGCATACAATTTCCTATTATTGATCATGCCATCAAGATCTATTAAATCTAGCTCGCTTCCTAGGGTTTCAAGTCCACTTTTAGGGTTTCCATTAGTGTTTCAGTTCATTTATACTATTTTACACCCTAATTTCATAATAAAGGCGCAATTAAACATCAATTAAGTCTATTATGCTCTTCTACATTAAAACTACCATTTTTATCCTTTTTAATTCATGACAAGATCATTAGACCCAATTATCATCTTTGGTTCCTTTCAAATTAACAACTTATCTTTCATGAACTCTTTTTATCACTAATTCCACCTTTATCCATTAAAAAACCCTAATTACCATATTAAGGGTATTGATCCATAATTAGGAACCTATATACTCAAAATAGCTTAGAACCATCATATCTCATCTTTATTCATGAATTTGAATAATTAAAACCATTAAGAGCTCCAATGATTAACTTTAGGGTTTCAAGGCCCATTAAGCTCATTTATGCACATGGAACCCTAAATTTAAACAACTTTACATGCAAAATAGATTGAAGTTTTAACTTTAATATTCAATAGGTTATTTCTTAACAAATTAACCTATTAAACCTTATAGATTCACCCTTTATATGCAAATAGGGTTTCTAAGTGCTTAATCATTCTTATTTGACGTAAAAACCCTAAATCATGTGAGATACATCTAGATCAGGTTCAAGTTCATCATTAACTATATTCAATTTCATCAACTAAGAAACATGAACTTAACCAATATGCTCAATTAGGGTTTCTAATTTAATCCATAAGCACTTTTCATTAGATTAGAACACTTTTTTAATTAGGAACGAAATCAGGTTCTCAAACCAATTTTATTGCATTCCTTGTATTTTTCTAAGATACTTTCATGTATAACTTTTTATCATCAGAGTTATAAATAGTTAACTACGATTTTCACAAGGTTAATTACCTTTGGGCCAATCAGTGGCCACCACCTCAGCCAAATGAGTTGTTTTTCATTTTCATGCGGGTTGGGCCCAAACTATGTCGAAATAACACTCCCACCCTCTGGTTTCTTTTTTGAAGTGGGGGGAAGAGGGGTCTTTTCCCCTGTTCTTCTTCTACCTCACGCGGGCTTGCCTCCCGCGAGTAGTAGCCCGCCCGGTCAACCAAGTCATTGACTTTGGGCTATAGGGCATCGAAGATCGAGCTAAGTCAGCCACAGCTCCGCTGGGACCAGCCAGAGTCGATGGCACTCTAGGATTCATCGATGATGTACTAGATTTCCGAGTCCAAGGAGCTTTCCTCCAGCAGGTTGTGCAACCTGGTCAGGCTTCTTAGTAGAGGTTTCTCTTGCAATTGTTTGCCTAGAACCGTTCGTTCCTTTGTTGCGAACTCAGTGGAGTCCCCAGGGTTGGCACACGTGACTTGTGCCTCCCCTTCTTATATAGGGGTTAACCCCCTATTCTTTCCCACAAATTAGGGGAAATCCACAAAAATCAGGAAAGGTCTGCAACCATAGGTTGGTTCAATGCGAAAAGTGCTCCCGAAGCCAATGGAATCGTCTCCTCTGTTGCGCATTACCTATACTTCAAGAAAAACTGACAAGAGGATCATGCCCACTGAACACTACATTCCAATCTCCTGGTGAGACTAGGATCAGGTCTGGGCCATTGGATCTTAGGTCTACGGTCCTTGTTCGATTCGAAAATCCAAATTTCATTGTTACATCTAATATGATTCAAAGATTACTCATTTACTTTAGGAAAATTCTAAAAAATTACAACTTATTATTCCTTTATCCTTTTTCTACAAAATTTTAGATGAAGCTTTGGGTCGACATCTTCTACTTGTGTATAAAATTGGAGACCCAAATTCCAAAGGAAAAGGGTTTTTTCTTCCTAAGCAAGCTATCTTTTAAATTAAGCCAATTTAATTTGGTATTTCCTGTTTCTTTGCCTTTAAATTATTATTTTGAATTCCTTAAACCTCAAGGAACCTTAATGGCTCAAAATCCCATCTTGGGAATATTCCTTAGCCTTTTACTTATCTTTTATCTATTTTCTCTTTCTTCTTATTCGTTTCTTTAGTAAAAGATCTCTTTTCGAGGATTTCTTTTTCTCTCTCTTTTTATTTTCCATATTAGAATTCCTTTTAAAATGAGAAACCTCATGGTTACAAAAATCCACCAAAGATAACTCAATATACCTCTTTCCACTTGTTTCTCATATTTTGTCATTGTTTTTAATTTCTTTCTTAATAAAAAAATATTTAATTGATCTTTTCTCACTCTTGTTGCATAATCTTTGCAACTTGGACTCCTTGGAACCCAAGGAATCCAAAAGGCACGTAATCCACCTTTGGATAATATTCTCTTGCCTTTTAGAGGTTCCTACATTTTCCTTTCCTCCAAACTCAATTATTCATTTACTAATTGAATTTCCTTGATATTGGGCCCAATAGCCAATAAATCCCACAAAACAACCAACAAGGCCATTTTAAATGAAATCCATTTTCCCCAAACAAATTATATCATTATTTGCTCAAATATCTTTAATAGGAGAAATTACATTTCTCACCCAAAGAACCCAAAATGTTTTGGTTGTAACATCCTTCCCCTCTTATAGGAATTTTGCCCTCAAAATTCCACCAGGCAAACAAACAAACATGATAAACCTTTCTTATGTCCATAATGGCTCCCATGTGGCCTCACCCTTTCCATGGTGCTTCCCCAGAACCTTCATCATCTCATATTCTTCCATCAGAATTTTTTCTTACCTTGGTATATCGTACCCTCATAGGTGACTCAGGACATTTCAGCCTCTCATAAAGCTGAATAGGTTCAGGGCTCAACACATGGCTTGGGTACCTCACATAGTTCTCTAGATCAAACTCATGGAATACATTATACATCATGTTATCCTGAGGGGTAAGGCTAAACACAACCATCTCCACCAATCCATCTGAAATGGACCATGCAGCCGGGACTCAGCCCTCTTATCCATAACTTAGAGAGGTTGGATTTTCACGTCACATACTCTCCCATAGTGAACTGCATGTCAGTCTGCTTTGCATTAGCTCACGACTAATTTCACCTCTAGGCTCTCTTTCAACCATTGCACGATCAAAGCGACTTCATCTGCACACACTATGGTCCTTTTCTGACCTTTGTGAGGTCCCTTCACCACATCATCTTAATGGAGTGGTGATTGACACAACCTCCCTTACAAAGCTTCTTTACATCCTGATACTGGCCATGGTGGTTATTACCACATCTTACAGAGGACAAGAACTGTCTCTATGTATCACCCTGAATAAGCATACCTACTCTCATTAGACCCTCTAGTCTGGATTATACTAATCATTAGTTAGTGGTGATAAATTGTACTCATATCGAGTTCTTCATGTACCTACTTCCACCGCATGGAAATGAATATTTATAAAGAACTTTTGAACTCGCATCATGGTGTAGTTGAACCATCTCTTTCTCATATGTAGTTCATCTGGACCCATCCCTTCACAGTATTCTTTCTTTCTCATGTCATCTGGGTAAGACGATCTACCATAACCCATATTATATCTTGACCTTCCTTGGTCTAGGGGAGACTTACCATAACACTCATAGTGATGAACTACCATTCCCTCTTGGGGACTGTTTATTCTTTATATCAAAATATTGGGTTAATGGTGTTCGTCCTTCACCTCCTGTCATGTAGGGCAACAAGCCACGTGCAACTTCATCTTAAGCATCTCAAGTACTACTGTCACTTACAACCTTCATAGTATGATGTATTTGAGGCTCTACAACCATCCTTTTATTGCATCACGGCCTAGGCTAGCTAACCGAACAACTACCAACTTAATCAACAATCTCGTTACATCAGAGTGTTAGCGAAACATATCTCCTTTCTCAAACTTTGGTTTAACCTAGCAGCCTCTTCTAGCCTCTAGCTAACTAGGCAGCTACATCTCAACCAGAGTATCCATTACCACTTCACATCCCTAGGTGTTAGGTAATGTTGAAGACCTTCACGTATTTCACCTATCATCTCATCTCAGACTATAAGTCTATATTCATCAAGAGAACTCTGAGCTTATTCTCTTGGTTTCCGAACTCAACCTTGTATAACTCATAGCTCATGATAAAACATCCTCATAAGATGACTACCTTGTTTCTCTTAGTGTTTGTAAACCATCCATGTATTGTTCACTCCACAAGGGTATGTTTTCATCTCTATCCTCATACCTCTTAGCAACATTCCAACCCACATCATCTTTATTCTTGGTTTATGGCATGCATAGTGTTCTATCTCTCACTCCCATAACAAGAGGAAATATGTTTTGGCGACCATCCAAACACAAAGTTCTTCCTATTCCAGGAGTAGAGATGGTACATCCCACATTGCCAATACACCTTCAAATCTAAGTTGAAACGTACAACTTATGTCTCTATATCACGATCATCTCGATATCAAAGTTACTTCCATGTAGAACTGGTCTTGACCTTACTTGGGTCCACACACAATCCTTCATCATCTCCTCTAGGTCTGTAGGGTGCTGACACTTTTGGGGTCATCCCTCTTCCCTTATGCATCCAGAGAGTGCCCTACTCGTCTGCCCCTTGGGTCCCATGACTTAATGAAGGTGATCAATATCCTAACCCATGGCCCTCAGACAATGATAGTTGTTACCTCCCGACCCTATGGTCATGTGCAACTAGGGAATTAGGCAACTCCTACTTCCATCGGTCTTATCCCTACCTGACCCTAGGATAGACTTAGGATTCTATAATAGCACATGTCCAACATAGAACCTTACCCAAGTCTCCATCATCTCTCTCTGCATTTCTGGGTTGTCTTTCATCCTTTCACAGGGGTCTTGGTGACGTGCCTACCTTGGTCAGGCCCCATACCGGTTGCCTTCATGGTAACACATCCACATGCACTTAGAGATGGTTATCGATGGGTCGACAGGTTCATTCTCATAATATGTACTTTGCTCTTATCTCCTCAAGATCCTATGAGACCTCTCTTTAAAACCCACAAAAACTATTATACATCCTACCTGGGGTTCCTCTCCCAGGATGGGAGGAAGCTACATCTTGATAACAAAGGTCACAAACATCCTTATGTCTAGGGTTTACATCCACATGAGCATGCTTATCCCTAGTAAGCTACTAAGGCACAAGAAGACCACCTACTAAACCATGCTAGATCCCACTTATTCTCATCCTCAACATTGGATCAAGGTCATACTTTCCCATGTCACCAACATAGATGTGAGGGATTCATCAAACATAACTTAGACTTAAGGGGTTTCCCTTTTCTCTAAACATAAGGAGTGCCATGCTCGAAAGTATAGAAACTCAAATTTCATCAGGAACATCAGGTACACCACTTCCCCTCTTAGGCCTAGGAACCCTAGGTTTACTTTTGGGTGTCCAACTACATGCTCGACCTCTTATCCACGAACAGAGTAGGTACAAGGTATGATATGCACTTTCCATTATTCTTCTACTTGAACAACACTTTAGAGTGGAGTCCTCCTCAATGACAACCAACAAGGTACAAGGCCTCCCAACCTATTTCTAAGCCTCTTCAGGGTCTAAGAAACTCTTCTTCCTAACCCTAGAAGGTGAACATCTATACCATAGGCTCATAGGTACCAATAGCCTCACCTTCTTTCTAGGTTTTGGTTTCTCGATAGGCTACCAAGATATCCTCAGCCTCCAGGGATCACGGATGAGGCAACCACAACCATCCACTTAGGTCGCATCATCCTCAACTCCCCACTGTTCCTCATATCTCAGAGTCTAAGCTTCCAACCTTTTGCCTGGGTCCTGCTCTCTCTCTCTCTCTAGAGGTAACCCTACCAACAGCCTTACTACTAGAGGTCCTCTCTCCATGAAGATGGATCAAGCTCACAAGCATACCCCAACATGGGTGAAGCCTATGTTGAAACTTATTTTTGCTCCAGGCTATCAATAGCCCTTCTTTCTTATCTCATAAGATATCCCACATACTCTCTTGGCCAGGGTTTCAACCTACTACCCACACTACTGATGTACTCTGGGTTCATGTTATGCCCTACTTGCATAAGATCATAGGATTTCTAGATGTTCTTCACTAACCTTATCATTGAAGGATCTATCCTTCTCTCTAACATGCATGGCCCTTTCAAAGATGCTAGGTCATCCAGCCTCTCATGACTCATACGTGTAACAACCCTGACCTGAGTTATGAGGTAACCCTATTTTTTTTGGCTAATAAATTTGCTTATCACTTTAATATAATCCTCTAAGGTATTTTTGTATCATGTGACACACTTATGTTTCATGTTTGGTCCTGATTGAATGTTGTTTGAGCAATATTCCTTTATTTTGGACCAAAGTGCAATTTACCCAAGTTGAGGGGTTATATTGCAATATGTCACTTTTTGAACGTGCCTTATATGTTTTAGCATTGTTATAGATAGAATGATGCAAGGTGGTGGCTTGTGTATAGCCCAAATTCCAAGGTTGAACTTGTTTGGACAATGCTGGTACCATGTGCACCAATTTTGGTAGAAATTGTAATTTACCCAAAATATAGGGTTAATATGCAAATTACCACCTCTAGAGTGTCCCTACGCACTCCTAGCATCATTTAGAGGAGAGAGAAAGGAGGATACACCATGTTGGAATCAATTATGAATGATGGTAATCTTGGTGATGAAATGACCAAGAAAGGGGGTTGAATATGAAAGATTAACTTGAGTTGTATCAAGTTGAAAAGCTTATATATGAGTGCCTATCAGCCAAGGAGCCATAGGAGGAGTCTCAAGGAGGTGAGTGGTGTCAGGTTACAACTTCCTTAGCAAAGTTGTGATAAGTTGTGAATAAAGTGATGAATTAGTTGATATATCTTATTCAAAGTGATAAGTAATGGAAGAATCCTTATCCCTAGACCACCTCAACTATTTTTCATGTAAAGATAATTGTTGATGCATGCATGTACACATGTCACCCATGCATGGACATGTGGCACCTACTAGCTCAAAATGATGACACCTCATTGTCACCTTCCTTCATGAACAACAAGTATATATACCCCTAGTTTCACCCCTTGGTGCAATTTTGCGACCCTTACCACCCTCATACCCTAAGGTATCATGAATAGAGCTCCCATATAGTTAAGGGATGATGTGGTATCAAGCATGGGCCTTGAGGTATCTCCCATGGCAAGACCATATCGTCCAAGTAGGGTGATATCGCCCAAGAAGGGTGATTTCGGCCATGAGAGTGAGATATGAGCCATAAGAGTGAGATATCGGAAACAAGCAAAGTTGTATCAGCCAAGAGGAAGTCCATATCGCCCAAGAGTGGTAGGGTGTCGGCCAAGGTGCTCAGGAGCTTAAATCTTAACCCTAAGGTGAGGCCATGATCATCTTCAACCTTGGATTGAAGCATGATTTTAGGGTTTTGATCTTCTTTCTTTTCTTCTTCACTAATTGCTTATCCATGGTGATTCCTTGTATATGAAGGAGTTGTAAACGATTATTGAACTGTTTATAAGTCATATTCAACCTTAGGATCATGGAGATTTGGATCTTGGAGCTTAGAAGTTGTTCTTAAGGCGGGTTATATAACTTGAACTCAACCATGTTATTATTCATCACGTAAATTGCTATGCTTAATGAATTACTTTTAATTCCAACATTTCCTGAAATAGTTGATGAAATTATGAGTTATATTAGTTTCTTAGACCTATTACCATGAACCAGATCAGCTAAAACAAAGGTCTAGAGCTTGAAGATGATGGTATCACCTTACAAAATTGATATCGGGTGCAAGCACACAAGCAAGCACCACCAACCCGATATGGTGATGCAGCTACTTCACTAAAATGATATGAATAGATTTGTAAACCTTATTTAACGATATGGTGGTGTATTTTACACCTATTGCATGATATGAGGTCAAGCAAACACCTCAAAAGTGATATCGGGCACAAGCATGCACACAAGCACCTCTAAATTGATATTGTGTAGAAGTAAGCAAACATGCACCTCAAACCCAAGCTGGTAAGCATACATACACTTAAAGGGTGATATGGTAAGCACACATACACCTCAAATCCGAGATGTAAGCACACATACACCTCAAACCTGAGATGGAATCACACATATGCCTCAAACCTGAGATGGGTGGCAAGTACACACCTTTAACCCGACATGGTGAAAGAACCTCAAAATCCATATGAATGAAAGTACCTTAAATGCAATGTACTTGTTGGAGTAACACCTGAAATGTCTTATATCAAGTCATATATTAAGAGGTATGGAATTTAATTAATAATGAATAAGTAG
Source organism: Alisma plantago-aquatica (assembly GCA_963693085.1). Lineage (NCBI taxonomy): Eukaryota > Viridiplantae > Streptophyta > Magnoliopsida > Alismatales > Alismataceae > Alisma > Alisma plantago-aquatica. Next base: position 696,133,179 of record OY856409.1, read on the forward strand.
GTTAATGTACCTTGAAGGAAAGGTTCAGCCAACTTAATTAAGTATGGAGCAATCATCATCCTAGAGAGGATGAGTGAGAAACTCATACTTGTGTAATAAACATGTAGTGTGCATACATTGATACTTATAATAAGTGTAGAATATGAATTAGGGTTTGATCTTTGATAATGTGATCTTGAAACCCTAATGAATAAGAAATGGGAAACTCTAACCCTAATATAGGGTAATGGTAGATGGAACCCTAATTGATAGGGAATGGATACCCTAACCCTAACATAGGGTAATGGTATGTGTAACCCTATTTGATAAAGAATGGTAAAGCTTAATCCTAGTGATGGAATAGTGGCTAATACCTTGATAGGTGAAACACCTAAAGTGGTTGATAATGGACAACCTTATAACAACAATGCCTTAAATCAAGATGAGTCCATATCATTGAAGATAGTTGGGCAATTCAAATATGTGACTTATGACCTATACATTACTTGTTAAATGTGATGAGCTAGTGGATAAAGTATTAGGATGGGAAATACCCTAATACAAGATAATTTGATGAACTTAAGTAAGATAAAAGTGATGAAGGAAATGATACATCAAGACATGATAGATAGCACATCCAGCACCTCAAGGTTGATACACCTTGATGTACCCTAAATCCAATATACTTGGATGAGTAACACATGAAGTGTGTTATGTCAATTGTTAAATTGCGATGTAATGCACTTTGATAAGTGTAAACTAACATGCCTTGAGAAAAAGTTAAGCCAAGTTAATAAAGTATGATGTAATCATGCTCTGGTAAGGATGAGAAAGGAACTCATGCCTTGTGTTGATAATCATTTAATGATAAATGACTAGAATAAATAAGTATGATTGAATACTTATGATATAAATGTTGGTTCCTAGATGTATGGAGCAATACATTAGGGTTTGATTATTGATAATATGATCTTGAAAACCTAAATGGTTAATAATGGAAAACCCTAACCCTAATGAAGGGTGATGATATGTAAGAGAAATCCTAATCGATAAGAAAGGGAAACCCTAACCCTAATGATGGGAAATTGTAATTCTCTTATTGTATAAGCCTTTTAAGGCATGTTAAATACTTGTGTAACAAGTATAATGATTAATGGCTTTGTGAGCCATGTGAATAAGTTGTTGCCTAATGAGAAGTGACAAGATGTGTAATGGCCTTGTGAGCCATGTGAATAAGTTGTTGCCTATTGAGAGGTGACAAGAGGAGTGGTGGCCTTGTAAGACATGAGAATACTTGTAGAAAAAGTGAAATGAATACCTTGGTCTGAGGACCTAGAGGTAATGGTTACCTGCTAGAAAGGTAACAATCTTAAGTGATGATCTAAGGGTTTGAATACCCATATCCAATATTCATGATAATGATGTTGTGAAGAGATGAGAATTCCCAGTAATGTGATAAGGGACTGAGATCCCAAGTATCATGTATTTAAAAAATTTGGAAAAGTATGTGATAGATGTATTACACCTTTCTTTATAGAATTTGTTGTGATTAATATTGATAACTTGTTTGATGTTAAAAGAATGTTGTAATGCACGTAATATATCACTAGAAACTATAAAACATTGCCCTGGCCATATATCCATCAGTGTTAGGATTTTCTAAATGGTGAAATGGGTTGCTCTGTGGGATAACCCGGAATGCATACTTTTGAATATGTGGGGGCGTAAGTATGAACGACCAAACTTGAGTCGATCTCCTTATGAGCTCAAAGTGAATGGGGATTTGGCTATATGCCTTATCCTGGATCGAGTGCGACTTCGGTCGTAGACTCTGTGTTGAGAACGGTGAACTGACCCGTGGCTCAGAGTATGGTGCTTGTGTCGCCATGACTCAGTGATTTCATAACTAGGAACGGTTGCAGTAGATGTTTCCCCTAAGAGAGTGCAGTTGACGCTGAGGCTCTAAAAGCAAAGTTGCCTACGTACCCTGGCACAGCTATGTTGCAGTGACACTAGATGTCCTGCCAGTAGATGACACGAGATGTCCTGCTGAATTATGTGTGGTCTCGTACTGACTGAGACGTGGGAGGTCATGGAAACTGTCTCTACCATTGATCTTGTATGGTACCAACTTGTGAGAAGTTTGTGGTCGTTTGGAGATTGTTGGGGTATGCTCCATCTCCTCAGGGCATAAGTGTGATTGTAAAATATGTTCAGTTGTGTAGCATATCTTCTTAAGGATCAATTACGGAAAACATTGGTTGATGCGCAATATAGTTATACATCTTAGTTGATATATGTTATTTATGTTCTTTACATTCCTTGCAAAGAAGATAGTTGATTTACAATTCTACCATGGGTAGATGCAATGTTCTCCTTAATAAAGGAGATTATCTTGTTCTGTTCATTATAGTGAATTTATCCTAAGAGAACCTCTGCTCAGTTTAAAAAAAATTAATTTATGATAATAAGATGGTCGGCAGAGAGTTATATCTCTCGCTGGGACAATTGTCTCACCCCTGTGGGATCCATTTTTTTAGGTGGACATGCACGAGGTGGGGAAGATCTTTCTGCAGAGGAGATATAATAGTTGAGGTAGTAGTGACAGCTCATGTTCAGTGTACTGTCTGTCGTGTCTTGTAGATAGAAGTCCTATGTGTCATCTCCGTACTCTTAGGTCCTTGGAGTTGGTTCGTTATGGTTTCATGAACGATCTGAGGTTTTGGCTTGTAAGCCTCGAGGTTTTATGTTGCTTCAGTATATGTTTTGATAAAGCAACTATTATATGTAACCCCCGAGATGAAGATGTACATGGTATGTACAATGTGAACAATGATGTATATAAGGTTTTGGATCTTTCAGTAAGAGTTTTCCTAGAAATGGATCTCTTTGTAAAATGGTTTTAATTTTTAGTGATTTTTATTAATCTGCTGTTTATGTTTAATTCCTCTTAATTAGTAATGATTTGTTTGTCATTCATTACAAGTTTTGGTATCAGAGCTAAAGGTTCACTGAGTCTACAGAGACATAGGACTAAGGTGTTAAGTTTGTTTTAGTGTCCTCCAGTATACCCTATAGTGACTTTTGCTTGTGCAGAAGAAAGGGTGAAGTTTATAAATGTCTGGAGAACACGAGGGACACTTTTCTATGAGCAATGTTATTACACGAAGAATGGGTGTAAGAGATCTGGAAAGAGAAGAATGAGTGCCTGAGAATTCCCATCATGACTCGAACAAGATAGAGAATCCTATGTTTATGCTCTTGTTGGGTAGGTTAGGACAACAGTGATGTATATAGTAGACTGGATACTAGCATTACAACCTAGGTTACCAGTCCTCAATGTAGAAACTTTGGGTTCTGAAAGGGTTCCTGAATGACATAGTCATGTTGGAACAGTGGAAAATGTGGGAAGGATTAGCATATGGCAAGAAAATAGACTCTTCCATAAGCATAGACAGATAGTATATCTATGATGGTAATTCCCAAGAAGGGGAAATAAGCTGAGAAGTAGGGAAAGGTCTCTACAATTCTAGAGGTATGTGCCTAGTTGTTCTAAAACGATAGTTTTTGGTGCCACCAGTGCAATAAATGCCTAGTGTACTGGGGCAGTAGCCACTAAGTAAAGACAAAGGTCCTAACTTTCCACCTGTAAGAACCCCATGGTTTAGTGTTTACATCGGTAATAAGATCTGAGTGAGTCCCTCACTTGAGCCCATCTGTGGCTTACTCAAGTTAGCAATCCCAGCCACCAGATCATATATGGATGGCTAAGATTGCCCGCGTAGGCGCAGCCCATCCCAAAGGGGCGTGACACAGCCTAACTTAGGCAAAAGCTTTTAAACTTGTTATATTAATCCTCAAAATGCACATTATTTCACAAATTTCAAACTTTAATAACTTCCTCTAGGAACATCCAATTGCCACCAAATTTTAACCATAGCTTCCTTACTAATCAAGATACCTTGCACACGAATTTGGTGCCAAACCTCAATTGTTAGACCATTCAATAAATACTTCAAAAAGGCATAAAGTTAAGGAACTTACTCATAATATACTTATCATTTGCCATCCAACTTTGACAAAACACTTGGAAATCCCAAAACAACTCCACATGTATGACTTCACTTGTGTTTTGGACATTTTAGGATTCCAAAAGTCCACTCCATCACAAGAACTCATCTAGAAGAGGAGTTTGATCTTGAATAACAATTGGATTGATTACTAAAGTGTTCAGGTGTTAAATTCAAACAACAAATCGATATACTGGCTGACTAGTCTGCCAAACGCCCATCTCATTGAGTGAGATGGCCATTTGTTCAGCCAGATGGGCGTCTCAAGTATTGATACATCAATTTGGGTTATCAAGGTGATCAAAGTTTGAATTAGCATAGTTGTTCCCTTGAACCAATTGGTTCGATGTGATTGAACCAACCAACTCATCTCGACTCACCAGATAGGCATTTGGGTGAGCGAGATGGGTGTCTCGCTTGGGTGAGATGGTTTAGTTGGGATGAATGAAGATTCATCTTGTTTCCCGAATAGTTTTGATTGCACATACTTGGAGTGAAAGTAAATTAATATGATATATTAATTGGAAATCAAAACTGCCAAACCAGTGTACGATTGGGAAACTACCAAATGGTCATTTAGCAGTGCGAGACGACTATGTCACACACTAGATGACTGTATTGGTATGGAAGACAAGCATTTGGTGTCTTGTAGGTTTCCAAAATTCAAGATCTTCCACTCCCGCACAATCCCGTACAGACTAAGAACCCTGATCCCATCCCCACCTATAAATAGAGGGGTATTGTGGGATTCCCAGAGCACACAAATACAATATAGACAATGGAGAAGAAGTTCCTAAGACAACTGTTGTCTTCTCTAGTTTTGGTAGCCAAGAGAGGGCAGGCAAGTCCTACCCGACAGGGAGGGATATCCAATAGGATAGATCAACTAAGAAGTTGTCATTGTAGGAGAGAAGATTGGTGACTAGTACACCAACAAGGGGGACAACTCCTTTCTGTCCATTCTTGGTGAACAACAACAGTTCTAATTGGTATGTGTAGACTACTCTAGAGGCAAGAGTCTTTTGGTTGTTGCTCAGAGAGAAAAGTCAACCTACAGTTAATGGCGAGACCACCAGAATTGCTGTAGAGGTTTCACAAAAAGCTATTCGTAGTAAAGACCAAGAGCTTCACAACCACCGTCCAAGACCACCTTGTCAACAGTTGCAAAGAAGTAAGTTTTGTCACTAAACTTTCTCTAAGACCAATTATAACTCACTAAAACCATCCTTCCTATTTCATAATACTTGACATGATCTTGTTGTTATGGGAATAAAGATAGATAAAAAAAAATTTCCGCTGCTATACTTTGTTCCTGTGTTTCCCAACAGTGGTATCAAAGCCACGTCAAATTACTAATTTTTAGGATAATCAATATTATCATTTTTTGGTTTTATCATTTATTTATTACATACGATGTGAATATTAAATTGCTCTCATATGTGCATCCGATCAAAGACCGCATAATCCCAAACTAATATATATATGATATGATATATATGCAATTTACACACATCGCCATAAAAGTGGTTTTGACGGTGGATGTGTAGCATGGTTATGGCCAATACCCTTTATTTATGTGTGGTTGGATGGTTTGGTTCATGTTTATCTCGGTTCGCATACCAAGCCTCTACCTCCCTATTCCCAATGTAAAGTTTATGCTTTCCTACCTTTATTCCCCTCAAATATAACTCGAGGCTTCTTTTATTCAATGTAATAAAGTAGTAATATGATAGTTTATTTTTATCCAACATTGAGGAAGATGTTCATCGCCAGTTGAGACGACTAGTTTGTGAGACGAGCCAACCATCTGGAGGACCATGATGGACATAGGAAGATGGAACCAGATGACCGCCTAGTGGGCCCAACTGATAGTCTGGAAGGAGTCCAGACATCAGTTGGATAGGAGGCCAGACGACCATCCTAGTGGGTCTAGCCGACCGCTTGGAAGGATTCTAAACACCGGTTGGATAGAAGGACCAACCAACCGGCCAAAAGGATAGATGATTGGTTCAAGGGTTGAGCCTATCTACCCATACTGGAAAGCACAAGTCTGCACCTACAACAAGTCCATACATGTGATGTGATGATTGACTTGCGTGGTAGTAATTCCTTGTGGCTCTAAGGAATTACAAGTATACATGTCCATAACCATCGCTTTTTGTATTATATTTTATGATTATGTTGTGGGATATAGCATGTATATGATACTTGCTATATATGTGGTGATTAGATATACCATATGTATATATATGATATATATATATAAAATCCCTCAATCCAACACATTAAGTCTTAGATGCTTTCCAATAGAAACCCACATGAAAAGCTAGATTGACTAAGCGTAGTTTACACCTTCGTGTGGTGCGTCGTCTATCTTGTAGAAGTGTTATGTTAGATATGTAGTTTTATCCTTTGCAGGGTGCATCTCTATCATGTTGGCTGTTGGATTAGGCTTAATTGGTGATTCTTAGAGCGTATGGGCCCAAAATTATACATATAACTATGGCAGGGAGTTGTGCATATTAACTATCTATAATTGCATGATGATTGATTGTGTTTGTGGTGTTGACAAGGACACAATTGAATTATCTTGGGTCTGGCTCATTAGAAAATTGTTTGCTGCAATTTTCCAAATTTATACTTGAGGGTTATAAATTTGAACAAAATAATGAGAATGATAATGAATTGAAGGGCTAATTATTATTGTCAAATTTTAAACAAATCAAATCAAATCAAAACTGAGTTGTTGATAAAATTACAAATTCTTTTGTAGAATCAAATGGCAACGAACAACAATAAATTTTTCTACGATCCATCCTTGAGAAGGAAAAACTTATTGGGAACAACTCCCATGATTGGTTTATGATGCTGCGAATTTTTCTCACACAAGAGTGCAAGCTCTATGTCCTAGAGATGTTAGAACCAAATGAACCACCTCAAAATGCACCAAAGGCTAACAAGAATGTTTACAAGAAGCATACTGAAGACATTTCAGATGTCAATTGTCTAATGCTATGCTCCATGAACTATGAGTTGTAGAGGAAGCATGAGAACATGGATGTGATTGGGATGGTCACATGTCTCAAGAACATGTTCCAAGATCAGACAAGATAAGAGAGATATGATGCCAATTGTCTAATGCTATGCTCCATGAACTATGAGTTGTAGAGGAAGCATGAGAACATGGATGTGATTGGGATGGTCACATGTCTCAAGAACATGTTCCAAGATCAGACAAGATAAGAGAGATATGATGCCTCCAAGGAACTGTTCAAATGTAACATCACAAAAGGAGACCCAGCAGTTCACCATGTGCTCAAGTTTATTGGGTATGTGGAGAACCTTGTTAGATTTGGATTCTCCTAGGATAAAGAGTTGGCCACTAATGTGATTTTAACGTCTATGCTAGAGTCAAATATTTAGTTTGTCATGAGCTACAACATGAACGACTTTGACAAAACATTGACAAAGTTGTTGGGCATGTTAAGAACAACTGTGGGATAGATGAAGCAATACAAAATTAAGTTTGTGATGATGATCAATAATACAAAGGGGAAGTCTAAAGGAAAAGTCAAAGCTAAGAAGAGTTCTAAAGGTAGCCATGAGGCCAGGTCTTCTTATCTAAAAGCAAATGGAGGGGTAAAGAAAATAGGTGGCAAATGTTACCATTGTCAATGACTTGGACATTGAAAGAGAAATTTCCCACTCTGGTTATAGGAATTAAAGAAGAAGAAGGATGGCACTAAGGCCCCCTCTTTGGATATAAATGTTATAAGACAAATTTGATTACTTCCTAGTTTTGGTATGTGATTCTAAATAGAGATCTGACATCTTGATGTGTAGGATTTGACAAGAAGTAAAAGCCTTCAAGGAAGGACAATTATGGACAAGACGGAGCAAGAGTTGCATAAGCTTTGGTCTACATTTAAATTTATCTTAGCCCAATGGTCATGTAATAGAGTTAGTAGAACTTCTATTTCATTATTCCATGAGAAACAATTTACTTTAGAACATCTTGTATGACAAGGGTGATATATAAATAAAGTATGAGATTATTGTTTCTATTTTAAAAGATCTAATCTTGCATGGCAATGGCCAACCATCTAATGATCTTTGTATGGAACACATTGAGATGTATGTTTATAACATTAATACCAAAGAATTGTAATTGATAAATTCAAGAATTATCATTAGCAAAAGTCAACTTGGATGTATATATAACAAATGCATATCTAGAATACATATTGATGTTATCTAGACTCCCTTGGTTAGTGAAACTAAGGAAATATGCAAATCTTACTTGTACATATAGTGACATAACATCCTTTAGTAGATGTAGTAGGAGGATAAGTTTTTCACTAGACCTCATAGATATGATGCATGAAGATATTATGTAATGATTGCTATAGATAATTACTTGTACCTCATTCTATTTACTAGTAATATGATGATATGTACTCAGTAAAATAGAATCTCTTCAAGTGTTCAAGGAGATAATAAATGAGTTACAACGTTGATAAAAGTATTAAGGAACTTTGATGGGATCAGATGTTAAAATACATTGTATAAATATATTGAGAACCTTCATAGGAAAGGACTATGATAATGTATCATGAGTCAAAATCCATGTTAACACGGTGATGTGTCAGAATGAAGGAACTATGCCATGATGAGTCATGATATGATTATCAATAATTAATTTTATCTTCTTATCCTCATAATGCTATCACTAAATAATGTATCATTTAAATGGTTTATAAGACATCATATATGATATGATTTGGGAATGTCACAATGTATCTAAAGGAAAGAAACCTACATTGAGAAAATAGATTCTTGAAGAAGGTTTGTCTAGAAACAATAATTGTTGAATGTTACTATTAATCCCAATCCAATAACAAAAGTGTTTTTTTTGATAGGATAACTGAGTTGTTAAAGAATCAGTGGGAGTAAAAGCATTACTCAAAATGTTTGAGGTCAACAAAGAGGTCCAATGAGAACTAAGAGAATCACAAGGTGTTGTGGAATCTTAGGTTCATCATGTAACACAGAACAAAATAGTTCTAGTAGAATAAATCAGAGATTTTAGGATTGTGAATCCAACTATTTAGATGGATTGGTTATAATAGTATGAGCCAATTATCAACTAGAATCTATTAAGTACCATAATTTGTGCAAAGGCTTAAAGCCATTATGGCATACATATAAGCTAACAAGGTAGGACCTTGATAGCGTCACCTAAAGGGGTAATACCCAAAGGGTGCAATAGGGTCTTGTGGTAAAGACCTACTTGGATAGCATAAAAGGACAAATTGGTTGGATAAGTTTTTCAAATCAATTCAGGTTGTTCACTACTACAGAAACAGCCTTTGGTGTCGGTTGTTTAACCCCCTTTGGCGTCGGTTTCTGAGCGACGCCTATGTGGGTTCCGCTAAAGGTCGAACACTTCGGCGTCGGTTTTTTAACCGATGCCTATTTAACATATAGGCGTCGGTCTTTTAGTAGATAACTGACACCAAAAGGGTTCGTGCCACAGAAAACGGCGTCATCTAGGACACATTCGGCGTCGGTTATCTACTAAAAGACCGACGCAGAAAGTGTCCTAGATGATGCTGTTTTCTGTGGCGCGAACCCTTTTGGCGTCGGTTTGACACGAACAGCCGACGCCATTTCCAGTACGGCTGTGGCCACATTAGGCGTCGGTGTTTTGCAAAAACCCGACGCTGTATGTCTTTGCTGACAGTTTTCTGTAAATAACCGACGCATATATCTATTGTTTTTTTTTATATCAGTTTGCAGGCCTGCTGTGGCTGGTTAGCAGGATGAGAACCTGCTGTTCAGTTTTTTGAACTGCAGGTTTACGACATCCATTGATATCAGCCTACAAACAGGCCACAAACCTGCAAAATTCACAAAAAATAATTCACACAAGTAGATACATTCAGACATCAATTCAATTCTCACATTCACACATATAGAAACATTCAAATACATGTATTAACATTCATAAATATTCATTTACAAAGTATCATTCATTATCGCTATCAACATCCCAATTATATCTTACAGTTGCCACTGCTTGTATGGCTTTTGCCCATTCTTCTCTTAGTTCATTTAGTGCTTCCATCGTATATGGAGCATGTATATTTTTTAAGCGTTTACCTATAGTGTTGTCAGTTTTAAACACCTGCAAAGAGAATGATGTATATATATAAGTAATAATATAAAAATAAGATTGATATATTTCATACTAACTAATGAGACTATATATAATACCTCATGTATGGTATCGATATCCAATGCGGCATATCGGATAATCATCTGCATAAATCGCATCACATAGTATGCGCATGCCCAGCCATTGTCTTGTGTAGCACACTATAAATTGAAACATACAAAATAATACAACTAAGCACAATTCACATCAATAATATATACATTGGAGTCGGGAACTTACTTGTACGTTCTGCCAATTTATTGGCTGGTTCTTTTTCCTTGGGACCGTTCCTCCAGCCTTTTTGAATGCATCTAAACCCCTACATGTTAATATAACACAGTAAATTGCATAAGTAAATAGTAATGTAATAAGAGATGTTAACATTTACAAAAATGAAATATTTCTCACCAGAATAATGGCATTCTCATTACGTGTCCAATTTTAGTGTTTAATGTACTTCCCACGGGATCTAGATAATAAACAGTGAACGTCCCATGGACAATAACTAGTAACTCCCAATGTTTACCGCTAGAGGTAAAAAGTTAACAATTAATAACTCAAAATGCACAATAAAAATGGAATTTTCTTAAGTCCAAATTATAAATAAAGTAAACTTACTTGACATTGAATGGAGCTATTATTATCGTCTTCTTTTGCTGACCAAAAATTGTAAAAGCATCTATACAGTATTGTTGAACAGTATCAGGGTCTTTAGCTACCATACTAATCAATGACGGAATCAAAAATCCCACATGATCAAATGCAAATTGTTTGCAATGATCTTCGACTAAGTAGCTGCAAAACATGTATTACATATGCATTAATATATAAGAAACCAGATCACCGGATCTTATACAAGGTATATGGATGTATAAACAAGATCTCACCTTATCCATGTCTCTATCATTGATGTATTCAGCCAATCATACATAAACAGCTCAATAATATCTTGTATAAATAAAGAGCTATCGTATGATTGACCTGCATAATCTGCATCTAAAGAAACAATTATCGGGCAATGTATATTATGTGCCCGTAGCCAACATGCCATTCCCCTACAAGAAGGACCTAACGGGTATGTTTGGTCAGTTGGAACCCAAGTTGGTAATGCAGGATGTGGAGGTGGAGGCCTAGGTGCTCCTGGTGTCTTCTTTTTAACATGTATATATAATTTCAGATCAGTTGACATCATATATACACATTAACAGTCTAAATCAATGTAAATTTATCTTACAATTTCAGTAGTGTAGACGACATCTGCTTTGGGCCACAATATGACCCCGCCTTCTGCATCAACAAGTGTATCAATATCTGGGTGGGGATATGGCAATGTAGCTTCTCTCCAATCGGGTAACACACGTATCGGGCTCACACGAACGTAGCCCTGTGGCATTGGAGTCCCGTGAAACATTGCCCCAGGAAGGGACAGGTAAGCCTGCACCTCTGCAACAACGTAGTCTTGCATTCTTAAGCGGCATGGCTTCAATGCCTACAAATTTACGTAAAGAATATTATACATATATACATATCATCTTGAAAACATAACAACTTGAAAAGACTAACTACAATGTCATAAACAATACTTACAGCAGACGTGTTAGGCGGTGGGTCTACAGGATTACTTGTAGTCTGTACATCAGGAGAAGAGTGGGTCACCATAGGCTGATTGGAAGCCTGAGATGCCTGCCACCGCAACAATTCTTCCTTGACCTTCTCAGCAACTACATCGTTGACCTTCTTAGCAACTATATCCTCGACTCTCTTATTCTCCTATACATGGATAAAAGAAACATTAGCTTCTTATTATTGAATTTCATTTTGCAGCAACATTCTAAAAAAAGTATAGGTTACCTCTTCTTGTGAAAGTCCCGCTCTGGGTTTGCGCTGGGATGGCCCAAAGAATGCTTTGATGCCCACACCAGCGCCTGCACCCCTAACATGTCCAGGATGCTCTGGGTTACCCAGAGCAACTGTCAATTCATCTTGTGTGCCCTGAGGGATGAACGTGCCCTGTTTCCTCTGCTCGTGCAGCTCCCGCTAATCACCATCAACATAAATTGGTAAGTTAACAAATAATCAATATTCAAACGATTGCTCTAAGAGTTGTATTTTACCATTTTTACAGCTGCCTCAGCAGTTACGGGCTTCTTTGTTTCACCCTTCTTGTTTTGCCTCCCAGCTATCCAGATATCATGGCGAGGCATGGGTGTGGCAGACTACTCAGTAGCAGCAGACTCCTGAGTAGCCGCAGACTCCGCCTGTAGTCCTCGGCGAACGCTTGCATAGCCTTTTGGACCCATAGTGTGATCATGCACATTCAGTGCACGCCTTGCTTTTTGTGCGTCACTGAGGGCCTAGTTAGTATGCACATTAATGATTTGGTTAGTAGCACTAAATGTTAATCTTGAATAGGTGAATACAATGTATATTAATTAAATTGGGAGTGACGCCAAATACCTTGAATTCTTCAGATTTTCTTGAAGCAACAAAATTGTCCCAATCTTCTTTGTCCAAGAAGTTCCATTATTCAAGGGCTGACTTCTTCTTCTTATCACCCTCTTTTATGTATTCTCTGTTCAGATTTGTCCTATAATTCCTAAGCATCTTTCCAGCGTGTTGCATCACACTTTTACGATGCAACTTCTCATCCAATGCAAACAGATTCTGTAAAATAGAAATGTTATTAACTAGTATCCAAAATAGAATTGCAAATAATAGAATTTGTAATCTACAAAATAGAATTGCAAATAATAATAACTCACACATAAATCCTTCCATATCAAGTCTTTTTTCCCTTGAGGAACTTTATGCCAATTATCATACTTAACACCACAATGGCTCCGAGTGGTACACCCAAGATAGTTTACAAAATTATTGCGGTTCACTCCAATTGCATTTCCTCCATTATCAAACTCCACAACCAATTTGGATCCACTGCCACTTAGCACTATTAACTTCTTCAACAGAGTGATGCCCCTTTTCTTGTTAAGTGTTCGGTGATGCGCATCAAGTTGCTCCAGTGCTTCAGTGGGTACATGTGCATCATCAACCTAAATTTTGACAAAAATAAACACATTGAATTAGCCCGGTATAGAAATATAGGATATATGACATAAATAGAAGATAATGAATTTTATAGAAATACAAGATATGTTTTTAGAACATACATTGGTATCCTCGCCATGCTCGTCATGGACAGCATGCTCATCATGGACTTCATGCTCATCATGGACATCATGCTCATCATGGTCAGCCATCTGAAAATGTCATTAAAAAGGCAAACATTTAGCATTTGTATTAACTAGAAAAAGGCAAACATTTAGCATTTGTATTAACTAGAAAAAGGCAAACATTTAGCATTTGTATAAACATACATGTCTCTAAAATTGTGATCTTTTATCAATTAACAATCCTTCATTGTGATCTCCGCGCACATATAAGTCATCATTAGCTTCAATATTTTGTGGAGTTGGCAACCCAACTAAGAATGGACTGGAGTCATCATACTTATCATAGTACTCTTCTTCATCTATATGATCTTCAATGAATTGTCTTTTACCATGAAGAACAACCGACCATTTATCATTCTTATATATAATAAATGTGTACCACCTATCCCATCCTTGAACACCTAATCTCACTAGTAAGTGTATAATGTGTATTGGGTTTTCAAGAAAATTTCGGCAGCATTTCCCCGCTGTTCTCTAAGTACATATATACTTAGAGAACAAATGGGGAAATGCTACTGAAATTTTCTCAAAAACCCAATACACATTATACACTTACATCCTAAGTGAGATTAGGTGTTCAAGAACAGTCCCAAACCGGGGACTATCCAAGATTTACTCCTAATGAGTCAATCTTGGACGGGTTTCTAGGCCAACAAACACATTTGATGTCATTCTTATATATAATAAATATGTACCACCTATCCCATCCTTAAACACCTAATCTCACTAGTAAGTGTATAATGTGTATTGGGTTTTCAAGAAAATTTCGGCAGCATTTCCCCGTTGTTCTCTAAGTACATATATACTTAGAGAACAAACGGGGAAATGCTACCGAAATTTTCTCGAAAACCCAATACACATTATACACTTACATCCTAAGTGAGATTAGGCGTTCAAGAACAGTCCCAAACCGGGGACTATCCAAGACTTACTCCTAATGAGTAAATCTTGGACGGGTTTCTAGGCCAACAAATACATGTGTTGTCATTCTTATATATAATAAATGTCTATAAACTACAGGGAACATGGTTAATCCTAATCAACAGAGCATTATTAAATAATAAATCAAGAAATCAATAGTTTCAAACAAAAGGTCTAGGAATCTTTACTAGACATTATATGTTATAACCATTGGTTTAATAACCCTATTTCCGCATGTACATGTTTATCAACTTTAAAACCCTATAATTCATGAAATCATTCTAATTCAATTTAATATGTTGGGATCACATAATTATATAATGACATCAGAATATATAGAAGAAACATAATTAACATGATTAACAACATGCTCATCAAACTAGGGTTTTCTTGAATATCATCTAATATTTGTGTACTAGACATTATATGTATCCCTAATCATCATATTTAACATACTACATTATTATGAACATCCAGATCAGATTAAGATCATACTATGTTATAACCAATATTGGTTTAATAACCCTATTTCCGCATGTACATGTTTATCAACTTTAAAACCCTATACAATATGTGCATAATACAACAAACAATCTTTTGACATTTCAGCCCTATGTTGGTCATTATCTTCTTACACTCATGGCAATTTTTCGGAAGGGTGTTGTTAGGAGGAAGAATTTTATGAGCAAAGTCCAAAACATCACAAACACCTTTCTTAGACAATTTGTTGTCACATTTCATAACTACAATAAATAAGGAAAATGCTAAACAAGAAAAATGGACAAAGAAGAGGGCATACCGGTCTGGAGAGGAGCTGTGGTCTGCAGACGGCGGCACAGAGTGGGCGACGGCGGTGGAGAGGAGTTGTGGTCGAGCCGGCGGCGCGGCAGAGAAGCAGCTAGCAACCCTAAACCCTGGCGGCGGCGCGACGACGGTGGAGAAGCATCTTCTGTCGTCCTGGCGGCTGCGGCTTGGAGGCACTGGCGGTGGCGTGGAGGCACCGGAGGAGAAGGCGGCGTGGAGGCACCAAAGGAGAAGGCGGTGTCGGAGAAGGAGGCGCGGCGGCACTGTCGTGGAGGGGTGCGGCGGAGTGGAGGGTCGGGCGACAACAGAGGGGTGGTTGCGGCGGGAGCAGTTTAGGCGATGAAACAGAAGAAAGAGGAAGAGTCGGGTGATCACAGGATATAAAGTTCACCAATAGCGTCGGTTGTTTGTCCCAACCGACGCCTAAACCACTTTAGCATCGGTTGTGACAAACAATCGACGCTAAAGTGGACGATATTTTCACAAAATTATTTGGCGGGAACCACTTTCAGCATCGGTTATCAACAGATAACCGACGCTGAAAGTGACACTTTTCGCACAAAGTTTCATCCCACATAGGCGTCGGTGGCTATTTAAATAACCGACGCTGTATGTGACACTTTTTCTTTTTGCTCAAAAATTCGATTTCGCGGGAGCTTTTAGGCGTCAGTTTGTTATAGGCAACCGACGCTGAATACAAAGCGGTACCCGTGTCTGGCTGGTCTTCGAATATAGACGTCGGTTTGCTTAAAAAACCGACGCCTTATATGATATGCGTCGATTTTCCTTAATAACCAACGCCCAGAAAAGCGACACTGAATGCTATTTCTGTAGTAGTGGTTGAACATGATAGAAATTCTTTTACTAATTGTCATGCTTGTAGTTGTTAAAATAGACTATGAGATTTGGCATATGAATATAAAACTGGATTCCTTAAGGGAATACATCAAAGGATGTGTACGTGACACATGCTAAAAGGTTTTATAACTTCAAGAATGCATATATAGTCTATGAACTACAAAGTTCAATCTGGGATTTAAATAAGAAACTAAGAGAATGGATCTTTCACTTTACAAGATTGTTAAAGAGTTTTGACTTGAATCAAGAGAAAAGATGAAATCTGTGATTACAAAAGATTTAGTGGGAGCATATATGTATATTCCACATGTGATGAGGAATGATATCTCAATATTGTGAATATTGTGATCTGGCATGAAAACTCCTTCAACAATGAAGAATAAGATGAAACATCTTACGAGACAAGGATCAAGATCTATAGAGATAGTTCTTGAATGTTTCACAATGGAAGCTTGCGCACTTAAAATAGCAATATGTTGAAATAGTTCAACATGGAAGGATTCAATGAGAGAGAATCTGGATTGGTCTCTCATGAACCGCAAGTTCCAATTCTTGTGATGAATAAAAATGGCTTGATTAAGATGCCACAAGCTGTATTAATGGATCTATCATGAATGCCATGACAATATATTGGTAAATTCCAATAAGGGTTATTGGAATGTCATTAAAGATATCCATTACTACTTGAGAAGTACCTAAGGATGAATCTCTAGTCAATGAGGATAGCAATAAAAGGAAGAGTTGGATGTAAAGGGTTACATCGATGCAAGCTTTTATAATGAAAAAGTGATCACAAATTAAAATATGTTTGATTTAAAAGGAGATATGATGTTAATTGGAAGGGTTTTAAACTAACAAGCCATTCTACAATAAAGGCCAAGTATACTTGTGTTGTGAACACAGAGTGATACTATATTGATCTAAAGGTTCATGTGATGAACTTATAGATGTTTCAACCATTGATGAATCAATAGAAGTATTGTGACAACATGGAGTTAAGTGTTAGGAAAGGAATATCAGACACCATATTACAGTGGTTTCATCTCAAAGCGAAGAGACAAGAAAAATATATCGACTAATAGAAAAGTGTTTCTACCCCGTTGAGATAAGAACTTGTGCAACAGAGGCATTTTGGACATGTTTGGTTCACTGGGAATATGATTCGTGGGTGGTTGTATCTATGTGCATGTGGGAGTCTGTTGGTAAAGTATGCCCATAGAGCAAATCATGTGATGATTAACATGGAAAATACCATATAAAGGATTTGATTAACACATATAAAGGCAAGCTTCCAATTCATTCTGTTTTGCTCAGTTATGAGATAAGGGGGAAGAACTATGAATGTCTAGAGAATCATATTACTCAATGATGTATGTATTCAAGTTACTACCCTAATGGATGAGATAATAGGGATATTAAGAGTACATATGCATATTCTCATTATATCCCTGATTAGTTGTTATTGTGGAAGGTTGATAGACAACAATAACACATAAGATCAGAGTGTGAGTTGGTTGATGACTAAATCTCATTAGTCATGGTATGGTTATATTAAACCAATCACATAGATACATGTTAGGGAATCATGAATCAGACAGACCCACCTTGAAAGTGACACATGGAAACCATCATAAGGTAAGTCATAGTCAGCTCACATAGTGAAAGGTGGTGATTGTGATTCATAGACCTAAAATCACTACACTCGTCACATGTTGTTGGGTATGCTTTGACAACATCAAATACAGTCCTGAAACATAGTTGCTATAATGGTGATGATTGGGTGACTTTGACACATGGGGATAGACTACGAGTGATAGATATTAAATTTGTCCCTCCTACTGGAGTGCAATATCCTGTCCACTTGATAAGCGAGAGTGAGAAACACATGTGCTTGCAAATGTGAATTAATGTATGATATTGAGGTTACATTATCTCATACAATCTATTGTTGGTTCAAGGAACATGGACTGAATGTTGAAAGAATGACGAGTCCATGCCTCGATTTCATTCCAGATATTAGTTATAAAAGAATTATACAATAGCTACATCACCTTACACAGATTGTAGGTTGAAGTTTTTCTCCAACTTTCCATTCACTTGGGTAGTATTGATGTGCGACTAGGCACTGCTCCTTGCTTGTGATGTCATAAGCTAGTTATGGACATTCACTACCAACATATAATGGGACCTATAGGGCACACACATAGGAATTCATCTACTAGATGATTTTGATCTTGATTAACAATTGTATTGATTACTAAAGTGTTTAAGTATTCAATTCACACAAAAAATGGACAGATTGGCTGACTGGTCTACTAAAAAACCATATCATTGAGTGAGACAACAATTTCAATAGCCAGATAGGCATCTCAAGTGTTGAGACGGCCGTTTGGGTTGCCACGGTGATCAGAGTTTGAATTGGCATAATTGTTCCCTTGAATCGATCGGTTCAATGTGATTGAACCGACCGACTTATCTCGACTCACCAGACAGACATCTTGGTGAGTGAGACAGGAATATCTCCTGGGTGAGATAGCTTGATTGGGCCGAATGAAGGTTTGTGATGTTTCCTAAATATTTTTGATTGCACATACTTGGAGTGCAAGTAAATTAATATGAGATATTAATTGAAAATCAAAATTGCCAATTTTGTGTACGATTGGGAAACTACCAAATGGTTATTTGCCAGTGCGAGATGACTATCTCACACCCTAGAAAACTATATAGGTGTGCCAAATGACTATTTGGCATCTAGAAGGTTGTGAAAATTCAAGATATTTCGATCCCTTCGACTCCCGCACAATCCTATATAGAGTGGGAATCCTGACCCTAACCTCGCCTATAAATAGAGGGGGTACCAGGGACTTCCCAGAGCATAACTACAACACATAAAACTGATCAGTTCCTCTAACAACTATTTTTTGCTCTAGTTTTGGTAACCGAGAGAGTCCAGGCAAGTCCTATGTGATAGGAAGGGATTTTACCAAAGGGAGAGAACAACTGAGATGTTGTCATTGTAGGAGAGCAGGTTGGTGACTACTACACCAATGGGAGGGGCAACTCCATCTTGTATGTTCTTGATGAATGATAGGAGTTCTAGTTGGTCTGTGTGTACCACTCTAGAGGCAGGATTCTTTTAGCTACTTCTCAGAGAGCAAAGTGTAACATACTAAATTCTGGGCATTTTGTCTTTTGGTCCTCTTTTCCATCTTTTCCTTTCATCTATATCCTCTTTGGCCATTCCGTTTAATTTGTGGAGAATATGATGGTTTCATGAACATTTGTTCACCTTTTCACTCAATATTTGGGTTTATGCACAAGTACCTCATTGAAAGCTTAATTACCATAATTAAGTGCTCTAAATCTTAATATAACTTTTTGATGTGATTTGAAAATATAAAATATGTCACATAACCTTTTCTGGTAGTAATATGAAGATGGGAAATTTAATTCGATAAATAATTTAGATAATGGGCCGTTAATGGGCCATATGACATATCTCATAAAAATAAGTCTCAAAATATGAAACAAACCTCAAATTAAAAATCTACATATCAAAATTAGCCTACATATCAAATTTCATCTAATTTGGACAACCTTGAAATATTAAGATAAGTTTAGGAGAGAGAAAATGAGTAAAAGGCATAAGTAATAAATAATGTGGTTATATAAATTCAAAATATATAAATAGTGGCAAATTAATATTCTACACATCAAATATAACTTGTTGATGAAGTTTGGTCCAATTTGGATGTTGTTTGTGCAAGTTATGCAATTTTAGGTACATTCTGGACTTTTATGCAATTTACCCAATTGGGAGGTTTTCTTTGCAAAATGTCACATGTATTATAATAATTAGATAAAACCTTACCATGTTCGAATTCTAAAACCATGGGAGCACATATTTTCACCTTGGTTTGATGGTATTGCTTTCCAAGGGTATTTTAGGGTTTTTCTCTTTATAAGTGAGCTTACCTTTAGAAGCCATCGACCAATGGGGTTATTTCCTTTATGGAGGTCGGTTGAGAGGGCCTAGAAGAGTCCAAAAACTGACCTTAGATATTTTAGAGCCTCCATGAGGTGTCCACTTACAAAACCATGAAGCCCTAGGCTAATGACACATGGAAAGTCGCATGAAACACCCCATGCTTGAACTTTTTCTATAAATTGCCATGCATACCCCCTTTCCCAACTCACAAATTCGAAACTCTTGGTCTCTTTTTCTTTCCTCTAGCTTATAGAATAGTTCCTTTGGTATTTTTCCACAAAGTTGTTGACCCAAGGTAATAAAGGGAGCCTACCTTGGAGAAGAAGGCTCATATGGTTTCCAAATTTCTCTAATTTGGATTCTTAAGCTCCTCCTTGGTGATCTTTGTTCAAGAAAGGAGCTAGGCTTGGAGCAATCAGACCTTATAAGCTCAAGATATTTGCTATTTGGACCTTATTATCTTCCCTACGTGTGAGCTTCATAACCCCCTTCCCATATATTTCTTATTACATGGTTAAAACTAATGATCTTTAAAATTGATGATGTGTCGATTTCTAATTAATCGATCTTCAATAAATCATAAATTTTGATTTGTTTATCCAAAAATTAAATTAAAATATGTTATGAGCTTGGAAAAACATGTTCTTTTTAATAAAAATATTTCCAAGTATTTATTTTCAGTTTTGTCAATTTTTTTATATAGAAAATGAATTAAATACCTAAAAATCACCAAAAATACACTTTAACCTTCATAAACTCCAAAATATGCAAAATCATATTTTTTCTTAATTAGAAAAACCTAACTAAGTCATTGGTGATATTTTTGTGGTCTGATTCTAAGGTTTTCAAATATGTCTTTTTCGGGTTGATTTAATTAACTAATAAATATGGAAAATACCCTAAAAAGTCAGCAACTCAAAAATATACAAATATATATGTTATTTTGATAAAAAAAACCTAACTAAGACAATGATATTGTTTTTGAGACCTAAATCGGTGATTGGTTGAAAAAGTTGACAAATTTAGGGTTTTAAGCATTTAATGAAGGAATATTGTTCTAATACATAAACATGGTGATGATATTAGGAAAAGTGGAACATTGAATCGATTAAGTGGTGCAAGTTGATAATTGGAATCAATATTAAAGGTATGTGTATCTACATCTTCAGTTGGGAAATTATTTATACCATTACCCATGTTCCCTAATGAGGTTTAGTCTGGCCTAATCCATTATTCTTGAAATCTAATTTATTTACACCTCAAAATCAGTTGTAGTATTATCTTGTTTGGGTTTTATACCCCACTGTCATGTAATATAAATCCTTTGATTAATCTTGCCATAACTCTTTTGCTAGCATGAAGTTATATGTTCTATTTAATTGTAAAGTAGAGGTACTTTTGTACAACCACCCACAAAGGGCATGTATAAAATCGCCCTAGGAGAATGTGTGTATTTCTCCCCATAATATTATAGGTTACTGGGAATGTCTTATTCTCCCCTCACCTAAGGTTAGAGGTCCGGTAGGTGCCTCAAACCTACTTATTAAGGTAGACATATGAATTTACATGAAAACCCTTTATTTACATTTGTTATTGGCAAGTTTCCTTATTTAAAGCCTCATACTCTTGATGTCTCATCTTACGATGAATCCCTAGCATGATTTACTTGTTATTTTGTCACCTTTAGTATAGTTTAGTGACACATACTTCTATTTTCCTTTCCCTTTTTCTGGGTGCCTTCCCAACCCCCCAGATATGGAGCATGGTGATGGATCAGGCATGAAGATCTTGGCTTTGGCTTGGACATAGCTAATGGATATGTTGCTTGGAGACAAATGTGTAGTCTAGTTTCCCTCTACTTAGATCCTATTTTTGTATAAAGTATGTACACCCATATTGGGGAAATTTTTATGTACACTTTATTTAAATTGAATATAGTCAAAATTTTATCTTCCGTTGCTATCCAAATTAGATTTTGTTTACCATTGTTTTTAGTAGAGAGGTGGATTGATTTCGCTTCTTTACATCATGGTATCAGAGCCAATGGTAGTAGGATCTTTGACTATTTTAGTTTGTCTCCCTAATTAGAACCCTAGGTTTGTATAATTTCCCTTATGTTACATGTTTGCCCTAGATTTTATCTATGCTGATGATAGGTTAATTTAGGACCTTATAGTTTCACCTTAGATTCTTGATGAATAAAACTCTAATATACTCATTATTAAAATATGTATAACTTGATGTTGTTTAGGTTTACCTTTAGGCAATTATTAGGGCATGAAGTTGAAGCAAAGGTGTCTAGAAAGGATCAGGGTTCGGGGACTGGCAATATTTTCCTCCGCACGACTAGCTTGGTTTACGGGGACTCCCGTGCCCATATGATACCGGCCTGGCCTGAGCTAATACGAATTTCCTGAAATAGTTTGCTTTTAGGTAATAGTAACCTTAGAGTTTTGTGTTGTATATCTTTGGGTATCCTAATACTTGACTTAAGTTTCACATGTATGTTGGTTTCTCCTAGAACACTAATATGATAACCTTATGACTTGTTCAAGGATATATATACCAAGAGGTTCTTTATGTCCCTTAGGACTGCATGCTTGGATAAATTTATCCGGAGAACCTATACCTTAGAGTTTGGGTGTTTGGAAAGATATCAGAGTGCATAGTGGAAGCATGATGAATCTTGAGTATGGTTTAGTTAGACTCCTCCTAGTGTAGTTTGGCTTGATGGGTCGAACCCTTTAAGGGGTGGAGTATGGTTAGTTGATGATGTTTGAGTGGTTAGATTTCGTGGTCGAAATCCTCTTTAGGGTGATGGAACCCTATAACATCTTCAAGTTTATCTAATCAATCTTTAGAAACCCTAACTCCATGGATATGAGGTTAGTATGCTTGGATGTTCAGTTTTGACCAAACAAGTTAATAGTTGTAACCCTAACATGTTTGTTTATATATTAATGAACACATACTGATAATCTAAGGAATAATGCATGTGCTTGAACCCTAATTTATATCCAATACACATAATATAAATATCAATGCTATTTGTCAATACGTAATATGTTGATCATGTCGTGAACCTATAAGCCGTAATGATATGATGACTCAAATAATTATAGCATTATACAGATTTAATGCACGCTAATGATGAATAAGTGAGAAATAATGGTAATGTGACCTAAACTCTAAGTTGTTATCATCTAACCCTAACATATACGACCTTATTTCCTTTCATGATGCATTAATGATGTTAAGTGCCATAATTAGTTAACATACTTTGGTACACATAAATGATATATAATCATCTAATCACATATTAATCAAGTAATCAATATAAAATTCAAGTTACCTTGTTATCTAATACACATGTGATTAGTCACTTAATGTGAATCGATTCATTAACATGTAGGATGTCCCATCTTGATCATTTAATATACATGTAAAGGCTTCAATGTGAATATGAAGTAATTGAATTCACATAATGTGCAAAATAAATAATATAAATGAATAATGATTAATGGTGACATTAATGTGAGCAATAAAGATAATGTGACGATGTGAAGATGTTTAATATGAATATAAGTAACTAATGTGACATTAATTGGAAGAATTATATGGTTAACCACGAATTGGATAGAATGTATAATACTCATGTAAATTAATTTGTTATAATTAATAAAGTGATACTATGAGGATAAGGAAGTTTAAATCTGAATTATTAAGGACAATGATCATATATAATAATGAATGTTGAGATAATTGAGTGACCCCTAATTGTGATAAAATTCTTAATAAGATAAATGAGAAATACATATAAAAATTTTAATGCATGATGATGAAATATAACCCCTTTGGCAATATAGTGTATATGGCATCACGTAATTAATATAATGATGATAATGTGATATCATAAAGTGATATAATGTTAATAATCCAAAAATGTAAAATCTCCTAAAAGAATGTCATATAAGTGGAACCCTTAGTATTCTATGAGAACCCGACCTATGATTAGTTGATGCATGTGAAGTTTCTAAACCCTTAGGTGTAGTTGAAGTATAAGTTTTGGTGGAAGTTTTATGGTTGGAGAAACAACCTAATGATGTCAGGTTGTACACTCACCCTTCCCTAATTGCTAGTGATTTTGGGGACGAAATCCTATTTAAGGGGTGGAGTATTGTAACATACTAAATTATGGGCATTTTGTCTTTTGGTCCTCTTTTCCATCTTTTCCTTTCATCTATATCCTCTTTGGCCATTCCGTTTAATTTGTGGAGAATATGATGGTTTCATGAACATTTGTTCACCTTTTCTCTCAATATTTGGGTTTATGCACAAGTACCTCATTGAAAGCTTAATTACCATAATTAAGTGCTATAAATCTTAATATAACTTTTTGATGTGATTTTAAAACATAAAATATGTCACATAACCCATTTTGGTAGTAATATGAAGATGGGAAATTTAATTGGATAAATAATTTAGATAATGGACCGTTAATGGGCCAAATGACATATCTCATAAAAAGAAGTCTCAAAATATGAAACAAACTTCAAATTCAAAATCTACATATCAAAATTAGCCTACATGTCAAATTTCATCTAATTTGGACAACCTTGAAATATTAGGATAAGTTTAGGAGAGAGAAAATGAGTAAAAGACATAAGTAATAAATAATGTGGTTATATAACTTCAAAATATATAAATAATGGGAAATTAATATTCTACACATAAAATATAACCTCTGGATGAAGTTTGGTCCAATTTGGATGTTGTTTGTGCAAGTTATGCAATTTTAGGTACATTCTGGACTTTTATGCAATTTACCCAATTGGGAGGTTTTCTTTGCAAAATATCACATGCATTATAATAATTAGATAACACCTTATCATAGTCGAATTCTAAAACCATGGGAGCACATAGTTTCACCTTGGATTGATGGTATTGCTTTCCAAGGGCATTTTAGGGTTTTTCTCTTAATAAGTGAGCTTACCTTTAGAAGCCATCGACCAATGGGGTTATTTACTTTATGGAGATCGGTTGAGAGGGCCTAGAAGAGTCCAAAAACTGACTTTAGATATTTTAGAGCCTCCATGAGGTGTCTACTTACAAAACCATGAAGCCCTAGGCTAATGACACATGGAAAGTCCCATGAAACACCCCATGCTTGAACTTTTTCTATAAATAGCCATGCATACCCCCTTTCCCAACTCACAAATTCGAAACTCTTGGTCTCTTTTTCTTTCCTCTAGCTTAGATAATAGTTCCTTGGGTATTTTTCCACAAAGTTGCTGACCCAAGGTAATAAAGGGAGCCTACCTTAGAGAAGAAGGCTCATATGGTTTCCAAATTTCTCTAATTTGGATTCTTAAGCTCCTCCTTGGTGATCTTTGTTCAAGAAAGGAGCTAGGCTTGGAGCAATCAGACCTTATAAGCTCAAGATCTTTGCTATTTGGACCTTATTATCTTCCCTAGGTGTGAGCTTCATAACCCCCTTCCCATATATTTCTTATTACATGGTTAAAACTAATGATCTTATAAATTGATGATATGTCTATTTCTAATTAATCAATCTTCAATAAATCCTAACTTTTGATTTGTTTGTCCAAAAATTAAATCAAAATATGTTATGATCTTGAAAAAACATGTTATTTTTAATAAAAATATTTCCAATTATTTATTTTCAGTTTTGTCGAATTTTTTATATAGAAAATGAATTAAATACCTAAAAATCACCAAAAATACACTTTAACGTTCATAAACTCCAAAATATGCAGAATCATATGTTTTCTTAATTAGAAAAACCTAACTAAGTCATTGGTGATATTTTTGTTGTCTGATTCTGAGGTTTTCGAATATGTCTTTTTTGGGTTGATTTAATTAACTAATAAATATGGAAAATACCCTAAAAAGTCGTTAACTCAAAAATATACAAATATATATGTTATTTTGATTAAAAAACCCTAACTAAGACAATGATAATGTTTTTGAGACCTAAATCGGTGATTTGTTGAAAAAGTTGAAAACTTTAGGGTTTTAAGCATTTAATGAAGGAATATAGTTCTAATACATAAACATGGTGATGATATTAGGAAAAGTGGAACATTGAATCGATTAAGTGGTGCAAGTTGATAATTGGAATCAATATTAAAGGTATGTGTATCTACATATTCAGTTGGGAAATTATTTATACCATTACCCATGTTCCCTAATGAGGTTTAGTCTGGCCTAATCCATTATTCTTGAAATCTAATTTATTTACACCTCAAAATCAGTTGTCGTATTATCTTGTTTGGGTTTTATACCCCACTGCCATGTAATATAAATCGTTTGATTAATCTTTCCATAACTCTTTTGCTAGCATGAAGTTATATGTTCTATTTAATTGTAAAGTAGAGGTACTTTTGTACAACCACCCACAGAGGGCATGTATAAAATCGCCCTAGGGGAATGTGTGTATTTCTCCCCATAATATTATAGGTGACTGGGAATGTCTTATTCTCCCTTCACCTAAGGTTAGAGGTCCGGTAGGTGCCTCAACCCTACTTAGTTAGGTAGACATATTAATTTACATGCAAACCCTTTATTTACATTTGTTATTGGCAAGTTTCCTTATTTAAAGCCTCATACTCTTGATGTCTCATCTTACGATGAATTCCAAGCATGCTTTACTTGTTATATTGTTACCTTTAGTATAGTTTAGTGACACATACTTCTATTTTCCTTTCCCTTTTGCTGGGTGCCTTCCCAACCACCCAGATATGGAGCAAGGTGATGGGTCAGACATGAAGATCTTGGCTTTGGCTTGGACTTAGCTAATGGATATATTGCTTGGAGACAAATGTGTAGTCTAGTTTCCCTCTACTTAGATCCTCTTTTTGTATAAATCATGTACACCCATATTGGGGAAATTTTTATGTACACTTTATTTAAATTGAATATAGTCAAAATTTTATCTTCCGTTGCTATCCAAATTAGATTTTGTTTACCATTGTTTTTTGTAGGGAGGTGGATTGATTTCGCTTCTTTACGCAAAGTCAACCTGCAATCCATGCAGAGACCACCATAATTGATGTAGAGGTTTCACAGACAGCTTGTCGTGGTGAAGACCAAGAGATGCACAACCACCATCCAAGAAAAACTTATCAACAATTGCTAAGAAGTGAGATTTGTCACTGGACTTGCTCCAAGATCAAGTATAACTTGCTAAAACCATCCTTCCTATTTTATAGTAGTTGACTCAATCTTGTTGTTATGGGAATATGGATAGATAATTTTTTGTTTCATCTGATATAATATGTGTAAGTATTTCCCAATAAGTTGTTTTTGCTTAGGCTCCTACTATGCTATTGAGTGGTTCTCCCTTACTGTGGTACCATAGATATGGTCCCTCTTCTCCAAAAAGTTTATGAAAATTTGAACCAAATTTATCACAGATTTCCTCTTTAGAGTGTCAGTCTGCTCAATTTGGGAAACATCATAGGATGTATTACTCTAGTCGTGCCAACAAGCGGGCTCTCTGCCACTTTGATTTTGTTCATAGTGATGTCTGAGGTTCTGTAAAAGAAAGCAGTAATAACAATTTTTGATATTTTATTTCCTTTGTAGATGATTTTTCTTGTATGCCATGGATCTCTCTATTGAAGAGTCAAGAGTGTATGCTATCCATGGTTACACATTTTCATCAAGTAATAAAGGTCCAATTTTATTGCAATATTAAAATTCTCTAGCCTGATAATGTCTTGGAATATATTGAACATGCTATGGCTGATTTTTGTAGTTCAGTTGGAATGGTACATCATACCTCCATATGTACACCCCTCAACAGAATGAGTTGGCTGAGAGAAAAAACCATCATCTCCTCGATATTACCAGGACCATCATTTTTCAATCCACTATTCCTAAGAGATTTTGGTTGGATGCCTTATGCTCTAGCTTGATGGGGAATGTTAATATAGTTGTTGTACATTCCTAGTATTTAATTATGTTATGTTTCTTTATTGGTGAACTCTGATGTAATTCTCCTAGTTTTGTTATTATAAAAGGAGATGTAGCACACTGATCCTCTTATAAGTCATACATTACAACACCCTAATTTTCTATTCACGACATCTTTGCCTCCTTCTTTTAAGTTGGAATATATGTACCAAATTCCTATATATAAAAATATATATAAATAATACATACATATATATAAAATGAATATATATATATATATATATATATATATATATATATATATTGACACACATATATGCATACATACATACATACATACACACACACACACATATATATATATATATATATCTATATATATATACATATATATATATATATATATCTATATATATATATAATCCCATATACATATGTATATATGCAATAAACAACATAATATTTAATATAGTTGATGTTATATTCATGTGATGAACATGTGCATTTATATTTTTAAACACATAAATGAGAAAAATACAATATGGTAGAAAAAAATTAAATACATACTCTGAGAAGTTGTTTGAGTGTATGTACTTGAGATATAAGAAGAAAAAAGTTGTTGCTCACTCAATCCTAGGTCAATATTCTCTTGGTTACATTCAATCCCACTCTCCCCAATTATGCATCACCTGACTAATCGACGATCGAATCCTCGCCTCCCTAACTGACTCATCACCTCATTGATGTTTAGTTCCCCTTCCCCAACTGACTCATCTCTTTGACATTTCCCAAATGGGCTTTTTAACTCAGAGATCCTTCCCCCTCCCCTAATGGCCTCCTCATCTCGACAATCTATCAGTAGTCTGCATTCCCCAACCACTCTAACTCCTTGCTTCCGATTGTTGACTCATTTCACTCTCTATTGTTCATCATCTCTCCCCCATCTAGACTCTCTACCTCACCATGCACCCCACCTCTCTAACTCCTGGATGGTGACGTCTCCTCTTATGATCTGTCCTAGGTCAAGCACAACCGTTTACACACACTGCTTGATGGTCGTCGATGACTCTTGTGTTGCTCATGAGCCACCAAAGTCTCTTTGTCCCTCTGATTTCTTAAAGTAGGATGCTTTTGTCTCCCTATCCAATGCAGCCGTTAGGAAGTTCTTTGTTGTACACTAGGTATTACTTGTATGATGGCATCAATCAGGTGTTCAAGCCATGTACTGAACATGGGTAAGCAACAATAGTAATTTCTTTTGTTTTTTTCAATCATGCCTTCAATTGTGGCTTAGTTTTCTTTTGTTAATTGTATGTTAAATACTCACATAATCAATAGTATTGATGAATGATTTTTCACTTTTTTGTGCTTCATCCTTAACAATCAAGAGGTGACACCTTCTAGGAAACAACTGCCACTACTTCTTCAAGGCATCTAAGTTCCAAACCACAAAATATAAATGACAAGAATCTATAGGATGTCTTATTTCCAATTATAGTACAAGACATGGACACCAAAAGTTGTATCCAATTAGGTTAACTCTCCATAATTTTCCAATGCCTACAAGTAGTGATTCAATGATAAGTTATCTTATGTTAATCTACTTTGGAACAAAGTTTCACACAATGTTTACCTTGACTTGACAAAAGTGATGAATGACATAGCTAGATTGGCTAAAAAAAGTTGAAAAACCTATTGTCTACGATAATATGTGTTTTCTATGTCATCTAGAGGAAGAGGTGATTAATGATCTAGTGTTGAAGTATTCTTTACTTTGATATTATTTTGATATTAGTTTTCTTTTAGATTTATGCTTATTCACATTCAGGATTGAGCAATCCTTGTAATATTTTTTGTTGTGTAATTGTTCGTCATCTTCTATTTGGTTCAATATCATATTTTTCTTGAGAATTAAGATAGATGGGGGTAGTTGGCATCTTGTTAACCAGTCTCTGTTCCAATACTTACTGGTGGGAACCATCAAGGTTATGCACCCGCTTTGATGCATTTATATATGTATTGGATCTGTAATCACTAGTCCTCATTGTTTATATGTACACAATAGAAACACACTAGCTATTTAGTGTCAATATCATCCATATGTAATTGCATCTCGAAATAGCTTCCCCCTCTTGAACCATACACCTACATCTTAACAACATATTTGATGACAGTACAGAAAAAGCATGATGGAACTACTTCTCGGTATTATGCTAGATTGGCTTAATATAGAGTATGGACATGCCCATGCCTTATTTATGGCATATCCATGCTATTTTTGTGGTTGAGACACTTCCAAGATCACCACAAGAGTTCCTAATAAGTGTTTGTGCTTCCAAGTTGCTCTTATAGAGATTATAGTGATTTGCTTATGACTGATTTATGTAGTATTGAGGATGCATACTACACTCCTAGTGCATGACTTCTTTCATGTGCAAAAAATCAAAGATTTGTAGGAGGCACTAGATTGAATCTCGAATTAAATGAATTTATGAATAATATATTCACATTCTACTTACCCATTCATATGTTTTCCTATAAAATATTCAATTCCTAGTCAAGAGACCTTTTCAATGCCCAATACTTTTAGAAATTGCCTACTTGCATGTCCACAATATGTGTCCATGTCACCACTCTGTTGTTTGGGATCTTGTTTCATATTCGTCATATATTATTATGATGTTACATATTGAAAATCATAACTACATGGTTTATCACATTAATTTATGCACTATAATAGTATAATACCACAAATATGAAATCTTTCATATGGAATACATGGTGTAATATATACAACCACTGTTCCTTCTATCTTCTTCAGATTAATTTGCACACAAGATGAAAAAGTCATAATAAAAGAAATTTAGTCGAAAAGAAAATTTCCATGAATGTAGGGTTTTTCAACAAAGATTATTAGAATTCCATCATATCTATCCTTTAGGTAATGAACTCAATGTTGTTTCTTCTATTTCTAAGATGGTGGACTCTCTTGTAGCTTCTGACAACTGAGGTGGCCTCCTTGTTGCCAAGGCACATGGATATTCATATTGTTTTTTGGATAGTTTATTATCTCAACTTTTAGATATTCCTATCTAGACTTAACGTAGTTGGGAAGTCACTTAACTGAAAAACCATGAGGATCATCACTACTAGGTTATTGATATACATGACCCAATGTTTGAAAAATACAAAGTAATCTTATTTCTATGATATTTAAAATGAAATTCCCCTCTCTACATGGCCAAGCATGTCGCTCTAAATATCCTTCTTTTGGTAGGTAAGATTTAATAGCTAAATAGATTTGTGTTTAATGCAACTGTACAAATTATTAATTGTGTTTGCACCTTCTTTTGTCCATACTTAAATATCAAGTGGTCATGCATGCTTATTCTATTTTTCTCATAATCATAGGTAGTCAAGCCAATTTAAACTAGCTAAATATGGTTGTCAAATGTGGTTGTCGCCACAATGTGAAACCAACAGTAGAAAATCTAATATGATAATATATTCTAGGAATTTATTTGGTAATGGCATCCGCAATTGCATCATACTTCTTAGTGATGTAGGATACCTGGGGGTGATGCTGATATACCTCAGGAACTGTGATTATTGGCTTTCAAGGTGAGAGTGGTTGGTGTTTCTGATATGAGTAGCTTCATTGCTCAAATAGGAGTATGAAACGGTTAGATACTTCTACCATGAATTACCTTTGGCTATTTTGGTTGCATGGACTATTGCAACCAGCTATGCTACTGAGATAAGGTGGGGCTCCCTTGCTTGAAAGTTGGTTTTTTTGGGTGTCGTTTGCTACTACACCATAAGATGTGATATATTATTCTTGGTAGAATAGTAGGATAGAAAGAGTCTACACTTTACTATGTGATTTTCCTTTTTTTTTGGTCCACCTCATCACAACTGTTTGAATAGTTGGAACATCTTTAGTAAAAGGTATGTGCTTGTTACATTTCATGTGGAGGTACATTTACAAATAAATGGTGATTTCCTTCTAGCTTTGGTCTTGAACCTAGCTAGTAATTCTGGACAAGACACTTATTCTAGCTTTTCCATTCGAACCCTACCAAGATTCATTGACACTGACTCAGTCTAGTCCCTCTAGTAATCTCTTATGTTTGAGGGTAAAATATTGGCATGAAACGCCCAAGTCATCAATATCCATTGTGAGTAAGATTTCAATGAATTGGTTTCTAGTTCTCGAGTGGAATTTGGAGCTCCTTTTTTATTGGTTCAACATTGTTTTGATGTTTCCCACCATTTCCTAGGCCACATTACTTGATTTTGCAATCAATAACAACTATCTCTAGACAGAAAGGCCTTTCCCATCTGACCTAGAGGAAATATTTATGATCACAAATATGTTGTGGTCAGAAGAAATTCTTGACGGGACATAGTTTCTACCATTCTTTCTATTCAGAGTCAACAACACTTCATTGGCGATGACTTGGTCTATACCTTGTGTTTTGAGGATGACATATTAGTTTGTTGTGCCCAAGTCAGGAGACTCAATGTGAGTGGGAGTTCAATGAAGTGATTGCTAGATTTGGAGTCTAATTAGGAGCTACCTCTTTTTGTTGATTGATTCACCGTTGGGTTGATGTCGCCCACCATTGCCTAGGATTCCTTACTTTCTAGTGCAATCTTTTACAATTGTCTCTAGGGAGAAAGGTCATTTAAGAGGATCAAAACAACCTTAGATAGAGGTGCGTAAGTGGATGGCTGCATACAGACATACCACTTCCTCACTGTCCTCACCTTTCAGATCTTTTAAAGTGTTATGTAAAAATATGAAATTAATTATTTCTACTTGTTGATCATCCACCCTCCTCATTTGGTGGATTTGTCTTTCCTATCTTTCTAAGATAGTCCAGGCTGACAAGAATTTTCTACTATTTGATTTTCTCATTCATTAGAATAACTATATTGCATCTTTCCTCTTGCGTGCTTCATGGTGAATATGTAGGAAAGTTTTCTAAAAAAGTAGTATGTGGTATATACCAAAAGATCGTTCATTGAAGATGTACTCAAGAATTTAGTAATGTGTAAGTTGTATTTTTTAATGTTACGCCTTTGTTATATTTATAATTAAGAACAACATGTATCAATATTGCACTTCTCATTCTGAAGTGCAACTTATAATATTATTCTTATACAGTTTTCACCTAAATGGCGATCTACCATATATATTGTACAATTATGTGGAGATCAAGTTCTTGAATTTGTTTAATTATGCACAAGTTCCAACCGCTATGCACTGAAATCAGCATTGCAGATTCATAGAAGAAGTGAAAAACTAGCCCGTATGGAGGATTGCAAATTACTAAAAATGCTAGCAACTAGTGGACTATACGTTTTAGTATTTAACCAAGAATAATCAACAAAGAAGCCATGTGATGTAAACCTTTGCGCTGATTGGTCTCAACTATTGATATCATTCGTAGCGAAAATGTTCTTTCTGGTCTTTTTTTGGTGTTCTAAAACTTGAAATTACTATTACATAACACTTTTTGTGTGTTTGTATCTTGTTTGAGGGGCAAAGTTGATATGTCCTCTCCTTTGTAGAATTGTTTTAAGATTAATAAAAATAAATTTTTGACGTGTTGCTGCTCGTTGTATCTTGGATACTATGGCTTGTTACAAAAAGATCTTGTATGCATATATATTGTGATATCGTTGGTTTATTTGTTTGCGTGATGAACCCATTGTCTTGACAGTCTAATCATCTTCAATTTGGGTTCTAATTATTTTTATTCTGTGTGCCACCACCACAACATGGCAGGTCTCGACTTGCGTATGTCATTTCTTATTGTCATTAGGCATTAGAAGTATAGACATGTCATCCATGCTTGTCACCTATTAGCCTACTTTACGAAATAGGTGACATGGGTTACTATGAATTTTCTAGAGTAGGAGATGGTGAATTATGTCACCTATTGCCATGATTTAGAATATGGAAATCATCTATAGGTGGCTGGCGATTGATTTCACATAGGTTACATAGCACAATACCCACACTTAATAGGTGACATATATTTTTAGGATGATGGGTGAATACTTTTTGATTAAACGTTACATGTTCGAACGTCATCTATACCCCATTTTATAGTAGTGCGTCAAGTCTGATAGAGTTACTAGTATGTAAGGTTTCATGCTGTAAAAACTCTTTTTGTTTGCCCACAAAGAGAGGGTGAGATGAATAACATAACCTCTATAAAGAAAAACTATTGTCAATGAGAAAATATGTGAAAAGGTCGTCACGTTAACCGTGTCAACGCTCCAGCCAATTCAATATGCACAAAAGTTGCGTCAGTCTGATTAATGTTTTCTTTACCGTACAACGCATTTGTAAGGAGAATTGCGGTATATTCGTAGATCATCGTGAGCACAAATACACGAAACGAGTTGGTTCGTGGCTGACGTGACGGTCCAGTTGTTGGTTCTTTATCAGGCAGAATGCCGTTGACCTGAATTACACGCGTACCGCTCAGACCTTCTCTCAAAATGCACACAGAGGCGGCGTAAATTGGCTCCTCCCTTGTCCATAATTATTAGCGAGGGGGAGCAATTAGCGAGCGGGCAAAGGCATCGGGAAGAGAAAGATGGGCATCATTTCCAGGAAAATCTCAGTTTCCAGTGTAGTTGTACTGTTTGTGTGGTTGCTAAGCAACCCAGCAGCTGGAGCAAGCTCCGACAGTTGTAGCCGCAAGTGCGGAGACATGGACATACCATATCCATTCGGGCTCAAAGTAGAGGATATAAACTGCTATCGAAAAGGTTCATTCGCGCTAAACTGCAGCCACTCCACCACACCGCCCAAGCTGTTTCAAGGCAATGTTGAAGTGATCTCCATATCGCAGCCAGCTGCAAAGATCAGCATCCTGCTCGATATGTCCTTTGACTGCTACTCCGCCTCCGAGGTTCGCGATCCCAGAAATTGGAACATTCGTCTGCCGGCTACATACACCTTTTCCCACACAGACAATGTGTTCACTGGCGTTGGATGCGACACTCTTGCTCAGATCGAAGGGCCCTTGGATCAGAGCTTCACGGGGGGTTGTCTCTCCGTGTGCGACCGCCACAGCACCATCCCTGACGGCGAGTGCTCTGGCATTGGCTGCTGCCAGGCGGCTGTCCCGCAAGGCCTTCAGCAGTATAATACGAGCTTCGGCGTCACCAACAACCACAGCCGCGTCCTAGACTTCAACCCATGTAGCTACTCTTTCTTAGTCCAAAAGGGCAACTACAGCTTCCATAAATCGGATCTCAAGAACCTAAACAAGAACCTGCTCTTCCCGGTTGTACTGGATTGGTCGATTGATCCCAGTCTCAGCTGCGAAAAGGCCGTCAAGAACAAGACATCATACGCTTGCATCAGTGCTGACAGCGTTTGCCTCAATGCTTCAAGTGGTGTGGGTTACATCTGCAACTGCTCTAATGGTTTCCAGGGCAATCCGTACGTCGTGGATGGATGCCAAGGTAAATATATTACATAGACTGCTGATTTTAACTTAGATATTTGGATTTCATGTCCTGGTATCCCACTAAATGCCACTGCGTAACTTATATATCTTCAACCGAATTGCAGATATCGATGAGTGCAAACATCCGGACACATACCCATGCAATGGGACGTGTATCAACAATTATGGTGGCTACAACTGTACCTGCCCCAAGGGCTTCACAGGAGACCCCATGGGATCCGGATGCCAGCGGATCGCATCTGCCACATCAAGATTTCCTATTGCAATCATAATTCCAGGTAATTAACTTGTTTTCCATCAGCAGGTTTTAATCTTTCTGTTTGAGCAACCCTTCGTTCTAAATGATCAACAACCCTCGGAAAAATCCAAGCAGATTCGTGTATCCAAGATAAATCACTGAAATTCAACCGTGCAGCTTAAAAATATTCATTTTTCTAAAACATACATAGTGTGCATTAAAATTAGTGTCATATTGATTAAACAAAGAACATTACAAAATGAGAGAAATACTTCCTACATTGAGAAAAACAGAATATAGCTCGACAATCTACCGGCAGAAATATATTCAGAGTAATCATACATGTATCCGTTAATATCCATGTATCCGTAAACTCAGAATATCTACTGTCTTTCTCTCATATATCTATATTTAGAATAGACATACATGCATCCGAATTTATGAAACTAGATATCACGACAACATAATATGGATTTGACGACGTGCATGCATGTCATGTTATTTTGTCATTAGAAACATATCTTGATCAGGTGCAAAATAGTTCATGTTTTGAATCTTGTTGATATTTTTCTTACTTTACAAGTTCTTTATATACTACAGGAAGTTCATGCTTAAATTAAGTTTTCATTCTATAAACCAATCATAAAATTTTAATTCAAAAGGTTGTTTCTTCATAACCAAAAACTCATTAAATTTTTTGACGCTCGACTATGATGATTTAGAATCAGTTAAATAACTTTATGAATAAGGAATGAGGCTTTGATGCTGACGAGGAATCAAATTTTTTGAGTTTTCAATGTTATAACAATAGTATAAATGGATAAGGTTATCTACAAAGAGGAATCTCCTCTTTGGCATCCAGTTAAGTAATGAAAAGGTCCCGAGTTCAAAACCCAATGGGTATAGAGGTGTGTTGTTGCTCACGTGGATGTGATTAATAGAATGTACACTTGAAAACGATTGAAGGTACCAAATTACAGTTATGAAACAATGGCTATTAGTTGGCATATAACGTAAATGATTGTTAATGATGATAAGCATTGAGCATTATTGTAACGACCCCGCCTTCCGATAACCCCCAATTAAGGGAGACCAAAAGTTCAGAGCCGTTATCCCAATTAACATGATCAAAAGATCAACAATTAATCAGTAATAATTATGAAATTCTACCAAACTAAACTGAAAGGCTGTAATAAAATTAAACTTTTCATACCTTTTTTAAAAACTTTGATATCTACTTCTATCCACATGTAGAGTCTATTCTAACTAATCCTCCTTTATACTTTAAATCTTATTTAATTCCTCATATGCCACTTAACTGTTTGTCCTTTTCACTTGTACCTAAAATGTCGACAAATAAAACGTTGGTCAGCATAATTGAATATGCCGGTATGTGGGGGAAACAATAATCATACAACTATGATAACAATGTAATCAGCCAAATATCATTTAACAGCCAAGATTACGTCTTAATCAATACTACTCAATCCTTACCTATCTCCTATTTCTGTGTTTTCCCTACAGCGGACTTAGATACTTATATATATATATATATATATATATATATATATATATATATATATATATATATATATATCCTCTCTCACGTGGTAGATCCTTACCCCCATGGCCCTACCTCATAGGTAGCCAATACTTAGGGTTATGGAGTCGCATGGCCCTACCC
Organism: Alisma plantago-aquatica; assembly: GCA_963693085.1. NCBI lineage: Eukaryota > Viridiplantae > Streptophyta > Magnoliopsida > Alismatales > Alismataceae > Alisma > Alisma plantago-aquatica. Next base: position 696,170,602 of record OY856409.1, read on the forward strand.
AAAGGTAGCCCAATCCCTGACTCAAGGTGACTTGATGGACCTACCCCATTGGTAGCCATGTACTAAGTCATCCAATGACCTAATGGACCTACCCCATAGGTAGCCATGTACTAGGTCAATCTATCAAGCTATAGAGGGGACTAGGATCTGAGCTAGTAGGGACATATCTTAGGTGATAGTCATATCCACATTATAGTTAGCATGAATTAATTCATCCAATAGTTTAATTCAAGCCATTGATGTAAACTTTAAAAATCCTCAGAAAACTAATTTGAGATATTCATAAGCGTAACCACATACATGTCAGGCTGATTTGAGACAGAATTAATCCAATCAATGCAAAAAATCCAATAGGCAGGCAAGCACACAAAGAGATCATGAAATATGCACACAATCTCCTATCATTGATCATGCCATCAAGATCTATTAAACCTAGTTCACTTCCTAGGGTTTCTAGTCCACTTTTAGGGTTCCAATTGCAATTAGGGTTTCACTTCATTTTTAATCTTTTAAACCTTAATTTTATACAATTACTCACAAATCCTAGTTATCTCATCGATTCTTCACGAAAGATATTAAGGTTACCTTTTAACAACATATGACCCTAATTTCAGATTAAAGGCACAATTAAATGTCAAATAAGTCTATTATGCCCCTTTTACATTAAAACTACCATTTTTATCTTTTTAATTCATGACAAGATCATTAGGCCCAATTATCATCTTTGGTTCCTTTCAAATTAACAACTTATCTTTTATGAACTCTATTTATCACTAATTCCACATTTATCCATTAGAAAACCCTAATTACCATATTAAGGATATTTGTCCACAATTAGGGACTTTTATACTTGAAATAGCCTAGAGCCATCATATCTCAGCTTAATTCATGAATTTGAATAATTAAAGCTATTAAGAGTCACAATGACTAACATTAGGATTTCAAGGCCCATTAAAGCTCATTCATGTACATGGAACTCTAACCAATTACGTACAAAGTTCATCCTTTTAGATCTTAATGTGTCTTTTAACATTAACAGGTTAATATCAACTTTAATCATCCATAAAACCCTTTTAAATACATTAATCATCTCAAATTAGGGTTTCCTAATTATTAAAGCATCAAAGTTGATAACGTCCACTACTTTTCAAATTGTATAAGGAATTATATTCTAAATCTATTTGTACTAGAGTCCTTGCATTTTTATGAGCAAGATTCATATTTTATATTCATCCATCCGAGCTACCAATAAAAAGATACATTTTTTGCATTATTTCACTTACTTGACCAATGGTAGGCTGCCACGTCAACCTTTCCACGCAACGCAACCCGTTTTGGAAATATAACCAATTGACGGTTCTGCCTACATTTAAGTTGGTTGTTTCTTCATCCCGTAAAGGGGCAAAATGATCCAACGCCTCAGCCTTCTTCTTCAACCTCACGCAGCCCTAGCACTACCGACAGCAGCAGCTCAAGGGAGCTTCCTCCTATGCCTCCTTGGACCCTAGGGGCACCGATGACCATCCCATTGCTTTTGCCGCCCTCCTCCGCACCTGCGGAGGTATCAATACATGGTCGAGGTGGCGTGGACTGGGCTCGACAGTCTACTACTCGCGATGGTCATATGCAGCCGAGCTGTGGCTACTGCGTTCGGCTAGGACAAGGGGACGATCACCCAAACACCCCATGATGTTACGGGAGCAGAAAACCTCCAACGCCACTCTTCCACAACCCATTGTTGCTCTAGAAAAGCTTTACTTTCACAACTAGGGTTTGAACAAATAGAAGAAGATGGGGAAGACAAAGAGATGCGTGGGATCTCTCTTGAACTCGAACCAGGGGTTCTACCCCTTATATAGGGGAGGGTATCCACGCTCTAAGGTGTTCATCCATGAGTTAATAAGTTCTTTTCCCAATAGGAACCCAAGTTCCTTCATTAAGAAGCAATCCAGTCTCTCCTAATAATCTTCTTAATAACCCATGTTCATTGGATATTTAGGAATTCGAAAATTCTCTCTCTTATTCTCTTTATGCTTGACTATTAATCCATTGTCATGAAATAATATTTTCTTTTAGTAGAAAATACCTCCTTTTTAACAATGCCACAAAATTCATTAATTATGCATCACATTATCCTCTTTTTTGTATTATTGGTATTATCTCTTTCTTTTTCTCCATTGGGGCTCCTTGTACCCCAAGAAACTCTAATATTTTGAAATTCTTTTTAGTGGATACTCATTATCCTTCTAGATGCATCTATATCCATTATTTCTCATTATCTTACTTGTTTCTTTATTAAAATATCTCTTTTTGAGGATTTCCCTTTATCTCTCTTTTTATTTTCCTTATTGGAATTCCTTTTAACATTAGGAACCTTATGGATACGAAAATCCACCAAAGATAACTCAATCATACCTCTTTCCACTTATTTCCCATATTTTATCATTATTTTCAATTTCTTTCTTAATAAAGAAATATTTAATTGATCTTTTCTTTTCTTGTTGCATTATCTTTGCAACTTTGGACTCCTTGGAACCCAAGGAACCCAAGAGGCATGAAATCCAACTTTAGATAACATTCCTTTGCCTTCTAGAGGTTTCTACATCTTTCTTTTCTCCATTTCTTATTTACTTATTTAATAATGGAGTTTATCCTGTTTTTTCCTTGTTATTGGGCCCAATAGCCAATAAAGCCCACAAAAAAAAACAACAAGGCTATTGTAAACGAAATCCATTTATTCAAAACAAATTATATCATTATTTCTTCAAATATCTTTAATAGGAGAAATTGCATTTCTCACCAAAAGAACCCAAAAATTGGGGTTGTAACATCCTTCCCCTCTTATAGGAATTTTTGTCCTCAAAATTTCATCAGGAAAACAAACAATTCAGGATAAGCCTTTTCCATGTCCATCCTTGGCCCCTATGTGGCTTTACCTTATCTATGGTGATTCCAACAAACATTTATCATCACATATTCTTTTCTCCGAGTTCTTTCACCTTGGCATCTATAAACCTCACTGGTGACTCAGGTCATTTCAGCCTCCCTTGGGGCTCACTAGGTTCATTGCTCAGCACATGGCACGGGTACCTCACATAGTGCTCTAATTTGGACACATGGAACTCATCACACATTACTTTATCTTGAGGAGTAAGGTCAAACATAACCTCCTCCACCAATCCATCTCAAAAGAACCCATGTATCGGGGACTCAACTCTCTTAGCTATAACTTAGAGGGGTCAGATCTTCTCATCACATACTCTCCCACAGTGAACTACATGCCAGTCTACTTTGCATCATCTCACAACTCATGTCACCCTTGGACTCTCTTTCAGCCATTGCACGATCAAAGCGACTTCATATGCACACACTGTGGTTCTTTTCTGACCTTCATGAGGTCCCTTCGCCCACATCATCTTAATGAAGTGGTGACCGACACAACCTCTCTTACAGAGCTTCTTTACATCTCGATATAGGATATGATGGTTAATATCACTTTTTCCATAGGAAAAAATTGTCACCATGTATCACCCTGAATGAGCTCACATGCTCTCATCAGACCCTCTAGTTTGGATCATACTAACCATTAGTTAAAGGTGATAAACTATACTAATATCGAGTTCTTTATGTATCTACTTCCACCTCATGGAAGTAAATCTCTAGGTTATACTCAATAACTTTGGAACTCCCATCATGGTGTAGTTGAACCATCTCTTTCTCATATGTAATTCAATCAGATCTGTCCCTTGACAGTATTCTTTCTTTCTCATGTCATCTAGGTAAGGCGATCTACCATAACCCATATTTCATCTTGACCTTACTTGGTCTAGGGGAGACTTATCACAACACCCATAGTGATGAACTCCCATTCCCTCTCGGGGACTCTTCATCTACTATACCAACACACTAGGTTACTGGTGTTCATCCTTCACCTTATGGCTTGCATGGTGACAAGCCACATGCAACTTCATCTTAAGCATCCAAAGTACTATTATCACTTACTATCTTCTTAGTACCATGATGTACGGTGATATTAAAATCATGATCTCATGTATGACATGATTCCTCAAGATTGATTCCTCAGAAACCCTAAACCACTCTAGTCGGGGTTTCATCACCTTCTTTTCCAGAGAAGTGCATCTGAAGTTCTACCACCATCCTTTTATTAAATCAAGGCCTAGGCTGGCTAATTAAGCAACCACTAACTTGATCAACGATCTCGTTACATCTGAATGATCGCCCTAACATATCTCCTTTTCAAACTTAGGGCTAACCTAACAACCTCTTTTAGCCTCTAGCTAAACTAGGCAGCTGCATCTCAACCAAAGCATCCATTACCACTTCACATCCTTAGGCGTAAGGTAATGTTGAAGACATACACCCCCATATATTCCACTTATTATCTCATTTCAAACTCTAAGTCTATCTTCATCAAGAAAACTCTAAGCTCATTCTCTTGGTTTTCGAACTCAACCTTGTATAACTCATAGCTCATGATAAAAACATCCTCATAAGATGACTACCTTATTTCTCTTAGTGTTTGTAAACCATCCACATATCATTCACTCCACAAGGGTATGCTATCATCTTTGTACTCATACCTTATAGCAACGTTCCAACTCACATCATCTTTATCCTTGGTCTATGACATGCGTATTGTCCTATCTCTCACTCCCATAACAAGAGGAAATAAGTATTTGGCTGCAGTCCAAATACAAAGTTCTTCCTATTCCAAGAGTAGAGATGGTACATCCCACCTTGCCCGTACAACTTCAAATCGAAGTTGAAATGTGCAACTTATGTCTCAACATCACAATCATCTTGATATCAAAGGTCACAAACGTCCTTCTATTTAGGGTTTACATCAACATGAGCATGCTTAACCCAACCAACTACTAAGGCACAAGAAAACCACCTACTAAACAATGCTAGGTCATACTTCATCTCATTCCTCAACATTATATCAGAATCATACCTTCCCATGTTATCAACTTAGTTGTGAGGGGTTCATCAAACATACCTTAAACATAAGGGGTTTCCCTTTCCTCTAAACATTAGGAGTGCCATGCTTAACTCTATAGAAACTGAAATCTCATCATGAGCATCAGGTACACCACTTCCCCTGTTAGGCCAAGGAACCCTAGGTTCACCTTTCTGCAAGAGCTGTCCAACTGTATGCTCAACATTCTAACCACGAACCAAGCATGTATAAGGCATGCCATGTCCTTCCAGCCATCCTTCTACTCTAGTAACACCTCAAAGTTGAGTCCTCCTCAAGGACAGCCAACAAGGTATAAGGCTTCATCACTTGTTACTAAACCTCTTCAGGGTCTAAGGAACTCTTCTTCCTAACCCTAGAAGGTGAACATCTATAACATAGGCTCATAGGTACCAACAGCCTCATCCTCTCTCTAGGTTTTGGTTCCTCCAAAGGCAACCAAGCTATCATCAGCCTCCAGATATCATGCATGAGGCAACCGCTATCATCCACTTAGGTCGTATCATCCTCAACTCCCCACTATTCCTCATATCTCGGAGTCTAAGCTTCCAACCTTCTTGCTTGGGGTCCTACTCTCTCTCTCTCTCTAGAGCTAACCCTACAAATAGCCTTACTACTAGAGGTCCTCTCTCCATGAAGGAAGATCAAGCTCACAAACATACCTCTACATGGGTGAAGCGTATGTTCAAACTTATGTTTGCTCAAGATTATCCATAGCCCTTCATGCTTATCTCATAAGCCACCCATCATACTCTCTTGGCCAGGGTTTCAACCTACTGCACGCACTACTGACGTACTCTGGGTGCATGCTATGTCCTACTCACATAAGCTCCTAGGGTTTCTATAGGTTATTTAATAGCCTCATCATGGAAGGAGCTATCCTTCATTCTAACATGCACGACCCTTTCCAGGGTTGGGTTGCCAAAGGTACTAGGTCATTCAACCTGACATGGCTCATAACGTCATGGGCATCCAAAGGCATGTCAACACACCTGGTCTATCATGACGTCTAACTCATCATGTAATCTCTCTCTCTAACCACCCTTAGGGTTAGGGTTAGCATCATCCTCAAAGGATGTGCCAAGTCTCTACTTGTAATGGAGGTCTCTACCTCCAAGACTAACTCCCACTACTCATCCTCCTGACAAGAAGGTCTAGCCTCAGGTCTTTCCTGAGGGCATGAAAACTCATGTCATACAACCTAAGCATGCAGCTATTCTTTAGTTTACAATTAAACTATTAAGCTTATGTCCATGGTATCTTATTTACATGCTTTTCATTAGTTTGGTGGAGGATTTTTTAAACCTTATCAACTTTACCCATGCCTCGAGAGGGTAAGGAAGAGAGAGAAAAACCCTAATCCTTAAAATCCTTAACAACATTTGAGTTGAGAAGGGATGAATAAGATGAGAGAGTCATAAAGGTATCTTATTTCGAGTCAAATCCTGAGACATTGGCCAGGCAGTCACACCAATCTAGTTGTCCTCGTATTCCGACCAGCGGTGTGGAGGAAAATCTTGCCAGCCCTCAGACGTGATCCTTTTCTAGACACCTTTGTCTTTCGGAAAATCCTCTAATAACTCCCTTGGGTTCTACAAAGTTTGTAAAATCTAATAATTATTAAAGATTAAATGACGAACCTATGCTCTAATACCAAATGTAACGACCCCGCCTCTCGATAACCCCCAATTAAGGGAGACTAAAAGGTCAGAGCCATTATTCCAATTAACAGGATCAAAGGTTCAATAATTAATCAGTAAGAATTATGAAGTTCTACCAAACTAAACTGAAAGGCTGTAATGAAATTAAACTTTTCGTACCTTTTTCAAAAACTTGGATATCTACTTCTATCCACATCTTGAGTCTATTCTAACTAATCCTCCTTTGTACTTTAAATCTTATTTAATTCCACATATGCCACTTTACTATTTGTCCTTTACACTTGTACCTAAAATGCTGACAAACAAAACGTCGATCAACTTAATTGAATATGTCGATATGTGGGGGAAACAATAATCGTGCAGCTATGATAACAATGTAATAAGCCAAATATCATTTAACATCCAAGATTACGTCTTAAGCAATGCTACTCAATCCTTACCTATCCCCTATTTCTGTGTTGTCCCTGCAGTAGACTTGGATACTACCTCTCTCACATGGTAGATCCTTACCCCCATGACCCTACCTCACAGATAGCCAATACTTAGGGTTATGGAGTCGCATGGCCCTACCCAAAGGTAGCCCAATCCCTGACTCAAGGTGACTTGATGGACCTACCCCATTGGTAGCCATGTACTAAGTCATCTAATGACCTGATGGACCTACCCCATAGGTAGCCATGTACTAGGTCAATCTATCAAGCTACAAAGGGGACTACGATCTGATCTAGTAGGCACATATCTTAGGTGATAGTCATATCCACATTATAGTTTGCAAGAATTAAATTCATCCAACAGCTTAATTCAAGCCACCAATGTAAACTTCAAAAATCTTCAAAAAACTAATTCGAGATATTCATAAGCGTAACCACATACATGTCAGGCTGATTTGAGATAGAATTAATCCAATCAATGCAAGAAATCCAATAGGCAAGCAAGCACACAAAGAGATACTGAAATATGCACACAATCTCCTATCATTGATCATGCCATCAAGATCTATTAAACCTAGCTCGCTTCCTAGGGTTTCTAGTCCACTTTTAGGGTTTCCACTGCAATTAGGGTTTCACTTCATTTTTACTCTTTTAAACACTAATTTTATAAAATTACTCACAAACCCTAATTATCTCATCGATTCTTCACAAAATATATTAAGGTTGCCTTTTAACAACATATAACCCTAATTTTGGATTAAAGGCACAATTAAATGTCAAATAAGTCTATTATGCCCCTTTTACATTAAAACTACCATTTTTATCCTTTTAATTCATGACAAGATCATTAGGCCCAATTATCATCTTTGGTTCCTTTCAAATTAACAACTTATCTTTTATGAACTCTATTTATCACTAATTCCACATTTATCCATTATAAAACCCTAATTACCATATTAAGGGTATTTATCTACAATTAGGGACTTTTATACTTGAAATAGCTTAGAACCATCATATCTCAGCTCAATTCATGAATTTGAATAATTAAAGCCATTAAGAGTCACAATGCCTAACATTAGGGTTTCAAGGCCCATTAAAGCTCATTCATGTACATGAAACTCTAATCAATTACATGCAAAGTTCATCCTTTTAGATCTTAATGTGTCTTTTAACATTAATAGGTTAATATCAACTTTAATCATCCATAAAACCCTTCTAAATACATTAATCATCTCAAATTAGGGTTTCTTAATCATTAAAGCATCAAAGTTGATAATTTCCACTACTTTTTGAATTGCAATAGGAATTATCTGCTAAACCTATTTTTTTTTGTATTCCTTGCATTTTTCTGAGCAAGATTCATATTTTATACGCATCCATCCGAGATACAAATAAAAAGAAATGATTTTTTCATTATTTCACTTACTTGACCAATGGTAGGCTGCCACGTCAACCTTTCCATGTAACACAGCCCATTTTGGAAATATAACCAATTGACAGTTCTGCCCTCATTTAAGTTGGTTGTTTCTTTAGCCCACGGAGGGGCAAAATGGTCCAATGCCTCTTCCTTCTTCTTCAACCCCGCGCAGCCCTAGCGCTGGCAGCAGCTCAAGGGAGTTTCCCCCTCTGCCTCCTTGGACCCTAGGGGCACCAGCGACCATCTCATTACTTCCGCCGCCCTCCGCCGCACCTGCGGAGGTCTCAATACATGGTCGAGGTAGCATGGACTGGGTTCGACAGTCTTCCACTCGCGGCGGTCATATGCAGCCGAGATGTGGCTGCTGTGTCTGGCTAGGACGAGAGGACGATCACCCAAACACTCCATGATGTTGCGGGAGCGGCAAACCTCCAACGCCACTCCTCCACAACCCATTGTTGCTCTAGAAAATCTTTACTTTTCGCAACTTAGGTTTGAGCAGATAGAAGAAGATGGGGAAGAGAGAGAGATGTGTGGGATCTCTCTTGAACTCGAACTAGGGGTTCTACCCCTTATATAGGGGAGGGTATCCACGCCCTAAGGTGTTCATCCATGAGTTAATAAGTTCTTTTCCCAATAGGAACCCAAGTTCCTTCATTAAGAAGCAAACCTCTCTCTCCTAATTATCTTCTTAATAACCCATGTTCATTGGATATTTAGGAATTCGAAATTTCTCTCTCTTATTCTCTTTATGCTTGACTTTTAATCCATTGTCACGAAATTATATTTTCTTTTAGTAGAAAATACCTCCTTTTTAACAATGCCACAAAATTCATTAATTATGCATCACATTATCCTCTTTTTTGTATTGTTGGTATTTTCTCTTTCTTTTTCTGCATTGGGGTTTTTTAGTGGATACTCATTATCCTTCTAGATGCATCTATATCCATTATTTCTCATTATCTTACTTATTTCTTTATTAAAATATCTCTTTTTGAGGATTTCTCTTTATCTCTCTTTTTATTTTCCTTATTGGAGTTCCTTTTAACATTAGGAACCTTATGGATATGAAAATCCACCAAAGACAACTCAATCATACCTCTTTCCACTTATTTCCCATATTTTATCATTATTTTCAATTTCTTTCTTAATATAGATATATTTAATTGATCTTTTCTTTTGTTGTTGCATTATCTTTGCAACTTTGGACTCTTTGGAACCCAAGAAACGCAAGAGGCATGAAATCCAACTTTGGATAACATTCCTTTGCCTTCTAGAGGTTTCTACATCTTTTTTTTTCTCCATTTCTTATTTACTTATTTAGTAATGGAGTTTCTTCTATGTTTTCCTTGTTATTGGGCTCAACAGCCACTGAAGCCCACATAAAAAACCAACAAAAGTATTGTAAATGAAATCCATTTATTCAAAACAAATTATATCATTATTTGTTCAAATATCTTTAATAGGAGAAATTACATTTCACACCAAAAGAACCCGAAAATTGGGGTTGTAAAAATTATCGATTGAGCGATTAGGTGCGTCAAAAATCATTCATACATGATAAAGGTCATTCACATCTAAGTATATTCGTAAAAATGACAATTTGTTTGTCTTGGGAAACCATGATGAGCTGTTTGCCTTTGACAAAATCATATGCAAGAATGTTTTCCTTACCTTCATTTGATTTCACCTCAAAGTATTGATCCTACTTTAGTTTAAATGTATGGTTCTCTAAAATAAACTAGATCAATTTTCCTTTTTCTTTAGCTTGGTTAGCAAATTGCACAACAAAAGGTATTCTAATTTTATGTTCAATGGATTTCTTAATGTCTCTTTGCCATCACAATTCCTTTCGAAAATGTAATGAGTTCACTAACCAAGCTTTTCACGCTATTCACTTTTTACACCTTGCACAAACCATTTTCTTGGCGTCATACATCACACAATTAGTAGTTTTTTGCACAATAGTTTTTGTTCAACTACTTCAACATTGAACTCATTCTTCAATGGTTTTTTTGAATGTAATTGTATGTTAGTGTGTGATGGGTTTCCTTAATCCTTCTAGCTTTGGTTTTTAGAGTACTTTTACAATAAGGTAAGCAATTAATATATTAAATGAAATAATGTCTTCATGTTTGCACAAAGTTTGGAAAATATTTCTACTCCTAGCTTTGCACATTTGGAAAAAAGTGATAAAAAATATGAGAAATTAGTTTGTGTGATTTATAAGAAGTGGATAGTTGATTTTAAGTAGTTTTTTGGAGAGTTGGAAAAGTGGGATGTATCTTGAAATTCCACCCTGTATAGATTTTTACTAGGGTAAAATCACGTGCAAATTTGAGGGTTGTCTACTCTTCCATTATGCATTTTGGACAGAGGTTGTTCCTGGTCATGTTTCTTTTAGACTTCAAGAAGTTTTTCATTTAGTGGTCATGAATAAATTACTAATTAAACATGTAAAAGTATATAACTAAATCTTCCCATGATATCCAATGTACCATTACATATGACCTTTACTTTTAAATTAAAACACAAAATTTTATCTCATATTGAGTTCTACTCGATGATAATTCCACATCTACAAGTCCTTTTTTGTAAACTTGGCAGACATGATAAAATAAGTTGGATGATAAATGCTTTGTCAAGCCAAACTTGGAAATATCCACAACCCAAATGATGATCTTATGCCACCATTGTGCTCACTTACGTGTTTGTTAGGTTGGGAAAGATCTTTATGCCAGTTAGATATCAATTCCAGGTAAAGCAACTACCACATTAAATCCTGGATCTCAACTCTATTATGTTCTAAGTTCGAACTACATTTTCATTTTCTTGCTCATGTATTTGGCTAACACATTTAATTATAAAACCCATAGAGAATTATGTATAGACATTCAAAGAATCAATGAATTTCTCATGTGCAATTTTTATACATTTTGATTATAATTAGTGATGTACATTGAGCAATACAAAATGTAGAGGTACCTTTTTCTGAATTTCTTCCTTGTCATATTTTAAAGGGTCATCTTTAAAATTACATACCTAATGAATACATGGATGTTATAAAATCATTCATCTAGAATGATATGGGTAGTGAGGAGTATTGTAACATACTCTGAGTCCTACTACTACAATTTCACTAGTATGCAAACCATTATTTATGTGTCATTTGTTGCATTGCTTACTGAGCATATATGGCACTACCTCTCAGGAACATAGAAAATTGACCTACAAATTATCTATTTTCATCATATTTTATGTATTATTCATAAATTTTGTATGGTTCTTGCCTATTGATTCTCATTCATCAAACATGTTCTATTATTTAGAAATTTTATGCAATAGACGGACAAAATTAGCATGAAAAATCATTGATGAAGGTGATAAAATCATCTTTTTTTTAAAATAATAAAACATCGAAGGATCCATACGTTTTATTGTGTATGATTTATTGGTAGTTTTTTCTATTTTTAGCCATTTTTCTTAATTTATTATTTTGTTTATTTCCACTAACAAGTAAAATCCAAGTGCAAAAGGAGGTTGTTTTTATATTATTTATATCCCTTTTTAATATGTGACCCAAATTTTGTGCAATAACAAAGTAAAAATTTCAATTAGAGTGTGAAGCTTTCTTGTAACATGTTTATAAGTATGAACCAATATTTCATGATAATCCTCAAAAATATCTAACTTCTGTAGAAGTCATTGATCAAAGTATATGTGACTAGAAAACAAATATTCTTTTGTAAAGAAAGGCATCAATGTCCAAACATAAAATTTAATTCCAAAACGTCATGTTCCAAAAGATAGAATTCTACTTTAGCAATTTAAGGTTCATAAAGAGTTATTAATATGTATAAATAACATCCAATATACAAGTTCAAGTAGTAAGTCCATATTTCTTTAGTCGGGGTCCACTATTAATTTGCATTGAAAACATTTTTTCATTTAGATTTTATGGTCTGTATGATAAAGAATCCCTACATCATGTTTTAAACATGACTTGTAGCATGACAAACAAACCTACTAGGTATTTCTTGACCCTTTTGTCAAGTATCTTCACGAAACCGTTTGTTACCCAAATCCTAAATCCAATTGACTATAAAATCAATGGCGATAGGACCTAGGTTTCCGTCCTTAGCATGGTATTAGCAAAGTGTGAATGTGGAAGCTTAAAGCTTAACATACATGAACAAATCACAAGAAAAAGACACCAAAAATATCTGGACATTCAACAATATTATTAAGAAACATCCTTTAATTACAATATTTCAGTTACATATTTAAGAGTACAATTTTATGAGAGTGCTCATGTATACTAGGGATCTTACAATAAGTACACCTGACATAGCTCACCAATCCCAACTGTGACACCTCGCCACACTAGATGAGATTACCCAAAACACAAAACAAAATCAGCTACTAACTAATCACATAGTTAGAAAAGTGTAAAAATTAAAACCAAAATTTTAACATCACGATCAAGATATAAAACATTTCCCTAAAGATCCATCTTTACCATTCTCATATACCATAATAGGTATTTACATTTGTATCCAATAGTCTCAACTACAACCTATAAACAAAAGAGGTATTTCCACATGTAGAAGCCATATGTTACAAACATTGGCCTACTGCCAAAATCTCGTATCGATACAAGTATGTCATTTATAAAACACATCCCATACCCGAACCTGAGAGTACATGGATGACACTTGGACTTTACTACTAACAACTTCAATTGTCCAACCTTATAGGATTAATGATCACCAAGTTGCTCCTCTTCTACAACACGATCTCAACCACATTGTCTACAATAACCTAAGAAGATGTGGTGACCCACGGGTGAGTCCCAGTCCCAGCGAGAGATATAAATCTTTCAAACATATATTAATTACCACATATTATTTAATATTAAATAGACTAGGCAATATGAGTATTGAATAAGCAATTCAGCAGATTGGACAATTTAAGCATTCTAGTCAGTTAAACAGATAATCTTAGAAATAAGTAAAAGCATTAGACTATATACATGATATAGATAAATCTATTTTTCAATTAATGATTACTCAGATTTCATAAGATTTCGGCATATAACAACTGTGTAGTATAAAATCATGGCAAGGGTTACTCAACCAAGTGTTGGATCTAGGGCTCTAGAATGGGGGGGGGTGAATAAAGCTTCAAAAATTCTCACAAGATAGATTAGACCTTCAAATTATATCAAATTAAAACCAATAGATTAAGTGCAATTTGAAGTCCTAACTAACAAGCATAGCAAAGATGAGAGGAATTTATAGCAAGCACTTGATAAGGTCATGTAGAGTGGTTCCACTCTCCAAACTAGAAGAGATTCAATCCACTACCTACAGAGGTCAGCCTCTAGGACTTTACAAGTACTTTTCTCTATATATTCACCAATAAGAGTTACAACACAAGAACAACAAAGGATTTCCCCATCCAAGCACTAAGAGTCTTCCACCTTACCAATGACTTACTCACTTTACAAGAGTCTTCAACTTGCTTACAAGGTCTTACCCACTGTAGCACAAGTCTTTCTCCTTCAAGGACTTTTCTACTCTTCTTGGATCTTCAGCCTTTGCCTTCTCCTTCACCTGGAGAAGATCTTCACTTCTTCTTCAACCTTGAAGTTCAAGAACAACGACTCCACCTTGACTCAGAGTAGCTTGCTTCACGTTTGCATCATGGAGGAAAGGGGTATGGAAGATGGAGTAGATGACAGATTTACAAGAACAAGGAGTAGCTCTTGTACAATAGGCCTATCTCACTCATAATCACAAAATGAAGTGTAAACAAGATAGAGAAAGGGGCTCAATGAGTTGTAACACACCAAATTAAAGAATAGATTTAAAATAGCATGAATGAGAAAACTTGGAATGAACTCGAAGGAGTCCTATTTATAGCTGGGGGTGTTCCATTGAGTGTGGGATAAATTGGGGTTGAGATATAGTCATTTTACAAGATGCGACAGATCTATTTTCACCCAAAACTTGATCGATCCACTAAAAGACAAAGCCAATTTTCAAACTATCAGTCGAGTTTGTTCTGGAAAACTCGACCGATGAGCTAAACTTAGTTTTGCTTAGTGAGTTGGCCGGTCGAGTTCTGTGAGAGAGAAACTCACCTGATGGGTCATCTTCAAAAAATCCATCATATGAACGATTGAGTTTCCAACTCGACCGATGAACAACCTATGACAAATTTTCTAAATTGAAATTTGAGTGATTAAACCTTGGAACTAAGTGTCCCTGATTTTATCTCAGCTTAGTTACAAGTCATATAATCAATAGAAGTGATTACAAAAATCTTCTGAGGTCATTTAGATTGTTTTCCCAAAACGCACACTTGCATTACATTTGACTTGATCTTGAACAAGCTAGGGCTTGTGTAATTTGATCCTTTTCATGTATCTAAAGCCTGAAATCAATTTTGAACAAACACATTAGATACATAGGAATGGAGTGGTTGATTCATTATCAAAATATGGGCAATGTTTAACTCTCAAGTCAACATTCTCCCACTTTTTGAAAATGACAAACCATTCCTCAATCATATTGAAAAGGATATTGAAGTTATACCTTTGCCTTGTGAATTGTTAGAGGATATAAGATTTGAACAATGTGAATTGCTCCCCATAAATCTATGCTTGCTCTAACCTACATAATTAGTCTATCTACGCAAAACAATATAACACATATGTACTGTATGGTCCTTTAGCAAGTCATATGATAAAGCATATAATGAACAAGAAAATGATCACATAGGCAATTAAAGAAATATTGTTGAACTTCAAAACATTGAACTTCTCTCCCCCTTTTGACATTATCAAAAAGGAAGGGGGTTAGAAGAGCATAAAAATAGGTCTTCTCTAAGCACAACCAAGCAGACATCCATATCATGCAATATCAAAACATACATCATATAGAGACTAGGGAAAACAAATAGGTTAAGTCATAATCAAAATATGGTAAAACATGGCACCAACTTATGAGATATAGTAAATCAAAGAGTATGTTTACACAAAATTAAGATTACAACCCAAAAAGCAAGTTCTCAAAAAATAGCTACAAGCCAAAATGATGAAAAGCTAGATGATAAAATAGTACAACTCAGAACATGTGCCCAGATGTTTTTTATACAAAATATCCTAGAAAGATATATATGATCAACATATAGACTAAAACTAGAACAACTAAACATCTAAGCTTTATATGTCCACCACATCATCATCCTCAACATCGAAACCGTCATGTTCATAGTCGTCATCTCCGTCTGAAGGTGCAGCAGAGAGAACATCATCGCCTTCATCACTGGAGGCACCGAATAAAACCATCAGAGCCATCATCATCAGATGCCTCACCATCATCCTCATCATCACCAGAAGCCTCATCGTCAAAAACAACCTCCTCATTAGCCTGGTCTGGCATCTCCTCATCAACAAGAGAACCAAAACTGTGACCGGGCCAATGTGCATTCTTCTTATGCCAAGGCATACCAAGAGCATGGAGCTCATTGGCCTATGGGAAGGAAGGAGCATAACTATCGAGGCTAGAAAGCAGAGTGGCCAAGGGGCCAACAGTCAGAGGCAGCACACCAAGGGCACATCCACCAGCAATAGAGGTTGTAGCTGCGTAAGAGGTAGGTGGAGGGGCAGGGTAAAAGTGACCATATGCATAGGATGCATAATCACCTCCTGGGTAGGGTTTTAGGCTGGGTAGGGATGTGCACAAGACATGTTCATGTTGGACATGATGGAATATATTACATGATGCAGGTGCTCCTGAACCTGAAGGTTGTATGCATGTTGATGCATCATCTAGCCCATAAGGGTTTCATTGGATACATGGAATGAGACACATGCAGGTCGGGAAGGCTGAGGTGGTGGAGGTGCTCTAGTAGAGGTAGAGATAGAGGCACCAGGTGTGGTGGAGGAGAGGATAGGCATAAAATTTGGAAGAGTGGTCTCACTGATGCAAACTCATTTCTGGGTAGGTTTGTAATGAAAGTTGTGGAAAAGAGATTTTCCAGTGGCAAGCTATAATATACCACAAATCAGGGCTGAGTAGGGTGGGTGGGTTCCAAGGGTATTCTTTCCAGATTCAAAGCAGGACATATGATGGAGAACATATCTTGACCACTTGACTCTAATGTTCTTCAATAGGCAATACATGATCACTATACTATTTTCTGAAACCTCAATTTGATTCTTCTTCGGATGGATATTACAGTTAACAACTAAGGTGAGGATGCTTCTCTAGAGGTCCAAGGCAGAGGAGGGAAGAGTACACTTCTTCCTATACCGAAATTGAGGCTTCCTCAAGAACTTATGAATATCAAGGAGAGTAAGAGCATATTTCTTGTAGAAGGCCTTAGGCTCAACTAGGTCAAAGTACTCTGGGTAGTCCTTACACCAGGTGTCAGTTACTTCGGTTCCTGAAAAGAAGATGTTCGGGGTATCCTTAGATACTTGAAATCTCTTCCCGGCTATTAGGATGTGAGGACTACTTGAGTATCATGCGGGGGTACGTGGGTGTCATAGTTCTAATGTAAATTAGCATAGAATTCATGAAATGCTTTCATACTAGTAATGGAATTGTTGTAGCACGCGCGTTCAACACCCAAAGCAGAGAGATGGTGATCATAAAGAAACTCCGCTACTTGATGTATGACCTCTTGTCTTCATGGTTTAGGCTCAAATAGGGCACAAAAAGGGAAAGGGTTCCGGGGAAGGAGCTCCTTATTCTTATTTACAACCTCATTTGAGACAGAGAGTGTCATCAAATAGAATCAAGCGGGAGTTGGATGAAGATGAAGGTGCATTAGCTAGGGTGGCCCTCTTCCTGCTATTGGATGTCATAGAGACAAAAAGGAGATTAATGAGAGAGAAAAAGATAAGAACTCACCACCAAAACTCATCCACAGACCTAGGTTAGCAAGGGGGAAGGTCAAGGGAGGTCAATCTAGGTCGAGCTAGGGCATGGGAGAGGAAGATTAGGGCTTGGGTAGAGAGCTTAGGGGAGCTGGAGGTCGGATCGGTCGAATTTTCTCTAGTTGAGAGGGAGAGCAGTTAGCTAAACCCATCTTAAAATTACTCCAACTCAACCATCGGTCGAGTTCTGTGGACTCAAAAGCTCGACCGATAGGCTCTTTAAAAAATCTATCAGCCTCTGATCAGTCGAGTTGGCTACTCAACCGATGGTCAACCTGACCTAAACTTAACAAACCTAGTTTCTAGCCATTAGGATACTAATTAAATTTATTTTTCAAGTCCATCATGTATTTTGAACATACTTAGGCACATATCACTCATCATTAGGTACTATTTTGTGGTAAAACATGTGTTTGAAAAAATTATCCAAAAGTAATAGAAACTAAGGGCAAAATGAACTTGAAAAATGGATTGTTAGCATATTAACAAGCAATGGTGATCAAAACAGAGGTAAAACATATAGGATAGATGAGAACTAGATAGAAGGCATATTAGATTTAATCAAAGAAATTATGAGCAGTTTTGATCTAATAAAGTTAAATTTCTCTCTAGCTAGAGGTTTAGTGAAAATGTACCCCAACTGATTTTCCTTGTCCACATGTGTGATATAGATATCCTTCTTGGTGATATGATCACAGAGAAAATGATTATGAACCTCTATATGTTTATCTCTACTATGCAAGATATGAATATATGACAAGTGAATTGCACTAGTATTATCACAACAGCTAGGAGAAGCATCAAAATGAATGTTAAAGTCATGGAGCATTTGCTTCATCCATAGGACCTGGGCACAACAACTCCTAGATGCAATGTATTCAGCCTTAGTTTTTGATAATGCCATTGCGCTCTATTTCTTGGAGAACCAAGACACCAAGCATGGTCCAAGGGGGAAACAAGTGCCACTTGTGCACTTTCTATCAATCAAGCAGCCTGCATAATCTGCATCACTATAAGTAGTAAGAGTAAAGTCTCTTGACTTGGGATACCATAGTCCAAAATTTTGGGTTTTGGCTAAGTACCTTAAAATCTTCATGACAACTATAAGATGAAATTTCTTAGGATTTGATTGAAAGCGAGCACACAAGCCAAAACTAAACATTATATCAGGTCTAGAGGCAGTTAAGTAAAGTAAACTTCCAATCATACCTCTATAGAGATTCTCATCTACCTTCTCACCTTCTTCATCTTTGTCAAATTTGGTGGTGTTTGACATGGGTGTGTCCATCAACTTGGTGTTCTCCATCCCAAAGAGTTTAATTAGTTCACTTGTATACTTGCCTTGGTTGATGAAGTTCCCATATTTTGTTTGCTTGATTTTAAAGTCAAGGAAGAATGTGAGCTCACCCATCATACTCATTTCATATTCACTCTGCAAAGGATCACTAAATTCTTGGCAAAGATCAAGGTTAGTTCTGCCAAAAATGCTATCATCAATATATATTTGTATGATAAGAAAATTATTAAAAGTGTGCTCTAGAATAAGGTAGAATCCACTTTGCCCATGATATACCCATGATCTAACAAAAAGTTCTTTAATTTCTCATACCAAGATCTAGGTGCTTGTTTGAGTCCATAGAGAGCTTTTTGCAGAAAATAAACATGGTTAGGTGAACTATCATTTTTAAAGCTTGGATGTTGTGCAACATACACTTCTTCCTCAATTGTACAATTCAAAAACACACTTTTAACATCCATTTGATACAGAAGAAAATTTTTATAACTAGCAAAATCAAGCAACATATGAATAGACTCAAGTCTAGCTGTAGGTGCATATGTTTCATCAAAATCTATACCTTCCTATTGATTGTAACCTTGAGCCACTAACCTTGCTTTGTTCCTTACTACTTTGCCACTTTCATCAAGCTTGTTGTGGTAGACCCATTTGGTGCCAATGATCTTTCTATCACTTGGTCTTGGCACTAAAGTCCAAACTTTGTTCTTTTCAAATTGCTCCAACTCCTCTTGCATAGGTAGGATCCACTCATCATCCAAAGAGCTTCCTTGACGTTCTTTGGATTGAGTTGTGAGATGAAGGTGTTGTTGAATGCAGCCCGCGTCTTCACTCTTTCAAACAGATCACCTAAAATCAACTCCTTTGGATGATTCTTTGCAAAATGGGGGGTTGGATCCTTCTTCTCTTCATCTTTCTCTTCTTCTTGACTGACCACCTCTTTTTCCTTTTGGGTGATGTTGAGCTCTTTTAGAATAGAAATTACTTCACCTGCAACATCATAATTTGGAACAATATCTTTGGGAATAGAGGGGTTAGTGTCAATGAACTAAATATTTATGTATTCTTCTACTTTAGCAAGATCAACATTAAATACTCTATAAGCCTTGCTAGTAGTGCTATAACCAAGAAAGAAAGCCTTGTAAGATTTCAGATCAAACTTGTCGAGAGAATCTTTTTTAATCAAAATAAAACAAGGATGTTTAAAAACATGAAAATACTCGATAGAAGGCTTCCTACCATGCCATAGCTCATAGGTTTTTTTTTTAAAGAAGGATGAGTAAAAACCCAGTTTTGAATAAAACATGATGTACTAACAACTTCAGCCCAAAACTTATTTGGAGTATCATACTCTAGAAGAATGGTCCTAGCCATCTCCTCTAAAGACCTAATATTCATCTCTACAACCCCATTTTTTCGAGGTGTTCCATGTGAAGAGAAGTTGTGTTCATAACTGTATTCTTCACAAAATCATTCAAAAACCTCATTTTCAAATTCTCCCCCATGGTCACTACAGATGGAAACTATGCAGAAAGAAGCTTCATTCTCAACTCATTTACAAAAGCTCGAGAAAATATCAAGTGTATCACTTTTATGAACAAGAAAGAAGGTCCAAGTATATCTAGAGAAATCATCGACAATAACAAGGTAATACTTAGAAACACAAAGCGATTGAGTTCTCATTGGTCCAAATAGATCAATGTGAAGAAGCTCAAGAGCTCTTTTGGTACAAAGGACTCCTTTGGATTTGAAGGACTTGGTTTGCTTTCCTTCGGTGCAAGGTTGGAATTCCTCATCCTTTCCAAAATCCAATTTGGTAAGTCTCTTAACCAAGTTATTTTTTCTCAGCTTCTTCAACTGATACATATTTACATGACCAAGCCAACTGTGACAAAGAGAAATATCATTCGAGTTGACTACTAGGCATCTACCAACAACATGCTTAATAGAATCAAGAACAATAACATAAAGATTACCACTTCTAGGTCCCTTATATATAACTTAGTAGGTGAGGGATTCTAGAATCAAACATTTAAAGGAAGTAAATAACACAAGGTAACCATTGTCACATAATTGAATAACATTAATTAAATTGTGATGTAGGCCATCCACAAAGAGAACATTCTTGATAGACAAGGATTCACCTACATCACCCTCACCTTTGACTTTACCTTTCTTATTGTCCCCAAATGTGATTGAACCTCCTTTCATTTTAGTGAAGTTGTCGAAATAGATTATATCACTTGTCATATGCTTAGCAAAACCACTATCAACAATCCATCTTCCTTTTTCATGCAAAAAAGGAGAATGTTGGTTCCCAACTCAAACTTTGGGATCTTAAGTTATCTTGGGGACTCATTTCATCTTTGGGTTGATCCCCTTACGCTTGTAAGGACAATAAGTAGAGTAACGATCATCACATTTGCAATAAGAACAAACCATAGGATTCTTAGTTCCGGAAGACTCTCCTATAAAGAAAGAGGTCTCCTTGGTCTTTTTCTTACCTTTGGCTTTTCTCTTGCCCTTTGTTACACCCCCTACAAATATCAAACCACTAGTACCAATTTGTTTGGTAGAATGGTCAAGGATTTCATTTTGGGAGTTCTTCACTTTGAGGAATTTCTGTAGGGATGCTCTCATTCTATGGTTATGATCATTTAGAGAAATAATGGTAGAAAATAAGGTAGCTATGTCATCCCAAGCATGAACTAGATCAGCCTCAAGATAGAGGGCATTAGTTAAATAGGAATCCTTCTCAAGGGAAATGGAAGCAACATTAGAACTAGGCAATAAAGGTCTAGAATATAAATCATTGACTTGACCTAACAACCTAGCAATTTCAGATTTAAGCATTTGGATCTCTTTAAGAAAGATATCTCTTTCATCTCTACGAGCATCAATAAGAAGCTTAAATTCAATATTTTTAGTTTTAATCAATTCAAGCTCTTTTAGGCAATTTAGGTTCTCTTCCTTAGGATTTTCAATGTTCTTAAGGTAGATACCATTTTCAACTTCAAATCCATTGTATTGGAGCTCAAGATCAAGGTATTGCCCTTACAAATTATCAATACTCTCAAGATTAGTTTTCTCATTCAGCTCTAGGATTTCAAGTTTAGCATATAGAACATCAATGATTTTTCATAACCATTTTCTTTTAGATTTACATTTAGCAAAAGTTGAACATGTAGAGATAAGCATGTCAATAACAGCTTCATTAGATAACTCATGCAGACTTACCTCACTTACCTCACCAATTTCTTCACTAGTAGAGGCCATGAGTGCAAGGTGGTACTCTCCATCTTCTTCAGAGCTTGAGCTGCTTGAAGATGGAGCTTCCCAAGTTGTATGAGCTACATTCTTGTGTCTCTTCTCCTTCTTATTCTTCCTTTTGTACTTGCTCTCCTTCTTGTACTCCTCTTCCTTCTTTGATCCACCCTTGTGGTGTGAATTTCTTGAATTGGTACATTCACTCTTGTAGTGTCCCTTTTATCCACACTTGTAATATCTAGGAGTAGAGGAGGAGAAGGCTTGCTTTCCCTTAAAGTGTTTGCCCTTGATGTAGTTGGATTCATGTTCACTAGGGCCATCATCTTCACTAGAAGAGGAAGGAGAAGTCCGACAAGAAAGTTGTTGTTGAAGGATGACTGCCTCTGCTTGTGCTTTGAAAGCACTATCTTTGATCTTCTTGGCTTCCTTATCTTCTTGCTTGGCTTCTTCTTCTTATTTGTCAAGCCTTGGCTCATGGGCATGGAGGTTGCCAATGAGCTCTTTGGTTGGGATGTCACCAAGGCTCCTCACTTCTTCAATGGAGGTGACCTTTGACTCCCATCTCTTTAGTAGAGTCCTCAAGAACTTGGATTTTATTACACCTCTATCCAAAGTGTTGCCCAATGCAACCATCCCATTGATGATGACATTGAGTCTTGAGTACGTCTCCACAATCCCTTCTTTCTTGCCCATTTTGAAGTTCTCTAGAAGGTTGTTCAACATGTAGATCTCGACCCCTTAGACTTGCTTTGTGCCTTCATAGGTGATGCACAATTTGTCCAAAATCTCTTAGGCTGTTTCCCAAGATGAGATCTGGTTGAACTTTATTGGGGTAAGGGTTGCATAGAGGAAGCTTATGGCTTTGGCATTGAGTTGGGCTTCTTTGAGTGCAGTTTCACTCCATGTTACAACAGCTCTAGTTGGCTCCTTGTAAGGTGTGACGATCACCTTCCACATGTCAAAGTTCATACCTTGAATGTAGAATTGCATGCGCCTTTTCCAATAGAGCTTCAAAAATTCACACAAGATAGATTAGACCTTCAAATTATATCAAATTAAAACCAATAGCTTAAGTGCAATTTGAAGTCCAAACTAATAAGCATAGCAAGGATGAGAGGAATTGATAGCAAGAACTTGATAAGGTGATGCAGAGTACTTCCACTCTCTAAACTAGGAGGGAGTTAGTCCACTACCTAGAGAGGTCAGCCTCTAGGACTTTGCAAGTTCTTTTCTCTATAGATTCACCAATAACAGGTACAAAACAAGACCACCAAAGGACTTACCTATCCAAGCACCAAGAGTCTTCCACCTTATGAAGGACTTACCCACTTTGCAAGAGTCTTCAGCCTTCTTCTAAGGTCTTACCCACTCTATCACAAGTCTTCTACTTCAAGGACTTTTCTACTCTTCTTGGATCTTCAAACTTTTCCTTCTCCTTCACCTGGAGAAGATCTTCACTTCTTCTTCAACCTTGAAGAAGAATAGAAATAGCTCCACCTTCAATCGGAGTAGCTGGCTACACCTTTGCTTCATGGAGGAAAGGGGTAAGGAAGATGAAGTAGATGAGAGCTTTACAATAACAATTAAGTAACTCTCTTACAACAGGCCTATCTCACTCATAATCACAAAATGAAGTGTAAATTAGAGAGAGAAAGGGGCTCAACGAGTTGTAACACACTCAACTATAGAAAGACTTAGAATAACATGAATGAGAAAACTTGGAATGAACTCCAAGGGGTCCTATTTATAGCTGGGGGTGTTCCCTTGAGTGTGGGAACACTTATAGTCAAAATATAGTCATTTTCCAAGATGCAACAGATCTATTTTTACCAAAAACAACTCACCAATGGTTATAATCACTTTTTCTGCATTTTACATGCAGTATATTTGGTCGAGTTTCAATAAAGGTAACTCAACCAATCCACTAAAAGACAAAGCCAATTTTCAAAATATCGGTCGAGTTTGTTTTGGGAAACTCGACCAATGAGCTAAAACTAGTTTTTCTCAATGAGTCGGTCGGTCGAGTTCTTTGAGTGTGCAACTCAACTGATGGGTCATTTTCAAAAAATCTATCATAGGATCAGCCGAGTTTCCTACTCGACTGATGAACAACCTGAGACAAATTCTCTAAATTGACATTTGAGTGACTAAACCTTAGAATTAAGTGTACCTGGTTTTTTTTCATATTAGTTACAAGTCATATCATCAGTAAAAGTGATTACAAAAATCATCTAAGGTCATTTGGAGTGTTTTCCCAAAATGCACAATTTCATTGCATATGACTTGAACTTGAACATGCTAGGGCTTGTGTAATTTGATCCTTTTCATGTATCTAGAGATTGAAATAAATCTTGAACAAACATATTAGATATATAGGAATGGAATGGTTGAGTCATTATCAAAATATGAGCAATGTATAACTCTCAAGTCAACACCAAGGTGAACGTGTCTAACCCTAGCAGGTATACTACGTGACTTGTATTATATCTTTTATTCTGCCCTGGGGAGTTTAAGTCATGCCACTCGAAGTCCAACCGACCACTGCAAATTGCTACTCAGTTTTGTATAAGATCTAGGAGTGCTAGTATCATAAGATCTCTTCCCCTCAGTCAGTATGAGTAAACTACAATGTCATATCAATCAAAATTCCAATAGCGTCATATGGTCAAGCTGATAGCACCTAGTCCATCCTAGGTACAAGCCACGACACTAGAAACCAGGGTATACGACCCTATTATACAGGGTACAACTGCATTTGTCCCCAATCATATCACATACATAAACATCTGAGACACGATCACAGTCATTCTCAAACTAACATATGACCGCAATCATCCTGTATAACCTGTAATTTTGGATGATAAGGATATACAATCAACTTGCCACCCCTACATACTCAACAGTATGTGCTCTAAATTTCCCTTAGGAATACTCATTTCACTATCTAACAAGTTCTGACATTGAAGATGGTTCTACAGCACATGAAACCACATGATTAGGGTTTTACTTGATTAGTTGTTCCATTTAGATAAATTAAGGCTACATCATATAAGTGGACATACAAATCCTAATTGATTACTAACAAGTGTATCAGAATGACAAACTCACAAGATATAAAATGTTTTAGAAATAATTCTTTATCACAATACCACATAGTAGTATTTCATTGTCATTTATGAGGCTACACTTGTCATCGCATCATCACATGATATAAATCCTTATTATAATGTTCTAGGGTTCCAACACTTGTCAATATAGAGCGGTCTATACCTCCATCATGGCTAAACCATGCCCAAAGTTCACTAAGACCATTACATCATTTCCTACAATTTCATCATTGTTCTTCCATGCCTTATAGCAAGGCTCAACTAGTCATCATCACACATGTGACATATATTTAACATAGGAAAGAACTATGATGTTTAGATAGCATGAATTTAAGATTTCAATGACAATAAATGAGTATTTCATTATCTTATTAATTATTCAATAAGGCTGATTTCAACCATTCCCCTTCACTTAGTCCCATTTGAGTTAGGTGTAACAAGCTACATCTCATTAGAATTACACATTTCACTTATATTAATGATTTATCAGACATATTCATACTAGAGAAAAGGTAAGACTATAAATTAAAGGCATTGGGCCATCAAATTCTCATCATTAGAACCAACGGATTATAATTTTAGGCTTCATTCCAAGCTTTCAGATATTGAAGCATCAAACCTCAACCATTGGATCAGGTTTATCATTTAAAACAATCAATTCGAGTGTAGGCCTAATCCTTGACTCAATTGAGCCAAGAAACTACAGGTTTAGGGTTTAATTGATGAAACATTTGAAACCTTGACTCACCGTCACTTGTGGCAACCTATTCCACAATTGGTTGATAGGGCCAACACTACCACCGTTTATCTCCATCGGATGTTGAGCTAATGTTACCATCGGTTTATGCCAAATTTAGGGTACTTAAACAATTAATCAGTGAGCTTCCAAAAGTGCCTAACACTGACCTAAGGTGTGAGCATTGGTTCTCACCATCGGTTGTCATCATTGGTCATCACCATTGATTGTCATGAAGACAACACCTTCAGTTGTCACAAAGGTATTACCATTTGTTCATGTGTAAAGAGGAAAACAACTTAGAAACCTAAGTATAGACCATTGTTTGATAGGTTGTTAGCACCATCAGTTTCCATACCAACCTTATCTAAGTCTTCTTATACCTTAGGAAGAATATGCACATATTTTCAGGTTCATCTAGATCTGGAAACTAAGAAAGAAACACCATAAAAAATCAAAACCCTAGGCAAGCATAGCTTTAAGTGCTTAGATCTTTGTTTTAGAGTAAGAACATGAGTAGGCAAGCTTGTAGTAAGCAATAAAAGTGAAGAGGTTTACAAAACTCACATCTAGGAAGAAGATTAGGTAGGTTCTTTAAGCTTTGAAGCAAGCTTTACCATGGAACAAAAGAGTTCCATTCAGGAAGAAGGTAGGAGGAAGAAGAACATAAATAAAAATGAAGGAGAGGAGGAGATACTAACTCATTTAGGTCAAGATCACCAAGAGGAAGTTGTATAAACCCTAAAAGAGAGAAAAATGAAACCTTACATGCTTAACCAAGAAGGTCATCCACCTTCTTCTTCCTTGGGCTGCTCCTCCTCTAACCAGAAAGGTAAAGATGAGATTTAGAGAGGAGAGAAGATATAAGGCAGCTAACATTTTTTATGTGAGCTTAAGGATAGGTGTACAAAGCTTAAGTATAAGGAAGAGAAGAAGCTTGAGGTGTCCTAGTATCTCTCCATGTATCTATAGCTAAGAGCTTCCACGACCATGAAAGAAGCAACTCTACCAGTTGTTGGAGTCTGCTAGACCACCTAGATGATGACTCTACATGCCCATCACTGGTTGTTATGCATGGGAAACCATCAGTTCTTGAAACCCTAGCTTACTATGTGATGAACCATCATTTGATCACCCTATTTAAGTGAACCACCAGTCCAAGTGAACCCAAACCAGAAAACCATTTACCTAAGGCCTTACAGGATGATAACCGATTGTCACCACCTATTGGTGACCATCGTATGTCAACCAAATAGGGGGATCACTGATTGTGGGTAAACCACAACCCACCATTAAAAAGAAACACCATCAGACCAAGGTACAACTAGGCCCCCCATGGCTCAACAAGATCAAGATTGATAAGATAACATCTAAGCAACATAATTCATGTGACAAATTGCAATTAAACTTCCCATGTGGGTAAATTGCAGAAAAGTCCAAAATGTGCATAAAATTGCATAACTTATACGAATAGTGTTCAAACTGGACCAAATGTGAAAATTAATCTTATCTTATGAAATCAAAAGTTATCACAAGTTTATATTAAGATAAATATTTCAGCAAAATCCAACCCAAAGAGAGATGGGTACTTCCTACACATCTCATCCAATAGATACCACAATGATCCCTATAGGCCACAGTGATACCACAAAACCTTCACTAACACGATATCCTTCTTCTTTAACTTCTTCACCCATCTGTCTACGATCAACACATGACCCTCAACATAGGAAACATCCTCATCTAACTCAACCTCCATTGGTTGGATTGTCTACTCTGTGTCAAGATAAAATTTCCTCAACATAGAGATATGGAAAACATTAGCCTATGCAACTTTGGAGGTAGGTCCAATTTGTATGCCACCTTTTTAACTCCATCCAAGATAGGCATGGTACCATAAACCTAGGAGCCAAGTTACCCTTCTTCCCAAACCTCAACACACATTTCCAAGGAGAAACCTTGAGACGCACTCTATCTCCTACTTAGAATTCTATCAGTCGATGACAATTATCTACATAAGACTTATGTCTATCTTCGACGGCTTTTAAATGCTATTGTTTCACTTTAATCTTATGTGTAGTCTATTGTACAAGTTTAGAACCCAAAAGTTGATACTCACCTATCTCATACTAGCAAAGTGGAGACCAACAATATCTCCCATATGGAACCTCATAAGGAGTCATAACTATTCTTCTTTGATAGATGCTATTGCACGCAAACTATATTAGACTCATATGTACATCCCAAATTCTAAGAAACTACAATACACAAGCCCTCAGAAGATCTTCTAAAGTCTAAATAGTCCTTTCAGACTGGCCACCTATGCGTGGATGGAAAGATGTGCCAAACCTTAGATGTGTTCCTATCACTGAATGCTGATCTTCCAAAAACTTACTTGTAAACTATGGACCTCTATCAGAAACTATATTATTGGAATTACATGTAAACAGACTATCTCATCAACATATACCTCTACTAACTTTTCTACTGTAAACAACATCTTAACTGGAAGGAAGTAAGATGACTTAGTCAATATGTCTATTATAACCCACAGGGAATCATGACCTTTGTTGTCCTAGGAAGACCAACCACAAAGTATATAGTAATATGATCCCACTTCCACTATAGTATTGGCAAAGGTTGTAGTGTCCCATCAGGATTTGGTGATCAGCCTTAATCTACTAACAAACTAGACACCTGGAAACAAACTCTGCCATGTCACACTTTTGACCTAGCCACCAATACATGTCCTTCAAGTTGTGGTACATCTTGGTATTTCGAGGATGCATCACATACATTAAGGAAGGAGCCACCTCAAGTACCATCTTCTTCAACCCATCAACATCAGGAACCATAGTCCTGTTATCAAAACAAACTATACCGTCATTTTCCTCATGGTAGCCTTCATGCCTCTCACTTTCAAACTCTGATTGGACATTAATCTCCTCTACCTCATATTCAACTCTTGCTTTGAAAAGGGTATACCATAAATTCTTATGGTCAGTGAAGATCTGATACTTTTCTCCACAAAGGTATTGTCTAGATCTTCAAGGCATGAACCACTGCTACAAGATCCATATCATGTATTGGGTAATTCTCCTCATGTTTCTTATGCTGTCAGGAAGCAAAAGAAATCACATTCTTATCCTGCATCAATACACATCCCAACCGATTCTTTGAAGCATCACAAAAGATAGTGTAGCCTTTACCTTACTCTGGCACCACTAACACTGGTGTACTAGTCAACTTCTCTTTCAACTAATAGAAAGAATGCTAACATTTATCATCCCAAGAAAAAGGAACATCCTTCCTGGTTAACCAAGTTAGGGGTGATGCCACTTAAATGAAGTTCTTTATAAGCCTCCTATAGTAGCCTGCCAAACCTAGGAAACTACAAATCTCTATCAGTGTCTTAGGCTGTTCCCATTCTTGAACAAACAACATCTTAGGCTCTACATAAACGCCCTTAACTGATATGACATGACCCAAAAAAAGACACTTCAGACAACCAAATATCACATTTACTAAACTTAGCGTACAATTGGTGTTGTATCAACAAAGTCAAAACCTGGCTAAGGTGTTTCTCATGATGCTAACTATCCTTAGAGTATATCAAGATGTCATGACCACACACTGATCTAGATATTGTCTGAACACCATATTCATCATATCCATGAATGCTACCGGTACATTGGTTAGTCCAAAATGCATAGCCACAAATTCAAAATGACCATACCTATTCCTAAAAGCTGACTTGGATATGTCATCTTCCTTGATTCTCAACTGGTGGTATCTTGACCTAAGGTCTATCTTTGAAAACACAACGGCACCTCTTATTTGATAAAGAATATCATGAATACTTGGCAACATATACTTATTAGTTATCATCAATTTATTCAACTGTCGGTAATCTATACACAACCTCATTGAACCATCCTTTTTTTTGACAAACAACAAAGGAGAACCCCAAGGGAAAGTGCTTGGCCTAATGAAATCCTTTTCTAACAGTTCCTACAACTATTTCTTTATCTCTTGTATTTCTTCCTGTGCCATCTTATACAGTGGTTGCTGTATGGGTTGTGCTCCAGGAACAAGATTGTTCTCAAAATCAATTTCTCTTGGAGGAGGAACACCAAGAAACTCCTCAGCAAAAACATCATCAAATTCCCACACCACTGGTACCTCTGCAATACTAGCACACTTCCTCTTGGTATCCTCCACATGAGCCAAGAAAGACTCATATCCTTCCCTCATCAAACACTCTTCTAGCATAGATAACATCAAACATGTAGTAAGAATCTTCCTATCACCTTGGAAAATCCACGAGACATCACCATCATAGAATGTCGCCACCATAGTAGCACCATCCAACACCATCTTGTACTTTTCTAAGGTATCCATTCCTAGGATCACGTCAAATCCATGCATATGAAGTGGCGTTAGGTCCACATTAATGTTTCATCCTGAGAAGGATACAACATAAGAGGAACACACCTCTCGCAACTTGGCGGAACCAACCAAAGGAATATCTAGTCGAGGACTATCAAATCTATTACGAATAGGCTATTTATCACCTCTCTGGTAATAAAAGAGTGTGTCACACCTGAGTCAACAAGTACATGTACAAAACAAGAAGTAGACAAATCAGAATGAAATAACTCCATTTGACATGTCACAACCTGTGGATTTACCAATGCTTCCATCTGACTCATGGCAAGAACCTAGTTGTCACCTACTGCCATCCACATCCTCTGCTAACTTGTCTAGAAGAACCTACCTGTTATGCCCGGCCACGTCCTCTACCACCACCACTACTAAATTGTCATTGTTGCGAACCCTGTTGACTCTACCTCGGCATTTGTGTCACCTCGTTCTCCTTTATTGGGAAATACAACCTCGTATACCCAACATGCCTACACTTACAATAGGTTCTAGTATCATGACGCGACCTAGATGGCCCTGTCATTAACACTGATGTTGTTGTACTACAAGCTCCAACAAGTTCCTAACATGCCCTCTGCTCCTACTCGGGGACAACTGAGATGGAGTATATGACCTATGTTCAGTAAAAGTTGACCTTTGTTGTGAATGTGGTAGAGAAAACCTTGACTTCTTGAAGCCTCCATAAGACTGTCCTTGGAACTAAACCAGACTTTTCTTAGTGTAGACTTCATGCTTCTCTAGAGAAGACCTCTCAATCTGCCTTACTGACTCCACAAAGTGGAAAACCTTTCTCTATTCTCTAAAGATGACGATTTAGTAGTCAACTCTATACTCAAACCTACAAATCCTTTCCTTTCCTGTTGCTTCCATATGAGGGAAGAACCTCAGAAGATCCATAAACTTTGACTCATACACATTGATGGTCATCAATCCTTGATGAATCTTCTAAAATAGAGATATCTTCTCATTTAGATAGGTCTCTGGGAAGTATTGGCTGACAAACTCTCACCTAAAATCTGCCCATCCAATCACAACTCCTAGCCTTTTCTCCTCTGATATGGCTTACCAGTGGACAGAACTACCCTTCAACATGTATATAGCATGTTTTACTTTGTCCTCTTCATGATTGTTATAGATCTTAAATGCTTTCTCCAACTCAGTCAGCCTCATATCAGTGTCTACTGTGTCAGACGTACTAGCATACTGGATTTCCCCAACACGTCTAAGACATTCAAACGTCATCCTGACACCTTCAGATACCACATTAGGGATGACTTCCCTAGCTTGAGGTGTTGGTGCTCTATCCACTAGATGTGTATTTGTGGCCATCATATGTCTGAACATGGATTGAAATGCCAGGCTGGCCATAGTTGTTGGGTCAAATGGAGGCATAGTGGGTTGTTCTATTCCCTCTTTTGGCACTGTCTTTTCACATGCCTGCCTCCTCGAACCACCTCCTAGTGCAACATACTTTCTCGCAGCGTGTTCTCCATGTCCTACTACCTAGACAGTAGTAAGAGGATTGAAGTGCCCACCCCTGAGTGGCCTGATAGGATCTATCACACTAGCATATACAATAAGAAATAATAACTCAAAAAACTGGATATTTAAAGAACAATTAACCCAATATGGAGATATATCTGATTTGTCTTTGTCATCAGAATATGTAGTGTGCGGAAGTGAATTTATTCAGTATTCCATTTGCATTGCCTAAAATCAAGAAAATCAAGACATAATCATGCAATTGCATGGTACACTATCAAAAACAAGTAAAATAGTTTATAACAAAAGGGTATACTTGGCAGGACTTATATTCAAAAGAATAACAAAGGATTTCCAAAACCAATATCAATCAACAAAATGTATGTTATTCAACGAGTCAATTTTTATTACGAGTTCCCATTTTGTTGTAATCAAATAAGCATGATTACATATTTTGTGTGACTCTGTTACCCCAATGCGATGGGGAAGGTCACTAGGCTCCTTCTCACCATTGGAAAATAGGAGGCCAATGTACAAGTCCCACCTCCAAATGTGGGGGTTGTTGCACTCAATATCAACATTATCAACATTATCAATATCATCATCATTATCAATATACGGGCAGTCATAATGGGCATTCAATTTATGTTTTCATGTTTTTCAAAATATAGTATAGAAAAATAGAAGAAAAATCATAGGGAACAATAGTTCATCCAAGTAAGTAGCCAAGTATATAGTCAAGAGATACATAAAAGTATCTTCAATACAATCAAGGAGGAGTTATATAATAGCGTACCTTTCATCGAGGATTTCGAGTATGATCAACCAGTATTAGGTTGACCCTTTGAGTCAGATCCTAAAACACATTGTTTGGATCAAGGGTCAAGATCATGATATTTAAAAATCATGTTTCAATATTTGAGATTAGGGTTACACTTTTTCCTATGTAAACCTTAGGGTTGGGTCATTCACTTATAATCAATATTTCAATATGTCCAACATTCAAGTGTACAATATATTCAAGTGTGAATGACTTACCTAGGTTTACTAGGATCATATGTGTTAATCCTAATTTATTATCATTATCCAAGTCATAATTCAAGATTCCAGATCTTCATCAAGGAAATAAGTTCAAGGGTCTAGATCAGGTAGGTCACAAGATATAGTACACTTATATTCACCATATGACAATTCTAGAGTCAGAATCAAGATTAGTCATCACTTTATGGCATGAAATAATACTCAGGATTTGAATAAGTCAAAATTTTATATCTAGATTCAATAATGGGTCAAGTATGCTTTTAGAGTCTCAAATGGAGACATCAAAGTCAAATAGTAAGGTTTCAAGAGATTGAACATCATTATTGAACTATAAAAAAAACATCATTATTGAACTATATGACAAATTAAAAAAAAGTAAGAGATCACATATAGGGATATCACTTATATACATAATGAATTGAACTCCAAAAGTATTTTTAAATGGTTCACTAGATTTTTCTAATCAAGATTGATTATTTGTTCATCATTTTTTGAGTTTGGATGCATTTTCTACGATTTAAATAAGATTTGACCATTTTACTGATTTTCTGAGTAGGGAGGGGAATATAATACCTTGTTTGTGAAATATGAGGGTCATTCGATGTGTAAAGTACGGTCAAGACTTTTACACATAGGCGAGGTAGATTCCTTGCTTTGCATTCCGGTTCAGAGGCTAAAACAGTCGGTTCACACTTGAATTCTTGGTTCGGACCTCAGTTCAACTGAGAATTGGACTGGGGATCCCTTCCTAGACCGACCGGTCTGGGACCTTGATCTTACGCTCTATCTTCCCCGCGAGCCCAAACAAGAGGTGGAGGAGCTTGCCGAAGAGGGGGTATTTGGGCATAGGAGAGGTCGATGGAGGCCGCAAGCATGCCGTATGTGGTCGCCACATTCTCTCGAGGTCCGGGGTGGTCGAAGATGGAGGAAAGGCAGTGAGGAGGAGGAATGCCCAACATGGCTGGGTGGCGACACCATTTGCAGTAGTAGGGGATTGGAGCAAGAAAATAGAGTGTTTGGGGCCGAAGGAGTGAGCAAGAGAGGGTTTCATAGCTTTCGGTGAAGATTGTGAGCATGAGGGGAACTTTATATAGTGTTGGGGCAAGGGTTTTAAGGGCCATTGGTTGGGTGCAGTAGTAGTGTCTTACGAAAGTAGATGGACGAGCAAGGAACTTGCTTTGGTGGCACAACAATGTGAGAAACCCGATCAAAATAGGGCTAGATCAGTTGGAAATGGTTGGACGGCCATTTCTATCCGCTTGGAATTTTGAATTGAGGTCAAGGGCGCGAGATTGCAAGTCTCGGCCATAAAGACACCTCCCCACAGATTGAGGGAGGTTGATGATGACCTCACTGCCACTAGATCAGGCATGGATCCACAAGAGGTAGATCTAAGGGCCAACAGTCACTCCAGATCCCTTGTACGGATCGCTAACATGGCAAAGCCAAGAAAAAGTGCAAATAAAAGGGGAAAAAGGGGTTTTCAATACATAAACTTCAAGAATTTATAGTAAATAGTAGGAAAGTCCAATTGATATGAAATTTGGATCATAGCTTCAAAAAAATGTGGAAAATATCTAAAAAAAGTTTGAGAACCAAATTATGAAGTTTTATTGATCAATTTTCTTCATTGCACAAAGTGATGAATTAATCAAATATAAGGTGTTATAATGTGTATAAAGTTCACATTGTTCACCATATTTTGATTTTGAGTATTCATATTGATTATGAAGCCATGAAAAATGATTTGGGATCATGAGTAAACATACAAGGGTCAAAAGAGTAATATTTTATTCTTATTCTAAAATCCACTTTGTCACATCCTTTCCTCCTTAAAAAGGAATTTTGTCCCCGAAATTCAAGACAACCTCGAAATTGGGACTATCAAAAACCAGACCGTATCCTCAAATATAGTACTGTCCTCAACTATATAATCACAATTATATCCTCAAAATTCAAATAATACAATCATCATAATTTGGATTCCATGTTCCATATCATAACCAACTTGGTACTAACACCATTTCATCATCGAGCAATAGAGTATCAAGGTCAATGCATATATTGTCCAAAGTCATCATATGAGTACCAAATATGAAAAGCATCCTATTGGTCACAAATTTGGAGAAA
This sequence comes from Alisma plantago-aquatica, assembly GCA_963693085.1. Lineage (NCBI taxonomy): Eukaryota > Viridiplantae > Streptophyta > Magnoliopsida > Alismatales > Alismataceae > Alisma > Alisma plantago-aquatica. The sequence continues at coordinate 696,205,560 of OY856409.1, forward strand.
TCATATTTTAGGTCAATCAAATAGAGTCCTTGAATCAAGTGTACAAGGCGACTTTCAATCCCAATATCTCAGGGTCCTAGCTTCTACATAGGCCTAGGTGGGGTTATACATCCATGATTTGAGATTTCATATTTCAACATTTCGAGACAACATCATACTTTCAATATCATGATTTTGAGCTCAAAATCAATGGGAGGTCCCACCCTAGACCTAATGAGAGCTAAAACCTAATTCATAAATCGAGAGTGTCAACATAGTCATCATTTCAAAATTTTAAGATTTGGGATTTTGAAGTCATTAGTCATATATTTAGTATGATCTTTAGATCCAAATAGTTTGAACATAGGATTTGTATCATTATTGATATTGATAATCATGAGTGACATTATTATATATCAGTATCAAGAATCAAGATCAAAAGTCATAGGTCCAAAATTTTGAAGATATGGTTTAGATTCCTATTTACACCTTAGGGGATATCATTCATCTATATCCAATTTTGAGCAACAATATTCAAGCAATATTTGAGCAACATATCATAATTTCATTATCATGGTTTCCAAGGTTGATGAATGATCTAGACCTAGGTCTATCTAGGAAATAAACCACAAGCTATGGTCAACATTGTCATATATCAAGGTCATTATCAAACAATATTTAAGATCGAGTATTAACCATGGGTTTAACCTATTAGGCTTAGGTCAATCAATCCAAATCGGGTGAAAGGGGATACCTTTCCAATATAAATAATCAACCATATGAAAATTTAGAGGTAGTCATAATAGGGATGTGACCCAGGTTTGGAGAGTCATGAGTCAACTACCACTCTAATCTAGCACATTACCAGGGAGAGTATCAATGATGAAAGCATGTTTTACAAGGTCATAACATCAAAATTCAAGATAATAGGGCAATAATGTCAAGTTTTTACAAAGTCAAGGTTATAGTTGCGTGCCTTTCTGTTCATGATCAAGTTAGTGGTATAATTGGGAATTTTGTGCATGATTTAGGTCCATGCTCATCATGTCAAAATTCAGTTTGCAAAAGGCATCAATAGTCAATAGGAAACTACTTTTTGCATCATAGTCTTATATCATGATTTGATGAGTCATAAGATTAATAATTTGATGGCATAACCAGGATGTGTATAAAATAGGAATAAAAAGGTCACTTAACTATGTTGGAGGTTTAGTCAACAATAGGACAACATGAATATTAATCAAATTGGGATCTTATCAATAATAAGGTATAAGTCTTTCTTATATCACCTCAAACATAGGGAGCATTTAATCAAGTTTTGGGTTAAATCGAGTTTGCATGACATGAAAGGTCAAGTATGATTATTTGATTTCAAAATTCATTGATGAAAATCGAGTTTTCACATTAAGGTCAGATCATGGTATGAATTTTCAAAATTTAGTGATATTCATTTTCCCATGCATAAGCTACCCATAATTGAGTCATCATGTGGTAAAAGGTCACAAGAAAAGAGACCACATGTGGGGATGAGAAGACTACCTAATCTTCATCTACATGGGTGGCATAGGATAATCCTTAAAGAAGAGATAATATGCTATAAGACTCTCTAGGGTTTCACAAGTGAACCTTTAGGTCCAGTTCTAGATCAATTAAGGTCAGGTAGAGCGGGGGGATCTCAACCACCTTGAAGATGGTTGGAGAAATTATGCCAGGACCCTGAGCCTAGACACCTCAATTTTCACCATTATGGACTTTGGGATTTCTTGGGTGTAAGAGACTTGAGAAATTATTTACTTAAAGTATATGGTAGTGTGTAAGCTCTGATACCAATTGTCACATAACCGTTCTTACCCAATCCCAATCCTACTTCCTAGACAGTAGTAAGAGGATTGAAGCACCCATCCCTGAGTGGCCAGTAGGATCTATCACACTGGCATATATAATAAGAAATAATAACTCAAAAAATTGGATATTTAAAGAAAAACTAACCCAATATGGATATATATCCGATTTGTCTTTGTCATTGAAGTATGTACAATGTGGAAGAGATCTTATTCAGTATTCCATTTGTATTGTCTAAAATCAAGAAAATCAAGATACAATCATGCAATTGCACGGTACACTATAAAAACAAGTAAAATAGTTTATAACAAAAGGGTATACTTGGCAGGACTTATATTCAAAAGAATGACAAAGGATTTCCAACACCAATATCATTTGACAAAAAGTTTGTTATTCAATGATTCAATTTTTATTACGAGTTCCCATTATGCTGTAATCAAATAAGCATGCTTATATATTTTGTGTGACTCTGTTACCCAAACGTGATGGGCAAGGTCACTAGGATCCTTCTCACCATAGGAAAATAGGAGGCCAATGTACAAGTCCCACCTCTAAATGAGGGGTTTGTTGCACTCAATATCAACATTATCAATATCGTCATCATTATAAATATACGGGCAGTCATAATGGGCATGCAATTTATGTTTTCATGTTTTTCAAAATATAGTATAGAAAAATAGAAGACTAATCATAGGGAATAGTAGATCATCCAAGTAAGTAGCCAAGTATATAGTCAAGAGATACATAAAAGTATCTTCAATACAATCAAGGAGGAGTTATATAATAGCAAACCTTTCACTGAGGATTTCAAGTACGATCAACCAATGATAGGTTAACCCTTCGAGTGGGATCCTAAAACACAATGTTTGGATCAAGGGTCAAGATCATGATATTTGAAAATCATGTTTTAATATTTGAGATTAGGGTTACACTTTTACCTATGTCACCCTTAGGGTTGGGTCATTCACTTATAATCAATATTTTCAATATGTCCAACATTCAAGTGTACAATATATTCAAGTGTGAATGACTTACCTAGGTTTTCTAGGATCATATGTGTTAACCCTAATTTATTATCATTATCCAAGTCATAATTCAAGATTCCAGATCTTCATCAAGGAAATAAGTTCAAGGGTCTAGATCAGGTAGGTCACAACATATAGTACACTTATATTCACCATATGACAATTCTAGAGTCAGAATCAAGATTAGTCATCACTTTATGGCATGAAATAATATTCAAGATTTGAATAAGTCAAAATTTTAGATCTAGATTGATTAACAGGTCAAATATGCTTTTAGCGTCTCAAATAGAGACATCAGAGTCAGATAGTAAGGTTTCTAGAGATTGAACATCATTATTGAACTATAAGACAAATTAAAAGAAGTAAGAAATCAAATAAAGATATCAGTAATATCCATAGCGAATTTAACTCCACAAGTATTTTTAAAAGTTTCACTATATTTTTCTAATCAAGATTGACTATTTATTCATCATTTTTGGAGTTTGGATGCATTTTCTACGATTTAAATAAGATTTGACCATTTTACTGATTTTGTGAGTAGAGAGGCGAATATAATACCTTTTTTGTGAAATGTGAGGGTCATTTGATGTGTAAATGATGGTCAAGATTTGTCCACTTAGGCGAGGCTGCTTCCTTGCTTGGTAGTCCGGTTAGGAGGCTAAAATGGCCGGTTCACACTTGAATTCTTGGTTCGGACCTCAGTTCAACTGAGAATTGGACTGGGGCTCCCTTCTTGGTTCGGCCAGTCTGGGACCTTCCTCTTACCCTCTGTCTTCCCCACTAGCCCAGATAGGAGGTGGAGGAGCTCACCGGAGAGGGGATGTTTGGGCATAGTGAGGCCGAAGGAGGACGCAAGCATGCTGTCTGTGGTCGTCGCATTCTCGCGAGGTCGCGGGTGGTCGAAGATGGAGGAGAGGTGGCGAGGAGGAGGAACACCCAACAGGGCTGGGCGACAACACCATTTGTAGCATCAGGGGATCAAATCAAGAAAATAGGGTGTTTTGGGCCGAGGGAGTGAGCAAGGGAGGGTTTCATAGCTTTTTGTGAAGATTGCGAGCACGAGGGGACCTTTATATAGTGTTGGGGCTAGGGTTTTAGGGGACATTGGTTGGGTGTAGCAGTAGTTTCCACTGGAAGGAGATGGAGGAGAAAGGAGCTTTGTTTGGCGGTGCAACAATGTGAGAAACCCATTCAAAAATGGGATACATCAGTTCGAAATGGTGAGACGGTCGTTTCTATTTGCTTGGAATTTTGAATCGAGGTCAAGGGTGCGAGATTGCATGTCTTGGCCATAAAGACACCTCCCCACTGATTGCAGGTTGTTGATGATGACCTCGCGGCCACTAGATCAATCCTGGATCCATGAGAGGTAGATCCAAGGGCCAACAGTCACACCGGATCCCTTGTATGGATCACTGACATGGCAAAGATAAGAAAAAGTGCAAATAAAATAAGAAATAGGGGTTTCAATACATAAACTTCAAGAATTCATTATAAATAGTAGGAAAGTCCAATTGATATGAAATTTGGACCATAGCTTCAAAAAAATGTGGAGAATATCTAGAAAAAGTTTGAGAACCAAATTATGAAGTTTGATGGATCAATTTTCTTCACTGCACAAGGTGATGAATTAATCAAGTATAAGGTGTCATAATGTGTATAAAGTATACATTGTTCACCACATTTTGATTTTGAGTATTCATATTGATTATGAATCCATGAAAAATGATTTGGGAACATGAGTAAACATACAAAGGTCAAAAGAGTATTATTTCATTCTTATTCAAAAATCCACTTTGTCACAAAACTCAAACCTGAGTCCTATGTCCCTATAGACTTAGTGATGCTACAACTTTTATACAAGCTTAATTGTGACACCTCGTTACACTAAACAAGATTACTCAAAAGAAAAAACATGATCAACTACTAATTAATCACATAGTCAGAAAAGAGGAAAAATTAAAATCAAAATTTTAACATCATGCCCAATATCTGAAACATTTCCCTAAAGGCCCATCTTACCATTATCATATACCATAACATGCATTTACATTTGTATCCAGTTGTCTCAAACACAACCTGTAAACAAAAGAGGTATTTCCATGTGTACAAGCCATATATTTCAAACATTGGCATACTGCTAAAATCTCATGTCAATACAATTATATCATCTATAAAACACATCCCATAATCGGACCTGAGAATACAAGTATGATACTACGACTCTACTACTAACAACTACAACTGTCCAACCTTCTAGGATTAATGATCACTAGGTTGGTCCTCTTCTACAACATGAGCTTAACAATGTTGTCGGTGACCACCTAAAAGGATGTGGTGACCCACAGGTGAGACCCAATCCCAGTGACAGATATAAATCTCTTCAACATATATTTATTACAATAGATTATTTAACAATAAATTAACTGGAAATTTTGATTATTGAATAAGTAATTAAGTAGATTGAACAATTAATCATTCTAATCACTTAAACCGATAATTGTAGCAACAACAAAAATTATTAGAGTATATACAGGAAACAAATAAATGTATTTATTATATTAGTGATTACTCAGATTTCATAAGATCTCAACATATAACAAATGTGTAGTATAAAATCGAGGCAAGGGTTACTCAACCAAGGTGAACGTATGTAACCCTAGAAGATATACTACACAACTTGTATTATATATTTTATTATGCCTTGGGGCGTTTGAGTCATACCACTCAAAGTCCAACTGACCACTACAAAGTTTTATTCAGTTTTGTATAAGATCTTGGAGTGTTGGTATCCTAAGATCTCTCCCCCTCGGTCAATACAAACAAACTGCAGTGACATATCAATCAAACTACTAATAGTGATATATAGTCAAGCTGATAGCACCTAGTCCATCATTGGTACAGGTCACAACACTAGAAACTAGGGTATACAATCCTATTCATGGGTACAACCATAACTTTCCCTAATCATGTCACATATATAAATATCCACGGCATGACCGCAGTCTTTCTCAAATTGAGGTATAACTGCAACCATCTTGTATACCATATAATTGTGGATGACAAGGATATACACTCAACTTTCCACCCCCACATACTCACCATTATGTGCTCAGAGTTTCTCTTAGGAATACTTGCTTCACCATCTAGCAATTTATGAAAGTATGATGGTTCTACGACATAGGGAACTACATAATTAGGGTTACACTTGATCAGTTATGCCATTTGGGTGAATTAAGGCTACATCATAGAAGTGGACATACAAGACCTAATTCATTACTAACAAGTGTATAGGAATTATAACCTTAGAAGGTATAAAATGTGTGAGACATAATTCTTTATCACAATACCACATAGTACTATTTCATTATCATTCATGAGGCTACACTTGTCATCACATCATCATAGGATATAAATCCTTATTACAATGTTCTAGGGTTCCAACCCTTGTCATATTATAGAGAGGTTTATACCTCCATCATGGCTCAACCATACCCAAAGGTCATTAAGACCATTACATAATTTCTTGAAAGTTCATCATTGTTCTTCCATGCCTTGTAAAAAGGCTCAACAAGTCATCATCACACATGTGACATATAAATTTAACATAGCAAGGAAGTATGATGTTTAGATAGCACCAATTTAAGATTTTAACAACAATAAGAGAGTATTTCATTATATTAGTAATTATGAAGAAGGCTGATTTCAATCATTCCCCTTCACTTAGTCCAATTACAATTAGGTGTAACAAGCTACATCTGATTAGAGTTACACAATCACTTAAATTGGTTATTTATCAAATATATTAATACAAGGGCAAAGCTAAGACTATAAATAAAAGGCATTGAGCCATCAAATTCTCATCATTAGAATAGACATATTATAATATATGATTCATTCCAAGCTAGTGGATATTGAAGAATCCAATCTCAACCATTGGATTGGGTTTATGATTTAAAACCATCAATTAGAGTGTAGGTCTAACCCCTGAATCAATTGACCTAAGAATATATTAGTTTAGGTCATAATTGAAGAAACATTTGAAACCTTGACTCACCATCGATTGTGGCAACCTGTTCCACCTTCAGTTGTGACACATTGTGCCATCATCAATTGATAGGATCAACACTACCATCATTTATCTACATCGGATGCTTAGCTAATGTCACCATTGGTTTATGCTAACTTTAGGGTACATAAACCATTGATCATTGAGCTTAGAAAAGAGCATAACACTTACCTAAGGTGTGACCATTGGTTGACACAATCAGTTGTCATTATTGTACATCACTATCAGTTGTCATGAAGACGACACCATCAATTGTCACAAAGGTATGGCCATCAGTTTACGTGTAAAGAGGAAAACAACTTAGAAACCTAAGTATAGACGTTCATTTGATTGGTGCTTAGATGCATCGGTTGCCATATCAAGATGATCTAAGTCTTGTTCAACCTTAGGAAGAATGTTCATATATTTTTAGGTTCACCAAGAGCTGGAAACTAAGCAGGAAACACCAAAAAAATCAAAACCCTAGGCAAGCATGGTTTCTAAGTGCTTAGATCTTCATTTTAGAGTAAGAACATGAGTAGGCAAGCTTGTAGTAAGAAATAAAAGTGAAAAGGGTCATAAAACTCACCTCTAGGAATAAGATAAGATCCCAAACAACAAGAAACTTGAGAAAAGAAGGTAACAAAACCCAAGCATAAACTCTGAACTTGGCCAAGTAGCACCTTTCTCCATGAAAGAAGCAAACCCTAGGTAGAAAGATCAAGAAAGGCAGGTTCTTTAAGCTTTAAAGCAATATTTACCATGGAACATCAGAGTTATGATAAGGAAGAAGGTAGGAAGAAGAAGAACAAAAATAAAAACAAAGGAGAGAAGAGAATACTTACTCGTTTAAGTCAAGATCGCCAAAAGGAAGCTTTATAAACCCTAAAAGAGAGCAAAGTGAAACCCTAGATGCTTAACTAAGAAGGTCAGTCACCTTTATCTTCCTTGGGAAGCTCCTCCACCTACTAGAAGGGGAAAGACAAGCTTTAGACAGGAGAGAAGTGATAAGGGACCTAAGGTTTCATTTGTGGGCTTAGGGATAGGTATATGAAGCTTAAGGATAAGGAAGAGAAGAAGCTTGAGGTGTCCTAGTAGCTCTCCATGACTCCATGGCTAAGGGCTTCCACAACCATGCAACAAGTCCCCCTATTTTGGGAGTTGTCTAGACTATAGGATGGTGACTATACATGCCCACCACCAGTTGTTATGCATAGGAAACCATCAGTTCCTAAAACCCTACCTTACTAGGTGATGAACCATCGTTTGATCACCCTATTTAAGTGAACCACCAATCCAAGTGAACCCAGACTAGAAAACCATTAAAATAAGGCCTTCTAGGATGTCCACTGATTGTATCCACTTGTGGGTGACCACCAGATGTCGACCAAATAGGGGGACCACCGGTTGATGACTCCTAATGGTAGCTCATCCATGAAGGAGTAAACTTGAATCCACCATTAAAGGGAAACACCATCAAACCAAGGTACAACTAAGTGCCCCATAGATCAACAAGATCAAGCATGATAATATAACATCTAAAGAACATAATTCTTGTAAAAAAATCCAAGTAAAACCTCCCATGTGGGAAAATTGCAAAAAAAGTCCAAAATGTGCATAAAATTGCATAACTTGCACTAATAATGTCTAAACTTTTTTAGAATTAAGTTAAACTTTCATTAACATTAAAATACAATAAAGTTAATTTGACATGGAAGGCGGGCAAGCAACAAGCTATGTAGCCAGACCTTTCTAAAGTTAATTTGACTCCTATTGTCTAAATAGGAAAAAACTTGAAACTTAAGCTTGTCTTATGATATCAAATCTTATCACAATGTTAGATTAAGATTTAAGAACTTAATTATGGTTATAAAAATTGTTCAAAACTTTAAACATGGTCAGGGGTCTTAAACCATCAACTTCTAACCATCTTTGAACCTATAAAATATGTGAAATAAGGCAGGTCAAGCACATAAGATGTTTAGTATAGGGATGAAAGATACATATATATAAGATTTGCATAATTTGAAAAGAGTTGCATAAGTAAATGAAGATGAAGAAACAACTTAATTGCTTAGCAAAATGAGAGCCTATGTTTTGTGTCATTTTACTCCAATTATACTAACAACATCATATATCATAAGACCTTTGACTACTACCCATTAGAAGAGTATGTAAGGGTGCTCAAGAACCAACCCTTTATAGGTGAGGTACCATGAGGCTGTCGTTAAGAGCTAACCCTGTGTTTAATGAGGGACCACAATAACTAAAGTCATTGAGAAAAATCATATTTAAATATTTTATAATGGAGTTCTTATTTATGTTTGCAAGTTAGAAAACAAGGACGAAACAAACATCAAGTAAAATATGAGATTGCTACATGGCAATAACTGAGTAAGTAAATAGGCATACATATATGTCACATTTCAATCAAGAAAGCACAATCATATAATTATTTAAAGCATGTACCTCATTTTAGAGATTCATAACCTAACATATTCTTGATCATCTAGTCACAAGACACATCTAATTAATAACAAGATTGCATACATGTATTGGATTCTCATCATTGACCCTAACTAGTTTCATTTTTTGTTGTTTGGCCAAGATAGGTTTCATGTTTCTTATCATCTAGAGGTTCCATGCATTTTGTATAATCATATCAAGATTTAGGTCACTTACTTGCATTTCAACGTCAACAACTTATAATAGAGAAACAAGGTTAAATTCATCCAGACGTGAGGACCAAACATTAAGGATGCTTTATGTCAGCAACATTAGGTTGTAAGGAACACATTCCAAAATAGGTGTATTTTCCTAGGGTCTAGGCATCATATTCCCAACCTTGGGTATAACGATATCAATCATACATCTAGTCATCAATATAGTTTACCTATGTCATAAAGTTTCAACATGAGACTAAGGTGGGATATCCACATCAAGGATTTCATGAGGGATAGACTAATCCTTTATTTGAGAGAAATGGACAAGGGAAAAAGATCCCCATAATCATTAAGGCACAAGAGCCACAATTTAGGAACATATATCAAATTAGGAAAAGATAGGGTTACAACCACCACCATAGAGGAAGGTGGCATTTAATAAGCATTAAGGTCACCAGGAATCACAAATTATTGATTTGAAGGATCCTATATATATTGATGCATAAGAGGGACAACATACACATCATGTCTAAGCATCATCTTAAATTATTCGGAGGGTGACACAATCAAGCATGACATGTGACAAAAGAACAAGTAAATAAAAAGGGGACTAGGGGTGATCCTTGTATCATGGGTGATTATTAGTTACTACCTTAAAGGTTTATTAAGAATTTGTTGTAATTTGGAAGAAATATTAATATTAATAGTGAAAAGTACATCATTAAGGTCCAACTAAGTCACATATGGACAATTAGGGTCATTCATGAGTAAAAAGAGTGTTAAGGGCCCTCATTAGGGTCATAAGAGAATAAGAGATATTGATTTTAGGCTTATGATGGAAAAAGTACATCAAAAATTCAAACTTCATCATAAGCATGCACTAAATGTGGTCAACATAGTCAAAAGAAAAATAAGGAGAATACAAGAACATTAAGGGTCTGACAATATGCTGATATTGTATATTTTTTTGAGAGGATTGATTTGATATATAGGTTCATATATGTTGAACTTAAGATAAGAAAGTTATGTATTTTTGAAAATCTACATCAAGAACTTTATAGAACAAGGGGGTGCTACCATTTTATTATGCATGACCGACCTGAGCCACCAATCTCAGATCTAGTGGCCGCGGTAGTAGGTCCTCATGTGGTTTCTTGTGGGGTCCCTGGTGCACGTGGGGATCACCCATATGCTAGTTTGTGCTCCTCAGCATCAACGGGTTGCCTAGCACTTGTCCTCACCGTCAGCCCAGTGATCGCACACAACTCTTTATTGTTGCGGGTCAACGGTTGTCGCTCGTGACTGCCCACGTGGGGAAAGCCAGAAAGTGGCTATGACAAAGCTTCTACTCACAGGTGCCAACAAGAAGGGCATTGTTGCCCGAGGAAGGAAGGGAACTTGTCGAGGAAGTTTACACCGACCCCGTAAAATATCATGGAGGTCTAAACTAATCCCTTGTGGCTGAAAGTGGTGGTATAGAGTTCGATTGAGATGTGGTGTCACTGGAAGCACCATAGTAATAATGAGAAGAAGAATAAGAGACGGGAGACACTATGGTGCATAAAATGTAGAGAAAACATAGGGAAACAAAGGGGATGAAGAAATGAAGCTATTGGGAGTGTGAAAAGCTTAAAAGGGATCGAGAACGTAGATTATTGGTTACCCAAAAGAAACACTATTACAATGTACACACCAAGGAAGGGGATGATCTATGAGTTATCAGATCAAGGGTAAAATCTGTGGGTCAAGATCTGATGGCTACAAACTGTCAAAAAGAAGACAAGGATTTCTCACTTGGCAAGTGGGGTGTCCTTCCTTTGAATGGGCACACACATCATTTTGGGCCCAATAAGCTCAAAAAAAAGTTAATTCAATTAAATTTATGATTAAAAGTGAGGTTATTCAATGACCATAAACTTGGAATCGTAGTTTTGATTGAGGCGATTTTTATGCTGTTGGAAAGCTAATTGAAAGCTCTACATCAGGAGATTCGTTATAGAGCAAGGTGATCACATTTTTAGGTTCAATTTACCTTGCAAGTTGGTGTTAAGATCTAGAATCATATCTAGTTCAATTTCTCAAATTATAGCTACATAATACAAAATTAGTCTTCAACACACTCAAGTACTATGATCGAATTGGGTCATCAACACACTAAAGTACTATGATTAAAATTGAGTTGAGTGAGGTGGGTATTTTAAAGAAAGAGTATGAGCATAATATAAGAGAGAGAAAACTAGGTTGTCACATCCTTCCCTCCTTAAAATAAATTTTGTACTCAAAATTCATCCAAGAACAGAAACAAGAGGCAAAATCGACATTTTCATCATGTATAGGCAACCGAACCAAGGTTTCAAAGCATCTCCCATCATGGGGTGCACACGTAGGTTTCCATCAACAAAGGTGTATCCATCCCTATCCATATATACATTTTTATTTAGGATTCCTTCATGTTATAACATCATCTTGACGCTAGGGTTTTCACATCCCTTATTACCATTACCTTAGGGTTTTTATCCATGTACTCATTCAAGCTTGAGGTGTGTTATATGAGCATTGAGATGTGTTATCAAACTCTATGTTATCAATTTCTCAAATTAACATGTTAATCATAATGACTTTTGATCGAAATTATCCTTGAACATGTATTTCATCATTATACTAGATTTCATGCATATTTAGTATTCCCCCAAAATTCTTCCAACTCTAATCAATTATTTTTTTCCTTTTCATATTGGTTCTGAAGTTAAAATTTTTATTCATTATGTTTGTTCAAGTTAATACCCCAAAATCATCATCATATCAAGTTCATTATTGCAAAGTACATTTTGTATGCGGGAATGATTTCATATATGTTATAGTTTATAACAGTGACTTATTGTACATGTCTATTTTTAACTTAAGTGAGATATTTCATGTATCAAGCATCATTTGAGGAACAATTCAATGTCAAGGTTTCATTATTATCTCACTTGTATATCAAAGGATATCCACTAGCTCAAGTCACTCAAGATAAGTTACCTATTTCTCCAGGGTTAGATCTTTCATAGGAAATCTAGGGTTTGAAAATTTTCAAAGGAACCACTCACTAGGTGACTTGACTGAATACTTTGAAGTATTATAGCTAAGGACTCAACATCATGTATTTCATTGTGCATATGTTTCAAAGTTTCACGTATTTGGATTTTAGGTACTCTAACCTTCTCTCGTGGAGGGTCGACTCATATCAAGAGGTCACCCTTTATATGCATTGCTAGAGGTCCTTGTTTGTAAATACATTGAGGCCCATGTTGGTATTAAACCATATCTCAAATATCATATCTCATCATACACAAGACTAGGCACAAGCAAGCATATCAACCCACTAGCTATGTTGAGTACATCAACCAATCCATATGTACCATACATGGTGCTAGGTATATCTAGGGTTGCATGATCATACTCATATCATATCATTAAGACATACATGACCCTTCCAAAACAAACTTAGGTCATATTGAAGCAATCTCTTATAATTAACATCAACATCAACATCATTATCAACATTAACATCAACATCATCATCATGATCATCATCGTCGTCGTCCTCATCATTGTCATCATCATCATCATCATCTTATGTTTTCTAGGCTACTTCTAGACTAACCTTTATCATGGCTCTAGACAACTCTAGAGACTACATATAGAATCTAATCACTCTCATCTAGACTGATGTTACATTTCATTCTCTTAGGTTGCATGGATACTCACTGCCTTTCTATGTATGGTAACATTTTTCATATGTACATATATACTAGTATTTGAAAATGGTTTTTTCCATCATTGAAACATGCGATGTAAAACCACCATACTCCATGCAAATAAAACCAAAAGCAAAATGAGTTGCCAAACCCATCAAGAAGTATAGTTTTATGACACTTATAGGAATAGCAAGAGCATGGTGCACACTTATGTAGTTTCCTTAAGCACATGATGTGAACAAATGTCTAGGGTTGTAATAATGTTTCCCTTTTCTCACCCTCCTAGACACTAAGTCTCTCCCAACATGTAATTACTTATATCCATTGAATATATACTCTTGTTCTTAATCATTCACTTACATGATTAGCTACCATCATGTGTTGTTAGATTTCTAATGCCCCAAGAGACTAGTATTAACCTATATCTAAGAGTTATAGAGTTTCATAAATGCATGAGTATGTTGGAATATTTAAGATAATGATCATATGGTTTTGTGGTTTTTGTTTGTTTGCCATCATGAAAAAGAGACAACCTTATGATAAAGATATATTTGAAGATCAAGAAGAGGGAATATAGACTAATGATGGTTGCCTATAAAGTTGATAAGGGTGTACGATGGGTGTGTGAGTGTTTCATGTCGGTGACAGATCATAAACGGTGAAACCCAATCCAAGATTATTCCCATCCTTATATTCAAACCCTTAAACAGACTTGCTCCTTTTTTTGTACTTTGTTTAGTATTATTGTTTGTTATTCATTTGTTGTGAGCTACCATTCCACTAGGATCATCATTCAAACCTTTTGGTTGGTGTAACTAAGAAAAGGGATTAAGATCTTAGTACTTACCACCCTTGTCATGTGTTTGACCCCAATTTATTTCATTGGGTCCTATTATTATCATTGCTGGAGCCTAGGTATCAAGTTATAAATTTCAATTTGATTACTCCAGATTTGCTCCTTTTGGATGCTTGATTTTGGGCGATCAAATTTTTGGCACCATTTCTTGGGATGCAAATCCCATCACGATCTCCAAAAATGTTGATGTCGTCCCAATCACATGTTCTAAAAGGAGGCAGAGGCATATTAAGAAGGATTAGACTTTAAATTTATAGCCTACAACTTTCAAGGATGCCCACAACTAAATATGTGGTCAATGTAGCTATATGGAATCGATCACAAGGATGTGGGACATTCAGACACATAATCTTTTGTTCTTAGTTAGTTAAGAAAAAATGGGAGTTGATATATGTAAGGAACTAGAGCGAATCTAGAGAAGAAGAAAAAATAAAACAAAGAAAAATAAAGAAAACAAATTCCATTAGATTCTACTAACTAGGATAGTGGAGTTTGGAGCTATGTAAGCACAAGTTTTATACGTCTATGAACATGTTCTTGGGCATATACAACCCTTGAACTTCCTAGCAAGCAATGAGCATCCAAACATGGCCTGGATTGGGGTGCCTGCTCCTATGGAGTCATTCCACTCGCTCTCATGAAGTGTGACTAAACTCTGATCAATGATCTAAAACTCCCTCCAGGATATCAGACTAACACCCTTGAATATATCAGATGCCCTCTCGGGTTCCGAATATCCAAAGATGATAGGTAAAGTTGAGAATCTGCATAAGACACATGCAGTGAATCAAGTGAAATTCAGATTGATGCGATCAAATTCAGTTGAATGTGGTTGAATTTTAGTTGAATGTGGTCGTATTCAGTTAAATGTGGTCAACTTCATAGCTTTAGGTTGGATCTTTCCGACTTTGAGTTCTGCATAGATCCTCCCTTGGATGTCCTTCTCTCGAATTTTGACCCAAACGGTCTCCTCTACCCATTTATATAGTAAACTCTTGGCTTGGTAAAATAGAGAGTTTAATTGGGACATAGATCAAAGAAACCAACAATCATAACTCAATAAGAGAAGATAGAGTAGAAAACATGCTAGATATATAAGAAAACTACTTTCTTAGGCTAAAAGTACATAAATCATGAGCAAAATGGGCCACATAGCCAAGAAGGAGCTCAACTAGCCATGGACAAGCATACTTGGCACCGAACAAAGATGGAAATACATTTTTTATATAGAAACAAAGGAGAACAATAGAAGAACGACATAGAATAAGATATGTATCCCATCAAAAAGAGACTTCTCTCACTCCTTAGCCTCTGGATGGGCTGGATCTCATTGTTAGGGTCATTCTCCTTACTCTTATGGACTCCTTGGCCTCCTTTTTCCTTAATTCCATCAAACAATAGCTTGAATGGGTGAATGGAGGTGAAAAATAGTGTGGAAATAAATGGAAGATGGTTGATGGAGGTGGAAGATGATGGAAATGGAAGGTCAATATAGGAAATCCTAATGTGATGGGTGTAGGGCAAGCTTCTTTAGACCTCTCAAGCCTTGGAGCTCTAGGAAAGAGCTCTGGGAACCAAAGGGTAGAACTTTAAAAGAATGTATAACTAAAGTTTGCAACACCTAGCCTAATGGCTAGGGGGGTATTAATAGCAGAATACAAAATGTTTGTGAAAGGGGATGGGGCAAATTTGACTTGAATTGGGGCAACCGAGTCAAATCCTAGACTTTGGTTTACAGAGTTGGGTGTACTTCAGAACTAGCCTATAGGAGATGCCATTAGAAGATGAGCCTTTAGAAGGCACCTTCAGAAGATGACCCATCATTTGGTGTCTTATATAGACACTTTCATACAATGGCCCATCAGTTGGTGTCTTCAGGAGGAACCAACGGAAGATGGTCCATCAAAAGGTGAGAGTGGAGGCATTCCTTTAGAAATTTGTTCCGTGTTAGTTATGAGCTTTGGAACAAAATTTTGAAAGATAGATGTTTGGTTGTCTTCTAAAGAAAAAGAATTGAAGGATCTTTGAGATGTTCACTTATTTTGGGGGAATGAATTAGACTCAAATTCCCTAATTTTGAGTCACATTGATACCTTCAATTTGCTGAAGTGGATTTGAATAGATCATCATAAGACACATATCTGGAGGACACCATCGAAGCTAAACTTCAATAGGAACCATTAGAAGGCAGCCATCAAAGATGTAAAATTGGTAGATAGGAGTGGAAGTGTTCCATTGGAAGGTTGTAGACCGTTGGTTATGATCTTTGGATTAGAACATCAGAAGACAGATCTTCAATTGTTCTTTTGAAGGGAAAAAAGTCAAAGAATATCCTGTGATTTATCTATGTGGGGATGAATTCAACTCAAATTCACTAAATTTGATTTGAATTCATTGGTTGATTTCTTGAGTTGATGTTTTCTTGGGGTAGGTTCATGTAAGTCCTAGAAATTGGCTAGTTGAGCAAGTATATCTTCAAAAGGGATAAATTACAAAAAGCTATGTGTCTAAAGTTATTTTGGGCAT
The DNA here is from genome assembly GCA_963693085.1 of Alisma plantago-aquatica. Classification (NCBI taxonomy): domain Eukaryota; kingdom Viridiplantae; phylum Streptophyta; class Magnoliopsida; order Alismatales; family Alismataceae; genus Alisma; species Alisma plantago-aquatica. The sequence goes on from OY856409.1 coordinate 696,222,239, forward strand.
ATCAAGGCTATAGAGGCATGAAACTACAAATGAACACTTATCATAAATTCATAAACTTGGGTTATCAACCACCCCATTCTTAAACTTTACTTGTACTAAAGCAAGACTTTTACTCAAAGAACAAAGATAACATCCAAATTGAGCTTGGTGATAAATGTTAAGATTAACACAAAGATATTAACTAAACTTTTTGAAATTTTGTACATGTTTGTCATCTTGGAGAAGTAACTGAAGCCCTCTTTGAAAGAAGAAGGATGATAGAGCTGACACCCACCATCCACCTCACCATCATTGCCACCCAAAATGAGGAGGAGGTCTTTCCCAAGTTTCTATACCCCTTTTTGTGCCTATTGTATTTGACTCTTCCTCCTTCTACTCTCTCTACCCGTCATCCACAAATTCCATTTTCCATTCTGTCCACCATCCATGGATTCATTCTGTTGTAACTCTGCCATGTCACTCACTATCATGAGTGGTTAGCCCATTAACTTGTGTTGAAAATAGCTACAATGTCTCTCCCAACATACAAATAGTTATATCCATTAAATACATATTCTTAGCCATGTTTATCTACGTACTCTTGTTCTTAATGCTTCACTTATATGATTAGCTACAATCTTGTGTTGTTAGATTTTTAATGCCTTGAGAGAGTATTATTAACCTATATGTAAGAGTTATGGAATTGTATGAATGCATGAGAATGGTGGAATGCTTAAGCTAATGATCATATGGTTTTCTGTTGATTGTGTGTTTTCCATCTTGAGATAGAGACAACCTTACAATCTACATCTATGCAAAGTTCAAGAGAGGAGGGAATAAACACTTATGATGATTTCTCATAAACTTGATAAGGGTGTACGACGGGTGTGTGAGTATTTCATATTGGTGAGATATCTTAAACGGTGAAACTCAATCTAAGATTATTTCCATCCTTATATTCAAAAATATTAAACACATTTGTTCCTTTTTATTTGTTTTTTTGTTTACTCTTCTTGTTTGTTATTTGTCTGTTGAGAACTACTATTTTCTTAGGAACAACATTCTTACCTTTTGTTGGCATAGCTAAGACAAGTCTTTAAGCTCTTAGAACTTACCACCCTTTTTCTTCTATTTTACCTCATTACTACATCTGGCCCTATTATTATTGTTGTGGGAGCCAAAGTATCGATGCATAAATTTAAAGTATGATTACTCTAGATCTGCTTCTTTTGGATGTGCAACTTTAGGTGATCAACTATGTGGTGTTTTTGTAGAGGACGCACGTCCCAAATCGATCGCCATAAAAGCTGAGGATGTTTTAATTATGCATCCAAGAATGAGACGGACTTAGAAGGATCATACTTTAAATTTATAACTTAAAACCTTCAAGGATGCACACAACTCAATACGGGCTCAAAGTAGATATATTGGTTCAATCTGAAGGATGTGCGGACATCCAGACACCTAAGAACTTGACAAATATTGGGAGTTGATATATGTAAGGAACTAGAGAAAGTCTAGCAAAATATAACAAAACAAACTAAGAAAAACAAAGAAAATAGATTATATAGGATCCTAGTAATTTGGATAATGGAGTTCCTAGCTATGTAATCACAAGTTGGGTAGTCTATGCACTACTTCTCAAGAGTAGACAACCCTCAAACTTCCGATCAAGCAACTAACATATAAACATGGGCTGAATCAAGGTGGCTACTCCTGTGGGGGTCATCCCACTTGGTCACATGAAGTGTGACTTCAATCCCATCAATGATCTGAAACCTCTCTCGAGGATATCAGGCTAATGCCCTTGAATATTTTGGATGCGTTTTGAAGCCTAAAAGATTAAATATGTTAGAATAGTAGAGAATCTAAATAGAACACATGTGATGAATGTGGTCAAATGCAGATGAATGTGGCCAAGTTGAGATGACTATGGTCAAATTTAGTTGAATGTGGTTGAATTAAATGTAGTCAAGTTCACTTGAATGTGGTTGAATTCAAAGTTTTGGTTCAGATACCTCTGACTTTATGATCCACACAAATCCTCTCTTAGACGTCCTCATCTTGGAGTTTTAGGCAAACTATCTTGTCTACCTATTTCTACAACAAATCCATGATCTCGATAGAAAAAAAGGAGGTTCAAGCAGAAAAGAGATCAAATAAACCTATAATCATAACCCCGAAATAGAAGATAGAACAGAAAAATACTAGATCTGAAACTAAACTACTTTCTTAGGGTAAAAGAACATAAATCATGCCCAAAAAAGGCTACATAGATAAGAAGGAGCTCAACTAGACATGGAAAAGTGTAATTGGCACCGAAAAGGATGGAAATACATAGTTTGTTTAGAAACAAAGGAGAATAGTAGAAGTAAGAGGAAGAAGAAGACATTTAGACCATGGAAGAGAGGTTTCTCTTTCTCCTTAGCCTCCAAATGCACTTTATCTAGTCCTTGGGTTGTCTTCCTTGCTCTTCTGGAATCCTTGGCCTCCTTTCTCCTTGATTCGCCTCAGAATCATGTTGAATGGGTGAATGGAGGTGAAAGAGGGTGTCAAAATATATGGAAGGTGGCTGATGGAGGTGGAAGATGATGCAAACCGTAGGTAGAAGCATCAAAACTGAAGGGGACATGTGTAAGACAAGCTTCTTTTATCCTCTTGGGCCTTGGAGCTCTAGGACGGGGCTCTGGGTACCAAATGGAAATATTATAGAAGAATGCAGAATTGAAGTTTGGAACACCTAGCCTGGTAGCCAAAGTGGGGTATTTATAGTTGAATGCAAAAGGCTTGTGAAAGTGGGGGATGATTTCGGCTTGAATTGGGGGGATGAGAGTCAAATTCAAGCTGTTGGTTTATGGAGTTGGGTGTATTTCAAAACCAACCTTTGGAAGATGCCAACAAAAGAGGGCCCTTTAGAAGACTCCTAAAGATGGGCCATCAATTGGTATCCTTGTGAGCAATCATCAGAATATGGACCATCAGAAGGCGAGAGTGGAGGCACTCCCTCAGAAGATTGTTTTTTATTTGTTGTGACCTTCAGAACAGATAATTGGAAGATGGACCTTCAGTTGTCTTCCAAATAAAAATAGTTAAAGAAATATTGAGATGTTCAATTTTATGGAGGCAGATGAATTTGTTTTGAATTCCCTAGATCCGAACCACATTCAAACCTTTAGTTAGTGAAAGTGGACTAGAATAGATCATTAGAAGGCGCATCTTCATAGGACACCATCAAAATCGTCCTTCGTTATGCATCATCAGAAGACGTCCATCTAAAGATGTGACATCAATAGACAGGAGTGGAAGCACTCCTTTAGAACATTGCTAACTGTTGGTTGTGAAGTTTTGATTAAAACATCACAAGACGAAACTTCACTTATCTTTCGAAGGAAAAATAGTGAAACGAGTGCCTATGTGTTCAAATATGTGGGGATGAAATTGACTCGAATTCATTGGTCGATATCAGGAGTTCCATGTTTCTTTAGTTTTAGTTTGTACAAGTCATAAAGATTGGCTAGTTGTGCAACTATAACTTAAAAAGGAATAAATAAAAAAAAGATAGGTATCTATAGTCATTTTGGGCATATCAAGGCTATAAAAGCACAAAACTACATATAAATACTTATCATAAAAGCCCTAACTTTGGGTGTTATCAGTTAGATATTACATTAAAAAAATTATATTGATATGAATGATATGGGCAAGAATTGATTTTATGGATGGTAATTGTTGGTACAATCATTGTTTTTTAAGCACTTATTGTTTCCATCTTTGTAGAAGTTCAATCTTGTTAGGATGTTGGTAATACTCATCATGTAGCATGCTCTTTTACAAAGATACCAAATAAGGCTTGATAAATTGGAAATATTTTATTGTCTCCTATGGTGTATATAGCCTTTATCTTGATAAATGCACTACAAGAGTATATTTTAATCCATAGGTGAAGTGGCAAAATTGACTCCCTTTATTCCGTCTTTGAGTATACCTATTCAATAGAAAATAGACGCAAGAATGCTATTTTGTGGGTAGTCCTCTCATAGTCATATTATCAAACTCACCCCCATTGACCAAGTAAAAATAGATATGAAGTAACTATTCAATCCTACATGAATTTAGAAATGTCATGTTGCATGCATCACCTCCATTAGTAGCTTGTGGGTTGTCCCTCTGGATAGCACTAATAATATGTACTACTAGAAATATGGTTCAATGCAACTTGTGACAACAACTTTGAAATATCGTCTTCATTTAAGTACTCGATGTTATGGATGTGAAGTGAACCATTACTGAAAGCTAATTAGATAACATGCATAATAGGCCTTTGATTTCATCTCACTAGGAAACCATATCTCAAAGTACAATTTGCATGACATCTAGTAGGACTGATAGGTAGAGTAAAAACACATAGATTCATACTAAGAAGTGTTCTTAAAATAATTGTGGTGTAGTTTCCACTCTGATCAACACTATGTGCTGCAATCAGTTCAAGTTCTTTTAAAAAAGAAATATTTTCTTAAAAAATGGCAATTCTATTCATATCATGCCTATGATTTAACCTGAGAACTCTTCGTAACAAACCAAGGATCTTACAATTAGGGTGTCCCATCTTGGACTATATTAGAAATATTAATGATACATTTTCCATAGTGATTATTCAAGATTTTTTGTGGGAATCTATATATCACTCACTCAATTGACTTATTAGATCAGATAATAATTCTTAAACATATTGGGGGTCATCTTAATGTACAAGAAAATGAACTTTATGTTCCTACAAAATAATAATTCTATGAGGAAAAATGGAATATGTATTAGTTTTATGTTGTCCTACCATGATGTCCAAAATTTTGAATGTTCTAGTATCTAACTTGTGAGAGATTAATATAAAAGGAAAATATAATGGGGGTTCCTGGAGGTCTCATTTAAGCAAAGCATTGTATCCATACTTTCCATGCATTTCATGATGCCATATTGAACATTATGAGTTTCTATTTATATTAATTACTATATATACAAATTTACATACCTCGCTATTTTAACACTAGAGTTGTTCTTTCACATGACAAAATATATTTAAGCAGTATAGTTCATTTATCAATGGCATGCATTCATCATAAATGGTTTTTGAAATATGAAATATATTTTTTTATTAAAAGAGAACATAAACAATATATATAATATACAAGATAATTACGTGAATATCTATTTATATATGTACTTGTTTTTATAATCAATAATTGCATATCATTCAATTTCATATTCAAGTGGTATAGTCACAAAATGTGTGCACTATATGAAGCCTACAAGGGACTCAAGAAATCCATCTTTTCTATTTACATGTGCACCTTCTACTTTTAAGATATTCTTGTACTATAGAAGCCTCTATGTGAACATGAGTCGTAATTTACATTCAATATCCTCCTGCATTCGGAAAACCTCTTCATCAAAAAGAAACCTCTAGAAAACACTAATATCTTCACAGTTTTCAACAAAAAGTCACCATTACCCTAGGAAAATAAATGAGAGAATTTTAATTATTAAATTGTTTCTAATATACATAATGATATATGCATGATATTCCATATCCTATTTAGTGGAATTTCACCCAGTTATATAAAGAAATTGACATGATAAGGTCAATGTTGCATATTAAGAAAATGTAAAGTGACTATATAAAATTCGTAGGTGAAAAGAATAACCTACTTCAACTGTCCATGCAACATTTGAGACCATGTATTTCTGAGTTCATTTTATAAAAAAGTCAATAGTAATTCTTATTCAGAGGAAATGAATTGATAAATAAACATGTGTAAACAAGAAGACCTCCCTATGAAAAATCAAGCAATTTCTTAATTAGAAGAACATGTGTACATGTCTCGATTTAGAAAATGTCATAGTGATGATTAGTTACTATTTTCTATTTTTGTAAAATGTTATTTTTTACCCAAAGTTACACTTGAGGAATAAAAAAAGTATTCAACCTAGACACATTGTGTAACATTTCCTACAAGTGCATGTACCTATTAGGGAATATATAAAAATATATAAAGTCAAACAAAAAATAACAAGTGTCTGATAAAAAAACATATATATGCCTAGATGGGATGTGCTAGAGAAGCATTCATTGTGGTATAAGGACAAGAGTATATGCATGATGACTATGTGTGATGGCGGTTGTGAGTCATTACAATACTGACTAGTGGAGAAAGTGGCTTGATATTTATCATCATGATTTCATATGGAATAATGGTGATCAAAGAAAAATGATGTCATTCATATTGCAAAACAAGGTAATAGGTGATAGATGTAAGGAGTGGGATTAACAAAACAACAAGAAACATAACATATACCAAGAGCATATTATTTTCTTCCAAAGGGATGTTAATCTGATTTAGTCAATTATGTATGTTCAAAACACAAAATAGTGGTAGAAAAATAAAATATCATGACAATTTATAATTAAAAAGATTATAGGATTGATCTCCTAGAAGGTTACACTATGACAACGTTCTACACAAAATAAGATTTCTCAAAGACAAATTTCTGATGAAACACTAGTTAAATATAAAAACATTCCATACAAATATTTACACAAAGGCCCAAACTTCACATATAATCATATCAGGTTATCTTTACATGAGTTTAGTGGCCTCATCCACAAACTATATATGAAAAGTAACTTGCTTGTTATCATAACATATACATAGTTCATAGAATACAATTAAAAAACCAAGTCAATGTAATTCATTTACATATATCCCTACTCAGACCTGAGAGTAAAAGGCTGACTCTAAGACTCCAACCATGACCACAACAACCTCTCAACTCTACTTTCCTACAAACATAAGATCCCACCCCCTAGGGTCTGACAGTGTTTACGATCACCTAAAAGGTGAGGAAAACTTCGATGATACCCTATGTCCTAGTAATATATGATATAATAGCTGATAACATTTATTACTTGGTAGAAGCTTATGTAATTAAACCAGTTAAAGAAGATAATGTAACATGTTGGAGAACTAATCAGAGTCTACACAATGAAGAATAAACATAAATTTGTGCATAAAGGTAAATCCATAGATAAATATATGAATCACATATGAAACTAGCACAAAAACAAAGATAATAATTATCATACAATGTCTTTTGTTGAATAATCCTAATAGAAAATACTATACAAATGAATTACACATTCCCTTAAGCCATGGGTAGTTTGAGGCAAACCACTCAAGTTACTAGCTGACTGTTGTGAAGTCATAATTAGTTCCATATAAGATCTTAAGATGAGAAAATCCCTAAAAATATATTCCACTTAGTCATTACACATTGCAAACTATAGTGGCACAAGGGCCCAACTTACTAGTTGGGGCACAACGACAATCCCACTAAAAACTTGGTTCAACCAGGGTGCATAAGCCACATCACCAAAATATAGGATATAAACACTCAATATCTGAGCTATGACCCAATCACTCTCTATCACATAAAATTTGAGACTCAACCCTCAACCACTCTCTATAACTTTGAAATCTAGATGACAGAGAGAAATTCTCTCCACTCCTACATATACTCAACAATATACAACTCTGAGTCTTTTTCAAAATTATAATTACTACAAGGATTACTCATTTTGATAACCAACACATTCTAACACTTAGATAGTTCTATAATTACATGACACTACATAATTAGGATTACACTTCATTAATTAAGCCGATTACATATTGCCATCAACTGAGTTACATACGAGGCAACTAGATGTATATGTGAAAAAAATCATGGTATAGAAACTTTTAAATATATAACTTTTTTAAAATAGTTTAATGTAAATTCATAATGTATACATAACCATCGTTGACAATGAAGAGGACCCAACAATTATTTAGGGCAAATGAAAGCCCAATTTATCATTTAGACCATAACAATGTTAACTCCTTGTAAAAATCACATGATACTATCTAATTTGCTGGTATCTTTGCGATGGATAAACAAAATGGCACCCACACTATCAATTTAAAACTCCAATGTCTGTAAGCATTGCACTATTTTCAAGATATAGGTAGAGAAACACTAAAACCTAGCATAGATGAGCCACTTTTTATGATAGACTTATGCCAAACCACATTTCAAAATCATAAATACTAGGAAAATCATTGAACTTAATATATATCACTTTCCTAAAACATTGAGGCAAGTATATAGATCTATTTCTCATACTATGGCTTAGAAACCACATAAAAATGACATCTTTAGGAACATTTAAACATGTAATGTAAATTTTTGTCCAAGCATGTATAAGAGTGCACATAGACTCACATAAGAAAACATTTTTATGGGTTGAGGAAGACATAAAATACGTATCTCCATTTTAGTCACACCAAACATTCCATAAGAGAGAATCTTTTTAGCATATTAGGGACTTTTAAAGTGAGATAACATAATGCATGTAACAAGTAGGGAAGAAACACACCACCAGTTTTATCACTAGCCTTAAAGGTGAAGAAAAGAAAGTCCAAGAAAGAAACCACAAAAAGAGCAGAAAAGATTTGAGCTTTTTCTTCCAAAATATATAAGAAAGCTCCTTCCCTCAAGAAGAAGGTGGATCTAGATAAATGAGAGAATAAAAAATGGCTCCTTTAACCATATGCACAAGTTTCTATCTTAGAGCTCTATGGATATTGGCCATTGTAGAGGAAATAAGCGGAAAACATCATGAAAAAGGAGTAGGGGAGAATATTATACATGTATAGAGTAAGAAAGTAGGATAGAAGGCCTATATCTATCCTAGGGAGGCTAGATCTAAGGCATGAACCAACATGCATCTATGATCTTGAAAGAATTATTCCCATGGAGGACTTCCCATCGTCTACTGATGGTTCCTTGTTGGTCTTTAGAAGCAACAACAAGTTTGGTAAGAGGTTCTTTAGATGGGAGTGGGGAAGGGAATTTACAGCTATGTTGGAAGAGAGGGAAAGTCAAAGGGTCTAAATCCATCTTTCCATCAATCAAAGGATCACTTTTCCCATCAATTTGTGTGTCCATAACCTCCATGGGAGAACAATGACAATTGTAACTTCCAATGGTTGATGACCATCCACTACTTCCATTGGTTTGCAACTGCCCAGAACAACAAGAGGTTAGCAACCACCTAGAACAACCATCAAAATGTAGCTCATAGAACAATTATTAGTTTGTAGCTGCCTAGAACAACTAAAGCTTACAACAAACCCAAAACACTGACCAATTTACAATCACCAAGAACAACCATCAGTTTGCAGCCACCCATAAAAACCAACTATTTACAACTAGTCAGAACAACCATCAATTTACAATCAACAAGAACAACCATCAGGTTACAACCACCCAGAATCCAGAATAACCATCAATTTACAATCAACAAGAACAACCATCAGGTTACAACCACCCAAAATAGTCTTCGGTTTGCAACAACCCAGAACAACCATCAGTTTGCAACAACCCAAAATAATGATCAGTGCAATCACCCAAAACAACCAATAGATTACAACCACTTAACAACCATAAACTTAAAACTATCCAAATCAACCATAACTTTACAACCACGGATAATGACCATTGGGTTATGACCATATGTAATTTCCATCAGTTTGTAACGCTAAACTAGCATTGTTAGGTGCACTTACCCTCACCACCACACTTGTCTATTATAAGGGATTGGTACCTTATGCTACAAGGTTCAAAGCATCACAATGATATACACTTCTACAAGATTATCAAGAACAAAATGTAACAAGATATTCATGTGTTAATATTGCAATTAGACCCTACAAATGGGAATATTACAGATAAGCCCAAAAGGTTCATAAATTGCAAAGCTAGAGAAATAAGAGTCTGAACTGGATCAAGTTTGAAACATAGCATAATCAACTGCTATTACAAACATAAGATGAAGTTTAATTTGGTAACTAAGAACACCTATCAAGACTAACAAACATGATTCTAAATAAGGTAGGTTAGGGGGGCCTTACAACCATAAACCCTTAATAAGTATTTCACTCCTAAAATCCTACATGAACAAAAACGTGTATTCCTATGCATCTCATCCTATAATTCGCATGTGGATTCCAATACAGAAAGTTGTTTCTACAAAACCTTCACTGAAGATATACCCTTCTACCTCAACTTATGCACATGCCTATGTAAGATCAAGACTTAACCCTCAACAGAGACATCATCCTCCAACTAGGTCTTCACACATTGAGAACATAAACTAACTATATTTAGTATATAAATTTTAGTGAGAAAAAATAGAGATGCCCCAAACACATCACTATGTAAATGCATGACAAGGCAGATTGTTAAAGTGACAAAAAAATATCACATGGTAAAAACATGACTGAAATATGTCTACAAACTCAAATGTGTGAAGGCAAATATAATGAAGCCCGATCAAATCAAGGGAAAACATGAAAATCAACAACAACCACTTTTATGGCCTGAAAAAACTTGAGAAACAAGGATGATGACTAATCCTCAAATTGAAATCTTAGATCTGTCATTTTCTTTCCTTGAACGGAGAAATACATTGGGTTTGGGATGTCATTCCAAACCCAACAATGTCAAAAATATGGATAGAAACAAACATGTTCTCTGTCAGATCTTTACCCATGGAATCCACAAAAATGACCATTCAAAAACCATCATTCAAAGACACACAATGGAAACAACTTGAACGTTGAGTTCATCAGGGAAAATTGAAGACAGTGCCCTTCATTGTGGGAAGTCATTGAATGGAAGCAACAATTGTTCCAACATAGAATAAATGGTGGATAAGTGTGAAGCTACATTACCTTGAATGCAGTAAATTGTATGGATATACACCTATGTGTGGCACCAAGACAATTTTTAGAAAGTCACAAAGCTCATCCAAAAACCATGGGAGAGTAAAAGGTAATTATAGTTAGGTCAGTGTGTTAAGAGGGGAGACACATGCAACTGGTACTGGGAATATGTATAAAAAGATCTAGCGGTAGTGCAAAAAGGGTTTTATAGAAATCTGGAATCCTTTTGAAGCGAAGGAATGATAGGGAAAGGAAACATGGGATAATTCACAACCAAATCAAGAGAGAGTTAGGGGCCATCAAACCATAGTAAACCTAGTATCATTGTATACGTAAGGGTGAGGGGAATCTCACGATCTCAAAAATGCAGAATGAGGAAAATAGAAGGGTCTGGGGGTATTAAGAGGGGAATCATTTGGGGTACTATGTGCTAAGCAAAGAAGGAATGTTATGTGGGGGAGTAGACAAAGAAGCCATCAAATGAACCTATACTAGTAAGAAAATTAGGGAAGCGATATGAGTAGTTAAAACCCTATACCCACATGGATAAAAGTTGTGAGGGTGCATGACAGCCTGAAATATGAAAATCTTTATTAAAGAAATTATATCTGTTTAATATTTAGAATATTAAGTATTTACAATATGTTTTCCTTATCTATTTTATTTGGGGATCAAATAAACTCCATATGAAATTTAATACCTAGGATAATGTTAGTATGCATAATCAAAATTTTATCTTACTTCCCACTTTTGTTTCATCCCTTACTTTGCATAATATTTTGGAGTTTAACTTATATTTTCTTTCCCTAGTGAAATTAAGGAATCTAGGGATACTCAATTGGTGTGAAACCTTGCCCACAAACCAATTAATACAAGAGAAATACAACTAATGCCACTATTCACTTTATTATCAGTTAAGTCATCTAATGGGTTAGGTTTAATACATGTTCTTTCAATATTTTGTCACCTAATGGATAATATCTTCTAATGAGATTTGTTTTTGGGATTATCTTCACATGACTTACTTTCTTAACTATTATACGTAGCCATACCCATTGTTTGAATTGAAATTTCTTTTAAATTCATTTGGTATTATCTTTCCAAATAAATCAAACAAATGCTTCGTTACTCTTTAATCCTTTATATGTCTATTAATGGATTTTCCATCATATTACTAATATGGATATCTTCAATCTTGTTTCCATCACTTTTTAACATATTAATTGCATTAGTTACCTTATTAAAGGTTGATGATCATTAATATATTTACATATGTGTATTATTCATTACATGAAACTTGCAATTTGTAATATCACATGGATTTTTGAATTATATTTTTTTTTCTAATAGTTTTAGGTCTTTACATTTATTGAAATAGGATCTATTACACAAAAGTCCAATTGGTTATTATTTATCAATATTAGCCGTATATGCACTACCTGGTGGTTATATATATCATTTTAAGGTCTATGATGAAACAAATCCAACATTTCCATTATATGATTCTATATTTCCATCAAGTAAAATAAGACATCTAGGTCATCTATACCATTACGTTTCCTTGCTAGGGTATATCTTATACCTTGTTGGAAGTTAAGCTAAGAAATTTGCCCATTGGTACCAGATTTAGGGAAGTTAGGGTTTAAGGGACTAGTAAGTCAGGTTGCAATATGTTATAATAAAGGTAGGTGTACGTCAAAAGGGAAACAAATTTTCAATCTTCCCAATAAATCATTGTGTGATTTTACCTTTATTATAAAATTATAAAAACCAAACAATAGAATCCCATGAATTGTAGTAGCGTATACCATGTTGTGTAGCATTTAACCATGACTAGATTAGAGACTTAGGTAGATTTGTACTGTTATTGTTGGTTCCCCAAACAACTGTAATGAAATATTACATAACTTATATAAATGTGGCATAAATATTAATAAAATTAGACTAAAGCCACATCAGATTTTAGCTAAGTGACTAAGATTACCAGATGTATTTGTACAAGTTCATTTGTAAGGCCTAGATCCTAGTAAGGAATTATCCCATTTTTTAGTCTTATGAGATTTAGAGAGATCATAAGGTCACATACAATGTAATAATCTATGTGACCTTTCATCCCACCACATCATGCGAAAAAGGATTTAGGTTTCATCATAAGGAAACTAAAAGTTGTGGGTTTTGTCAGTCATGATGTTCATCACGTATGGTCATTGGGGTCTAGTGTCACTTCCCCTAGGCCATGGTAGCCACACTTTGGCATAGAAGTATGTAGTATGTCCTTGCTGTATTGGTCTGTTGTAATCTTACTAAAATATATAATTCTTTGCAACCAAGCTTCTAATTCTACTCATCATCAACATTATGACTATAAATGTAGTACTTGAAGTCACCTACATGGGAAGATGGAGATATGATGGGGTCATCATTTGCAATTCCTCACAATGCTACTCTAAAAGGTGTACACATGAGGTGTTCCATTGAGATCAAGATTTGCATAATGGTTCTTAGAGATAGGTAGCTAATTGTGAACCAAACCATCATTCATACTTAATGATGGAAATCTATCACACGGAATTGATTGCTTTTTCCTAGATCCTATCCATTTTATGGACACCAGCTCAAGAAGGATACTAAACACAAGATCAAAACCATGTTATGTATAGACCATAGGTTAGGATGTGGGCCATCCTTTCATAAGGCAAAAGGGAATGGCAAGTTTGGATGCATGTTACTTTCACCCATGTGGAAGAAATCCAACACTTTGGTTGAATAGCCCCAAATTGAATGTTCCATAAATTCCAAACAGGGGCTTGATAGGGTTTCAGTCTAATTTTACGTGGACTATCAAAAACTTCAATATCCACTATACTTCAACTACTTTTCTTGTTTCTTCTGTCAATTGTAGCAAAAAATCTTTGCAACCATAATCAAATTAAACAATAATGCTTGTTATCATTATTCTTTTTTAGGGGCATAAAGTACATAGATCACTATGAGACATTGATTTGGGAGCTTATTTAAGCTCCAAAAGGCTCACTACAATTGTCTTTACATTATCATTATTTTTATGATTTTACATTAAGTTTCAATTTAATTGTTGTGAGCTATTTTTTGGATTCTTTTTCATTCACATATATTTTAAACGTAATCCTTATTAAACTCTTAAGTGAGACATTGACATATTCCAAAAATCCCCACCTCAACAAATTAAAACGCACACATTGCTACTTAATCAAATCTTATCTCAATAACCCTTTAAGTGATTCACTTCACTTCTATGATGAAATTTCTATAAATATGATATCTTTTGACTAATTGGTCATTCAATCCCTATGATTAAGTTTACTTTATTTTACATATTTAGTATATTTTGAGTCCAAAGTTCTTTTCCATCATAGTGACATTTCCATAATCCTGGAACCAGGAAGCGTATTTGTAAGAAGGTGTGCAATTCATTATTTGAACATAATTATTTTGTTTCAACAAGAATTATAAAAAAGCTCATCATAAAGGAAAGTCTTAATATTCAATGGATAACAAAATATAGGTATATATATCGTGGTCTGGAACCAATCAGTTGAGTCAATTATTTTGCTTTTGGATGAGAACTTAAAACTAGATAGATTCATGAAGTGTATCATAAACATCATTTCTTCATTACGGGGTTGACTCGGATTTCCCCTTAGCACATTAATGGGATGTGTGGTTTGAAGAACATTGGTCTTCTATGTGTGTTTAGAACCAAAATAGAGTAATAATTTACTCTATCGAAGTTATAATGTTTATGGTTGGGAGATGATATCCACTGCTTCATAAAGGGATATGACGTTGCCTACAGATTTTTTTACAAAGCCGACAGAGACCTGTAAATACGAGCAGGCATTAGCAGAGTACAGGTCGGTTAATAAAACCCTATGCAAATTTGACTTTGTATACAATTTGAGCTGCAGACAACGAGCAAAGTCAGCGAGTCATTTTGATGCAGTTGGCAGCGACAGTTTTGAGTACATACAATGCGATGCTACATTACGCAAAGGTGGAGTGAACAATATCTTTTATTAACAAAATGAAAAGAAAATGCGCATCGGCAATGATGGCCCTTCTAAGAGATTACGGAGAGTCAATGGAGGGATGGGGCTTGAAAAGAGTGCGAGACATCCGATATTCATGACAATTGAAAGGCTTGTTTGACTACGTGTACAATTTGCATTCCTGGACGAGCAGATCATGATATATATGTATTATATATCTGTGTGCACTTCAAAATTTATAGAATGAGGTATTTTCTTGTGTTTCCGCTGTTCTACTTTGCTTTCATTTGGAATTATCTAAACTGAATAACTGATCGGGCTGACAGACATTTTTACAAATTAAAAGCGGGTGTTGGGGATTAAAACCAGTAAGTTAAGCCTGTGGGGTATATGTGGACATCCCTTCATCGAAAATATTACAGGGGGAATGGTCCGTCTTTTACAGAAGGCCCTAGTGAGGTTAGAAGGCGATCAAAACTATAGATTGCCGAACCTAAAGCTCAAACTAGGGCTGGATCGGTGTGCCTTTATAAAAAGTCCTACTGAGGTTTGATGGGCGATCAAAAGCCTAGAACTTCGAACCTAGTGCTCATGCCATAGCTGGTTTAGTACTCGTTGAAGTCAGAATAATTATTACCAAATGTCCGAGAGACATCGGAACATGTGTTTCCATATGTTGCAGTACACATAGAAAACATATTATAGTAGTTACTCTTATTTGAACAACTCACACATGCAACAAATAGATTTAGTTTAATTTTCTCTCAATAATATCTGCTACTTAATGTCTTCCATACATTCAAAATTCTTCAGAAGGTGAAGTTTAAGTTAACTATGATACACATATCAAGCGTGAAAACATGCAATAAACACTCAACAAATCTAGAATATTAATGTAGCAATCACGGTTTGTATACTTTTTTGCAGTTGTGGTAGCAGCATCTTTGCTTGCAATGTGCCTAGGGATTTGGTTGTATTCGCTACTTCAGAAAAGAAAAGTTAATGAGTTAAAAGAACGATGTTTCTTGCAAAATGGAGGAAAATTATTGACAAGGAGGATTTCTTCAAGAAAAGAAAGTGAAGATGTCTTTAAGATATTTAGCAAACAAGAGATCGAAAGGGCTACAAATAATTATGATCAAGACTTTGTCCTTGGTCGTGGAGGCCAAGGTGTGGTATACAAGGGAAAATCGCCAAATGACAAACGAACATTTGCCATAAAGAAATCAGTAGTAATGGATGGAAGTAAAATTGAGGAATTCATCAATGAACTTGTTATTTTGTCTAAAATCAACCATAAGAATATTGTGAAGCTTGTTGGTTGTTGTTTAGAGGTAGAAGATCCATTGTTGGTATATGAGTTTGTGGAGAATGGAACTTTATCTGAGCATATAAAGTGTGGGTCTCTATCATGGAATGATCGTATAAGGATCGCTAGTGAGGGAGCAGGAGCACTAGCTTATTTGCACTCATCAGCAAATATTCCCATAATACACAGAGATGTTAAATCTTCTAATATACTACTAGACAAACAATATGTTGCTAAGGTTTCAGATTTTGGAGCATCAAAATTAGTTCCTAATGAAGAAACACAAGTTCACACAGTTATCATGGGAACATTAGGCTATCTTGACCCAGAATACATGCTTACCCATAAACTAACTGAGAAAAGTGATGTATATAGTTTTGGAGTAGTGCTCGTGGAACTTTTAACTGGGAAAGCACCATTATCATATAAAAAAATAAATGAGGAGAGGTGTCTTGCCATGCACTTCAATTCATGCATGAGTAATGGAAATCTGGAAGAAATTTTGGACCGAAGAATTTATACTGAAGACACAAGAGGCCAAATGAAAGAAGTTGCTATGCTTGCAAGTCGTTGTTTGAGCATGAATGGTAAAAATAGACCACAAATGATAGAAGTGGTAATGGAATTAGAGAGCTTGAGAAGAAGTAAAAGTCACCCATTTGTTTCTCAAAATCCTGCGAAGGCCCAAAGAATGATGTATGAGTCTAATATCGATGGCCCAAATACGGAAATAACATTTTCCAACGAAGAAAGTAGCATATTTCATAGTGGAGTCAAAATCAGTTCTTTGAATATGGACAATGGAAGGTGAACACGACCATCATTTCTCTATATCGTGTGTTTTCTTCAGGGTGCCTCTTTCAAATGTAATTCCATTATTTCTATGCATTTCATAGTTTGTGATAATGTTGAGTTGTTGTCTTACTTTCATCCAAATCTATAAGGCAAAATAATTGCATCAGGAGTGTTGTGTTTTGTTGTTACCTTATGTCCATTCTATTAATATTATGTGGTACGAGATTGTTGTAAAAATCTTAAGTGTACATGATAAAAATACGATGCATATGTTGTTTTCATGGATGATGTGTTATTTGTTTTTATATGTGAAGCATCGACTTATTAATTGGAAAACTATTAGAAATTAATTACATCCTTATTCAAATCTTAATAGTATATAGGAATAGTTTAAAATCAAAATGATAGTGGTATCATGTAGTTCATGATGCTTTTGCCAAAGAAACATAAATTTCATTGATGAAATTCACTTTGTTATTTCCCCCTTAAACTCATCTTCTTTATAATCTAACCTCATGAATCGAATGGAGTCCTATATAACACAAACCTTCATAAAAAGGATCACATGTTGTATAAATTGAACATTTTAAAAATATGTTCGCTGAGAATTTCTTTACAATTCAACAACTTTTAATCTGCTATAGCAATAAGAGCAGAAGTTTGAAAAATGGTTGTCTTTCATAGCATAATGTTGATGTAGTTAAAAGTTATAACATGACACTCATTTTATTTATTTGAAGTAGTTTGAAAATAAGTATTTTGTTTTTCCTAAGACATCAATAAATCAATAAAGTTGATTTGTAAAACATTCAGTAACATAATTACATGGTTGACTTTGAGCATTAAAGTGGAAAATAAGTTCCCAATACAATGATTTCACTTGAAGTGGTTCATTTTTTTTCATTTTCATTCGTTCCAACCTGATTATGTTACAAATACTTTTTTTTCCAAAAATATTCTAATGTTAAATTACAACGTAAACATTTAACACATGTTGAGGATATATCTAACCATGTAATGATGTTGTGTTTTCCATATTGTATTGTCATCCCTAAGAGATAATGAATCCTATCGCTTGATACTTAATCAAAATGCCTACCTAGTATAAATAAGCACTCAATCATTTTTTATTATGGAACAATGAAAAGAAGTTTCAACATATAAAATATGTCCCATAAAATAAATAATAATTATATATCTCTATAGTAGTTATTATGTATATTTTTGGAACTACTTGTTAGTTTTACCATATCGAATAAGTTTAGAAACAACATAATAAAATAGAAATCAACTCTGTCTAAGTCTACTTAAGAACAACCGTGCTATTAAATTATACATGTACATATTGACCCCGTTTAACGTTTTTAGTCTATGTAAACTAATTTCAATGACATACTAAATTCTAAAAAATTTCACTTTTTGTTTCTAACAATGTGGATTGTGTATTTTCATAAAGAAGTGGATAAGGCATAATTTATTTAGGCAATTTTGTATGACAATATTTATCTAAATAACATATGGAGGTCATATTACATGATAAATAGATGTTCCTTCTACAAAAAAATAAATAATTATATGTTTAAACCATATGATTTCATATTCCATGAACTACAACAATTTGAAATAGTACCCTTTTATGATTATAAGTTTTCAGGAACTACAAAAATTTGAAATAGTGCCCGTATATGACAATTTGACCTACTATCCTATGTAGCTATAGACAACTTCATTAAAATTGTCTTAAGAAAAGTAAATCAATTGTAGATTATTTTGGGACTAAACCCCAAAAGTGTTGATTTGTTTTTAGCCTCAGAGATTTCGGGAGGAGAGTCCACTATTATCCCCCATGAAATTTCTGACTTTGTATTTCAAATATCAATGATGAAACTCATTAATGTGCTAACTATGGCATCCCGAAGTCTTGTACCAATCAGTACCTCTAATATATGTGTGTGTGTGTGTGTGTGTGTATATATATATATATATATATATATATATATATATATATATATATATAAACACACACACACACACACATATATATATATATATATATATATATATATATATATATATATATATACCTCTCTATCTATCATGTGGTTAGATATATTTGCTATAGTTGATGTTGTAAGATTGCAAAGTACAATTCACCATATATATAGAGCCACTTAAATAATTTTCAGCATATAAGGCAATTAGCAATGGAAAAGCAATTTCAACGTCTTAGAATCTTGCAAAGAAGTTAATATATTTTAGTCAAAGAAATATACTAATTTTAGTATGAAGTAGTTCTCTACAGCATATATAGGAAAATAATATTGTAACTTTAGAGTTAATTTAAAATTAAATTAAAATATAAAAGAAAACGGATGTAAATTTAAAAAGAATTATTTTTCTTGGCTTTACTAATTTCTATATGATCTAATCATCACAAATTATTCATTTTTGGCCACATTCAAGACAATGTAGATTTTCTTCATTAAAGCCAAATTCATTATGAATGGAGCAATATATGTCAACAGTCCATCAAATATACCATTTGGTAGCTCAAATCTTTAATAGATAAGAAAATAAAAACCAGAGGCACCATTATGACAGGATATTCCATGGGGTCATTTGATCCAAAAATTCAACATTTTCTTCAAACATAGTTAACAAATAGATTTCACATGAATTCTTCTCAATTCAAACTTCTATTAGACTTCATTGGCCTTCCTATACCTATTGATCACACTATGTAGCTTCAAGGGAGGATCTTAACACTTTGTTAGACATCAATTGATCCCACAAACTCTAACTCAATATACGCTTGATTTCCTTTAACCTACACATCAACATTCATGTTCTCATGTTTTCTAGCACCCGTGCCTAATTCCCTTGGATATATTAATCTTTTAGAACCCAAGAGAATGTTCAAATCATCATCAAATTATGTCTTTCATGATTTTTTTATTCCCTCGTATCTATACATGAATCTCAAGGACCTTCACCATCATCATGTTCTACTCAATATATATGATACAAAAGATGCAAGGAGGGTCAAATGAGTCATAAGTAGATTCAGTGGTCAATGATTATGTGTCAACTAGTGTAGGGAATAAAAACACAATTTATGTTCATTTATGTTATATGCTTCCTCTATCAGATATTTAGCAACTTCGACTATTGTAGTCATTTTTAGGTTCCTTGTAACCTCAAGAGAACATTGGAATATATAAGATTTCTAAATTATTTTTATTGTTATAGCATTTTGGTCTCCTCTACACCTCATGCAAACATACAATGTGGGGTTCTTGTGACTCTGAACACCTATCATGTCATGCTAGAGCTTGTTGAGAGTGGTAGTCATTAATAATATGTTCTCTGAACTAAGGTTGCTAAGGTATTGACTGAGTATTTACCTTTTGGATTAAAGATCCATCAACACTGCAATATAAGGTCACACAACTACTTGTCTTGATTTTTTTGACAATCTTCCATTAATGAACAGTAAGGTCTCCATACCAATCATAATACATGATTTATTAAAATTCTTGTTTTGGGTTTAATAGTAAATTTTTGATCTTTTTTCCTGCTAGACAACAGATTTAAAATAAAATATAAAGGAGCATAAACATTTGATATTTTATGATTTAAGAAATGGTTCTTTATATGGTATGATAATTAGGTATTCTTAATTCATTCTTTTTGTGTTATGTTATATAGACAGAAATAATTTGTAATTCACGTACTTAATAACCTCATCTTGAATAATTGACTGTCTGACGTATGATGGTAGGGTCTAAAAGCTATTCATGTTGTGACTTGCACTGAGTGTGATTCTGTAGATGTTGTGGCACAAGATCATGATAGGTATTTGTGTAATTTTTAATTAGGTGTCAAGTCTAAAATGTTGATGGATGATTAAGTAATTTTGGCTATTCTTAATGAAATCATATAATGCTGCATGATTTTTATGCATGTCCCTATAGAATAATGTTAAATGATGTGCTCATTTTTTATAACTATAGTTTTTTTCTCCTCATGTGCATTTTATGTATGGTTATACATAGGTGAGATGAATCCACTACACTAGCATGGCAATTATCATATTATCATTCTTATGTTCTTGATGCTTCTTAGACTTAATGTTAAGTTTTTACTTTCATTATCATCATATAGAGAATTTTTACTAATTTTCTTTTGGTCCAAAATACATCCATAAGTCGAAGGGGTCAACAATCTGACCAACTAAAGTTTCCAGGTTGACTACATAATCTAGTCTACAACCCATGCACGAGTGAACATGTACTCTCAATTAATGGCAAAAGAGGTGTTTTTATTGCAAGTAAGAATAAAGGGGTTTCAAATAGGTAAATGACAATAGAAATATGTCCACATCCAATTAAGTTCCTTTAAAAAATTTATAAATTCGATACGTGAGAAATAGTTTGTCAAACCCAATCTTCTCTCCATCTGTTCAAAGTTGGAAGTTTGAATCATTGAAGATGAGAGAAAAGTAGTCTTTTTTTCTAGATGTTTCTCTTGAAATGCAAAATTGGATTTGGAACCATTGATTAGTATCAATCATAATAGCATATCATACTTACAATAGATAGTTTATATATTTTCCAAGATGGTTTCCCAAGCGACTTGGTACCTAACTGTAGTGTCACTCAATATTGTGAATGGGATATCTTAGATTGCTATAGATATGGCATGATAGAAACAAATTATATGGATATTTAAGATGTTAACACTATATGTTAAATACTTATTTCAAGTGGCTCCTAAGACTAGGTTTATAAATTCTAATTACATCCCTACATTACATGTGATGGTGAAGAAGGACATATCAACCATCTGAGGGCCAAAGCATAACTCTCTATAGTTGAATTTCCAATAAATAAATGTGAGATATTTTTAAGATTAGAGGAGGTATATGTGGTCGGAAACGTTGAATATAAGTTTTTGGAGATGGACTCATGCATCATAGATTTAAATTTTCCAAGAAATGCCAAAATATTGATTGGGAGACACATTCTAAAAGAATTAGCTTAAGTAAGATGAACAAATACTTTGACTTTAATATACAAATGATAGTAATCTTCCTGACATTGCCTATATGTCTAAAATCTTGATTAGCAATGAGGACGAGTTGTTACTATGCTTGAAGTAGTATGTAACATGAATACATCGATACACTATGGAGCTTTGATTGATGTAGAAGCTTGGTTATAATTTCATTCTAATCCTTTGTATTTTAAAGTTCATCATGAGTTTGTAGCAAGACCTTAAACTTTCCCACTCTAAAAGGTCATATACACACTTTAATCATCTCTAGATATTACTCTCTAGCTTAAAATACACTAGGAACAAACTAGAAGAAAATATTCCATAGAACCACCAACTTCTCAATCCTCATATAACTACACCATAAGCAAAAGGCCTCGATGGAACTTTCCCCCTTTCCTTCCCCAAAGTGTTATGCTTTTTGGAATACACACTCAAGGCCCATCAAGATGGAAATGGGATCGTACCACTTTTTCAAGGACGTAAGTGACATAAAGTTCAACTATTCCAAGAACCAAAAAAAGGAATAAGAATTTCAACTAAAGACAAAATATGGCCTCATATGCGAAAACAAAGGTAGTGTGTTGCTCATGGGGAATGAATAGTTAATCATAATAAAGTAATTAAAGGTTTGTCTTTTATTTATAGTCATATAATGAAAGTAATCTTCAGTTTAGGAGCCTTCCATTCATTTATTTCTATTACTCTAGTTTCTACATAGAACTTACCACTAGAATAACAAGGTTATGACTTGAAAATGTCAATGCCTAGTAAGATTGTATCTCAAAATTTGATCTAACTACTTAGGTATTAGCTTTTTTTTTTTACCATGTGATTGTGAAGGTGGATGATATTTCCATTGTATTAAACATGAGTTTGCTCTATTAGCACTATGCATTACTAAAGTTTAAGGAAGTTAATAAATTTATCTTTCTAAGGAAACAAATTATTCATGTGACATATAGAAAAGGGACAAGGACATGCCAATTTATTCTAGAGGTGAAGGAGCTCAAAAAATTTGATGATAATTTGTTATGATCTCTAGTATCATTTTATAAAGACAATACTATTTATGATATACCTCTAGTTAATTTATTCCCTAATGTTTTTCTTTGGAGAGTGTCCAATTTGCCTCTTATAGGGTATAATGATCATCTATTCACCTTCTCCCCTAATATAAAACCTTTCACATAACTCTTTACTACATGTCACAGTAGTACGGAAATGCCCTATCCCATTGGTTATTTTTGGCATATCTTGTCAGTTATAAACTGACGACTAAGCAGGGGACGTTATAACTTAGGATGTACGTCATTGGTTATTTTGACAAAAAGAAACTGCCAACATATATATTTTGTCAGCTCCACGTTACAGCCAAATCGACGAAATAACACGCCAAATCGACAAAATAACACGCAGCGTGCAAAAAAAATGTGGTTTCCCTTAACAATTTCTCAACACTTATTCAAAGGAGAACCGATGAGGTAATGCTCAATTATGTAGTTGGTCTCTTATGAAACAGCTGACAAGGTCATGCTTCATAGTATTTTGTTAGTTTCATCAGTGAATAAACTATAAAAAGAAAGGATTTGTCGTAAATTTCTTTCACACAACCTATGAAGTAGGTATATGTAGTCAGTTTCTAATGAAAGAACTGACAACATATGTGTCTCTTTATATAGCAGGTTTGCATACCTTTTGTTTGGCTGCTAGCCTTTCTGGAGCTTGTAGTTCGTTGGAACTACCTACTCTACAAGCATCACATCTTAACAATAGGCCAACAAACAAATAAGAAGATATATATATATATATATATACATATATATATACATATATATGTATATATATACAAGAATATCTTTATGAATATCACTTCAATGCAAAGACATATGCAAGAACCCACATCTCAATTGATTCAATTCTCATCCACACATTCAATTTCATACATATGCACAAATACACATCAGAAAGTGGACTCGATAACATCCAATCCTCCTCATGCACTTAATATTCAATTCACACACTCATGCATGACACATATAAACATCATCTTCCACAGAGTTTAAGTACACAAAATAAAATATTGACATCAAAGTTTGAATACAATATCAATCAACCTCCCAATTAGCTGACAAGTCTACATGCTTGATGAACCAGTTTGCCCACAATTCACATAAGTCATTCAACATCTCCAATGTATAGGCTTGAGAAGTATCAAAATCTTCAAAGGGGACGAGACGTAATCAAATTAGATTTTACCTATTGTATTACAAAATGAGACTACTTCATTAATTATGATCCAAGACTAATAACAATACCTTCACTATACATTTAATCTCTCATTACACCTTCTTGACAATGTTTTCCATGTAGGGCATCACGTAATATCTGCATGCCCAATCATTGTCTTCTATAGGGTGTTGTAGATTTACAATTACATTTTTAAATGTAATTAAGAAGAGTTGTTAATATATATGCATTGGAGTGTGAATATTATATACACTAACATTTCTATAACAATGGGTTTCTTTTTTGTAACTACTGTAAGTTAAATTAACTAATGTATTGCATTATTTAACTTTCATATGACGCAAACATTTAAAAAATATGTTGATCATGTAAACAATATACATACACATGAATTGACCATTTCTATGGGTGTCCTCATTTGGTGTTAGTTTTATACCAAAGCATCAAGGAAATACATAGTATAGATCTTGGCAACAATCACTAACACCTTCCAATGCTTATTTTTGAGTGAATAGAAGGAAAATAAAATAAAAATCAAATTCCACAACACTTGTATATGCATAAGTTAGAAATATAAAAAACAAGCCCAAAACTTACACAATGTTGCAGGGAGCTATGATAATAGTCTTAGAAGCAGCACCAAAAACCTTGATCATAGTAGTCACGTAATTAGTGACACCATTCAAATCTCAACCTACATCACTATTCATTGATGGCATTAGAGATGACACAATTGATAATCCGAACTCGAGCACCATCTAATACACATGATTGAACATATATATGCAATAATCCGTTAATATATGGAAAACAATCATAAAAGATGTATTTTTCACATATTAAGGTATTCAGACTCACTATATCCAAAGTTCTATCAATGATGTGTTCAAATATTGACAATGAAATAGCACAAAATCATCTTTTAACACTATAATAGGGTCACGATTTTTACTTACAACATTCTCCTGAAATAGATCATCATAGTATTCGATGGATCTACATTGTCTAACCATAGTCTCAACGCCTTGCATTGAGGGCCTAAGGAGTCGAATAACTCATGTGGAACAAAATGTGGAGGAAGAGGCTTTGTAAACCTAGGGGGCTTGTTATCTGTTGTGGTCTTCATGCATGTGTTCTCATATTAGCTTCCAATTATATATGCATTCAATATAAATGTGTCATACCTAAAGAAATATGATGAGCCATTTGGGCCACCCAGTATACCCTTCTTCTTCCTCTCTGAGTGTGGTGACATCTAGGTGCTTGTATGGGAGTGGGGTTTCTTTCCATGAAGGAATGATACATATGATATACACACAAACATGATCAACGAGAAGGGGAACACCATTAACTATATCAGAATGCAAAAAAACCTTGCCATATACCATGATGTTATATGATGGAACATCAATGGCAAGATGACATTTTCTAGCCACCTACAATTTTATGAAACAATATTTTTATTGACACACATATGCATTGACTTGAGGAATTACTTCATCACAACGTATATACACAACATAAAAATTGACTTAAATTGAATCATACCTCATTTGAGCCACACAAGTCATAAGGAGTACTACCTATACCCTCATCGAACATGTGATATTATATAAGATCCATAACTTCTAGAGGAGCTTGTGCCACCTCAGAAGCCTAAAACTGCTCCAAGGTTGCATCTATAAATCTTTGCACATCCTCCTGGTCTATTCCCATTTTCTTGATAGATTTGTGCTTTTGCTAGGATGAGCCCAAACATGATTTCAACTCAAACCTAGTGGCCCTAACACGTCCAGGGTGCTCTTTTGTCCCAAAAGAAACCATCAATTCATCGTTTGTTTCTTGAGGGTTAAACTTGTCCTCCTTTCTTTTCTTCCCGAACTCCAACTATTCATCATCAAAATTGACTAATAAACAAAACTTAACAATCAAGAGAAAAAGAACATGGACATGCATTGTGAGACCAAGAAATTTACCATTTTTGTAGCAACCTCCTTGGTTGCTTGAATGGGGATTTCTCTGGCTTTATTTTCCTGGCATCTATCCACTCCAAATAGAGAGACAATCATCTATAAGAAATAGGAGACTCAGCACTTGAAGGAGTAGAATTAGAAGTCCCTTTCTCTTTGTCTCTCAACTAGCAATGTTTAACATAACCACATGAACCCAATTGGGGATTGCGCACATTCTTGTCATGCCTTTTTTAAAAGCGTGAATGGCCTAACTGATTCAATAAGAAAATTGTTAACTAATTAATAGAAAATCATAAGAATGTCATAAATCCAATACCTTGATCTCATTTGTTTGTCTCAACTCAAGAAACTTCTACCATTATGTTTATGAAGATAGGTTCATTGCACAATGGGTTCCTTGTACTTCTTGGATTCAGAGATGTAGTCTCTTGTGATGATTGTCCACCAATATCTATCTATTCCCCAATGAGATGTAAAACATTCTTATGATTTGACTTTTCATCAAGCTCATACAAGACCTAAAAGTTGTTGGGAAATATGGGCATAGAGTAGGCAGCGGAAACAAAAATTTATCTATCCTTATTCACTAGAATAGTAAGATCATTTCAATAACTATGTAATGGAAATGATGGTTTAACGAGTTCATACCTAGTCCTCGAGCAAGTCAAGTGGCTATAACTCATTGTAGTACCGTAGCACTCCTAGTTTCACTAGGACTCATCTGCAACAACTCCTG
This sequence comes from Alisma plantago-aquatica, assembly GCA_963693085.1. Classification (NCBI taxonomy): domain Eukaryota; kingdom Viridiplantae; phylum Streptophyta; class Magnoliopsida; order Alismatales; family Alismataceae; genus Alisma; species Alisma plantago-aquatica. The sequence goes on from OY856409.1 coordinate 696,249,184, forward strand.
GTCTCCATCACAGAAAACATACTCAGATGGTGTCTGCGACAACTCCTCCACAGACTGTAGGCTGAGGTTGCCCTCCTAGAGATGGGCAAAGGCCACCTCGCCTCTATGGTAGTCCACATGGACCACCTAGAACTCCTGATGTTCTACTAGAATAGACAGGAAGGAGTTGTCTCTCCCATTGGTGTACTAGTCACTAACTTGCTCTTTCGCAATTGTTGTATCTTACAATCCCTCCCTTTATCAGGTAGGACTTTCTCAGGCTCTCTGTTTCTTTCTGAAACTAGAGAGGACAACAATTGTCAGAGGAAAATGAGTTGTGTCTTTGGGAAGCCCCCAATACCCTTCTATTTATAGGAGGGGTTAGGTTTTGAGTTCCCAGTCTGTGGGGGAGTGGAAGGGACCAGAAGAGCATGATTTTTTGCAACCTACAAGTGACAAATAAGTCAGTTTGCAAGCAAGCTGATCGGTTCACACACAACCACTTAGTTTTCTCAATGAAATGGACCATTTTTCATGTTTCCCAATCAGACATGAATTGACAATTTAAATCCAATTAATGCACACCATGACGTCAACACTAATACCTGATGCAATCGAATTTCTCCACGAACTGGGTGTCTCACCCTTGTGAGTTGGTAGTGTCATGACCCCAACCGTATGGTTCACTAAGTGATTCGGTCAAATCGCCCCCTAGTTTAGGAATAACATAACCAATTCAATTTCTAATCAACCTGACACTCCAGTCAGCTGTTTATCACATCCATCGATCAATTGGGAGTTTAGTTAGTTGATTTGTTTCTTAAATTGAATACCTAAACACTTTAGTAATCAATTCAATTATCATTCATGATTAAGCTCATGTTCTAGGTGAATTCATATGTGTGTGGCCCTATAGGTCTCCTATCACGTTGATAGTGAATGTCCATAACTAGTATATGACATCACAAACAAACAATTCTGCCTAGTCACACATAAGTGCTACCCAAGTAATTAGAAAGATGAAGAACAACTTCAACATACAATCTATGTAAGGTGTTAGAGTGATTGTGTAGTTCCTTTGTCTATGATATCAAAAATGAACTCAAGGCATGGCATCACCATCCTCTTCAATGTTGAATACATGTTCCTTGAACCTAGAGCAGATTGTTTGAGATGTATGTGACTGTATATCATATATTGATTCACATGTGCATGAGCATGCCTTTCTCAGTCTCACTTATCAAGTGGATAGGATATCAAACTCTAGTAGGAGGGAAAAATCTCATCTACGTCACTCAAAGTCAATCTCCATGTGTTATAGGTACCCAATCATCTCCATTATGGCAATCCTTATTCAGGGTTACATTGGATGATGTCAACGTATACAGAAATATGTGATATGTGCAGTGACTTTAGGTCTAAGAACCACAATCACGGCCTTAACTATGAGAGATTACTATGAACACCGTTTATTGTTTCCATGTGTCACTCTCAAGGTGGGCATGTTCGATACGTTGTTCCCAGCAAGTATCTATGTGCTTGGTTTGACATCACATTTCATGACTGATGAAATTCTTCCATTAACCAAAACACACTCTAGTGTTATGTGTTAGTTTTTTCCATCTACCTTCTACGGTAATATCTGATAGGGACATAATAAGAATGTACATACTCTTAACATCTGTATGATCTCATTTTTCAATTCACGTACTTGAAGACATATGCCATTGAGTAATTGTCATTCTCTAGACATTAATTATTTTTCCTCATCATCTAATAACCGAGTGAAACAAAATGAATTGGTATCTTTCCTTTATTATTATTAATCAAATCCTTTATGTAATACACCATCACAATCATCATATGCTTGTCTCTCTAGGCATACATACGAACAGACTCCTACTTGCACTTAGAGCCAATCAACCATGAATCATATTCTTAGTTATCTAAACATGCACATCATGTTTCTACTGTGCAAGTGCTAATCTAGCAGGTTAGCAACACTTTGATATAGTTGATATATTGCATGTTACCTATCTAATATTCCATGCATAACTGGTAGCTCCATTGTTGTCATGGTATCTCTACTGTGTCATCAATGATTGGAATATCTTTAAGTTCATCCATATGAACTTCTAGATCCAAATAGTATCTTCTCCTATGTTCAAAATGCCTGGATACTCAACTTCTATTGTAGAATTAAATTAATGGCCCGCAGTTCAGAATCATTCCAACTCATAACTATTTTATTAGAATTAAAACACAATTTTACATTGTGATCATTATCTATCATTTAATGAATCTTGCATCGGTGAAATCCCTTACACCCAACTCTTCCTTGTTGTCATAATCTATAAACTTATCCTTTAGTGCTTCTCATGTACTAATAGATATCTTTAAATGACATTCCAAAGTCCCTCATTAAAAACTAATATAATCTTGTCATCTCCAATACAAACAAGATTATGGGATGATTACATCATGTATCATGCTTGACAGATCCAATTGCTGGTGCAAATGGCATCATAATGATGTTTTTCCATTCTACATAAGAATGAGAACATAGGGTTCTTGAGAGACTAATCATTTGACAAATTCTCTCTCATTGAATCCTTTTATGCTGAACCCTTTCAGTATCATGCTAATGTATGCACTCATACTTAGGTTATGAAACTTTAAAGAACTATCTCTTATATATCCTGATTCCTATCCTATAGGATGTTTCACCTATTTCTTTATTTCTGAAGGTGTTTTCCATGCCAAGTCTCAATATTTACATTATTGAGATGTTATTCCCCATAAAAATGTGGCATATGCTCCCACTAAATCTTTAATAATCACATATTTCATCTGTTATCTTGATTTGATTCAAACTATTTGACTATCTTATCAAGTGAAAAGATCCCATATCTCATATGCTTGTTTCAATCTCTCAAATTGAACTTTGTAGCTTATAGACTTTATTTGCATTCATGAAGTTACAAGACCTTTAGGCTATGTCATGTACACATCCATTCATATGTTCCTTTTCGAGAATGAAGTTTTAAGCTTCATATGCTAAATCTCATAGTCTATACTACTTTCAACAACATGCATGTCAATTGGTAAAAGGGATTTCATCATGTTCAACAATTTATACTAATTTGAAAACATTTGTATCCAATTTGTCCTTTTAGGTTATCCATGTTGGTCCTTGAAATGAAAACCCTATTGCACCCTATGGGTTTTACCCCTTTAGGTGGTACTAGAAAGGTAATACCTTGTTAGTGTACATGGATTCCTCAGTGGCCATCAAGCCATTTCTCAGATTTTGTCTCTCAATAGTCTCTATTTGACTTGTTGGCCCATCATTTTATGACCAACCCATCTGAGACATTAGATTCACAATCTTTCAATCTTAGATTTGTTCTTCTAGAATTATGAGGTTCTGTGTTACATAAGTAACTTGAGATTCCACAATGATTTGTAATTCCCAATTATTCTTATTGTACCTTCTTACTGACCTTGAACCTTTTGAGTTCTAATTTTACTCGCATTGTTCTTTTGGAACTCAGTAATCGTACCAAGAAACATTTTATTGTTGGATTGGGATTAAAGGCAGTATTCAACAATCATGGTTCATTGATTAACCTTTTAAGAAACTGCTTTCTTTATAAAATTTTCAATCCTTAAGACATTTCAAGAATTTCTCATATCATATCTCATATGATGTCTTTTGAACCATTTTAGATGCTACATTGGTTTAGTGTAAAGTATATACCCATAAGTAGATTGTAAGACTAGATTAAATGATAATCATGTCATGATCCATCAGGATCTAATTCCTTCTTTCTGATACATCATCATGTTTCTGGTGGATTTGACTTGTGATACACTATCACAGTCCTTCCAGAAGGTCCTCAAACTATTGATGTAAAGTATTTTAACATTTTTTCATATAAAAGTTTCTTAATACTTTTATCAAAATTATAATTCATTTATAATCTCCTTCACCAGTTCAAGATATTCATGTTTATATTTCACTAAAAAAACCTATATCAACTGAGATCATCAGTGAATATAATGAAGTAAAAACAACTAGTTGTTGCATATATTCAAAAAAATCCTTACACATCAATATGTATAAGCACTAATAGAAAGGGTTGTTCTCTCCACTCACCTAGTGAGTGGTGGTTTGTCAAGTAACTCATAAATGAGATTTTCATGTCTCTCGTAGGTTCAATAACCAAAAGAGTCTAGACAGACATTAGTATGGCATCTAGTAATGCATTTCTCTTATATGTGTTCTAGATGGTGATGCTAAAAATTGTATGAGTTATCAATTATAATCCTCTTAGTATTTACATTATTAACATTCATCTTTAGATCCTTTAAAATAAAGGTCACTAGATGTTGGGGAATTGCCATATAAGATTACATCTTTGAAATATAACCATTAACAAATCTTTATTGGTTTATCATCCTTGTCATGCAAGATGCATAAAGTAAAAATGCTTCTATTTTGGCATAATGAAATAGTAGTTCAACTAACTCTATTACATGCCCAATGGGCTAAGATAAATACTATATGTAGACTAAATTTGTAGTAACTCTTACTCTGCATAGTCTAGTCTTGTTCTTTCATAGAGGATTTACTTCTTACCAGATCTTGCACATCAACATATGTACGATCTACATCTAGTAACATAATAATATTAGGAAGTAATCAAATTTATTTTATGACATTAATACCTCAAGTAGCAGTCTTTGCTCCTTTATTCTTATTCTTTAATTCCTTTGGAAAGAGAGGGAAATTCCTTTCTATTTCAATTTTCTAGGCTGGTGAAAGTGATGACAGTTGCCTCCCTTCTTTACTCATCCCTTAGCCTTGAGATTTGAAGACTTTGGATTTTGGCCATCTTTAGAACTCACTTATCTTTCCTTTGCATTTAGACTTCCCCTTTTATTCCTGGTCATCATCACATACTTGAGCTTTTCTTTCATTTGTTCCTGAATTGTTCTCAACATGCCTAATAACTCTATCAATGGTTTGTCAAAGTCATTCATGTTGTAGTTCATGACAAACTGACTGTATGATCCTGGCAAAGATTGTAGAATCACATCAGTGGCCAACTCTTGACCCAAGGAAAATCCTAGTCTAGAAAGGTTCTCTACATACCCAATGAGCTTGAGCACATGAGGACCTATTAGATGTCCTTCTTCCATGTTACATTTGAACAACACCTTAGAGACATCAAATCTCTCATGTTTTGCCTGATCATGGAATATGTTCTTAAGATGTGTGACCATCTCAACAACATCCATGTTCTCATGCTACCTTTACAAGTCATCATAGTTCATGGAGCATAGCATTAGATACTTGACATCACCGATGTTGGGTTTTAGGGGAGGCAGAGAAGGTAGCAGAAACAAAAAATATTATCCCCAAACCCAGAATGAAGGAATCACGTCAACGTGTATACAATAGAAAGGATGGTTTGTAGAGACATACCTTATCCCGAGGCTTTCTCGACAACGTTACCTTGCAGCTTGCACGGTCTTCACCTCCGGTCTTGGACTGTTTGTGAGCTCCTGGTCTCACTAGGACTGTAACATCCCTAACCTGGGTTACACTTTAACCCTAGGTGTTTTGATTAAGAAAGATGATTATATGCTTAATCTTATCTTGTGAAAAGTAATTAGGGCTCATGAGAAACTTATGTTTCAATTTTGGTCCTGTTTGAACAATTTTGAAGCAATGTTTGCTTATTTTGGACTAAAGTGCAAATTACCCAAGTTGAGGGGTTAACTTACAAATGTTGCATGATAAGATGTTCCTATGATGTTGAGACATCATAAGAATGAATATGATGTAGTGGTATGGTTTTCACAAGCTTGTAAAGCAATCCTTGTGCATTTAAACCTAGTTTTTGTGTAATGTGCAATTTACCCAAAACCTAGGGTTCAATATGCAAATTACCACTTCAATATGGTCCCTAATGTTTCTTGGCATCATGTCGAGCAAATAAAATGAGAGGGGTGCCTCATTTGAATTAAGTTGGAGGAGAGAGAATCTTGATATTAAAATAATCAAGATTTAATCTTAAGTGAAACCCTAATTCAATTTAGGGCAAAAATGAATGTATTAATTAAGGGGCCTTCAACCAAAATTAAAATGGTTGAGTTCAGATATGTGTGATCGTCTTTATGCCTTGCCAGAGCCACAAAATATCTCAAGGAGGTGACATTCCACTCACCTTATTAAAAGGAAAAGTAATTTCCACTCACATATGGGATATTAATATAATAAGCATTAAGGTGCTTAATTTGATTCCCTTTCAATTGAGGATAATTGAGAGGAATAAGAGGAAATTGGGATATCCTCGTATCCAAGGAATGAAAGGGGGAAGAGGTGGCACCAATTTTGGAATTAAATGCATTTTAATATTGCATTTTCTCTCTCATCAATTTCCTTATAAAAGTGCCCGTTTGAAGACAAAACAAAGGATTTTTCGGCCCTTTCTTCTTCCCTTGCTTTGGATGAGCTCAAGGGAGCATAGGAGCATCAGGAGAATGAGATCCAACCTGTTGGTAAGTTCTTGAACTTGGTTCATCTCGATTCCATGGTGGAAATTGAAAATAAATTATGGATTCCTTCCTATTTCGATCTCCTCTTTAATTCTAACCAAATCTTTTCACTCAAACCTTGAGGACGATCCTTGGAATGGTGAAAGGAGTTGCATCCACCATTTTTTCCATGTACATGGAGCTTTGGAGCTCAATTGGAGGCCGGTTTTATAACTTGAACCCTTAATCTTATTATTGCAATCAATTCCTTATCAATTGGTGAACATTTCTATATTTCTGAAATTAATTTTGGTTGATTGATGCAATCTCCATGGAAATCACAGTAGATCTCATGAGTTTGCAGGTTGATGATAATGACATCATTATAATCACACAACTCACCATATATCTTGGGCAAACGGTTTCAAAGTTTGGACCAAACGGTTTCACCAAACCGTTTGGTGACCAAATGGTTTGCAAATTGTTTGGGAGCAAACGGTTTCAAAACCATTTGAGTGAGTTGAACAAGGGTTGACCATTTGACAATCCAGTTCCAAATTATGTAGTTTGATAACCCACCAAATCTGATGGAGTAATTCCAAAGGAATCATGAGTTGAAGGCTAATCAATTAGGTAAACCTAATTGAATTAAGTGCTGATTTTTAATCTGATGAACTTGACTTTTTGGAGCAAACGGTATCAAAACCATTTGATTGAGTTGACCAAGGATTGACCGTTTGCGATTCCTGTTAATAATTATGTTTTTTAATAACTCACCAAATTTTATAGGTTAATTCCCAAGGAATCGTGAGTTGAAGGCTAATCAATTAGGGAAACCTAATTGGATTAAGTGCTGATTTTTCAGCTTGTTTAATTCGACTTTTTAGGCAAATGGTTTCAAAACCATTTACGAGCATTGAAAAAGGGTTGAATGTTTGATATTACTGTTCCTAATTATGTTGGTTAATGACTCACCAAATTTGAGGGGTTAATTCCCAAGGAATCATGAGTTGAAGGCTAATCAATTAGGCAAACCCTAATTGAAATTAGTGCTGAAATTCCAATGAGTTAATTTGAGATTTTGGGTTGATTAGCCCAAACGGTTTCAAAACCATTTGGGGATCACCCAAACGGTCTCAAGAACATTTGGGGGTCACCCAAGACCGTTTGGAGGTCTAGGGTCAAGTATGGATATGTGTTTGAAGATCCAAAAATGTGGTATGAACCCGAATCGGCTAAGTGCTGATTTGCAAGTGATTGAGATGATGTTTTGGGTTGATTGGCCCAAACGGTTTCAAAACCATTTGGGGATCACCCAAACAGTTTCAAGACCTTTTGGGGATCACCCAAGACTGTTTGGAGGTCTGGGGTTAAGTATAGTTGACCAATTGAAGGTTCAAAAGTACCAAATCATATTGCAATTAAGTGATGATTTGTTGATCAACTCGATAGACCAATCCTTGATGAAATTTCACTAGAATCCAAGGTTTGGATGAGCCAAACGGTTTCAAAACCGTTTGGAGCTCATCCAAACGGTTTCAAAACCGTTTGGTGGTCACCCAAGACCGTTTGGAGGTCTAGGGTTGAGTATGGTTAGGTGTTTGAAGGTCTAAAGGTACCAAGTTGATTTGCAATCAAATGTTGTGATTTGGTGATCAATCCAATGATCCAAACTCTAATTGGTTGACTTGGATTATGATGTGGACATGGGAAAATGGTCTCAAGACCGTTTGGAGGTCAGAAAAATGACCTCAAGACCATTTGGGGTCAGGTCATGCCCAAATTGGATGAAAGTTTAATGGTTTCAAAGTAACCAATCACACATTGAATAATGTTGAAGGATCAACAATTCCAAACCCTAATTCAATTGATTCAAACTCTAATTGATGACCAATTGAGGGTCAATTGAGGGTCAAATTAGTTGAAGGTTGACCTATTAAAGTCAATTGAAGCATGAGTATAGGTTCAATTGATGATTGGTTCCATGAATTCAATGATTGAAGGAATCAACATTGGAAACCCTAATTCAATTGGATACCTTATGTAATGGAGGTCCAATGTGATTGAACCTTTGAGAATTAAGATGATGAATGTTCTATTGATCCAATGATGATTAGTAATGATAATCAATGAAGGTACAGAGGTTGAAATCCTAATAGTACCTAAGTGATTAGTGCCAATTAAGGGATGAATCCCTAATTACATATAGCATCAATAACCTGATACACTATGTTAATCATAGTTGTATATACTTGATTGAAGGGTTGATGTGACCTAATCAAGTTGAAAGGATGAAAGAATAGGATTCATATATGAATATGATTCATGAAATGATCTTTTGTAGCATGACCGTGTAAGGCAGCACGGCCGTGGTGGATTCACTTTGCATGACCGTGCAAGGTAGCACGGCCGTGGTGGCTTCCCTTTGCACGGCCGTTCCTGGCTGCACGGCCGTAGTGCTCTATGCTTGTCTTAGAGTTGTTTTGAAAAGAAACCTAATATGCATGTTTTGTTAATTCTTAACTTAAGGATGAGTCCATATCATTGAAGATAGTTGGACAATTCTTATGTTACATTATAACCTATACACTTCACAATAAAGGTGATAGGTTAGTGGATGAAAGTATTAAGTTGGGAAATGCCTTAATACAATGTAAGTTGATAAACTCAAGTAAGTTAAAAGAGATGAGGAAAGTGACAAATCAAGATATCATAGATATCACATCTACCCCTTTTAAAAATGATATCCCTTGATGTATCTCTAAGGCAACATACATGGATGAGTAACATATGATGTGTGTTCTTTAAATCATTACATTATGATGTAATGTGCTTTATGAGCCATGAGATTGGTTGTAACCTAATGAGTGGTGATAAGATGATAAATGTGCCTTGTGAATAAGAGGTTAGTTGGTACCTATTGATAGGTGACAAGATGTTTTTAATGGCTTAGAGAGCCATGAGGTTAATTGTTACCTTGTGAGAGGTGACAATATGTTTTTGGCCTAGTGAGCCAAATGGTTTTGATGTTGCCTAGTAAGAGGTGACAAGGTGTTTTATGAGCTTTATGAACTATGAGGATGGTTGTTGCCTAGTGAGAGGTAAAAAATTGTTTTAAAGGTTACACAGGATTGATACAATTCAATACCTGGAATAGATGCACATGATTAGCATAAGTCTAATACCTGGAATATCAACTGCACAGGATTTGTTAAATCCCAATACCTAGAATAATATCACAGGATTGACAAAGTTCAATACCTGGAATGCATAGGATTGGCTAACTCCCAATACCTAGAATAATAACACAGGATTGGTTAAATCCTAATACCTAGAATAATATCATAGGATTGACAAAGTTCAATACCTGGAATGCACAAGATTGGTCATAACCCAATACCTGGAATAATATCACAGGATTGACAAAGTTCAATACCTGGAATGCACAAGATTGGTCATAACCCAATACCTGGAATAATATCACAGGATTCACAAAGTTCAATACTTGGAATGCACAGGATTGGTCATAACCCAATACCTGGAATAATATCACAGGATTGACAAAGTTCAATACCTGGAATAATAACACAGGATTGGCTAACTCCCAATACCTGGAATGCACATGATTGGCTAAATCCCAATACCTGGAATAGTTGCACATGATTGACATAGATCAATACCTGGAATAGTTGCATAGGATTGACATAGATCAATACCTGGAATAGTTGTACGGAATTGACATAGATCAATACCTAGAATAGTTGTACGGAATTGACATAGATCAATACCTGGAATGGTTACACATGATTGACATAGTTCAATACGTGGAATGGTTATATAAGATTGATAATGACTTAGTCTGAGATGTTTATGTAGGATTGGTTAAATCCAATACCTACTAAAGGCATGGAGCCTATAACCAAGGATTGGCATAGTCCAATACCTAAGTAAGACATGATGATGTATAATCACATGTTTGGCATAATTGAGTATCTGTTTAGTAGATTGGCTAAGGCCAACAGATGAAAGCAAGAATGAATCATGAGTGACCCATCAGAATGATGAGTGACATGAGCAAAGGTTGAGATGTTGAAAAGGTGTGATAAATAAGTGATATACATGTTCTTCCTATATCCTTATATAAAGAATATATGATTTAATGTTCTTTCATAGATAGTTGCAATGTTTTAAAAGATAAGATCGATCTAAACTGTTTATCCTCTCCTCAATTTTATATTAATTAAACTGCAATAATAATGTTTTTTGTAGAGAGTTATATCTCTCGTTGGGGCAATATTCAATTGTCTCACCCCCGTGGGATCCAATGTTTTTCGGTGGACAAGCAAGGAGGAGAGTGAGAACATCTTGAAGAACATCAACAACAGTAGGGACAGCAGTGACAGCTCAGGTTGAGTGTACTGTCTGTTGTGTGATGTAGATAGAAGTCCTATGTGTCGTATCTGTACTCTCAGGTCCTCGGAGTTTATAGTTAGTGTTTTAACGAATCGATCTGATATTTGGCTTGATGCCTCAAATTTATATGTTGTGTATAAATTATGTCTTGAGACAGCTGATGTTGTAATCTCGAGAAGAGATAGTGTAAGACATGCACTTTGAAACAGAATGTAAATGTTATACTTTGGTTCTTGAAGAAAAAGATTTCGTATGTGTGGATCTCTTTGCAAAAAGTTTTAGTTTTTAGTGATTTTTGGTAATCTGCTGTTAGTGATTGCTTCTTCTTAGTTAATAATGTTTGTCCGATCGACATTGTTACAAGGACTATCGGGATTGACAGCTGTCCTCCGAGCGGAAGAAGTCTCCTTCCTCTATAGTAGTCCACACGGACCACCTGGAACTCCAATCACCTTGTCGCACAAGGCACCAGAAGGATTCGTACCCTCTTGTCGGCATACTAGTCATCGACACACTCTCCTGTAACCAGTCACTTTTCTGCAGTTGTCTTTTCCATACTATGCCTCCCTTATCGGGTAGCACTTGCTCGGGCTCTCTCAGTTACCACAACCAGAGAGAACAACAACTTTACAGAGCAATTGGTGTTCTAAGTTGTACTTTGAGAAGCCCCCAATACCCCTATATATAGGAGGGTCATGGGACATGGTTCTCTACCCCGGACAAAGCGGGATTAAAGTAGGAGTAGAAGGGTTTTAGATTTTCCACAAAACAACCAACTGCACCATTTGAACTGATCATTTCATACATGAAACGGTCGGTTGGGGACCTGAGCTGATCAGTTCACACCTGAACTGATCGGTTCGGGCACCTGAGCCGATCAGTTCACTTCCGAGCCGATCGGTTCGTGGTCTTGATCAGTTCCCGATTGACTTTTCCTCTTTTCTTTCGAATTGATCCAAATACCAATCCTTGTTCCAATCAAATTGGACAAGTGAAACGAAAATAAATTTCTCACCAACCTGACTTTCCCAACTTGCTCGTTTGGACCTGTTGAGCTGATTAGTTCAATCCTTGAACTGGTCATCTCAACCTGTCCTGAGCTGATCGGTTCATCACATGAGCCGATCGGTTCATCATATGAGTCGATCGATTGGGAGTGCAAACTGTGCAAAAACCAGTCAATTGCAGTTCCAATCAATTCGATACTCTAATCAATCGGTCCAACACCTTGAACACTATGATATTAAGCTATCAATTGATTAAGTGTTTAATTAAACTACTAAACTCCTTTGGTAATCAATCTACACATCATTTGTGGATAAACTCCTCTTCCATGTTAAATCCTATGTGTGTGACCCTGCAGGCCCATTTCACGTTGGCAGTGAAAGTCCATAATACTTATGACTTCACAAGCTAAGAGTGGTGCCTAGACGCACATCAATGCTACCCAATTGAAAAGGAAAGTTGGAGAACAACTTTCAATCCTACAATCCATGAATGGTGTTACAGTGAATTTATAATTCCTTTGTCACTGATATCCTGAATGAACTCAAGGCATGGAACAATCATCTTGTCAACGTTCATTCACTTTCTTGATCTCAGAGTAGATTGGAGGAGATATGTATGACATCAATATCACATATCAATTCATACATGTGTGTGCACACCTATCTCAATCCTACTCATCAAGTGGCCATGGATATCAAACTCACTCAGGAGGGACAAATCCCATATCTATCACTCACCCCTCAAAAGCCCCATGTGTCAGAGCCACCCAATCATCACCTTTATAACAACCCATGTTTCAGGACTGCGTTTGATGATGTCAAAGTGTACCCAACGACATGTGTTGTGTGTAGTGATTTCAGGTCAAAGAATCACACTCACCACCATCACTATGAGAACTGACTGTGACTACCATGTCATGGTTCCATGTGTCAAACTCACGTTGGGTCTGTCCGGTACACTTGTTCTCTAACAAGTACCTATGTGTTTGGTTTGATATCTCCATATCATGACTAACAAGATTCTGTCATCAACCAACACCACAATCTAATCTTGTGTGTCATTGTTGTCTATCTACCTTCCACAATGACATCCGACTAGGGACATAATAAGAATGTACAAACTCTTAGCATCCGTATGATCTCACCATTCAGGTCCTCAACCTGAAAGCATACGTCATTGAGTACTATCATTCTCTTGACATTCAATCTATTCTATCATTATCTCATATGATTGAACCAGAAAGAATTGGAAGCTTGCCTTTGATGTTTATCAAATCAATATTAATGTATCCAACAAATCATCCCATGATTGGCTCTCAGGGCATACATACCAACAGACTCCCACTTCCACTGCGAGCCAATCACCCTTGAATCATATTCATAGTGATCTTCAAACATGTCCCACATGTTACTGTGCTCTAGTGCTAACATAGTGAGTTATGGCAAAACTTTTCCCGGTATTAACTCCATGTCTCTCTCATCTCTTCGCTGTGCGTCACACGTATGAGATGAAGTTGTCGTAATATGTGATTTAGTATTCCTTTGCTAACCTTTACCCATATTGCATGATCAAGTACTCCTTACTTGTCATCAAAGATCGGAATATCAATAAGTTCTTCTCATGAACTTCCAGATCCATATAGCATCCACTAATGTTCTCTAACACATGGATACACGACTTTTCCTTTTAAACGACTTTATTGGAACGTTTCCATTTATCAACAAACATTCACTTTTATATATCTTTTGTGGTTAATCTTCTGTCCGTTTCAGAAGTTCACATCAACGTAACTCTTTATAGTGAACCCTTCCTTATTTCCATAGAACTAGTACTTCTCAAATACTTATCAAGTTCTTATTGTTGGGTTTTACGGGAGGCAGAGAGGCAGCGGAAACAAAAATTTTCTCCCCAAAACCCAGAACAAAAAGGAATCGGGTCAACGTCTATATAATAGGAAAGAAGGTTTGTGGATGCATACCTTGTCCCGAGGCTCACTCGGTCACAGTACCTTGTGCCTTGCACGGTCTTCACCTCTGGTCTTGGACAGTGTCTGTGCAGCTCCTGGTCACACCGGGACTGAAGACTCCTGGTCTCATTGGGACTGTCAGGGTTGACAGTTGTCCTCCGAGCGACAAAGGTTTCCCACCTCTGCAGTCGTCCACACGGACTGCCTGGAACTCCGACCTCCTTGTCCCACAAGGAATCGAAAGGAGTCGCACCCTCCTGTCGGCGTACTAGTCGCTGACACACTCTCCTGCTACCAATCACTTTCTGTAGTTGTCTTTCCCTTAATGTGCCTCCCTTATCGGGTAGCACTTGCTCAGGCTCTCTCGATTACCAAAACCAGAGAGAACGACAACTTTACAGAGCAACTGGTTGCACTAAGCTATCCTTTGAGAAGCCCCTAATACCCCTATATATATAGGAGGGTCATGGGACAAGGTTCTCTATCCCGGGCATTGCGGGACTAAAGCAGGAGTAGAAGGGTTCGAAATTTCCACAAAATCGGATAAACTGTGACAGCTGAACCGATCATTTCAGCCCTAAAATGATCGTCTGGACCCTCCAGCCGATCGATTGGTCACACCAGCCAATCGTTTGGATCCATGAGACGATCGGTTGGACACTCTAGTCAATTGTTTTGTGATCCTGGTTCAACTCAAATTGACATTCTGGTTTTGTTTCCTTGTTCCAATTGAATTGGATAAGTGAAACGAAAATTATTTTCTCACCAATCTTACTTTCCCAACTCGCTCAGTTGCACCAGTTGAGCCGATCGGTTCAACCCTTGAACTGATCGTTTCACTCTGGTCATGAGCCGATCGACTCACCATTTGAGCCGATCGGTTCACCAAGCTCAGCCGATCGGTTCATCACATGAGCCGATCGGTTGGGAGTGCAGACTGTGCAGAATCAGTCAATTGCAGTTCCAATCAATCTGATACTCTAATCAATCGGTCCAACACCTTGAACACTATGATACTGAGCTATCAATTGATTAGGTGTTTAATTGAACTACTAAACTCCTTTAGCAATCAATCTAAACATCGTTTGTGGACAAACTCCTTTTCCAGGCGAAAACCTATGTGTGTGACCTTGCAGGTCCATTTCATGTTGGCAGTGAAAGTCCATAACATTTATGACTTCACAAGCAAAGAGCGGTGCCCAGTCACACATCATTGCTACCCAAGTGAAATATAAAGTTGGAGAACAACTTTCAATCCTACAATCCGTGAATGGTGTTACAATGAATGTATAATTCTTTTGTCTCTGATATCCTAAATGAACTTGAGGAATGGAACAATCATCCTGTCAACGTTCATTCATTTCCTTGATCTCACAACAGACTGGGTGAGATGTGTGTGACATTAATATCACATATTGATTCTCACGTGCATGTGCATGCCTTTCTCAATCCTACTCATCAAGTGGACAAGGATATCAAACTCCCTCAGGAGGGACAAATCCCATATCTATCACTCACCCCTCAAAAGCCCCATGTGTAAGCCACCCAATCATCACCTTTATAACAACCCATGTTTCAGGATTGCGTTTGATGATGTCAAAGTGTACCCAATGACATGTGTTGAGTGTAGTGATTTCAGGTCTAAGAATCACACTCACCACCATCACTGTGAGAACTGACTGTGACTACCAAGTCAAGGTTCCATGTGTCACTCTCACGGTGGGTCTGTCCGGTACCTTGTTCTCTAAAAAGTACCAATGTGCTTGGTTTGATATCTCTATATCATGACTAATGAGATTTTGTCATCGACCAACACACAATCTAGTCTTTAGTGTTATTGATGTCTATGGTTATTTCCACAATAACAACCGACTAGGGACTAAACAAGAATGTATACTCTTAACATTCGTATGATCTCATCGTTTAGGTCCTGAACCCAAAAGCATACGTCATTGAGTAAAACCATTCTTTAGACATCTATCATGTTACACCATCATCTTAGAAATAGATTAAACATATAGATCAGAAATTGCCTTTATTATTATTCAAATCATTTACATAGTATCCCATTACAATCATCATATGACTTGCTCTATGGGCATACATACCAACAGATTCCCACTTGCACTTAGAGCCAGTCACCTAGGAATCTTAGTCCTTGTGACCTAGCATGACCATCATGCTTCTGCTGAGAAAGGGCCTTAGTCAGTGGATCAGCTATGTTGTCTTCAATTGGTACTTTGCAAATCTCCACATCTCCTCGCTGTACGATCTCTCGTATGAGATGGAAGCGCCACAGTATGTGCTTGGACCGCTGATGTGATCTGGGTTCCTTAGCTTGTGCAATAGCTCCATTATTGTCACAATAAAGCTCAATTGCATCACAGCTACTGGGAACTACACCAAGTTCAGAGATGAACTTCCTGATCCACACAGCCTCCTTTGCTGCATGCGAAGCAGCAATATACTCGACCTCTGTAGTAGAATCGGCAACTGTTTCTTGCTGGGAACTCTTCCACCTCACAACTCCATTATTAAGGCAAAATACAAATCCTGACTGTGATCTATAATCATCTTTATCATTTTGGAAGCTTACATCGGTGTAACCCATTACAACCAACTCGTCCTCACCACCGTAAACAAGAAACTGATCCTTAGTCCTTCGCAAGTACTTGAGGATGTTCTTTATGACTGTCCAGTGAGCATCCCCGGGATCTGACTGGTACCTGCTCGTCATGCTGAGAGCATACAAGACATCTGGGCGTGTGCACAACATAGCGTACATGATGGATCCGATGGCTGATGCATATGGGATCCCATTCATACACTCCCTCTCTTCACAAGATTGGCGACATTGAGCTCTAGAGACGATGACTCCATGTAGCATGGGGATGTTGCCTCTCTTTGAGTTCTCCACGCTGAACCGCTTCAGCACTTTGTCAATGTATGTGCTCTGACTTAGTCCAAGAAGCCTTCTAGATCTATCTCTATAGATCTTAATTCCTATAATGTAGGATGTTTGTCCTAAGTCCTTCATTGAGAAAGTATTCCCAAGCCAAGTCTTTACCTTCTCCAAGGCTAAGACATCATTCCCCATTAATAGTATGCCATCCACATACAATATGAGGAATGTAGTCGTGCTCCCACTAACCTTCTTGTACACACAAGGTTCATCTTCATTTTGAATAAAGCCAAACATTTTGACTTCCTCATCAAATCGAAGATTCCAAATCCGAGATGTTTGCTTCAATCCGTAGATTGACCTTTGTAGCTTACATACTTTATTGGCATTCTTTGGATCTACAAAACCTTCAGGCTGTGTCATATACACATCCTCATCTATATTCCCGTTAAGGAATGCAGTTTTAACATCCATCTGCCAAATCTCATAGTCATAATAAGCTGCAATAGCAAGCATGATCCTGATGGAATTAATCATGGCAACTGGTGAAAAGGTTTCGTCATAGTCAAAACCGTGAACTTGTCGAAATCCCTTAGCAACCAATCTGCCTTTATAAGTTTGCACATTGCCATCCATGTCGGTCGTCTTCTTAAAGACCCACTTGCACGCTATGGGTTTTACCCCTTCGGGTGGTTCCACCAAAGTCCATACTTTGTTGGAGTACATGGATTTCATCTCAGATCTCATGGCTTCAAGCCATTTCTCAGAATCTGGTCCCTCCATAGCCTCTACGTAGGTAGTTGGATCATCATCTATGATCAACTCACCACCTTCCTGAGTTACAAGGTATCCAAACCTCTCAGGTTCAAGGCGGGTCCTACTAGATCTATGAGGTCCTTGTGTTACCTGAGGAGACTGAGATTCCATAACACCTTGTGAATCTCTATGTTCCTCTTGTACATCTATCGGTTCGTTGTTTTCTTGTTGGGCTTGAACCTCTTCAAGGTCTATTTTCCTCCCACTGCTTCCTTTAGAAATAAATTCCCTTTCTAGGAACACAACATCCCTGGCAACAAACACTTTGTTGTCAGTAGGGTGGTATAGATAATATCCCCTCGTTTCCTTGGGGTATCCAACAAAATAACATTTATCAGATTTGGGTCCAATCTTATCAAGAAACATTATCCTGACGTAAGCCTCACAACCCCAAATCTTCATAAAAGACAAATTGGGATGCTTCCCATACCATATCTCATATGGTGTCTTTTGAACCGATTTAGATGGTACACGGTTTAGTGTAAACGCGGCAGTTTCTAGAGCATGACCCCAGAAGGAAATCGGAAGATCAGCAAAACTCATCATTGATCGCGCCATATCCAACAATGTGCGATTCCTTCTTTCAAACACACCATTATACTGTGGTGTCCCCGGTGGAGTCCATTGTGATACAATACCATGGGCTCGCAGAAGGTCCTCAAACTCTTGGCTTAAGTATTCTCCACCTCGATCGGATCAAAGTGCCTTAATACTTTTACCAACCTGGTTGTGTACTTCATTCATGAAATCCTTGAACCTTTCAAGGGCTTCTGACTTGTGTTTCATCAGGTACACATAGCCATACCTACTGATATCATCAGTGAAGGTATTTAAGTACTGACACCCATTTCTGGCATTAGTTCTAAAAGGCCCGCATACATCAGTATGTATGAGTCCTAATAGATCACTAGCTCTCTCACCTTTACCTGAAAAGGGAGTCTTGGTCATCTTGCCCAACAAATAAGATTCACATGTCTCTATTGATTCATAATCAAAAGAGTCTAGATAACCATCTTTATGGAGTCTAGAAATGCGCTTCTCATTTATGTGCCCTAGACGACAATGCCAAAGATATGTTTTGTTTGAGTCGTTGAGTTTTTGCCTTTTGGTGTTTACGTTGTATACACTTGTCTCTAGATCTATCAAGTATAGACCATAAGACATTGGGGCACTGCCATAAAAGATCCCATCTTTAGAAATGGAACACTTTCCATTCTTAATAAGAAATTCAAATCCATCCTTGTCTAAACAAGAGACGGAAATGATATTCCTATTTATGGCTGGTACATAATAGCAGTTCTTCAACTCTATTATTAGCCCACTAGGTAGAGTTAACTCATAGGTTCCTACGGCACTGGCAGCAACCCTTGCCCCATTGGCTACACGTAGTTCATACTCACCTTTCCCCAAAGGCCTACTTCTCTTAAGATCCTTCACATTTGAACAAATGTGAGATATGCATCCGGTATCAAGTACCCATGATGAAGAAGTAGTAAAGTTAATCTCTATCAGGTATACACCAGAAGTAGAGATCTCTATCTCTGACTTCTTCTTCCATCATTCCTTCCATCCTCTTCATGTAGAAGAAATTGGTTTGGCGAGATAACCCTTCTCTCCCTTACCTTTCGTTCCATTGATCTCTATCAATGAACTTTCTTTCTTCTTCACTAACACACTAAGCGTACATAGAGTGGATTCAAAGGTTCCTGGTATATCTGGATTTGTGCAAAACACTTCTCACAGTCCTCAACCAGTTATAGAATTTATTCTCAATTAATTTTCCCATTTTAAAAGATGATTCCTTTGCCATTCTACAAGAGAAAATTGCATTTGTCAATACTCCTTTTTGATTTGATTTGATTTTAATAAAATTTGATGATAGTTAATTAGGCCTTTAATTAATTACCACTCCCACTATTTTGACTCAAATTGACAGCCCTCACCATCAATTCGGAAGATTGCAGCGTACAATCTTCTAGTGGGTCAAGATCCTGAAATCCTCTGAGCCATGGACCAGCTAGGGCTGTCACTCACAACTCAGATCTCTCAGGTAGGCAACTCTTGCCAATTGCATCATATGCAACTCTTGAAAGATGTCATATGCAACTCCTTGCCATGATCATATCCATGCCTCAAGGTACTAGATCCCATCTAGATCACCTTGTTATGTCCGACCCAAAGCCAACATGATGAATATGCACCCTGCTAGGGCAGACCCACACATTCATCCTTCACGCTTCCACGAGATAGACGGTGCACCATGCTAGGGCATGCCCACACTTGGTTGATCAAGCTTTTTACATGTCTCGCATTTGGAAGGCATCTAAAACTTAATATTTAATGAGGGATTTGGTTTTTATATACACATACATATCCAATCACCACAATATATAGTACGTATCATATACATGCTATATCCCATAGAAAACATGCAAAATGATAAAAGCAATGATTATGGCCATCCTATTGTGATTCCTCGAGCCAAGAGGAATCACGGTCATCTAGGTCTACATCACATGCAACCTGTACAAGATGAAATATGTGTCTTCCTTTCTGGGTTTGATCAGCTCATCTCCATGACTGATCGACTCGCCAGCAAGTTGGTCATTCTGGTGCCACCAGCCGATCGACTGGCTCCTCCAGCCGATCGGTTCACCGGTCATCGTGCATCTCCACAGGTCGCTATCTGCTCATCTCGTTCCTCGAACCGATCGTCTCGAGTCATCCTCCATTTTTTGACATAACATGAAATGAAATATATCCTATTTTACAATTGTATTGTGAAACCCCGAGTTACATTCGGGTGGAGCAAAGGTAGGAAAAGAATTCTCGAATTATTTCGAGTTACATCAGGAATAGGAGAAGGGAATCAGTGCACAGACCGAGATACAAGCAACCGCATACAACCACACACAAATATAGGGTTTATAGGCCATAACCATGCTACAATCCACCACAAAACTCGTTTAAGGGCGACGTGTATCGAGTGCATTAATATTACATATCATATATGTATATTGGGGATTTGTGGATTGGACATACATAAAGCCAATTTTATTCACATCGTATGCAATAAATAAAGGTGAAAAACCAAAATCGACCACATCGATAATCCTAAAATATAGAATAGTTGACGTGGCTCTGATACCACTGTTGGGTTTTATGAGAGGCAGAGAGGCAGCAGAAACAAAAAATTTCTCCCTAAAACCCAGAACAAAAAGGAATCGCGCCAACGTATAAATAATAGGAAAGAAGGTTTGTGGATGCATACCTTGTCCCGAGGCTCGCTCGGCGACAGTACCTCGCACCTTGTGCGGTCTTCACCTCTGATCTTAGACGGTGTATGTGCAGCTCCTGGTCACACCGGGACTGAAGACTCCTGGTCTCACCGGGACTGTCAGGGTTGAAAGTTGTCCTCTGAGCGACAGAGGTCTCCCACCTCTGCAGTCATCCACATGGACTGCCTGGAACTCTGACCTCCTTGTCCCACAAGGAATCGGAAGGAGTCGCACCCTCCTGTCGGCGTACTAGTCGCCGACACACTGTCCTGCTACCAGTCACTTTCTGCAGTTGTCTTTCCCTTGTTGTGCCTCCCTTATCGGGTAGCACTTGCTCGGGCTCTCTCGGTTACCAAAACCAGAGAGAACGACAACTTTACAGAGAAACTGGTTGCACTGAGCTGTCCTTTGAGAAGCCCCCAATACCCCTATATATATAGGAGGGTCATGGGACAGGGTTCTCTATCCCGGGCAATGTGGGACTAAAGTAGGAGTAGAAGGGTTCGAGATTTCCACAAAATCAGATAAACTGCGACAGTGAACCAATCATTTCAGCCCTGAAACGATCGTCTGGACCCTCCAACCGATCGGTTGGTCACACCAGAAAATCGTTTGGATCCATGAGCCGATCGGTTGGACACTCCAGTCGATCGGTTCGTGATCCTGGTTCAACTCAAATTGACATTCCTATTTTGTTTCCTTGTTCCAATCAAATTGGATAGATGAAATGAAAATTAATTTCTCACCAATCTTACTTTCCCAACTCGCTCGGTTGCACCAGTTGAGCCGATCGGTTAAACCCTTGAACCGATCGTTTCACTCTGGTCATGAGCCGATCGACTCACTAGTTGAGTCGATCAGTTCACCAAGCTCAGTCGATCGGTTCATCACATGAGCCGATCGGTTGGGAGTGCAGACTGTGCAGAATTAGTCAATTGTAGTTCCAATCAATCTGATACTCTAATCAATCGGTCCAACACCTTGAACACTATAATACTGAGCTATCAATTGATTAGGTGTTTAATTGAACTACTAAACTCCTTTAGCAATCAATCTAAATATCATTTGTGGACAAACTCCTTTTCCAGGTTAAATCCTATGTGTGTGACCCTGCAGGTCCATTTCACGTTGGCAGTGAAAGCTCATAACATTTATGACTTCACAAGCAAAGAGCAGTGCCTAGTCACACATCAGTGCTACCCAAGTGAAATTGAAAGTTGGAGAACAACTTTCAATCCTATAATCCATGAATGGTGTTACAGTGAATGTATAATTCCTTTGTCACTGATATCCTAAATGAACTCGAGGCATGGAACAGTCATCCTGTCAACGTTCATTCATTTCCTTGATCTCAGAGCAGACTGGGTGAGATGTGTGTGACATTAATATCACATATTGATTCACACATGCATGTGAATGCCTTTCTTAATTCTACTCATCAAGTGGCCAAGGATATCAAACTCCCTCAGGAGGGACAAATCCCATATCTATCACTCACCCCTCAAAATCCCCATGTGTCAAAGCCACCCAATCATCACCTTTATAACAACCCATGTTTCAGGATTGCATTAGATGATGTCAAAGTTTACCCAACGACATGCGTTGAGTGTAGTGATTTCAGGTCTAAGAATCACACTCACCACCATCACTGTGAGAACTGACTGTGACTACCAAGTCAAGGTTCCATGTGTCACTCTCATGGTGGGTCTGTCCGGTACCTTGTTCTCTAACAAGTACCTATGTGCTTGATTTGATATCTCTATATCATGACTAATGAGATTATGTCATCAACCAACATACAATCTAGTCTTTGGTGTTATTGGTGTCTATGGTTATTTCCACAATAACAACCGACTAGGGACTAAACAAGAATGTATACTCTTAACATCCATATGATCTCATCGTTTAGGTCCTGAACCCAAAATCATATGTCATTGAGTAAAAGCATTCTTTAGACATCTATCATGCTACACCATCATCTCAGAAATAGATTAAACATATAGATCGGAAATTGCCTTTATTATTATTCAAATCATTTACATAGTATCCCATTACAATCATCATATGACTTGCTCTATGGGCATACATACCAACACTTATGGTATTCCAGTAACCCTTACTAGAACTAGACAGACATCCACTCATCATGTTCCACATACGAGTTATCAGGAAGAGCATATCATATTGTCATGTCCTACATACAAGATTATGAATGCATTTTATTCTTGCTATGCCCTATACATGCAAGATAATGGGATGATTACATACATGATAGATCCATATCTATTCTTAGTGTTCCCATTCTTCATAAGAATTTGACACTTGGCCTTGGGATACTAACTCCATGTAACATGGACAAGTTTTCTCCCACTGAATCTGTGCACACTAAACCCTTCAGTATAGATTGCTAATGTATGCTCTCTCTTTTCAGGTCAGAGGTTTTCAAGAACTATCTCTATAGATCTCTATTCCTATTACATAGGAAATGTCTCTATCTTCCTTAAAGATAATTTCCAGTTTGGATTTCCATTCTAGAACATTTCCATTTCACATCAACATGTGGAATGTGAATATGCTCCCACTAAATGACAAATCCCTTCTTTTTCTTTAACATATCAGTCAAAACCCTTTGACTATATTATCAAAGTAAAGATCACAGTTCTAAGTTGCTTGTACTCAATCAATCACATTGATTAGTCCATTGTAACTTATAGACTTCATTTGCATTAATGGATTCATAAACCTTATTGGTTGTGTAACGTACACATCTTTGTTGTATTCTTTATAGGAATGTGGTTTTAGTATCCGTATGCAAAATCTCTTAGTCATTAAGTTTCAATCTATAAGCATCATCCTTATCAAAATGTCATCCATGTGTCTTAACACTTAAGACTCATTCAGACTTATGGATTTCATCCCAATGCGTTCTACCATCAAGGTCACACCTTATGGTTCACATGGAAGTCATTTAGGATGTAATGGTCATAAACCATAACTAGAAATCTGGTTCCTCATATTCGTCTAGGTAGTTGATTCATCACATGACCAACTCATCATATAGATAATCGAGGTGTATCTGTCAAGGATATAAAAAGAATGTAGTTATTTGATAATCATCATCTAATTCCTTAGAGTATGATTCCTTATTGATTTAGACATTACCATGCCTTAATCATAAGTTTACTATAATACACTATCATAATCACTCACAAGGTCCTCAAACATTTGGTCCAAGTATTTCATTCATTGATCTCATCAAGAATTAACACTTTACCAAATTCATACTTTATATATGATATTCTTAAACATTTCAAGATATTCATATTTGTATATCTCTAAACACCGTTTGAAGTTTTAGCATTTTCTCCAATAGGTAATTAAATACATCACATGTATTATACCTAATAGGATAATCATTCTCCCACTACCACTAGTGAAGATCGATTTATCATGTTCAAGAGATTCATTTCTCTTACTGGTTCTCTAACCAAAAGAGTCTAGATTTATCCATAATATGGAAACTAGAAATGAATTTCTCATGATGATGCTAATTTGTTGTTTAATTTATCAATAACTTTTAGATATCATTTTATCTTATGCATACCAATTACCACAAGATAAACAAGGCATTGTCACAAATATCATATCTTTGAAACATCAACTATATTGATATTCATCTTGTCACAACAAGATGCAACAATAAAGTATTTCTATTGGCAAATTGAAACAACAATTCTCAACTCTATTTCATCCCCTTTAGGCTGAAATAAGCTGAAATGTACTCCTATCTATGGTAGCAACACTTGCTCCAATGATGGGTACTATTTTCTTGGTCCTTTCATAAAGGCCATCACTTCTTTGTAGATCTTACATATCATATATGTCAGATCTCCATCTTGGTATCATATACCTCAGAAGCGGTTCATTTCATGATACCTTAGGTGGAGATATCCATCCCCACATTCTTCTTCTTTTGTTCTTCCAGATATAGAGGGAAATTCCCTCATTCACCCTCCCATGTGCCTTGAGGCTGAAGACGACTTGGGCTACTGGCTAGCATCAAAACCCTTATTAGCTTTTCCCTTGCCCTTGCATTTGAGACTTACCCTTCATCGATCACATTAAAGATTAGGGTTTGTCTTTATTCATCTTTGACTCTAATGTCCTCAGCATGTCCAACAACTCTATCAACGCTTGTCAAAGTTGTTCATGTTGCAGTTCATCATGAACTGTATGATTCTCACAACATTTGCAGTATCATACCAGTAGCCAACTATTGGCTCTGAGGAAATCCCAATCTAGTCATATCCAATCACATTGAGTGTGTGAATACCTACTGGATCTTCTTCTGTCATGACATACTAGGATAGTGTCTTGGAGACATCTTATGTCTCATGTTGTCTCTTGAACTCATTGTTTAGAGAACATAACATTAAGCACTCCACATCAATGGCATCTTCGGTATGCTTCCATATGCATCCTTTAAGCCATTGGTGCGGTGGGAACGAATTCATCTAGTTCTAGTATAACTAGGTCTTAGAGCTTTCGCTCTTCGATTGAGAACACTTCTCAACGTCCTAACCAGTCATGGAATTATTTCCATTTAATTTGTCCATCTTAAGGACCGATCAAAAATAAAGTGATTATTGTTGATTAACCATTTATTGTACACAAAGAAATATATGCAATTTAGTCCAAAAACTCCTTTTGACTTGATTGATTTGAAAAGGTTTTACGATATAATTAGGACTTTAATTAATTATTGCTCCCAATATTTTTGTTCAAATTGATAGCCCTCACGATCAATTTGGAAGATTGCAGTGTACAATCTTCTAGTGGGTCAAGATCCTAAAATCCTCTGAGTCATGGACCAGCTAGGGCTGTAACCCACAATTTAGATCTTCCAGGTAGGCAACTTTTGCCAATTGCATCATATGCAATTTTTGAAAGATGTCATATGCAACTCCTTGCCATGATCACCTCCATGCCTCAAGGTGCTAGAAACTATCTAGGTCACCTTGTTAAGTCCGACCCAAAGCCAATATGATGAATATGCACCCTGCTAGGGTAGACCCACATATCCATCCTTCACACTTCCACGAGATAAATGGTGTACCACGCTAGGGCGTGCCCACACTTGTCTGATCAAGCTTTTCATATGTGTCGCATTTGAAAGGCATCTAAATCTTTAATATTTAATGAGGGATTTGGTTTTTAAAGGTATATATACATATCCAATCACCACAATACATAGTACAGATCATATACATGCTATATCCCACAGAAAACATGTGAAATGATAAAAGTGATGATTATGGCCATCCTAATGTGATTCCTCGAGCTAAGTGGAATCACGATCATCTAGGTCCACATCACATACAACCTATACAAGATGAACTATGTGCTTTGTCATTCTGGGTTTGATCAACTCATCTCCATGATTCATCAGCTCGCCATCCGGCCGGTCGGTTGGGTGCCACCAGTCGATCGACTGGCGCCTCCAGTCGATTGATTCACTATTCATCATGCATCTCCTCAGGTCGCCACCTGCTCGTCTCGCTCCATGAATCGGACATCTAGAATGCCAACTGATCGGTTGACGCCTTGAACCGATCATCTCAGTCGTCGTCAGGTTGTCCACCGTTCTTTGACATAACATGAAATAAAAGTTTTATCCTATTTACATTTTATTTGAGAAACCCTGAGTTACATTTTGGGGGAGCAAAGGTAGGAAAGAAATCTCAATTTATCTCGAGTTACATCAGGAATAAGAGATGGGGAATCGGTGTGCATACCGATATGCGAGGAACCATATCCAACCAAGCACACATACATAGGGTTTATTGGCCATAACCACACTATACATCCACCACAAAACTCATTTAAGGCCGACGCGTATCGAGTGCATTCATATTACATATCATATATGTATATTGGGATTTGTGGATTTAGGATTAGACATGCATAAAGCCAATTTTATTCGCATCTTATGCAATAAATAAAGGCGACAAACCAAAATCGATCACATCGATAGTTTTAAAGTATAGAATAGTTGACGTGGCTCTGATACCACTGTTGGGTTTTAGGGGAGGCAGAAAAGGCAGCGGAAACAAAAATATTCTCCCCAAACCGAGAACGAAGGAATCATGTCAACGTCTATACAATAGGAAGGATGGTTTGTAGAGGCATACCTTGTCCCGAGGCTTGCTCGACGACATTACCTAGAGGCTTGTGTGGTCTTCAACCTCCAGTCTTGGATGGTGTCTGTGAGCTCCTGGTCTCACCAGGATTGTCAGGATTGATAGTTGTCCTCCAAGCGGCAGAAGTCTCTCGCCTCTGTAGTAGTTTACACGGACCACCTGGATCTCTGATCGCCTTGTCGCACAAGGCACCGAAAGGAGTTGTACCCTCCTGTCGGCGTACTAGTCACCAACACACTCTCCTGCAACCACTCACTTTTCTGTAGTTGTCTTTCCCTTGTTGTGCCTCCCTTATCAGGTAACACTTGCTCGAGCTCTCTCGGTTACCACAACCAGAGAGAACGACAACTTTACAAAGCAACTGGTGTTCTGAGTTGTACTTTGAGAAGCCCCCAATACCCCTATATATAGGAGGGTCATGGGATATGGTTCTCTACCCCTGGCAATGTGGGATTAAAGTAGGAGTTGAAGGGTTCAAGATTTTCCATAAAACAACCAACTGCGCCAGCTAAACCAATCATTTCATACATGAAATGGTCAGTTGGGGACCTGAGCCGATCGGTTCACACCTGAACCGATCAGATGGGGCACCTGAGCCGATCGATTCACTTCTGAGCTGATCGGTTCGTGGTCTTAATCAGTTCCCAATTGACTTTTCCTCTTTTGTTTTGAATTCATCCAAGTACCAATCCTTGTTCCAATCAAATTGGACAAGTGAAATGAAAAGAAATTTCTCACCAACCTGACTTTCCCAACTTGCTCATTTGGACCTGTTGAGTCGATCAGTTCAACTCTTGAACTGGTCGTCTCAACCTATCCTGAGTTTATCAGTTCATCACATGAGCAGATCGGTTCACCAAGCTGAGTCGATCGGTTCATCATATGAGCCGATCGGTTGGGAGTGCAGACTGTGCAAAAATCAGTCAATTGCAATTTCAATCAATCTGATACACTAATCAATCGGTCCAACATCTGGAACACTATGATATTAAGCTATCAATTGATTGAGTGTTTAATTGAACTACTAAACTCCTTTAGTAATCAATATAAACATAATTTGTGGATAAAATCCTCTTCCAGGTTAAATCCTATGTGTGTGACCTTGCAGGCCCATTTTACGTTGGCAGTGGAAGTCCATAACACATGATTTCACAAGAAAAGAGCGGTGCCTAGTCACACATCAATGCTACCCAAGTGAAAAGGAAAGTTGGAGAAAAACTTTCAATCCTACAATCTGTGAATGGTGTTACAGTGAATGTATAATTCCTTTGTCACTGATATCCCGAATGAACTCAAGGCATGGAACAGTCATCCTGTCAGCGTTCATTCACTTTCTTGATCTCAGAGTATATTGAAGAGATTGTATGACATAAATATCACTTACTGATTCACACATGCATGTGCAGGCCTATCTCAATCCTACTCATCAAGTGGCCATGGATATCAAACTCCCTCAGGATGGATAAATCCCATATCTATCACTCACCCCTCAAAAGCCCCATGTGTCAAAGCCACCCAATCATCACCTTTATAACAACCCATGTTTCAGGACTGCATTTGATGATGTCAAAGTGTACCCAACGACATGTGTTGAGTGTCGTGATTTCAGGTCAAAGAATCACACTCACCACCATCACTATGAGAACTGATTGTGACTACCATGTCATGGTTCCATGTGTCAAACTCACGGTGGGTCTGTCCAGTACACTTGTTCTCTAACAAGTACCTATGTGTTTGGTTTGATATCTCCATATCATGAATAACGAGATTCTGTCATCAACCAACACCACAATCTAGTCTTTTTTGTCATTGTTGTTTATCTACCTTCCACAATGACATCCGGCTAGGGACATAATAAGAATGTACAAACTCTTAGCATCCGTATGATCTCACCGTTTAGGTCCTCAACCTGAAAGCATACGTCATTGAGTACTATCATTCTCTAGACATTCAATATGTTCTATCATTATCTCATATGACTGAACCAGAAAGAATTGGAAGCTTGCCTTTGATGTTTATCAAATCAATCTTAATGTATCCCACCAATCATCCCATGATTGTCTCTTAGGGCATACATACCAACAACCGACATCTTCAGTATGGCTCTTGTCAGAATTCTTGTCATCCTTAGGTGCATTGGGAAGGGGTTCATCTGGCTCTGGTGTTTCTAGGACATAGGGCTTGCGCTCCTATGTGCGAGCAATTCTCAATGTCCTGAACTAGTCGTGGAATTTGTTCCCATTTAACTTTTCATTTCTAATGGATTGATTGCAAAGAAAAATCGTTGTTGTGTGTTGCCATTTGATTTTACAAAATAATTTGCAATTTTGTCAAAAACTATTTTTTATTTGATTTTTTTGATTAAAATTTGACGATGTTTATTAGGTCTTTAATTAACTGTCACTCTCATTATTTTTTTCAAAATGATAGCCCTCACATATCAATTCAGAAGATTGCAGCATAAAACCTTCTAGTGAGATAAGATACAAAATAATTCAACAATTACCTAGCCAATGCCAACATCCATAGTCAAATGTTAAGGTAGACAACAATTGTCAATTGCATCTTATGCAATTCTTGGATAGATGATATGCACAACTCTTTTCCATGGTCATCTATATGGCTATGGTGCATAATATCATTAAGGTCACTCAGTTAAGCCTGACCCACAAGACGACACAATAATAATGCACCCCTCTTGGAAGGTCCACGTTATTACCATCACACTTCCATGAGATAGACATCATACCACCCTTGGGGTGCCCATGCTTAGTTGATCAAGCTTTTCATGTGGCTGCTAATGGAAAGACTGTAAGACTTAATATTTTGTTTGAGGGAGTTTTTATATATGTACAAATCCAATATTTTATCAATTCACCACATATTTATAGTATGTATCATATACACACTATATCTCACAACAAAAACATGCAATAAACAAAAAGTAATGGTTTTGGACACTCTAATGTAATTCCTTGGAGTCCCAAGAAAATACCACAATCTACATCTCATACAGAAACTTATTATTCATGAAGATATGTGCTTGCCAATCTAGGTTGATCGGTTCAACCCTTGAATGGGTTGGCTCACCTCTTGGTCGGTTGATTGGTCTCCTGAAATGATCGATTGGCCTCCTATCCAACTGGTGTCTGGAGACCTCTAGATGGTCGATTGGATCCTGCTCCTCCTATGGCCTACCCTCCTTGGTCCTTCATTCGTTCGACTCATCCCGTGAAATGGTCCAATCTCCTTCCATTGATCATCATCTTCATCATTGCAAGGAAGGAAACTATCCTAATTATATTAAACTTATTACATGATAATGAGAAACTCCAAGTCACATTTGAGGGGAGAAAAGGTAGGAAAAAATAATACTTTTACATTGGGAAGAAGAAGGTTGAGGATCAATATGCAAATCGAGATAAAATAGGAAATAAAATCACAACCACCATGCATCGATAATTATGGTTATTGGACATAACCATTCTATACATCCACCATCAAAACTCACTTTTAGGATGACACATGTACATTGCATATATATGTATGTATATGTATATATATGTATATATTAGTTTGGGATTATATGTGTTTTTTATTGGATATGTGCATTAACCAGTTTAAGTATTCTGATCGAATGAAATAAATAAATGATAAAAACCAAAAATTTGATCATATTGATTATCCTAAAACATAGTAAATTAACCTTTCTCTGATACCACTATTGGGAAATATGGGCATAGAGTAGGCTGTGGAAACAAAAACTTATCTATATATATTCCCCAAAACAACAAGATTGCATCGATAACTATGTAATGGAATGGATGGTTTAATGAGTTCATACCCGGTTCTCGAGCAAGTCCAATGAGTATAACTCATTGTCATAGAGAAGCACTCCTAGTTGCACTGAGACTCGTCTGTAGCAGCTCTTGGTCTCCACCATAGGTAGTAGACTCGGACAACATCTGCATCAAATCCTACACAAACTATAGGCTGGAGATTCCCTCCTAGCAATGGGAAAAGGCCACCTTGCCTCTATGGTAGTCGACACAGACCACCTAGAACTCTTGTCTTTCTACTAGAACATATAGGAAAGAGTTGTCCCTCCCATTGGTGTACTAGTCGCCAACTTGCTCTCCCATAATTGTTCTCCCTTGCTATCCCTCACTTTATCAGGTAGGACTTACTCGGGCTCTCTATTGGTTACCACAACTAGAGAGGACAAAAATTGTCAGAGGAAAATGAGTTGTGTCTCTGGAAAGTCCCCAGTACCCCTATATGTATAGGAGGGGTAAGGGTCTAAGTTCCCAGTCTGTGTAGGAGTGTAAGAGACTGAAATATCATGAGTTTTCTCTTCCTACAAGTGGTGAATCGGTTAGTTCACAAGAGAGAAGATCAGTTCACATGTGAGCTATTTGATTGTCTCTACGAACATGCCATTTCACTATGTTTTCCAGTCACACATGAATTGGAAATATGAATCCAATCAATGCACAACATGACGTCAACACTAATTCTTGATGCAATCAAATTCCTCAATGAATTGGGTGTCTCACCCTTGTGAGATAGTCATTTCACGATCACTAAGTGAATTGGTCAGATCATTCCCCCAGTTCAAGAAAAACACAACCAATTCAATTTCTAATCAACCTGACACTCCAACCGGTTGTTTCATCACATGAGATTATATGTTGGGAGTCCACTTAACTTGATTTGTTTCTTAAATTGAATATCTAAACAATTTAGTAATCAATTCAATTATCATTCATGATTATGCTTCTATTCTAGGTGAATTCCTAAGCGTGTGACCCTATAGGTCCCATGTGACATTGGTAGTGAATGTCCATAACTAGTTTATGACATCACAAGCAAAGAGTGGTGCCTAGTCACACATTAGTTGTACCCAAGTGAATGGAAAGTTGGAGAACATGTTCAACCTATAATTTGTGTAAGGTGTTATAGTGATTGTATAATTTCTTTGTCTCTGATATCTAAAATGAACTTGATGCATGGAATCATTATCCTCTTCAACGTTCAATCCATGTTCCTTAAACCTAGAGAAGACCATCTCAGATATATGTGACCTCAATATTGTATATTGATTCAGATGTGCATGTGCATGCCATTCTGAGTCTCGCTTATCAAGTGGCCAAGAGCGTCAAACACTAATGTGAGGGACAAATCTCATATACATCACTCGCAGTCCATCCCCATGTGTCATAAGTACCGAATCATCATGGTTATGACAATTCTTATTTAGGGTTACATTAGATGATGTCAAAGTATATTGAATGACATGTGATGAGTTTACTGACTTCATGTCTAAGAATAAAATTACCACCTTCACTATGAGAGATGACTATTACCACCATTTATTATTTCCATGTGTCACTCTTAAGGTGGATCTGTCTGATGCATTATTCCCCAACCAGTATCTATGTGCTTGGTTTGACATCATATATCATGACTGATGAGATTTTGTCATCAACCAACACACACTCAAGTCTTATGTGTTACTAATGTCTATCTACCTTCCATAGTAAAATCCGAATAGGGACATAATAAAAATGCACATACTCTTAGCGTAGGTATGATATCATTGGTCAAGTCATGCACTTGAAGACATACATCATTGAGTAGTTGTCATTCTCTAGACAATCATTATGTTTCCTCATTATCTCATAATTGAGTGAAATCAAATGAATTGGAAGCTTGACTTTATTATTATTATTCAAATCCTTTATGTAATATGCCATCACAATCATCATATGATTGGATCTTTGGTCATACATACCAACAAAAATGTTCAACACTCACTACTTTTAGAAATGTGAAAAGAAAGAATAGGAAAAGAATATAAAAATGCAAATGCATATATCTCACCTCTAACTTTATCTAGATGAGGTATTTAGTTCCCTTATCCATGTGTCTCAAATCCTCAATATGGAAAGTCACTTTGCTTTGACTAAGGACTCCACAATAGTTGAAGAACTCTTGAGTAATCGGTGTTCCTACTTCATTAAATTTAACAACACCCTTCTTCCATTTGTACTAGTTAATGCTCTTTTATCAAAGTTATCCCTCTCCTACATGTAGATTTAGTAGAACTATCATCACCCTGGCCAGGAGGCCCAACATGATCGTCATGCTCAGGATCATTGTGCACCTAGTCGCATGCCATCTATAAAATGAAAAGTAAACTTATGAAAAAGTAAACATGTTATATATTGCAAAAATAACATATGAAGTACAAAATGGACTAGATTAATCATACTTAATGCATGTATGTAGTATACCTTAAACTAATATCCCTTATATGGGATCTTGACAAGTATAGCCATCAGTGTTAGATACAACATTTACACTAGGTAAGACAAAGAATGGACTAGAGTCATCATACTTGTCATAGTACTATTCTTCATCAATAGGATCTGAAATGAACTATCTTTTCCCATGAAGAATCATAGACTAATTTTCATTTGTAGGATTGTCAATATAGAATACTTTGTTCACCTATGATGCCATGGTGAATGGTTCATCCTTATCGTCTATCCACTCAAAATTCACTACTGTGAAATCAAGTTCATAAAGTACAAATCCTTTGTTATACAACCCATTTTCACCTAAAGAATGGAACTCTAAATTTAGTGTAGTCAACTTACCATATGTCTTCAGTGACACCATATTGTGACATCTTTTCTTCATGCTGACTCTTATCCTTGGCACTAGAAAAATAAATAAAAATGCTTGAAGGGTGATCCCACTATTTCAGATGACACTTATCATCTCAATGTTTTGTGTAGTATGAAAATCCATTTATGTCAAACTTTTCGTAAGATTTAACATGCATCTTTGACTTCTCTATGAGTTGTTTGATGATTTTTGTAACATTATTTGGTGTTTGATATAGTTCACTAAATACTTTCTCTTCAATATACCTAATAAATGGTTGATTATGCTCTCTACCAAGCCACATTTAACTAGCTCAGGGATATTTTGTCTTGTGGTTGTTGGTGTGTTTGTCGATATAAGTACTAAAATCATCAATGTTGTGTAAAACATACAACTGCGGTTGTTCCCAATTCTCACGACTGATATCTACCTATCATTCTCTGTACCTTTTTTCAAATAAATGCCAACATTTATAGTATTAGAAGTATTTTCATTGCAACTCAAAATGGAATTGTAAAAGTCCATAACCTCCCTTGAAACAAAGCCATGAATAATACTGCCTTCGAGCCGATGAAGATTCCAAACAACACCTTAAAAAAAACTCATGTATAGCTCAAAAGGATATATCTAATGCAAGAAAATTGGACCCAACATTTTCACTTCCCTAGTCAAATGGACAACCAGAGGTACCATAATATCAAAGAAAAAAGAGGGGAAATACTACCCAAGTTGGCACAGGGTAACTACCACTTCACTTTGGAACTTATCTAGATTCTCATGACCAGTGACTTTGCTACATAGAGTATTGAAGAAGAAGCAACACCTAGTGATTGCAAACCTTACATGCTTAGGTGGGATGGATTGAACAACCATATCCAATATATGTTTCATTAGAGTGTGACAATCATGAGATTTAAGATCTTCAAATCATCCATTGACACCAATATATGGATCTTGGATGAGTATCTATGTGGTACATTAACATTAAGCAAGCACTCACAAAAAGTTCTCGTCTCCTATATAGACAAGGTGTAACATGCATGAGGAATATATGTTCAAAGACCCTTCCTTACTTCTATTATTAATTCCTTTAATATATCCATTTCATGTAGGTCAATTATGGATTTGATGCCATCTTTAGCATTGCCTTGTATATTCAATAGAGTATCAATAATGCTATCACAAACATTTTTCTCGACATGCATGAGATCGATCAAATGTTAAACTATCAAAGAACTTCAATAAGAAAGATCCTAGAATATTAGTCTCTTTTTTAATAATTCCTTTTCACCTGTAGGAGTAGTACATGGTCTCTTACCAAAATGATTTACAATGTTTTTTGTCTTGCATAAACATCATCCCCTGACATAGGTTTAGGGATATTCCATTTCTCATTTGAGTCATTTAATGTTTTGTACAACTTTTAGTAAGGATGCACCTTTGGCATAAACCTTTGATGATCAAGATATATAGTCTAATCATCATGTTTTAGTCAGATTGAATCAATATTTTCCTCACATACAACGCATGTCTTGGTTCCTTTGATGTTGTATCAAAACAAGTTCCCATAAACATGAAATTCATTAATAGTGCAAAAGAACATAGCACATAAATCAAACATTTCTCCATGTAAAGCATCATAAGCCATCACACCTTCTCCCTAGAATCTTTTTAGGTCATCAATAAGAGGTTTAAGGTAAACATCAGTATCATTTCTAGGTTGTTTGGGGATCAATATCAGTAAGGACAACATGACATATATATTCCTTGTGCATAACCATGGAGAAAGATTGTATATAACAATCATGACTGGTCAAGTGCAATGTTAGCTACTTAATGTTCCATATGAATTTATCCCATTGGTACAAATTTCAAAACTTAAATTTCTGACTTCTTTGCCAATTTCAGGGTACAATGAATCAATCTTCTTCCATTGTGAGGAATCAGATGCATGTCGTAGCATACCATCATTGTTTTCCTTTATCTGTACATGCCAAGATAAATTTTGTGCATCTATAATATTAGCAAACAAGCATTGAAACCATGTTATTATAGGCTGATACCACATCACCATGGTAGGAGGCTCAATTTTGGTCTTACTCTATGTCGTCATTTTGTACCTAGACGCCCCATATTTCAGACATTCTTTCTGATAGATATCATTCTTTTGAAACAATACACAATCATATAGGCATGCATGTATCTTCTTAGCTTCCATTCCCATTCGGCACAACATCTTTTTAATTTTGTATGTTGATATTAGAAGCTCTTTACCTTCAGGGATAATTTCTTTAAACAAAGACAATAAAGAAGTGAAGCTTTTGTCACTCCATCTATTGTTAGCATTCAGAGTATACAATCTCAACACAACACTCAAATTCATAAACTTAGTACAAATAGAGTATAATGGTTTCTCAACATCATGCATAATGTTTCTAAACAAGTAAGGTGGATCTGTGACATTTACCCCAAAACTATCTAGCATCACATCAACCATGCTTGTTGGTATTGGTTCATTCACATCAACATTGTCAACCATTTCTTCTTCGACACATCTACCACTGCCAACATCTGTATATCTCATACTAGGAGTCTCTCTATTCCAATACCATTTTGTATATCCTTGTACAATCCCATTGCACATGACATGATTTTTGATCATGTGAATAGTGTCAACTTTCAAGTTGTTACTATAATTACAATGGGGCAATAAAATCTATATCCATGTTGTCAGTAATGTTCCTCTATAAATCTTATAGACTGATCAAGTCCATTGATGAACTCTATGGCGTAGCAATTTGGATTCAAAATCCATGATCAATTCATTCTATGATCAGATGAGAGATGAGTAGTTCATCAAGTGTTAGCTATTAAGTTAATTTCATAATAAAAAATATTAGAATTGAGCCATAATAGTATATTCACATTCCCATTGATAGAAGTGTACCACCTATCCCATTCTTGAGCACTTCATATCACTACTAAGTGTATAATGCATTCAATTTCAATATGTTTTGACATAATTTCCCCACAGTTCTCGAAGTGCACCGATGTAGATTAACAAATACCCACCTATATATTTACCTAGCTAACAAAACGGGAAATGTTATCAAATTTTAGTGAATCAAACACACATTATACACTTACATCCTAAGTGAGATGAAGTGCTCAAGGACAATCCAAGTCAGGGACTATTCAATGTTTACTCCTGATGAGTAAATCTTGGACGGATTTCTAGGCCAACAGACTCTAGGGTTACACTAGTATAATTTTGACCTCTAATATCACTATTTCTGTCATCAGATTCAAAGGAAAAATGACACTATGGACCAAACAATGTTGGTTCACTAGCATAAACGTCACCATTGATCAAGTCCCGTCGATTTAGAAAAGGCACAAGTTCCACTTTTTCTATAACTCTAGTTATATTCTAAAACGATTGACGTCTAAAATACCCATGTAACACAATTTTTTAGGGAATAATATTTGCCTCTAGAAATTTTAAGATTGGTGTCAGTTTTCCAAGAACTGATGACCAAAACCTTCACGTGGAAAAATTTGCCTCCAAAATTCTTCTAACGTCGCTTTATCTTTAGAAAAATGATGTTTATTCTCAGAAAAAACCGCAAAAAAATTGTACAACCGATATCGATTATTTGTCAAGAAAACTGTGACATATGATTCACTCCACATCCTCAGAAGAAATATTTTCCACCAAATTACTCTCTATTGTCAGTTTGCCCAAAGAAAACTGATGAATAAGGTCTTACTCAGGGTAATTTGTTTATTCGAATAAGGGGCTTTGGCATCGGTTTCTTTCACCAAATTGTCATCTAAGTGCTCAGCTTAGGTGTCACATTTTTATGACCAACCAACGACCCATGCCTTACTCAGGCCAATTTTTTTTCATTTGGATAATGGCCTCTGTCATCAGTCTCTTTCAGCAAATTAATATCAAAGTCCTTAATTTAGGCATCAGTGTTGGCTTGACAACTAACAAATATCCTCTTAGTTTTTGTTTTTGCAAACAACTGATGACTATGGATAACTTAATAGTAGCCACACAAAAACAACTTTCCCCCAATCTCTGTTTCATTATAGTTTCCCTCATGATCGGTTGATTTCCCCCACTCTATCACTACCTCCGCTCCAACTTATCATGCTAACTATTGTGCTCAGCGTTGACATGCTCACCGTCACTTACCTACCATCACCACTGGAGCTTTGGTGCTATCCAACATTGTTGTGCTAGCTGTTGTGCTCGCCACCGTGGCTGCCTTCACCACTAGAGCTCACCAAGTCTACTGCTTCAACCCCACCATCAGAGCCCCTAACTTTGTTGCCAACGTTGGCGGCCTATAGAAGCAATGCAACCCCGTCGTAAAGAGGTACATGTCGTCTCCCATTCTATATTTTTGGATCTGTATACTAGTAACAAAGTCAAATATAACACTCATGTGAATATATGGCCTAGACAATGGTATGAAAAAATGATGCCCCTTTAGGAATCAAAGAAGATCAATAAAATAAAAAATTAATATTCATAAATGGAAAGACAAAATTCAATGGATTAAAACTCTAGTGCTAGCTATGTTATTACTATAGAAAACTATAAAGTTATGGAAATCAATGTTTTTTTTATTTTTTAGGCACATTTTCTATGTAATTAGATTAAATGTAACAAGGGTTTTAGATAAAACTATTTTTGGTAATTTGATGAAATGTAACTAGGGGTTTAATACCTAAGTTTATATCAATTGAAGAAATTATACTTGTATAATTTCTTTTATAATTGAAATTCATGTATTAAGTGTTTGTATATTTGGTTGCATTGTTCAATTTGAATGTTTTATCAATACATGATAACACCTGAGAATTAATTACGCTAAATTGATATGCATGACCTAAATTAACTATATTTAAAATTGTTATGTATTTACCTAAACTCTAAATTGTAAACCTTAATTTGGACATATATCTTCTAATGCTATGTTTGTCTTTACACTAAATTGATATGAATTGTAAACCTTTATTTTGGACATGTATATGTTGTACTGGAACCTCGTCTGAGAGTTACTCATTAGGAGTAAATCTTGGATAGTCCACGGTTTGGGACTATTCTTGAAAACTTAATCTCACTTAGGATGTAAGTGTATCATGTGTGTCTAGTTTCAAGATGTTTTGTAAGAACTTCCCCATTTATTCTCTAAGTACATATGTAGATGGATGTTTGCCCATCTACAACGGTGTACACATAGAACTGTGGAAAATGTAGCCAAAATTTTCTTAAAAACCGAATCACAAATTATACACTTACTAGTTAGATTTGGTGTTCAGGAATGGGATAGGTGGTATACACATTCATTACTGAACTCTAAACCCTAATTTTTAAATCATACACCCTAAATCCTAATATGTAAATCATAAACCCTAATCTATAAACCATTATCCCTAAACCCTAAATGATAAACCCTTATTACTAAGCCCTAATCATGTGTAAAACCTTAATACTTGTTTTCTCTTTGATCTTAGAATGGATGGATCATGGATGTCCATTCTAATTTGCTTCAATGTGAAGTTTATTACTTCTCTTGATTGGTTTATAGGATTTGTGGAGGAACATAGGAAATGACCTAGATATAGGTTATATTGTCCATGTAGGAATTGTAGTACAACTTGAAAGTTGACACTATTGATGAAATCAAAAGTCATGGCATGTGCAATGGGATTGTACATGGATATATAGAATGGCACTGACATGGAGAGATTTATACTATGAGATTAGGATATGTTCATAGTAATACTTGTGTTGTAGATAAAATTACCGACTAGGATGTGAATGTGAATGACCCGATTCCAATAGACATGGTTCATGTGATGCTAGATAGTTGTGGGGTAGAGCACACCAATCCACCTTCTTTATTTAGAAACATCGTGCATAATGCTGAGAGACCATTATAGTTAGGTTGTAATAAGTTCACAAAGTTGAGCACGGTGTTGAAATTGTATACTCTAAAGGCTAATAATAGATGGAGCAACAAAATCTTCATGTCATTATTTTCTTTGTTGAATGAAATTCTTCTTAAAGGAAATGAGCTTCCAAACTCAACATACAAATTAAAGAAAATGTTGTGACCAATGGCAATGAAGGCTAAGAAGATGCATGCATGTTCCAAAATTTGTGTGTTATTTTAAAAGGACTATGTCAATTTGAAATATTGTCTAAAATGTGGGGCATCAAGGTATAAAAGATGACTTAGGGAAAGTCCAAAATTGGCTCTCCTACCAAGGTGATGTGGCTTCTACCTATAATACCACAGTTTCAATGCTTGTTTTCCAATACCATGGTTGTAGAGAATTTAAGGTGGCATGGACATGCAAAGAAAAAAATGATGGAATCCTACAACATGCGTTTGATTCCCCACAATGGAAGAAGATTGATTTATTGTACCCTGAGTTTGGAGAAGAAGTCAGAAATCTAAGACCTGGACTTCATATCGATGGGATGAATCCGTACGGCACATTGAGCAAACAACATAGAAATTTTTCTATTATGATTGTTATATACAATCTTCCTCCCTGGTTGTGTATGAAAAATAAGTGATTCGTGTTTTCATTCTTGATATCGCGCCCTAAACAACCTGGCAATGATATCGATGCTTATCTTAAACTTCTAATTGATGACTTAAAGAAACTTTAGGGTGAAGGTGTAATGACCTATGATGCTTCACATAGAGAGACATTTCATTTTCGTGTTATGTTGTTTTACACTATTAATGACTTTCCTACATATGTGAATTTTCTAGATACCATGTAAAAGGATCTAAAACATACCCTATATGACAAGATAACATTTATTCAATATGACTAAAACAAGACGGAAAGACTATATATTTGGGTCATCGATGGTTTCTTCCAAGTTCATCCTTACCAAAGGTTGTGCAAAGCATTCAATCGATCAAATGAGAAAAAGATTGCCCCTAAACCTATATCAGGGGAGGTTTTTTATGGAAGAGTAAAAAACTTTGTCAACACATTCGGTAGGATATCACAATGTACCATCCCCACACAGAGTGGAAAATATTTATACAATAAGAGGTCAATATTTTGGGATCTTCTTTATTGGAGTTCTTTAGCAATTAGGCATTTTATCGATGTCATGCATCTTGAGAAAAACGTCTATGATAGCATTATTGGTACTTTGTAGAATATACCAATTAAAACTAAAGATGACATCAAATTCAGAATGGACCTACATGAAATGGGCATAAGGAAAGATATAATAAAAGAAGTTAGTAGTGATCAAAAAAATTATTTACCTTCTTCTTTTTGCACATTGTCTAGAAAGGAAAAGAAAACCTTTTGCGAGTGCTTGTGTAATGTTAACGTACCACAGGATACTCTTACAATAATCATAGATTGGTATGAGTGAAAGATTTAAAGATTAAAGGTCTTAAATATCATTATTTTTGCAATTTAATTCACAAAATATTGCTTGTGACAATTCAATCTCTACTGTTGAAGCATGTAAGGTTTCCAATCACCAGGCTTTGTTTCTTCTTCAATGCTCTATGAAGCAAAATAATTTATCTTGAGAATTTAAATAAGTTGCAAAGACAAGTGCTTATTACCTTGTACCAGCTTCAGATGTATGTTCCTTCTTCATTCTTTGATCTCATGGTACATCTTTTTGTCCATTTGACAAGGGAAGTGAAAATGTTGGGACCATTTTTCTTGCATAGGATGTATCCTTTTGAATGCTAATGTGATGTTTGAAATTGATATTGGCATGAAGGGACTATTATTGAGGGTTATGTGGCCAGTGAGGTTATGGACTTTTGCAATAATTTTCTGTTGTAATGAATCTTCTAGAAAGATCAAGAATAATAAGGACTATTTCGGTAAAGGGACTTTAGGAGAACTAGTGGAAGTCATTAGTCATGAGCTGTGGGAACAAGCATACTTGTATATTTTACACAACATCAATGAAATGAGTATTTATATTCATCAAGCCAAAACATCCTTAACAACTCAATGTGGTTTGCTAGAGAGCATAATAAGACATTTATTAGGTGTTTTGAAGATAAAGTTTTACGTCAACTATCTTAAACACCATATAATATTATGTCTTGTCTTGTGAATGGTTTGACATAAATGGATTTGCATATTGCACAAAGTGTCATGATGATAAGAGTGTCATCTAAAATAGTGAGTTCACCCTTCAAGCGTCTTCATTGTGTTTTTATAGTGTGAAGGATAAGAGTCCATGTGAAGCTAAAATGTCATACTATAGTGTCATTAAAGACATATGGGAGTTTGACTACATAGATTTTAGAGTTTCGGTCTTTAGGTGTAATTAGGTTGATAACATCGAAGGAGTTGCAGTGGATGAATTGGGTTTTACATTAGAGAATTTTAAAAATATTGTCAAGAAGGGTGAACCATTCATAATGGTATCATAGGAAAAACATGTATTTTTAATCGATGATCCTGCAACTAAAAAGTGGTCAGTTCTTCTTAATGGTAATAGACATTTCATTTTAGATACTATAGATGAAGAAGAACTATAACAAGTATGATGACTCCAACCCATTCTCTGCTGGCTTGCCAATGCCAAATATTGAAGTTTACACTGACTTATATATGCATGGAGATCATACAAGGGGATGTTAATTGATACAAGATACCAATATGAGAGGCAATATTTTATTTTTTAAATGGGAGATGTGCATTTTACATTCTTTACTACTTATATTCTATCATTTGACTATTTTTTATATGACAAATTTTTAGATGGCGTTTGACCATGACTATGATGATGATAATGATGATTACTGTGAGGATGAGCACCATGATGATGTGCACTGTGAGCATGACACTAGTGTAAGTTGTATTGTTTTATTGCATAGATGTGCATTTTAGAATGTCTATCTTGTTGTATTGTTGTATTGTTTTATCACATTTACAAGTTATATCTTTTTATGACTTATATGTTTTTTTGTCAATTTTAGCTTGAGGATGTGCACCTTGAGGATATTTTTGAGGTTGATGAGCACCATCATCAACGTACAAAATAAGAGGCATCACCATGATGAAAAAGTTAGTAGAGCAAAGGGATAATGGACCAAAGCTGGTAGTTGAGTTTGATGATGCATGAAATCCAATATGGAAGAACTGCATTTCTTTTGTGTCATATATAGGGGTTCGTACTCATAGAAAATCAAATGTAACAGTAGAATCTTGGCATGAAATTGATTAATTCAAGAATGAATTAATATGGATGCAAAAATGTTTTAGATATTATCATATTTACAATTCTATTTTTTAAGCAATATAAA
Source organism: Alisma plantago-aquatica (assembly GCA_963693085.1). NCBI lineage: Eukaryota > Viridiplantae > Streptophyta > Magnoliopsida > Alismatales > Alismataceae > Alisma > Alisma plantago-aquatica. The sequence goes on from OY856409.1 coordinate 696,292,302, forward strand.
TTCTATTATAAAGAATATTCCATTAAATATATGAATTTTTGCGGAGTGTATTTGACCTGGATGAAAAACTGCATAGTACAACGGTGCTACAATGCTGTGGGAGGGTACTAAGAAATTATAGTACAACTCTGACTAAATAATACAAACAGAACACTGAGTAGAAGAAGAAGTTTGCCACTGAGGAATGGAACTATCTTGACCCATAGGTGTGGGAGATGTTTATTTCTAAGAGAGAAAGCAATTAATTCAAGGTGTTAAGCCTCACTCCTCAGTTTGAACACATTCTTATGAATTCATTGTATTAAATATTTAACATATGTTTTGGACTAACTAATCTATAAGAAATGCTTAAAGAGAAAGACATGAAAATAATGTGTACAACCACGCGATGGGACCAGGTGGCTATGCAAAAATTTTCCAATAGATACCACATGCATCTTCTTCTCAACAACCTACTCTTGCAAAGGTTGAGTCCTCAATATTGTTGCGCCTCCACCTCCCCATGATATGTAGATAGTTGGGAGGCAAACAAAATTTGGAGAAATGCCCAACCGCACAACTATTGAGGTGGCTGTAAAAATTGTAAAAATTCAACTCTCAGAGCAATTACTATTGATGATTGTTCCATTTTACCTTGACCTTCATTGTTATGTTTTACTTACAAATTACTATTGATGATGATTCGCAAGAGCTCCACAAGAAAAGAAAATAAGGCAAGTTCATCTATGAGGGCACAAGGGATGAATTGACAGTTTCTTTTGGTAACCCACAACATCCTAGGCATGTTAGGGCTACTGGCGCCAGTGTAAGTATAAGATCCTTCTTTGAACCATCAAAGAAAAAGCACAAATCTATGCATAAAGGAGGATTCTAATAAGAGAAGGCACAATAGATTATTGCAAAGGGTATAGAGGAAGCAATGAGAAAATATCATGCTTCTCATTCAGCTCCTCAGATAGTACTAGTGATGCCTCGCTCTGAGGTGGACCCCCCATACGATAGAGGTGGTTGGGAGTAATCTTGTTGACCCACCACCTAGCATGGCCAATGTTAGTGTTTTTATGATATACTAGCCTTTCATAATTATTTGTATAATATGTTTGAGTTTAGGTACATATATGACACCCTATGCAAATTTATCGGGGGTTGAGGACATGTCTTCTTTTATTACAAGGATATGTCGTTGCAGTTGGCATAACATAAACACACCTTGTAGGTGACATGATTCACTTTTCTCCATTGCCAGCCGATGCGGTTCGCATGAAGCCTAAGCTTGTCTATGACCCTTGGAAGAAGACATCATTGACATATAACCACTCCAAGCAAGAGAAGATAGGTGATGCATAAGGCGACATGGTTGTACGACCCAAAGCAGGAGTTGTCTATACTGATGTATACTAAATTTACATTGTGTTTGTATCTTTATATACATGAAAAAGATATGATAATATATATATCCATGCCACAACACCTAGGCTATCCCCTACAACCCATCGTACACCTCCTCCTCAATTAACTGGTTGGCTTGCAAAGGACCTATTCGACTCACTAGGTTCTAATTGTAGGGGGTTGGAAATATGGATAGGAAACTTTAAAGAAGGGTGACCTATGATGGTCCATATTAAGGAGGATGCTGCAGGTCAACATCAGATTCTAATATTTCTTTGCAAGATGTTGTGTAGTTGTTTACTTATGTTTGGTTGAATACATGTATGATAGAACTTTATATATAGTGAGATCTTAGATGGCTTCAAGTGCGATAGAGAATTCAACACCTCAATGGCTCCAATTTTTTCACAAACCTAAATTTGATTAACTCCATGAATTGATGAAGGCAAAGGTACAAGTTAGGACAATATTACTACTAATTGGTTTAGTATCAAAATTTGTACAAACTGGATTATTTAGGATTAAATTTCTGTTGGGAAATTCCATGTTCTCTTAATTGTTATGGTCTTTACATTTCCATCTAGGTTTTATACTCAAGTATATAATTATTTTTTATATTTTTCATTCTTGAACTTTTTTTACTTTATATTATAACTCCATTCAGTCACTATGGTTAAGGATATACATTATATGAGAAATGACTTATCAAAATACACATACTAGGAATATGTAGGGATTATAGCTAACATGATTTCATGCATACTATTTATACACTCAGACTTAGATTTTAAATATGTATATTGATATAAGAATATATCTAGATGAAAGAAAACTTGAGTTCTTTCATATATAGTGCAACCTATTTGTCATTTAAATTATGTCCTATAAATATAAGGTTATCCATATATACAGTTATGGATGTAACTTTCTCATTTATATTCTTTCCCTCTTATGACATTTAATGAATTTAGACTAATTAATGTAATTATAATTCCTAGATCCATATTTCATTGTTAATAAGAAATATACATGTATTTCTATACATTTTCATTTAAGTGGTTAATATGAAACATACATAGATATAGTAGATCATCAGGTATAGGTTAATTCAAAATGTTCATAACACACACACACACACACACAGAGACATGCACAATCACGCACACACATAGAGACAAGCATGCACACACACTCACTCACTCACACACACATCCCCACATGCAAATATATATATATATATATATATATATATATATATATATATATATATATATATATATATAGATACATATATATACATATATATGTATATATATATATATGTACATATATATAAATATATATACATATATATACAAATATATATATATACACATATATACACACAAACAAACACACACACACATATATATATATATATATATATTTATATATATATATATATATATATATATATATATATATATATATGTATATATATATACAAAGATATATATATTCACACACTCACAAATAGACACACACACACATATATATATATATTTATTTATATATACATACATATTTATATTTATATAAATATATATACATATATATATATATATACATATATATATATATATATACATATATATATATATATATATATATATATATATATATACATTTGAACTACGACTATTATAAACTTTATTAATTGTCTAAAATTCCATATATTGGTCAAGTTGACAAATCTATGGAAGTGTTTGATCGATCTGGTAGCAATTAACCAATTATGGTTTTGAAATTTAATTGTTGAATGTATTAATCTCGTCAAGCATAGTATCTATCTTCCCTTTCTTTAATATCTATAAAATTATTAATTAAGAAATATACTAAATCTGAAATAGGAACAGGGAAAATGACCTATGTTTATCTCCTATTTATATTTGATGATTAGATGAGTAAGTTTGAAAGATAGATAGGGAACCATCCTATTTGTCTATTAGGCTTCTTATGGTTTGACCAGTGACTAAAACAATGTCAATATGTATCCAAGATATATCAAATTTGTTGTCAATATGCAGGGTTGGGGTTGAGGTATGATTTTTGGTTAAACTCGAGACGTGGTTCCTTGGAGCCTCGTTGTATGAACCATCATTCGTTTGGTACAGACTTTCACTCTATTAAGGGATGCCTTTGGCCCTCCTTGTTTTGCATGTGTTATCACTAGAAGTGTTAGACCTGACTAGGCTAGAGTTCAACATGTTATGCAAATATTAACCTTACTTGGTCGCCAGTGTTGTAGATGGTGGATCCAAGATGTACAATCATTAATATCAAAGAAAGTCTAAGTTCTCAGATTGTTGACAGACGGTGAACAAAAAAAATCAGTAGATTGGTTTTAGGACATAAGAAGGGGTTTGAGATTGTAAGAAGGTCAATTTTGCATCGTTGATTCTCATCACAACGTACAACACTCAAAAAAGGAGAGTTTTGTATTAGCTTATGTGTTAAGTTGATCATCCTGGTATTTCAGGTATAATGGGGATGAGATGGTGTCATGTTTCAGAATAATTTTACTAGAATTTCTACTCTATTGGCTTTGAAAAGATCAGGACAGGTTGGAGAACATGTTTTAGATTCTTGTTTTCTATCATGGAGGTTGGGTGAGTGCTATAGTGCTATTGTGTTGTAAATATTAATTTCTACGAGTTTATATAGATCAGGGTAATAGGGTTATAGGTGTGTTTGGGTAATGAGTAGAGGAGAGGGTGAGTTGTGGATTCTTTTAGGGTATATGGTCATGATGAAGTGAAGGTAAAATCTATTCAATGATGAGTTGTTGTTAGACTTCTATTTGTTGGGTGAGGGGAACCACATTGTTGTTTCTCCCTATCCCTCAATTCTGGTTAAAGGAAGGATACGCAATTGTTCTGTCAACCTAGTTAATATTGGTAATATTACACATTAAATCCCATATTTCACTAATTACTCAAAACTTTTCTAACTCCTAGTCTGTAGAACTAAAAACAATAAAATTATCTTCGTTGTTGTAATTCTTTTCATATTAACTTCTAAAGCCAATAACTCTCTATTCTAAGGCTCTTAAGTATCCTATTATATTTTATTATTAATCAAGAATTATATAATTATAAGTAGTATTTTATATTTATTCCAAAATCAATAGTATGTATATTTGTAAAATGTTAGTTATAACTAATGTAATTGAGCAAAAGAATTGCAATTGGGTGAGATCCTAGTAAAGTGGTTCATGGAAATAAATTGGAGGACTAGTTTGTAAATAATTTTCAAGTGAAAATAATTCCCTCATATATACACAAGATATTCAAGTGAATACTAATTAGTATAAAACAACAAGAAAATTGATCAAATAACCTAATGAGTATTGGAATCAGAACCTATTTATGAAAATAAGTTCAAGCTTGAGGAAAATTAAGAATCATGTCTCAACATAGATTTAGTATTCAATTTTAGTATGTTCATGTGGTGCTCTCTCACTATCCAAGATGTTTTGTATGTACTTGTACCAAGGGTATTGGAAATAGCTTATTTGAAATAGTTGTTTATGTGTTAAAGTGTGTTACTCCATCATAGGGGTGTTCAAAGTTAGAAATGTGATGGGCAAAATAATTTTCAGATACTTTCTTGTCGGCAATCTCATTATCTTCCTCTTGAATCAATAAAATAGAACACTTTGAATATTTCTTAAATATAAGGTAATTTAGGGAAGCTTGGTCTAAATTTTAGTGACCTTGTTATTGTCCATATAAGAGAAGAATTTGTCAATAGAAAAAGTTTTTATAAGAAACTCTTTTTCTATAGTTTTATAATTCCTGTGAGAATCATCTAGCATTTTTCTAGAATAATCGATGGCATGAGGCACAAAATGAATACTTCGGCCAAGAACATCCCCTACTAATGTATCCAATGCATCCATCACACACTACACAAAATAATGATTGGTGGGAGGGCTGAATAATTAGATAAAAAAACCAAACTCAACTTCAAGTCATCAAAATCTTTTACATACTTATCATCATTGTGTAAACCAACCTTCTTTTGTCAAAGGTGGCAAACATGGCAAGAAATATTGCTAAAGATCTTAACAAAACATTGATAAAACATGTTTACCCCAAGAAAGAGAGGACATTACTTAGTATGGAAGGAATGGTCAATTTGAGATTATCCCCACTTTGGCCTTATTAAATTCTATTCTAGCTTTAGAAATTCTATGTATGAAAACTATAGATTTAGGGACCTTAATGTGGCTATTTTCCCAAGATAGGACTAGCCAACATTTCACAACCTCTAAAGAATGACTAGATGATGAAATGAGCACTAATCACTAAACTTTATGTTGATAGAGAAATCATCCATAAAAACATAAAGGGGGGACTTTATCATATCAATCAAAGATAGAGTTATAACATTTCTTACTTGTTGATGGAGCACTGGAAAGACTAAACAACATGCTTATATAAGACAAGGTTCCATACATGCAAGTAAAGGCAGTCCTTTCTTGATTTTGCAGTGTGAACTACCACTTGTAAATATTAGAGTCTCCATCAAGAAACTAATCAAAACTTTGTGCTTCTTGCCTCTCAAGAATTTGATCAATGAATGGTAGTAGAATTTTGTTCTTCTTTTTCTTTGAATTTAGTTTTATATAGTCAATACACATGCACCATTTTGATTGTTCTCTTACAGGAATTAACTCACCACCTTCATTAGGTGAAAAATGATCCAATCCTTTTTGGGCACTTCCTAGATGGGGCTCACCAAATGGATATCAGATGTGGGGTATATTATACTTGCATCAAGTAACTTTACTATTTCTAGAATAACCACTTCTTTGAACATGGTACTGATCCTAGATTGCATTTCTCATCTCAGACTGACATCATATTCCTAATAGCTAGTTCACAAAAATGGAGAGGTCAACACCCTTCAAATAAACTATAGACCAACCAATGGCCTCAATATTTCCTTTAGAATTAGTAATGAGTACATACTCTAAATCAAAGAAATAAAAGAAGAGAGGTCATTAGGAGGCTTTCATTTTGACCAACACAACCATATATTACAATGACATTAGGGGTCTTCAAATCTAGAAGATGAGGTTCCTTAAGAATAGTTTTCATAGGTTTGATAGAAATAAAATGTTCATATTTATTGGCTACCACTACTTCAACCTCTTTGAATTTTTCATATAGTTCTTCATGAAATTCAACTATCGACTCTAGATCTTTTCTCCTAGTAGCAGCCTCATTTCATCTAGGTAAACACTATTTCAATAATGTCATTTAAACGATCAAGAAAATAATAATATTCCTTAGTGGCTCTTATGACTTCAACTTTTTGAGATGACCTGAAGATTAGCTCGATCTTCATGTGATAAATGTCACATACATGGTACTAAGCCTAACATAAATAACAACATTGGTAGTAGATAAAAATGTCCTCGCAAAGATTGTAGGTTTTTTCTTTCTATCATGCTCCATGTCAAGCATGACAATTCAACTGTGAAGATGGAATAAGCATCATCATACATTCTTACTAGAAAATCATTTAACCAACTTCTATGGATTTTCACAAATTGATTGGTGACTAAAGACTACAATTTCTAGGTTCCTGTCAACATACATTTGATGTGGAATCAAAATCACAATTAACCCCAAGTCTAGAAGATCTTGTTGAATATGGTGCCCACCAGTGTTGCAAGCAGAGATAGGAACCCTGGGGCTCATAATCTTTCTAGGGACCAATTGTTGTAGAATCAAATTCGCATGTTATGTGAGTTTCACCTTTTTAGGCATCCTACTTGTAGACTTACTTTTTCTATACACATGTCTTGGGAAACATTACATGTATGGGGATTTGATTTACTAAATCAAAGAGAGACATAGTAATGTGCCATTGTTTGAATGTGTCAAGGATATATTTAGTGTGTTTATCCTTCCTCTTTGATGAACAGGAAAAATGAGATCATTTGCCTGCATCAAACTAGGAATCACATGTGGCACAATATCATCCAGTGTCACAATATCAATGCTCAATATCATAATGTCATCAATTTGTGGAGTCATAGTCTCAACACCAACATATGTAATAATATAATTGTGAATTTTCACCTTTGTCTTTTCAAGTATATTTTTGCTTCTTAGAATACTTACATCCATTGAATGCTCTTGAAAAGATTGAAGAGGAAGGAAACATAATGGTGTAGTTGTGAAGGTGGTGGTGGCTAAACATGATGGGCATGTCCTTGGTGAGGCTGTGATTGAGGTGGTGGTGTAAGATTAAACTAGTAGTGAAGTGGCTTGTGGTGGTCAAGGTGCATATGTGCGATACGGTAGATTTTTAGTATTCTATAATCTTCCTCAATATAGATGGATTAATAATGAATAATAAGGATCCAAAAACTTAGATTATAATGAAGATCATATTTAGAGTCTATGAATACTTAATGATGAGTTTTAAAGCATAATGCTGAAGGTAAAGACATTAGGTGGCCAAATAACTCTAAATATACTCCAGGAATCATCTTTTAGTTTTGTGTTTAGTGAGTCAACATGCCATGTATTGAGGTGTGTAATGAATTTTCCTTGTTAACTTGATCTAACTAGAAGTGTTTGAGGTGATCTTTACCTAATCATATGGTCATTGGATTAATACTTTCAAGGAACGTATTAGGTTTACAAACAACAATAATTTTGGCCCAATCATTTTCATAAGCTATTTTTAGTGGGTATCGATCCATGGACAAAGTTTCATGGCATTTTGATTAACTATTTGAAAGATATTAATACTTTAATTTTTTATTGATTGACCAAGATCACGAAAGATTTTCTACCTAAGTTTAGATTTTAAATAATGTCATTACACATCCCACATCTGAGGGTGAGACTTTAGTTGGATGAGGCAGTGGATGGGATACATGGGCCAATATGAGTCGTTATGTGTATTTGGCAATTGAGACTTCATCTCTAATCTCCAAATCCCGCAATGCAAAAGATATTGACTTTGTTGCATCTAAATCACATCTGGTAGACAAGGATCAACCCAGCCAATCCTTCAGTTCCACATGACCAGGAACTACTCAACAACATCCCATGTATTTCCTAGAGCTAAGAGACTGATGAGATCCAAAACCCCACCATCCCTTTCTTTCTCCATCAGTGTAAGCAACAACAAACCCTAGATATAGATGAACTCTCCCGGGTACACAAGTTTGGCAGGGTTATCCCCTGGATTAGCCACTATCATCACCCCTTTTCAATCCTTGTTAGAGGGGATACGACCAGTGGTTGAGGATGTAATTGTATTAGGGCTTTTGATGTGAGCAGCAGCGTCACAAAGCCCTTTTCCCCAACCTTTTTACCACGTTGTGGCGGCACCAGGTCCTGGTAGCTCACAAGCTCACAGATCGTGAGACCTTTCTATTGGAGGATTCATGGAATTGCCGAGGACTTGAGAAGGACCTCACAAGATCTATAAATGATGTAATTTTCTCTTGTACGATATGATCTGCCTCATGAGTTCATAAAAAATAAGCTTGATGGGTGATGGGTTGTAGATAGAAAGAGGGAAGCTTGAAGATAGAAGAAGAAGAGAGGAGTCTAAAGGGAGGTTCCATGACCTTGTATCCTTGATGCCTCGACTCCATGAGGTTAAATAAGATGGAGGCTTCATCTCTGGGTAAGGACACCGCTTCCACTGTGTATTCCTCACCACCTATTTCCCTCACGGTGGAAACATTGGAACAAAGATGAGTCGATTTGGAAGATGATGGCAGATCTGTTGTTTGTTTGGAACTAGGAGATTGATCCTCCATTGTCTTCTTTATGCCTTGCTAGTTGAATAGTACCATTCATCTATGATGTGTGGGAGGATTGCCATTCGAGATGCCATCTGTGGCAGCTACTTCAAGCAGAAGACCCTTCCCCACCACCCTAGATAGATGGTGATGGCAAATCACCACCCACAAGCACTTGGTGCCCATCAAGGTCTCAATAGTAGGCCTCAATCCCATGCTTCCTCTCACTACGACCCTCAGACATGGTGGCACCCTGATGTATAATGACTCATGGGCGTAGTGGAGATCGCTTTTGAGAAGAGGAGGGGGAAGTCGCTCCCAACCAGAGAGATGAGTCCGACATCGGGTTGTAGAGAACATAGAGAGAGATAGAGACCTGGGACCTTTTGACTCTCCAACTAGACCAAACCGGGTCCAAACCTACTGACCCAACCAGCCCAATCCTTTTGTAAGGGAAATCATTTATTAATTCTCAGGAAATAGATATGATCTTACAAAAGTGGTTAAACATAGCCCCATTTTCCAAAATATGTCTATAAAATATTCACAGATCCATAAAAATGTCCACGTCATTATTAGACCACTAGATCACACTCTTGACGCACTTTAATGATGGCATCCAAGGTAGAGAGTAATGCTTCTTCATAGGGTTAGTTTACTAGAATAATTAGGAAATTATGGAGATAAAATCTTAGAGAAATACTTTTGAACTCTAAAAGATGTGGATACTAAATATGAACTCTGATTTGAGTATTATGTTAAAGTACAAGGTCTTTTCCAATTAATGCATTTTTAGCTACTTTTAACCTCATATTAATTCTAGAAAATAGACCAAGCATCAAAAAATTACGAAGATTGAACTAGGCCTAAATAATGACCTCTATATCATTACAAAAATATCATAAACCAGTTAAGGTTAGTTTGAAACTAGGTCTGGATAAACCCTAGTTGATACCTAAAATACCTAAAATATAATGAATCTCATGTTAATGATGATTAGTTGCTATTGAGGTGATGACTGGATATCTAAATGATCATGAAATATTAGGAATATTTGAACTCTAATATGTGGGTTTATTTAATTATATGACTATGGTTTTCTTGGTTGAATCATGATATCTATATATGCTCATTTATATTGCAAATATTGGATGTAGTGTTACTATAAGTACAAGGGAGGATCAATGTTTACTAGTACACCCCCCTAGAGCACAAGGTGTACGGGGAGTTCCCTAGAGTACTTAATACGTGAGGATGGGCCCAATATATATGTTTTCATACTAGTCCACCATAGTAATGAAATTCATCTATAGAAATGACTAAAATTAGCGTATTCTTTCTAATAAAGAATTGTTTTCTATGATCTTTCTTTCTTTCTGAAAATATTTTCAAAGTTATGACAACCAAAAATATATGTATCTTTTTACCCATGTACACAACCCATTATGTTGATTTGTTATTACACGTATGTTTTAGGTTTGGATTTAGCATGGGATAAAAGATGGGAAGTGAGTAGTTGTACATGTTGTACCTATTGTGTAATATCTTGATTAGCATACATGTTCATAGACATTTAAATCTTCTTTCAATATGTAATTGTAATTCATGTTGTACTAAGTCATTTCCTAATATACATGTTGAATGTTTAGATTGTGTATGATGTATACACTATATTTGTATGTTTCATGTATGCGTATTATGCTTCTGCATCACTCTCTAAAACAATTTGCTAATGTTTTCAGATTTGTCCTCTCAGGCTTTCTAACTCTCGAGATGGCAGTACCTGGGGACGTTACAATATGTATTGAGTGGGACTAGATATTTAACAAAAGTTAGCACTTGCACTTGTAGGAAAATTAGCTATTGACGGACTCCCATTTGCACTGCATTGTTTGGCCTCACCAAGGTTGTGTAAAGGATTCATCCATCCTCATATGTAGAAAGTTTCAATGATAGTTGATTGGGTCTTTTCTTTAATCTCATTAGAGTGTTTTGTATCTCATCAAAGACATTCAATCTAGACATGCCTTTGTATCTAAATCTTGAATAGTATTTTCATCCTTGTTGTTGGAAAGCCTATTCAAAAGTTTGTAGAGCATTCACCTTCTCAATCATAGCATCAATGGCTTGTACAAAGCCATTAGTATTTTCCCCTTCATTATGCATCATCTTCATCATATCTATGATCATCTTCATCAATTGTGGGTTTCCATGATTTGCATCTATAGGGGTTGTAAGAGGTGTCATGTCAATATTTTAGTCATAGTCATTGATCACACTATATGATTATTATTTTGAATTATATGCTAAGTGATCAAACATAGATTATGATTCTTTAGAGTTCTTGGCCATGAGATCCCCTCTGCGGGATAATTACACCATAGTTTGTGTCATTTGAGACAACCAATGTAGAAGGATTTTATGAGCTTCCATAGAGCAACTTCATGATGGAGGCAATATCTCAACATCTTTTGAAATCTTTGCCAACTAGTGTGGAAATTCTCATGGTTCATGTTGTTGAAATTCACTATGGCATGATGCATACTTTAAAGGGTTCCACATGCTAATATACATTCTCATTGTCCAACCCATAAAAGACCAAAACATTTTTCACAAGAGATGGAAGGATGGAAAATCTTGTCTCGGGGATGCCTCTATCGTTGTTTTCATGGGAGATATGTATATTCCTAGAAAGAAGTAGTCTTGAACAGGACTTTAGGGCGGCCATGCCCAACCTGTTGGTGTTGCTGATTGTTGGGTGTTGGTCTTTCATTGGGATTACCCATCTCATCCTCCCTTGAGGTGCACTATAACCTACACACATTTGACAACAAATAAGAGTTAGAAATCTCAAATGCAAGATCAACAAAAAAAATATAATATAAATGGTCACAACAATAGAAATGTTAAAGTAAAACAAACTAGGTAGGTCGGACACCACTCTCCCTAGTAGTTACACTAGAAAGTTTTATTCACCTAGGCCACATCAATACTTTTGGTGTTCATAACTCGATATTTGACATACTTTATTTAAGATGATATCAAAGTGCACATACTCAAGATATAATATAGAATGGACTCAAGTAGGGGTGTAACCATAGAATGCAGGAAGGAACTAAAGATAGATATTTTTAGAAGGTTCCTAGTGTGTAGGATTAGGGTTTAATTTTTTGGTTGGAAAGGTTACACTAAAAGTCAAGTGATTTAAGAAATGCAATATTTAATTTTAAATTATTACTAGAAATTAGGCCCAATTGACATTGAGAAAAATTATTACTACACTGAGAAACAACAAGATTGCACTACACTAACAAAAGATAAACTAACAACACAAGATTAATAAGAGCATTTAACTAAGCACAACAAGTCTACACTATCCAACCAAACAATTAGCCAAACCTAGCACAAGCAACTAGTAGGAACCAATTGTCTACCAAGGGATAACTAAGAATGAATTAAGAAATTTTCTATGTAATCAAGAAAGACTCTCCATAGAGGAAATTTGGGTTCTAAAAATTGATCAAGATGGTGGGCCAATTGGCGGTAATGAAACTATCAACCATGTTAGGGTCATATTAGTGCAAATATATCTTGTAGTTATGCTACTAACCAAACAACAAAGGGTAATGAGTATGGAAAATCCTATTCTACTAGTTGTACATGGATGAGATAGGGAGTGTATAGGGAAACTAGTCCCTATCACCACCTAGCCACCATTACTATGCTAAATTGGCTAGGATATATGTTGACTCCAATCAAAATCACCCTAGTCTAGGTTTCTAGGAATGACTCTCCTAGTGCATTGGTGTCAAGGAATGGTATGGAGTGTAGGAGAAGGATGTTTAACATCTTATTACTCCCATCCAACCTCACAACATGCTCTTTACCAGATGCATCAATATAAGAACACCTAGCTAATTAGATGTCACACCTTTAGTTAGTGGAATAGTTGAGTAGGTGGAAACAGAGGACACTAGCTAAGGATCCACTAGTTGGACTTTGAAATTTTTCCTCATATAGCCTCATATTCCCTATGTTCTCTATACATTAGGTGTTTTCATACATCAATAACCAGAAAAAGAGGCATAAATAAGAAAAAGAATGAATATATCATTTATCAACAAAATCAAAGGATTTTACAAGAATAATTCCCCATTATGGTATCAATGTCACATTTTCTCTCCCAAACAGCCCACCATGGAGGATTAGCATCTCATGATACAAAAGGATCTAAAAGAGAGAAGAGAAATAGGAAGGAATAGCCATGGAGCTCTAAGTAGATATCTTCCACTTCTTCTCCAACATTATAAAGGTCAAGCTCCTCCTCTCTCCAAACTCTAAGATCATGGAAATAAGGTGGATAATGTCCAAACCCTAGAAATCAAGGGTTTTGGGGTGGATATTGGAAGGAAAGGGAAGAGAGAGGGTAGGTGAGAGTAGGTTGTGGAATTGAATGCCCAAGGGAGATAACCTCCTTCCCTTTTTCCCACTAAGGATTATATATGAGATTGGGGTTTCTAGGATTGAGTAGGGAAAATGCACTAAAAGTTGTACTAATATGCATTAGGGTTTGAGGGGTGGCATGTCCACTCTTGGCGTAATATCCATTAGGGGAAGAAGGTAGTGATCGTTTTATTTGAGAATGTCCATGGTTGAATGTGTTTATGATGTTGGAATCTTTGTACTAACACATTCACCTAATAAAAAGTCTCAATACTTTTACCAAAACTCTGCATAATAATCACTGCCCACCAATGGGCATGCCCTTTTAAAGTATATATCTGGGCTGAACCGAATGGACAACTTTTTAAAAATAATGAGATCTTTGATATTATTATAAAATAGTAATTAACAATGAAAGATATTGTTAATTGCTTGTCTTTATAATATTAAACTAAATAAGAAAACTAATAATAAAGAAAGAATCAAACTGAGATGAATGTATGACAATATAATATGGGCCTGGGGTTTCACCACACTGACTGCTATCAACCCTAAATAATTTCATATCCTTTCAGAGTAATAAATTTACAAGGACATATTACCGCATAGGCTTGAGGCCTTGTTACCTACATAACTTAATTTGTAACCTCATAGAACCCATTTTCTGATCATATCTTGGGTTTGACAATACCATTGATAGTCGAATACTAGATTTATAAGTCACTACATCTAAAATCATAACGATTATGAAAGATAGATATCTAGTCTATATAAAATGCAATGATTTATTGATTATCAATCCAAATATCCATAAGAACATCAATTTATAACATAAGAGTTCAAAATATAATAAATGGGACTAATCCCCACACATCAGTTAGAGAAGTAGAACAATCTCATGGACAAAGTGGTGTCATGGAGGAGAAGCTCAATGTTCTCATGACAACTCACAAAATGATGGCAACAATCTACAACCACATCCTCTCAAGAAGTGCTTCTCCATTTAAAGATGTCAACTCCCATATGTGGATCTCCTTGGCGGTAGCTAGGGTTGTGAGTGGGAGAGTATATGTCATAAACCCATTCCCTAGACGTCCTCCAAGTACCTGATCCGTCCAATAGAATTCAACGATAATCAGTGTTCTGCTACAATTGCTAATGTTGACAAAGCATGAGACTAATAGCCCCATGGGCTGCCTTGAAGTGATAAGTAAATATATGTGTTACGTAAAGAATCAAATTATTCTTACAACCTTACTTGAATCACTTAAGACTTACAAAAAATGTGGAATCAGGTTCATTTTAGTGCTAGGGTATATTTTCTAGTTGGCCGAATCATAGTACGAGTTGGGAGACTAGACAAATGTTAGAGTTATTGTGATTTCTACCAAACTTTGCAACTGGAAGACTCAAAAATGAATCAACCTTTTATCCTGTATAATTGTATATATACTTTTTGTCATCATCATCATCATCAACTAAGCCTCAATCTTAACTATGTTGGGGTCGACTACATGGATCCTTCTTTTCCATTCAGCTCTATCATGGGTAATATTCTTGTTGAGATGTAGATATTCAAAATTTCTCTTTATAAGCTCGTCCCATTTTAATTTATGCCGTCCTCTTCTTCTATTAAATGTGCTTTCCTAAATTGTATTGGTTCGTATAGGTGCATTAGTTGGTCTGTATTGCACATGTCCATACCATCTGAGTTGGCCCTCTCGCAACTTGTCCCCAATGCTCACAACCCCCACATTATTCCTAATATAGTCATTTCTCAAGCGATCTTTTCTTGCATACCCACAAATCCATCTCAACATACACATTTCATCCATGTTCATCTTGTTTAGTCCTTGTTTCTTCACCACCCAACATTCACTCCACTAGAGCATGGCTGGCCGTATAGAAAATTTATAAAACTTGTTTTTTAGTCTGAGAGGGATCTTCCGATCACATAATATTCTAGTTGCACTCCTCTATTTCAACCATTCTATAGTGATCCTATGACAAACATCATTTTGGACATCCCCATCTATTTGAATGATAGAGCCCAAGTAAAGAAATTTATCACATTTTGGTATATCAACTCCGTCCAACTTGGCTCCACCATTCACACTATGAGATTGGATGAAATTGCAATGCATATACTCAGTTTTGCTACTACTAAGCATCAATCCATTTGATTCTATTTCCTTTATCCAAAGTTCAGCTTTGTCATTCAAACCATCTTTAGTTTTGTCAATCAATACAATATCATCAGCAAATAGCATACACCAAGGAACATCATCCTGAACATTCTTTGTCAACTAATCCATAACAAGAATGAACATATATGGACTGAGTGTGGATCCTTGGTGCACCCCAAATGTGATGTGAAATGTTGGTGTCTCTCCTTTAGGAGTCTTCACACTTGCAATAGAGCTACCATACATGTCTTTAATCAAGCCAATGTATTGGATTGGCACACCCTTTTTTTTTGCAAAACCATCCACAACACTTCTCTGGGTACTCGATAATAAGCCTTTTCCAAATCGATAAAAACCATGTGAAAATCTCTTTTTCTTTCCCTATACTTCTCCATAAGCCTCCTTATAAGAAAAATAACATCTGTTGTTGATCTATAAGGCAAGAAACCAAATTGGTTGTTTGATATCTGCGTTATAGATCTTAGCCTCTGCTCAATAATCCTATCCCAAATCTTCATTATGTGACTCATCAACCAAATCTTCTATGACATGGATCCTTATATATATATATACTTTTTGTAAATATTTAATTTTGTGTCCAATGTGTTTGAAATCATTGAATTTTGAGTGTGTATGCAAAAATGTTGGCCATTTGAGTGACTGTCTATACTTCAATTTCCCTCACTCCAATTTTCAGTATTGGGGAAGGCAATATAC
The DNA here is from genome assembly GCA_963693085.1 of Alisma plantago-aquatica. NCBI lineage: Eukaryota > Viridiplantae > Streptophyta > Magnoliopsida > Alismatales > Alismataceae > Alisma > Alisma plantago-aquatica. The sequence goes on from OY856409.1 coordinate 696,308,856, forward strand.
ACATATTTGATCTTTCTCTTGGCTTTTCATGAAGTGATATATACTTCTCTCTTTTACTTGAACCGATCCTACAAATTAGACATATGCATTAAATATCAAACAAATTGCATATAATACTCAAATCCTAAACCATGTGAAATATCGAGTAAAATTCAAGCAAAATATGCAAAACCATATCTAAAATGAAATTGTAACATTATGAATAAACATTTATTACAACCCCAGACTTGGACATTTCTCGTCCTGATAGTTACTTAAAATCTAAAGCACTCTTTAAACAAATAATTTTTACCAATCTACATGCCTCATACTGACAACATGTTTAAATCCCTACCACTCATATTTTCAAGAAACAAAATCTCTTGAGATCACATAACAAGACTTGCCACATACTCATTCTCGAGTTTACTTCACAACACACTTCTTATGACAAACTAACTTTCTGTCTCATCTATGTACATGCTCTCTCTATTTTAATGTCCTATACCACTCAAGTTGATTTCAAGAACATGGTTTGAGTGATTTGGTGCTTATTTGTAGTCACATTGCTCTTATAATACAATATGTGACACTTATTTACATTATTTAAATAAGCACCGCTTTAATGTAAAATTTTAGTGAAATTAAAATTTAGCCTCTTCACTCTAATCTTCTTTCTCTGTAATGTTTATAATGATGTATGTGATTCACTTATGAATCAGATGGTGCAACAATCACCTCAATTGGTCCTTCATAGCTCAAGTAATTGAATTTCAAAACTGTCTTGATTAATGTCATTTTAGCTTGAATTTTTCCATTTTCAGGATGTATGTATGTCGACCGCCATGGGCCTATAAAGGGTTGGGTGGGCAAGAAACCAACCATGCTCCAACAAATCCAAATAAGCCCCCTCTCTGGTATGTTATATCAAGGATCAAAGATCAAGCAAAACAAAGTTCTTTTCTTCCCTTGTCTATACCACTATAGTACCTGCTACAACATGTGCTTTTGGACCAGCCAATAGCCCCTTCCTCAAAACCATGGGGTAAATTAAACACCTCATGCACATTTTTTTCTTATCTACCTTTATTTCCCCCTTCATTTTTTTTGTCCTAGCATGCATCTCCTCTCTTCACCTTTTTCTTGACCTATCCATGGCACTGCTAAGAACATAGTGGCTCCTATGAGCTATGTGGCTCCACCTCTAGCCAAGAGAGGCCACTTTGGACCTCCCCCTTAGTTTTTTAGGGGAAAGACAAGCTTCACCAACACCCTCTATTTCTCCCTCGAGCTTTCTTGCACCTTTTTCCTTGCATCTCTACTGAGGCACTATGTGAGTACTATTCTACCCCATGGAACAAGGATGGGTGCGACAAATAAAAGCCATCTGATCTAGTCACTTCATTGTAGATCAAGATGGGCAGCCACCATTGATGCCCATTCCCCCCTATCTGCTACCGGCTTAGGCTATTGATAGAACATAAAAACCGAAATATTGAATTGATCAAATTGACTAGATATTCATAATGAACTAGGTTGCAAACTCTAATTCCATCATTCTTTTTCCCGGTTTCCTAAAGATGCCAAACTTAGTCGCTTTGAGTATAATAGTGTATGTGTGTATTTTACCTTGAACCAAGGATGTACCCTTACTATCCTAATCATCAAATTAGTACTTTTTTGTTGTATTTCAAATTAGTAACTTGAAAGTGGTTTTGAGCATAATGGAACCCACAACCACCTTTCATGCTCAATGGTTGGCTCTAATGCATGAGTACTAATTGATTCTGAGTTTGATGATGGACCTCATTCAAATTTGCTATTTTTTCTTCTGAATGACACATAAAACTTAATCAACCTCGAAATTAGTAGTTTGGTATCCCTCCTTAGCACAAGGATCATCCCTAATCCCCTTTTACTATATTTGTCAGATATGACAATTAATATTCATGGATGTGATTCTCTTTTGGTGATAATTGAGGATACATAAAAAAATGTAAAATTTGGTCTTCTTGTACATAAAACATCCTTCTGACCTTGAAAAAATAAATATCATGATGTATTATGATCTATAGGTCTATGGCCAACCCCTTTTCTGATATAATGTTGCATGTAACTCTAACTCAACCTTAAGTGCCTAATTTGACCTATATGGAGTGAAGTATGTTATTGTCCCCTGAACTCAATATGAATCTAATTAATATTCCCTATCCTCTTAAATCATAGTTCACTCTAATCTTTATAGCCCCTTTGATGTGGATGTTCACCAAGGTCATATGTTGAATCCTAATGGCATAAAAAATTGTGTTGATATTGCACAAATGTTGAAATTTTGGAAATATATGAACCTAGAGTAAGGTGACTTTATAAGCTTTTATAAGGTTTTACATGATTTTTGATCAGTATCTACTTTGAGGACTTTTAATATGATTATTGTTATTAAATGCTCAACCAAGCATCCTTATGCTCCAAATCTTGTTAATAACTTTACATTTGTAAGTTTAACATTTGATATGCCATTCTCCAACATTGATTCCTATGATTGGCAAAGATATGATCTTTGTAACTTATATATATTAATATGTATTGTTGTGCAAAACATCACTTATATAATGATAAAACTTGCCCAAATATGCTTGAAACCTCCCTAAATGTTGTAGATAAATAGATGCCACCCTCAACTAAAATCATTTTCTATCTTAATGCTTCTTGTATGTTAATTATAACTTTGTCACACTTAGAGTGTCTTTTTATTCCTTAAAGTGGACTTTGGATGTTAACTACTGAAAATTTCTATAACCTTGTCACACTTAGAGTGTCTTTATATTCCTTAAAGTGGACTTTGGATGTTAACTCCTGATAATTTCTAGATTATGACATAATGCTTACCCAAATTTTGTGTGAGACCTCAAAATCAGAAGCTTACTTTCTTTGCACCCCTAAATACCATGTGGATTACTCTTGTTCACTAATGTTACTAAATGTCATACCCTTGACTTGAGTTGTATCCAAATGCACATGTTGATAACTAGATCTATAGTTTGTTATGAATCTTGATCTAATTTACATTATGACTTTAAATCCATAGATTGATGGATTATATGTCACCAGATATAATTGGATCTCTTTAATGCTCTGGTGACCACAATCTCACTTTGAAAATTTTGCTGCTACATCTAAGATATTGAGACCCTAATGTGAAATCACTATCTTAGTTTTTAAGTGTCACCATTGGTTCTATATGCACCCATGATGTACTATGTATCTTGATAATGTACTAGCATGACCTAGTTGAAATATTTAAATCAATATTAAATGTTTTGATACCTAGATCCCGTTGACACATCCAACCACCACAATTATGATCAATGAGACCCCATCTTGTTAATATTAATCTAGTTACATGTTGATAAAAAGGTCTCACTCTTGATTTATTCAGGTAATCCCTCAAGTTGAAAACATGTGTCATTAGTAAATTCAACTTTAATGACCCTCACATGCTCTTCCTTTGGGAAACTGATCAATGGCCATATAATGTAGTTTAGTATAATGGAAATTCAACTAAAACACATTTTCATGTTAATAAGAAAGTCATTAATTTTGTTGCTTGCTTTATTTCTATTATAATACATTTTTCCAAGCATATATATATATATATATATATATATATATATATATATCTTAATCCTGCGATTTTGTGTGTCTAATAACTTAGTAAACATATTTCTACAGATGTTTATCCATTTTATTATTGTAGGCACTAGGTACACATTATACACTATCACAAAAATCAATGCTTGTTCTCTTATTTAATACTCTGATACTCTGACTCTGATGATATCTAATGACATACAAATTGAATTCATATGGTTTGCATAATGGGACCGGGATCTTATGTCAGACACTAGTTTAGCATTCTTTTGATATTCCAATTTGTCTAATACCTTAGTTACTGTATGTTGTTGATTGTGATTTTATTCATGCATATGTTATGTGATTAATGTTGGTATGAACACCTCGATAATCTTGCCTTTGGTTGTCTTGTCACTAGGGGTTTCAATTTGGATAATAAATGGTTCCATGATAGTTACGTAGACCCAACTTTGAGATATGCTA